>CM056384.1:40832299-41377423 GCA_029718625.1 Synaphobranchus kaupii
TCCAGATCCATTTCCTATCCTCTCTATAGGACGTCTGTCGCAGAGCTGAGTCGACTATACATTTTTTTATATTTTAACACATTTTTGAAAACAGCCCTGCATATCTGTATATAGTTCTGACAAATTTCTCAGAATATTACATACCATAAGCCTAGAAGCCTTGAAGGTGTTTAACTCTAGCCTTTTTCTGGATATTCTCTAGACTGGAGACCACAAACTCCAGTCCCGGAGGATTACAATGTCTGCCGTGTTTTTGTGGTTTCCTTTCAATCAGCAGCTGGTGAAAGATGGTGAGTATTTTTAGCCAATCGGTGGCTTAAATTAAGTAGTTATGTGCTGAAACGTCACAAAATGCCAACAGACACCACAGTCTGGCTAAAGACTGGACTTTAATCCCTGCTTATGTGGCTGGGTCATGTCATTATGTATGACATGCCTACAGACCCCCCCCCCCCCCCCCCCAAAAAAAAAAGGATGCTGATCAAAGTGTCTAATGTCCAGCAGCTTGCAAATGTTAGTTTTTCAGGTTGATGGCTATATGTGCAAAGCAATAAATGATTATATCAATACATTAACAATATGTATTAATGGTATTATCATAACTTCTTTTTCAATTAAACTTTTAAAAAGTTTTTGCTTGGAAGTCTTGATTCCCTAAAGGGCAACCTACTCTCAATTTATACCGACCCCCTTGTTTGCTTAGTGTACATAAGAGGTCAGAAGCAGAGGTTACTTTCTATAATGAGACTAATTAGACCATGTGTCCCATATGTAGGGAATATGGGCAAGTTTGGCACTTCCATCACGTGAGACCCTTATAAACAGCATTGCTTTGCCAGCCATTTTCAAGATGTTTGACTCCACATTGGATCTCATTGGCTTGGTGTTTCCATTCAGCTTGACCCTTCATAAGCTCATGTGATACACAACAACTCTGATGGAAAAATAAGACACATTATATGACGATCAAGACCAAAACAAATAAATAAAAAAAAACATCTCTACGACTAAAACATTAAACACGTGATAAATGATAAAAGGTAATGAAATCAATTATGATGATCTGAGTGGATATAATATTAATTTAATCATGGCTGTCTTGCTCGTGACAAAGAATTAGATTTTCTTATCCTCAAGTTTACGTGTGATATTTATGGACAGAAATCTGTGCCGTGCTTTACAGCTTAAGGCTCATTCTTGTCATTGTCTAGTCTGATCATTTTAATAAGGTTAACTGTGCTGTCTTATGCCCATATAATTTCATTCCAACCCAGTATCTTGCCAAGTGTGACACAGACCCATTTAAGTAAAACAGAGGAGTGTGCCAGTTTCACAGTAGGTTTGATTATTTTTTTATTATTATTTATTTATTCTTTTTTGTATGCACTATACTTGATCCAGAATAATTTGTATTTCCTAGGCAACATCCAGCTTGGAATCTAACTGAGCTTTCCCTAATTGTAATCTACATTTTAGCTTTGTTGTAAGGTGCAAATGCAACTCAAATTGATGGGCGATTTAAAGCCAGGAGATCCAGGGATTTCCACTTAAAATGTAATGTATGCAAGAAAGGGTGTACATTTCACACAAAAAACCAAGCACATTGAGAACCTGGCACACGTACCTAAATTTAGGTTTTAGTCCAAGCTAAAGACAAATGTTGAAAGAACCAATGACCTTGTGTCAACTGTAGTGTATAGCCTCCTCTATCAATTCATCATCTCTATTACTGCTTACCTACTTAAAGGGGCTATATGTAACAAATTTACTGTACTAAATCATAAAATGACCATGATATTTCATCAGAGATTAAGGAAACATGCTAAATCGAAATACTGGCTTCTCCGACAACAGTGCTACAGCCAGTATATTCTCCTTTGAAATTTCCATTCCGGGTCGGAACGTCTGTTTTTGTCCTGTGTGATTCACTATTCTCCAAGTTGACTCCGCCCACTGCCTGATCGTCTCTGAGTTGACTCCGCCCAGTGCCCATTTCGGCACCCTGGGTTGCCTGATATAAAACAAATTGACACACAAACACTGCGCGCTGCAGCTATGGAAGCAAGCAAACGAACTGGATGGTACTAGATTCTACCAAACCTAAAAAGCCTCGTCCTCTTTCGAAACAGCTCCACGACCAGAGCCGTGCTAAAACACAGGTAAATCTTGGACTGGCATTTGAAAAATGGAGACAGCTTAGAGCCCAGAAGGCTTTCAAGCCGGGTTGGCTAATTTTCTCCTGAACAGGTAAGCATTGAGCTTCAGCTAACGTTAGCTAACAGATACCTGTTTTAGAAGAGTTTATTCCATTTTGTGACTGAATCAATTAACGTATTCAAATTTCGCTAGCGTTAATTGCTAGGTAGATATTTTAGTGAAACGATGTGCGTCTAGGTAAGGTATTCTTTGTTTTGAGGCTAACGTTAGCTAGCAAGCTAGCTAAGGGTATCGTTCAAACAAAGGAATTTTGTTGTCTTACATTTCAGAATAATGTTAGCCAAACACTGAGATTTATGGCACTGAGCTGGCTGAATTTCTCACTGCCACGGTTTAAAACAGGAAGCAGTCCTGAGATCACAATTAAGCTTGCAAATGGGTTTAATGCAGTTATTGGCCTATAATGAAATAAAAGCCGTCTTTAAAACTTATGATTTTATCAACCTAGTGTAATTTTTGCCTACATGAATGATTACAGCTCCAGAGTGTTTTTAAGTGATCAGGGGAGCTTGATGTTGTAATCTATGTCATCCACTCTCACACCAGGAAAACAATCGGCTTCACGTTAAAATCCATGAAACCACTGGCAACATTTACGTTCCGAACATAGAATCGCCAATTACAACTGCGTTCGTCGGAGACGGCAATAACGATGAGCCAGATACATGCTTCCTAGAAGATGCTTTTAATCAAAGCGACATACAGTAGGCTATATGAATGCATAGCTATATTATGAAGCATGTTGGGGAGCTGAGGACTTCAAAACGATTTCAAAAGTGTTCATTTAGCCTAATCGTTATAACACTACCCAATTGCTGTTACCGTATGTTACAATGTTGCATATGAAAAAGTTATTTTCATTTTATCTTTGTTTGACATTTTTTGCCTGTTTCTTGCCTGTGCTATACAATCTCTGCCTCAACGGAGGGGAGTGGGTGGGGTTTAGAATGGAGGCGGAGATTTTTTTGATTGTAAACACAGGACTACAGCCAGGCTAAAAATCCTACATAGTGCACCTTTAATCCTCTTTATGGCACCGGGTAAATAAGGTATGCACAAGAGAGCACCACTGTTCATCTTTATTACTATAACTAGAAAAATAGCACCTCATACCTCCTTTGGATTCTTGAATATAAGTATTTGTTTTGCCTTTACATTTTTACTATTGGTGACATCTGAACTTACCAAACTGTGCTTGTGAACAAAATAACTAACACTTGTATTTATTGGGGGTGTCAAGGTTCAGATTAATTTGAGTCCATTCCCATATCTTTGGTGTATCATTTTGTTAAATCTCATTTTCCACAACTGTTTTTGCAGCAATCTGGCACATGCAAACTCTTCTCTCCAATATTTTGCTCTCCATTGCTAGGCAACTGAGCTTCTGGGAAAGGGCTATTGCACAATTATGTTTCTGGCTTTTTTCGTAAATAAATAATTTGCATTACATCTGACTGCACCCATACCACAGATGGACCCCCCTACTTCACAGGGAAAGAAGTAGTTTTTGATAAAGGAATGCACAAAATCGAAATGCCAAAAAGGCACATGTGTTTTCTGTGTACTCTTTCTGGTTTGAGGCACTGAAACAGGAAAATTGGTTTCTCAGGTGACCTGGTATTTTATGAGTTCTGCAGTTCCAACCTACCCAGTATCAGAACATTGAATATTATAGAATAATTTGGCCATTCACACAAGCATCTGTTCCAAGCATTTCTCTGGTTTTTTGTGTAATGAACATGCCTTTTGGATCTATAATACAGCTGGCCGTAAAACCCAAGTTTCACAAACATGAGTTCTCATCCGCTTTTCCTCAAAGTAGAGTTGGTTTTATTCTTTAAAGTATGGGTATATTGCGAACATTGTCAGCTAGAGCATGTGGTTAGTGCACTTCATTGCAAGGCAGATGCTCTTGATATGTAGGAACTCCTATTGTTAGCCCTCATATTTATGACATATTTTATGTTTGGCGTCAAATTGATGTTTACTCAAATTAGTATTAAAATTTTGACACTTTGTGTGTCGTCTTTCTAACGTCTTCCAAGACGACTTACCTTATCACTAAATGCTAAAAATCTGTGAGAAGCTCTCATTTTAGAGCCTGAGGTAAGTGAAAGTACGTGCAGCTTAAAACCTGTATGGGAGAGTGCCACCATAATCTGAGATAAAAAATAAAAAAAGGTTGAATATTTTCTTACATTTTATACAGCTACCCCACAAATGACCCCACAAAACACCTTTGTATACAAGGTCGGTACATGACTTTTGAAAACATAGCATGTTTTGTAATATGATTATTGAATGTTTACTATTTAATTCCATCAATTAAATCAAAATAACCCCAAACATACAAACCCCAATTACAAAAAAGTTGGGACAGTGTGTAACATGAAGGGTTGTTTCTCCTGACTTATTTTTCCATAGAGTTCAATAGGAAAATGAGTCAAGAGAAACAACTCTTAAAATGATCCATCAATATTTACTGCATATCTGGCAGCAGAGTGATGGTTTAAGGCTCATTTGATACCTCAGACCCTTGATGACTTACAGCCATTTAGCCAACCATGGGTTCCATACTATTCCTGTGTAATTTACACCTTAATCTATAGTCCCACCCCCAAATTCCCACAGAGATCCATTCAAATACGGAGAGGTTATAGTATCGCTTGTAAGAGTACCTGAAATTAAGATATCAAGAGTCTTTTGATATCCTTTTATAGCCAGTCATGATAGCATCATCTGTGTTTACCTGTGGAATGTTCCAAACAGGTATTTTTTTCCCAGTCTTTTTTTTTTGCTCCTGTCTCAACTTTTTTGGAACGTGTTGCAGGCATCAAATTCGGAATTAGCGTATATTTGCAAACATCTATAAAGTTGATGAGGTAAAACGTTAAATATATTTTCTTTGTACTGTTTTCAATTAAATATATGAAAAAGAGAATTTACAAATCACTGCTTTCTGCTTTTATGTGCATTTTACGTACTGTCCCAACCTTTTTGGAATCGGGGTTAGAAGGGTTAAGAGAGTCGATCTCACACTAAGCCACTGCACTTACAGGTTGTCAGACACAAAAAATATTCTTTGCATTCTCAGACTAAATCTTATATTTGTTAAATGTAGTAAAAAATCAATCCCCCCAGGTGTGGACCAAATTCTTCCATTCTTTATTCACACAGTTACTGTAATGACAAGCAAAAGAGAATGGTGAGGGCTGGGTATGGTTTGTATTTATAACAGAAGGTAGTATTTAATTCTGAAATCATTAAGTCACTAAATGGTGGCCTTGAGAAGACAATGTGGTGGGTGGTAATGAAAGCACAAAATCATTTCAGATGCTGTCCAATAATGAACACCCTGCTTTTAATCAAGCAATGACCAGCTGAGGTGGACGGTCAGACTGACAAAGGCTCCTGTGTCAGATTTGCGCACGCAGAGGGACATTTAAAGACCAATTAATATTAACAGCGTGACGTTTGATTGTATAATTCAGCGAAACAGCATGTCTCGCAACTTTTCTTTGCCAGTATCCTTGTGGATTTAATACTTCCGGAAGAATCCCAGCTTGATTGCTTCTCCGTGATGTTTCAGGGTGCAACAGGCTGCTGACCATCGGATGAAAGACGTGGTAACATGAACAGGACATTATATTCAGTACAATTAATGCACAACAATAACATACGCAGAATATACCACTGCTCTGTGAAAGTCACCATGTTTAAGTCCCACCGCCTCAGAGGTATTAATAGAATACCTTCATTTCCCCAATGGGAACTTCAGGCATTTCAGGTTTTCATTCACACCTGACTGTAATTGCATTTATAATTTTACTTTTGTCCCAACGCTCATCCAGCACGTTCCTCGATTGTCTGCGGCCTGAATATAATTTGACACCTTTCTCCATTCACTTACGCGACTAAATATTTATCCCGTTTTTGTATTTAAAAAAAAAAAAAAAAACACATTCGTAATTTTACACATTCAGGTTTTCAGGGCTACGGACGGACAGCAGGGCCACGTTCAATCTGAAAACGGTGTGCACCGTTTTGCTACGGTTTCCGGGTTGAACGACGTTTCCTCGAAACGGTGTGAATCGGTGTGCAACGGGCTTTGAGGTACGCTTTCTCTCGTTTGGTGAGTGTGTCAGAGGTGTTACCCAATCAGCAGCGACGTGTATATAAACCCCGCCGTATTAATGGTGTATTCAAATGAACTCGGAAGTCCGAATATTTCCGACTTCCGAGAAGAAAAAACAATTTGAACGTGACAATAATGTCATTTGAATGCACTATTTGAATACACCATAAAAAGGCAACGCTTGCGTAACACAACAGGGTGTTCAATGCGCCACCGTTTCCGTTGAAATAAACGTTTTGCTACGTTTTGTTGGGGCTGAACGCAGCCCAGCAGTGCCCCTGCAGGGCCAGCACAGCTGAGGTTGATTAGGAATCAGCCCAGGTGTTTCCCATTTCATAATCATTCATGCCTTTGTAACGGCGCAGCCCCTCAGTGCCCCGGGGAGACGCTTCCTGGGACAAGTGCTCTGCGCGCTCGAGACTCCCCGACACGTAGAGGGTACAGGTCAGGTCTCTGGTGAGTCATCAGGACTGAGTGGTCACCAGTGTGTGAAGCTGTCAGTACCAACCCCCACAGGAGCAAGGGGGAAAGCGTGAGAGAAGGAGAATGAGAATGAGAGACCAGCACCAGACCTGGGTCAAATAATCATTTGAAATACTTTAACCCTTTAGATACCAGTAAAATCTTTGTAGATCACTGACAATTTCTCGCCAATATTCAGAACAAAACTATATGCCTTATATTTTTATGTGAGCATTTGTTTGCTGTATTTTTGGGTGTCAAATTTAATTGCCATGGAAAGAGCTGGAGTTATTTTAAGTCTTTTTTTTTTTTTTTTGGTCCAGGATCTTTCTACCCCTTTTTGTGAATGTATAAATATACCCGAGGTGCTGGCGTGACCTATTCTCTATTTCATATACATATTTGACCCAGGTCTGGTAATAATGAAATATAAGAATTTAATTTTATATTTACTGTTTAACATTTCACCTCTCACGCATTACCTTACTCTGGACATTATTTGTGTAGCTTATGAACTGAAGGTCAGATTTGTCTGCGTGATTGGCAGGCGGTGCGTTTAATGGGGGTGTCACACAACCGGAGAGGGCGGAGACATATTCTGTGTATTTACCGGCTTAACCCAGACCTTCAAATGTACCAGTCATTTATTTGACAAATGTACATGGATCAGGGATGCCAGAGCGCTGAGGTCAATGAGCCAGCGCAGGAAGTGGGCGCGGAAAAGGTCGCGCGTGGAATTTAACGATATCTCGTCTGTGCAAAAAATGTATATGCGTATTTGAAAAGAATTGGGGTTTAGTCCCCTTCATTATTCAAAAGCTTAAATGAAAAAATAGAAATAATAAATAAGGGGGCATTGGGTCTAAAACACCTTGGCCAGTTTGGGGCGGCATCCCTGCATCAGACACAATGTGAGTGGACTAGTGCCAGGGTGGTGCCACAGTACGGCCAGCTCAGGCTGATGGGTGGAGCTATGGCAGGTGGGCTATAAATAGCACTGCACCGACAGGTGGTGGGGGAGAAAGAGAGGGCGAGAGAATGACAGGGAGGGAGTGAGGGAGGGAGTAAGAAAGAGAAAGTGAGAAATATAGCAGAGAGGAAGAAACAGAGGAAAGGAGAAGGAGAGAGAGCAGTGCAGCAGATGCCCCATGCCCCCACGCCCCCCACCCCCACGCTTTTGGAAATTGCTCTGCGTCTTGGGCGGTTCACACGAGGTGGCCTATTCTCCCTGCAGCTCCAATTATTGTATTTCTCTCTCCACGGTCCGGGGCCATTGCGTCATCGAGTGAGGTTTGGTTTTGGCTGCCTTGTTACTGTGCTGAATATGCCCTCCCACTCCTCGTAGCCGCGGGAGCCAGTGACAGGCGGCGGTAGCCGTGGCAGTGGCGGTGGGGGCAGAGAGTGGGGAAACACTCCCTAGGGGGCTCAGACTTCCACCTGTGCCCTTCCCCCTCACCACATGAAGCCAGCGCGGATGATGTGCCGATGACTAAATCTCAGGGGCACTTTCAAAAGGGCCGAATTTGGGAGAGATATGTTTGTCTGCATATGTGTGTGTGAGTACAAACATTTTTGTGTGTGGTGTTTGTCTGCACGCATGTGCACGTGTGTGTCTGTGTGCGTGTGCGTGTGCATGTGTGTTTAAATGGCACAGAGGTCGAAACATGAATGCTTTTAATATTGAATGATAGGGAGAGATGGGCTCTAAATCACCAGTGTGGGGACAGCACACAGACAGGCTATTTGAACCCTCGCTCACAATGCCACAGGCCAACAGACCCGGGGTCTGTATCACAAAGCAGGATTACTCAGTTAGCTGGATAACTGCACCGAGTAAAACCCGGAGCCCTCCCAAATCTGGAACACGGACTGAACTAAAAAGTGTTTTTTCCATGTGTACCCCTGGCCTACCCTTCCTGACCTGCACCGCCAGGAACCATTAAGACACAACAAGCGCAAAATGCTATTGCAACCTTGCAAAATGGTGCAGCAAGGTTGTCGTGAAAAATGTTGCCTCGACTTTGCTTTATTGTCACTCCCCGCCAAACCACAGCTGTATCATAAATTGGTCCACATCATTTCTCCGTTTTTCATGCAGGAAAGACATTTTAAGGCCATGCTTGCAACCTGACAAAATGAAGAGAACACTTTTTTACAATTGTCCACAGTGTGGTATGAACTTTTTCACACCTTAGACCACAACCTTACACGATCTAACCTCAGTGTTGCAAAAGTTTGCAGTCATGTTTCTGAATGTACTGTTTTATAAAGTTAGTGGGTTATAGCCAATTGATCTAATGAATCTAAGAAATGCCGCTGAAATGAATTGTGTCTACATCTATATTGTGTCAGGCCATAAAGTGCTGTTTTTATTTGTAAAGTGATGTGATCCAGTCTCCTGATGTTGCTTCACCAGCACAGATACACACACACACACACACACACACACACACACAACTGAGCATCTCATTTTCAAGGACACAACTGATCCATGAGGCCCTCTGGGGACTTGTAATTATTATGTTTACTCTCTATTTTTAATATAATGTTTGAATGGGGAAGTATAAAAGACAGAGATGGTGTCCCTGGAGATGGGGGCGGGGGAGTTGTTCTGTCTGTGGGCCAGAGAGTGACTGACGCACCTGAGCAGGAGCTTTCAGCCTGACAAAGGAAATTCAGAATTGTCATTATTAAATTCTAATTCCGGAGCTGTCAGTTTCCGTTACCCAGACGGTGCTCACAGTACAAGGGGTTATTGATTTAAGTTGTAATCTACAAACAAATGTATTACCTGAGTTTTCCGGACCGGGAGCAATGTTAAACCAAGGGCAAAGCCACAGAATGGGGAAGGGATTGAGGCTCGACCAACCAAACTTCAGGTTTTTGCTTTTCTCTCTCTTTAATTATAAAGAAGTCCCTGAAGGCGTTCTCACAAACACATGCTCACACATGTGCATACACAAATACGCACGCAAGCATTCACACACACTCTCAAACACACACACACACACACACATTAACATTAAGAGCATTCTGACAAACATGCGCACAAATAAATACTCTCATACACAAACACAAAACAATACACAAAAAACATACACAAACACGCAAACACACACACACACACATTAACATTAAGAGCAGTCTTACAAACACACGCACAAATAAATACTCTCGTACACAAACACACAACAATACACAAAAAACATACAGACACACATACACAAACACGCAAAAACACACACACATAGACACGCACACAAACACACGCAGTAACAAGAAGAGGCAAAGAATAGAAACAGGATTTGGAGATGAGGGTGTCTAATGGAGAAGAGGCTTGAAGTTTCTTATTACACAGAATTTGTTGAAGTACAATTATTACCAAGTACTTGTGCAGAAGAGAGAGAGGGGGAGGAGAGAGACAGAAAAAGAGAGAGGGGGGAGAGAGAGGAGGAGAGGGGCTTTGTTGTGCCCCAGAGGCCTCTGTGAGAGTTTCTAAATCAAAGGTGATACAGTACGGCTGAGTCTCCAGAAGCGGGAAACGGCAGCGGGTTTGATATCTGTGTTTTTCACAGAACGCACTTTGAGATTCAGTGACACCCTCAACCATTAGAAGCTCCCTTTCATCAGTACTGTCAGCATTTACAGTACCAGCAAACACAGAACAAAAAGCAAAGAGAGCCCTGGGATTGGAGGAGGTGGATTGGGGCGGGGGGGGGCTCAGTCATGTAAGGTCAATATCAATAATGAGCTACATATAAATCTGCACTCTGCATCAATAACCCCCCATTTCTGGAGCTTCCGCTAAACACGCAGAGAAAACCGCTGTACCAATTTCATTTTAATTATCCAAGGGCACACTTTTTGAAGATCCTTTTAAAAAAAAAAAAAACCAGCATCCATCTCTGCTGTGCAAAAATGGAATTTTATCTCGGTGTTGTCGGCAGGAACAAGTGATAAAAAGAAATCGAAGCACGCTGCAGGCTTTACGGGCGCCGCCGATTAAAAGCGCATCACTGCCCCCTGGTGTTACAGCGAGGTAATGATGATAATTACACTGTTCGCAGTGGTTTGGGGTTGGGGTTGGTGTTCTGTGGGGGGCTGGAGGGAAATTCTGAGGATTGGGGGGGGGTTCATGTTCTTAAGGTGTAGTAAAGTCTGATAATAATGAAAGCTACCAAAATCTCCTGCCCCATACACGGTGCATTGAACAAGAGAAAGATGCATACTGGACTACAAACTTCACAAGTGCGGCTGTGTGAGGGGAGGTACTGCTCTTCTACACAAACCCCTCGGTCTGCCATTGGCTGAAGGTGCGAGTCCTACCTGTGCCCGACACGGTGCCCAGTTAAAAGGGGGATTTCATTGGGCGCGAGAGGAACGCATGCGCTGCGGTATGATAATGGATGGGGGAATCCATGACGATATGGTGGCAAACTTGCATTCTTCCGCTCAACCTCACAGTAAGTGAGACGGATTACAACCATCAATATGGCTTATTGCTTTCGAGATAGAATCGTTGGTGGCATGGCTTCAGTACAGAGAGAGAGAGGAGAAGGGAGAGAGAGAGAGAGAGAGAGAGAGGGAGAATAAAAAAGTAAGGCTTGCCCAGAAGTGATGGGCCAGGTGGTCTGAGCATCTGGAAAGAGAAGACTGGATCAGTTTCCGCTGCAACTCTTTCACCTTGCGAGCAAATTAGCAAAGTGAGAAAATATGGAAAGTGTAAATGATTGTGACAATCACGCCACAGACCCTACAGAGGATGCATTCATCTGGAGAAGCCATTATTACATTAATGGGAAGAGGGACCGCTGGATATGTGCCTATAAATTGATTAAAAAGTTATTTAAAGTCCATATATGACCCAGAAGAAGCCCCCGGTCTGACAGACCCATACATCTAAAGATTTGTAGTAATGATCGGTGGGGGGAGGGGCTGGGGGGTGCGGGTTGGGGGGTTGACCGTTGTTTTAATCATTAATGGTAATTAGAAGCCTAATTTGAATAAATAAAAAAACGAGGAGGCCTGCGTGTTTATGTAATTTGTCAGGGGCTCACCCTCGACCCCTTGGCAAGGTTACTGCAAGGGCGCCCCCCTGAACAGGACAAACTCGCCCACACCCAGTGTTTGTGAGCAGCGTGATGTGCTGAAATGAATGTATGTACCCCCCCCCCCCCCAAAAACAAATCTTGGTCACATGGAGGTCAGAAGGAGGAAGAGAGAGGTCAAGCTGTCAAGTCTGTTTATTGGCCACCATCCATCTTGATCCGAACACAGACTGAGCAACAGAGAATAATGGCTAAACTGCGTAAAGGAATTAGAACTGTTACGTATGCACATGCACACAGACATACACACACACACACACACACACACACACACCATATGCCCATATCTGCACACAAAACGCTTAGACTTGTGTCCACATGCACAAGCTGAGACAGACACACAGGTGCCCAAACAGACACATTTGCATGCACAAACAAATGCACACACGGACATATGTGCACGCGCAAACAGACGCGCACCCGGGGAAGAAAAAAAACGAGGACGGAGCGGAGGTAGGTCACGCCGCCGGGCGGCCGCCGGAATACCAACGACGGGAGCGCGTCTTGACCCGCGTCTGAAATGTCGCGCGCTGCTTGATATGCGCGCCACGCCGGCCGCCGCGCCTCTAATTTATTCACCTCTCCGAGATGACGGCGCAGGCCGGCCGAGCTGCCTCCCCGAGTACCTGATCTACCGTGCCCTTCAGCCCGAGGAGCCACCGCAAAGGTTAGGCCCACACTAAAACAAATAGAGCTAATGACTCCCCATCAAGCCCATCTCTCTTTCTCTCTCTCTCTCTCTCTCGCACTCTCTCTCTCTCTCCTTGCTCTCTCTAAGCCACTTCTCACTATTAGCCGAACGTCAAGTCAAACATCCAAATGTTATTGCAAAGTGAGGACGTTCTGCGTCTGGAGGGGAAATTTCTCCAGCAATGCGAAGCAGTGCGCTTCCTTCCGCGCTCTCCGTTGGGCTTTTTGTCTTTTCGCCTGCCGGAGAGAAGAACCCCGGGCAGCCGAAGCTGAGCCAAAACACGGATCAATACCAGCGGCCCTTCTGAAGGGTCAATTACCACAATTCATTGTTCCGCTACTCTCTCAAAACACACCGGGAGCAACAAACCACAAGGTTGTTAAGGAACGGTGCAACGGGACTGATAACTCAAATGGGTCACACGTATGCCGTGATTTAATCTTTTAGTCTCTCCCATGGTGTGAGAACTGAAATCGGCGTTTAATCATGCCGACAAAGGAGGAAAATAAATTCCCCAATAAGCCCTTGACCTTCAGATCTTACCTTCATTTTTAATTTGCTTTTTTATTTCTTTATTTATTTTACAATCAGTTTTAATGGTTTGTAAAAAAAAAAAAGTTAATCACAGGTGTGGGGCCTCTTTCTGACAGTTCTCTTTCTGACCCCTTCTTCTCACATTCTTCCAGAAGGAAATTGACAGTGCTAACCAATGCCACTGCGATCATGTTTCCATCCCCTTCGTGTGTAATGTGAGAATTTTTCCCTCTTTTGTCATATGGTTTATACATTTGTGGCACCAGCAAAGCAACCTACAGCTCTGCAATTTTGATTGAAGTTTATTTGGTGCTTTGTCATTTTCAGCAAAATACATTCTAGTGTATTTTTGCCCAGCCCTGACCGCAGACATGGTCTTCTTCTTCTGTGGTTTAACACACTATCCTGAAGTGTATTAGATTAGATTGGATTAGTGCACATCAAACAGGCCAGCCATTCTTCATTTTTACACATGGCTCTTTAGCAGTACGTATGTGAACACCAGTGGAAGCTCGATCCCTCTCTTTTCCTGCCAGACCAGAGCTGACCAGCGTCCAGCTCTGGGGAACCCCATTCCTGGAGGGCTCTAACTCTGTCATGTGTGAGGCTAACCAGCTGAACAGCTGAGGTGAGACGTAGTGTATTATGGGTATACTCAATTCCCATTTATTAATACATAAATAGAGGTAGAAGCGTGGTCTGTACACATGCTGAGTGATACTGAGGTTACGGGGGGTTTGTACACATGCTGAGTGATACTGAGGTTATGGGGCAGTCTGTACACATGCTGATTGATACTGAGGTTATGGGGCAGTCTGTACACATGCTGAGTGATGCTGAGGTTACGGGGGGTTGTACACATGCTGAGTGATACTGAGGTTATTGGTGGTCTGTACACATGCTGAGTGATGCTGAGGTTATGGGGCAGTCTGTACACATGCTGAGTAATACTGAGGTTATGGGTGGTCTGTACACATGCTGAGTGATACTGAGGTTATGGGGGGTCTGTACACTGCTGAGTGATACTGAGGTTATGGGGCAGTCTGTACACATGCTGAGTGATACTGAGGTTATGGGGCAGTCTGTACACATGCTGAGTGATACTGAGGTTATGGGGCAGTCTGTACACATGCTGAGTGATACTGAGGTTATGGGGGGTTTATACACATGCTGAGTAATACTGAGGTTATGGGGCAGTCTGTACACATGCTGAGTGATACTGAGGTTATGGGGGGTTTGTACACATGCTGAGTAATACTGAGGTTATGGGGCAGTCTGTACACATGCTGAGTAATACTGAGGTTATGGGGCAGTCTGTACACATGCTGAGTGATACTGAGGTTATGGGGCAGTCTCTACACATGCTGAGTGATGCTGAGGTTACGGGGGGTTTGTACACATGCTGAGTAATACTGAGGTTATGGGGCAGTCTGTACACATGCTGAGTGATACTGAGGTTACGGGGGGTTTGTACACATGCTGAGTAATACTGAGGTTATGGGGCAGTCTGTACACATGCTGAGTGATACTGAGGTTATGGGGCAGTCTGTACACATGCTGAGTGATGCTGAGGTTACGGGGGGTTTGTACACATGCTGAGTGATACTGAGGTTATGGGGCAGTCTGTACACATGCTGAGTGATACTGAGGTTATGGGGCAGTCTGTACACATGCTGAGTGATACTGAGGTTATACTGAGGTTATACTGAGGCTATGTGGGTTCACTTGTAGATTGGAGCATCATGTCCAAGAGCATTGTTGTGTGATGGTTGGGCAGGAATACTGCGCCTCCGAGCCGTAGACACGCCGCAGGTTCCTGTGCATTAAAATCCACTGGGTGTGTTCTATTTCAGCATGTTTAATCACATTCAAATGCATGCACATGAATGCACCTTGGGGGGTTTTTCCACTGAACACAGGAAATAAGCAGCCTCCATGTGAGGAGTTATTGTAAGCATGCGGGCTCTCGCATTTCTCTCATCTACATACCAAGCAACAAATCAAAATGCATCGTCCTTTCATGTAGACCAAATAGTTTACCATTGAATGAGCTCTGTTACAGTTGATCTCCAGAATTTATACAATCATAATAATAATAATAATAATGTAAACTTTATTTTCATAGCAGCTTTCATACTGTAAAGTTGGACAAAGTGCTTTACAGAGATACAACAAAACAGCAAGAATAGCTTCCAAAAAAAACTGATACACCAGAAATCAAATGAAAGCAATAATAAAACTGCAATAAAACCGCATTAAACATTTATAAAAGTACAGTCAAAAAAGTACAAGTCCTATATGGATTTTAATTTTACTCTGGAATGAACTCTATTAGAGTTAAATTAACACTGACCATTGTTGCTGCAGAGGTGAAAACAACGACATCCTCAGAGATATCACCTTAAGTGACACTTAATGCATTGTGCTTTTTATTATTATTATTATTTTATTTACATTTTTAAATGATTATTTTAAGTAAATAACTGGCACAAGAAAGTGGGGCCAGAAAGGCTGCAGCTCTCAGAAAATGTTCCTTAGAAGGGAGGCTACAGAGATGCTGTGTGATCCAGCAAATCGCAGTGGAAACCGACAGCCCTGTTTCAGCCACACTGTTCTCTCTGGGTAATAAAGAACTTTGCACATCCTCTCCACCCCCCCCCCCCCCCTCAGCCTGATCTGTCATTGTACAGAAACAATACCTGCTCTTTCTCTCTTTCACTCTCTCTCTCTCTCTCTCTGTCATTCTATCCTTTTCTTCTCTCTTTTCTTAAAATCTCTCCTCTTATGTCCCTGTTTAATTCTCCTCACTCTCTTTTCTGTCACTCTCTCTTCCATTATCCTCCTCTAGATTAGTTAATTCTCTCCACCTTTACTCTCTCTCTCTCTCTCTCTCTCTCAGTTTATTATCAGCTGGAGAATGACTCCAGATGGAAATGAGTGCAGATGTATTTCCTGCTTGTTATTACCATTCTTGCTGATATTAGTAACTCCACCCAGAGGGGCACTTCTAATTATCTGCTGCCAAGTGTCACTTCCTACAAGACTCCCCTGGATTACACGGCCCACCTTTGATCCCCAGTTTAATTTCCCTGGGAAGAAGAAACTTTACTATTTTTATTAAGTAGGGAAATTACTTAGATGCAGCGTTGATTAGCTGTGGAGGAAGGGAAAAAACACACACGCACGCTCACTCACACACACACAGACACAGACAAGTGGCGGATGGATGACAAAAAGTTCCACAAATTAAGCAAGTTATGGGAGAGGAGCGGGAAATGTCAACGCTGTTTGCTTTAACGCCCACACTGTCAGCAGGACACTGATGAATTACCGCGGTTCAGTAGATCCCAACAGAGAGGAAACAAGCCCAATGCTACCCAGAATCTGTGCTGCTTCAGCTGGCTGACCTAATAAATGAATACTGCTCCTTTATTTCCACACACACGCGCTCCGGTCTTGCATCATTCAGTGTCGTCAAACCATTGCACCAAAACAAAAAAATATACATAGGCATAGGAGATGACAACTATTATTTGTATTGTTTTCTGATACAACTGTGACACCGGGCGGGGGGGGGGGGGGGGGGCGGGGTGTAATGGATCACTTTAACTTTAAGGGTTGTTTCTCCTGACTCATTTTCCTATTGGAAAAATAAGTCAGGAGAAACAACCCTTCAAGTGATCCATCCATATCTACTGCATATCTGGAAGCACAGTGATGGTTTGAGGCTCGTTTGATACCGCAGACCCTTGATGACTTAAAGGCATCAAATCCGGAATTAGCCTATATTTACAAAAATAAATAAAGTTCATGAGGTAAAACAGCTAATATATTTTCTTTGTACTGTTTTCAATTAAATATATGTAAAAGAGAATTTACAAATCACTGCTTTTTGCTTTTATGTGCATTTTACAGACAGTCAGACAGAATTGGGGTTTGTAAATAGTAATTGTGCATTAAAATTTGCAGAAATATGTCATATTTAAGTGTGTACCCTGCAGAGGTTGTGATAACGTCTTTTCTCTTAGAAAATCAACAAAACATGCAATTTGACCTTGGGGTGCCAAAACTTTTGCGCACCCCCGTATTTGGTTCTGGCCTTCTCATATGGTGTCTCATACAGTATTTAATTAACACTTCCTTCAAGATCTTACCCAGTAAAGCCCAGTGTTCACAGCAGGGTTTAGGGAACAGCTGGTGCCCTCACACTCACACCACTAGGTGAGAATAAGTTTTTTTAACCCCGCAGAGGGGACGTATGACAGCTAATGACAAATAAATGATAATCAGCAGACTAGAGTTGAGTGCTGCACTCAAAGGTGCTACATCAGATCAACCCATGTATAGGTTCCCACTGGGATGCCTTGAGTCATCCATTTCATTTTCCTTTTTTTAGGGAGCTCTCTCCGTATCAAGAAAAGACATGCTATAAGCATTTAAGGATTTTTTGGGTCAGAAACTCAAAAGGTATTACAAAAGTATTTGTAATTGAAATTCTTAGTTGTTTCTTTGCTTTTGAATCCAATATCCAATGTTTTTTTACCGTTGCGATTGCTAATTTGCATTTATGCATATGGTTGTGGGTGCAGATGTTGTGCGTCTTTGTGTCTGTGTGTGTACATGTGTGTTTACTTATTAATGTTAATTGCTACTCACTTGACTTAGTATATATTTATTTGATTGGCACACAATCTCATCCACAGGGACACCACAAGCCATAGTATAATAGCAGTGCCCCAACTTGGGAATCAAACCTTACAAGCCCAGTACAGCAAATACAACAAAAGCTTAATTGTGATTGGCATGAATGTGAGGCTTCAGTCCTGCTCTGCTGTCTGCATTTCCTGTTCTCCCACCTGTTCCAATGCTGCTGAATGCCCCTGAGATCCCACAACCCCAATCCCATCCTCACCTGTCCCCCCCCCCCCCCCCCCACCATTGTTCATCAGACCCACCCAACAATGCCTTCCTTCAGCATTAGCTGCTGCAGTTAAGAATACAGTCTCCGAGATGCTTAATAAGCTATTAATGATGCCACTATAAATCATTAAAGAGCATTATTAAGAAATATTAATTGTTGAATATATAATTTTGGTTTACAAAATATGCAATTCTCATCTATATAATGTCATCCTTGGCTTCATCCATAACAAATTTATTGACACTTTTTGGTGTTAAACTATCTTTTTGTTTTGAGACTGTATAATATGAGATAGTTATATATGCTTTATTACATATGCATAATTGGATTATCAATATTGTACCATATATATATACAATCCCTTACAGTAAGCCCACACATCTTTATTAATTACTTGAGACCACAATTAGAGATCACAATTAAACATACATCAAAGGGCTGCAAATGTATGTCTTGGCTGTCTTTTTAAATGTCACGGATGTCTTAGACCTTATGTCGTAACCACTCAACATTAATGTCTATGTACATTATCATTTTCACATCTACTATACAAATGTAAAAATAAGCCAGGTTATACAACAACCTCAAATAAGTTATTTGGGGATATAAAAATCAGTGCATTTTCCAGATTGAGAAGTACACACACACACACACACACCTTATTCTATGAAACTTTTAGGTTTATCTTTTGAAAACATCTTAATTGTGTCCAACATCTATCACTACCACTTTTTTTTTGTCGTTTATTAATAATTTTTAACACTGTAATATTATTCTTTAATGAGCATATTGCATCAGTTCTGGTACTGCAGAAAAAATTACGGAATCATCAACAAAAAAAATCACAATTAGTACTTTGTTGCTCCTCCTCTGGCTTTTATGATGGCCTGAATTCTTTGAGGCATGGACTACACTAATGAAAAACAAGATTCTCCATCAAGCTGGTCTACATCTCCACCGGGCCTACCATCTAGTCTGGATTTGGCAATGAGACGAGTGGAAGAAGGCGTTCAATACACCCCTGGGGTATTTTGAATACCTGGTCGTCCCGTTCGGGCTTACTAACACCCCGGCCGTGTTCCGCCCAAACCTCCCCTGTTTCCCGCCCAAGAGGAGGAGGCTTCTGTGGCTTCCGTTCCTTCTGTCCAGGCCCACCTTCAACAGTGTGAGAAGATTTGGAAGCAGGCGCACTCCTCCGCACCATCATCCGCACCTGACGCCAGGCAGATCTCCACCGGACCGCAGCCCCCCAGGACACCCCGGGACAGCAGGTCTGGCTCTCTACCTCCTCCATTCCCCTACAAGCCACTTCAAAGAAGCTCCAGTCCCGGTTCATCCGTCCCTACCCCATCAGCTCCGTCATAAACCCCTCCACCGTCAAACTGAAGCTTCCCCCAGCCCTCAGGATTCACCCCACCTTCCACGTCAGTCAGGTGAAGCCTGTCTCCTCCAGCCCGCTCAGCCCTCCTGTTGAGCCCCCTCCACCGGCCCAGATCATCAACAGCGCGCCCGCCTACACCGTCCACCGCATCTTGGACACCCGCCGCAAGGGGCGTAGTTATCGGTACCTGGTGGACTGGGAGGTTTACGAGCCCGAGGATCGGAGCTGGATCTCCCGCCAGCTCATCCTCGACCCCTCCCTCATTTGGGACTTCCACCGGGCTCAACCCCAGAAGATCCGGCCCAGTGGCACGCCTGGTGACGTTCGTTGGGGGAGGGGGGTACTGAGACATCCGCTATTTCCTTCCAGTCCACCTTCCTTTTGTTCTCCCTGTTTTCCCCATTCCTATTGTTTCACGACATGTTTTTCCGTTTACCTTCTCCGTCTAGTTCCATGTTGTGCAGGCTGGGCGGGGCTTCCCCGTTTTGTTCCTTGTTTTCTACCCATTAACACTCAGCCTATCACTCACCCCCTCAGCTCGCATTCCGCACTCACTCAATTATCTCATCAACTCCCACATACATTCCTCACGCACTTTAATTATCCTTCACGCTTTCACACCTGTTGGTTCCACTCTTTGTTTGTCTCGTCGCCAGTACGTTCTGTCTGTTGTGCTTTGTGCTTGACGTGTTTGGCCTCTGTTGTGCTGTGTGCATTTAACCTGTTTGTTCGTCTTGTTTCTAGTTTCGCCCGTCCAAGCCTGCTCCCTGTTCCTGTTTGCTCCTGCCCCGTCATCTACCCTGCCAGCCTTTATTCGCCAACCCTGCATCCAGTCCTTCACCTAGCTCCCCTGTCTGTTTGCTTGCTCGCTTTAATAAATATTCACTCCTCACAGAGTTTTGCCTGAGTCTGCCTCCGAGTCCTGCATTTGGGTCCTTACCAGTGTCTGTACCACAACAAGTTCTGTCACAAACATTGACTCCTGTTTCCGCCCATTTGTTTTTCATTTGTTGTGCATTTTCTATTTTCAAGGCATATTGCTTTGAGTTTTCTATCCTGATGCTTTGACATCTTCCTTGGTCTACCCATATGTTTTCCTTTTATAACCTTCATATTTTGTTTATACTTGCAATAATTTTAGACACAGCTGACTGGGAACAACTAACATCTTCTGCCACACTCCGTGTTGGATTTCCTTCTTGAAGGAGTTTTATAATCCTTTCCATTGTTTCAATTGACAACTCTCTTGTTGGGGCCATGTTTCCTTTCAATTAGCCAAGTCCAACAGCTTGTTAAGGTCTGTAAGCACTCTCTTTTAACTGAAGACTAATTCACATTTTTAGACTTGTGCCGGTATTTGTTTTATAAATGAAAATGACAAGGTGATTCCATAATTTTTTCCTCTGCTTGATCTGGAAAAAAATATGCCATTAATTAAAATTATTTAACTGAATTTGTTTCAGGTATGTTTCACGAAGCCAGAATGTTCAGCTATTAAACAAAAATAGTGTCATATCTGTGATTTGTTTATTTGCTACGAAGTAAAAAGGCTGGGTGAACATCCTCTAAGTGTGGTGATTCCATAATTTTTGTCAGGGGTTGTAGATTCCAAAAATAGACTGATATTGGTCTATGGTGTAGCGTTATCCAAAATGAGTTAGGTTGCAGCCCCAAGGAATAACCTTTGAATTATCTAGATGATGGACAAATCTCTAAAGAAACACATTCCTGTGGGTTGCATTTCTGCAAAGTGTCCTCCAGCTATGAAAGCTTTCAAATGAAAAAATGTTAAATGGGAAATATGATTCTTCATATCCAGATATGTTAATGTGAGAGTGACTTTCAATGCAACTCAGCAGATGTAGATATTTAAAAAAACATATTATATTGTACCATGGACTCAGTTTTGATAAGCAGAGACAATACATATATACACATACATTTATATATATGCTTTCTACTTTTAGCTGAACTTGATTTTAGCAAACATATTTTGCTGTCATTCCATTTATATAAACCTGAATAAATGTAATTTTTTTATAGTTTCTGAATATCTTTCCAATTTTATTTTCATTGGAAATAATAATAATAATAATAATAATAATAATAATAATAATAATAATAATGCCTTGCATTTATATAGTGCCTTTCTCACACTCAAAGTGCATTACAATGATGAGGGGGAAACTTTCACCTCAACCACCACCCACCTGGGTGATGCAACAGCAACCATTTTGCACCAGAATGCTCACCACATATCAGAGGTGGAGAGGGAGACAACAATTTCTCTAGTCAATTAAACTGGGGGATTATTAGGTGGCAGATTGAAAGAGCTGAAAGACAGCATCTCCTGCAGCACAGTGTCCTCCTCACTGCACTGGGGCATTGGAGTTTATTTGACCAGAGGGAAGATTGCCCCCTACCGGTCCACCAGCACCCCATCCAGCAGCAACTTCATTTTCACAGGAGATCTCCCATCCAAGTACTAACCAAGCCCACACCTGCTTAGCTTCAGCCATTCAGCAGGAGCACAGTGCTATGGTAAGTCATGGTATAAGTGGATATACAGTCTACGTATATAATGTGTGTATATCGTGTATCATGTACAGTATATATGATTAAAACCGCACATTATTCCACTATCAGAATTTTGTACAGGGGCACCATGACACCACATTTAAATTTTTTCTTCCAAATATTCAAAGCCAGCACTGCCTTTTCCCGACGGATAAAATTCAGATTGCCTGTATGTCTATCTGAATTCTGTTCTCATAGCTGTTATTTTGGGGCAGTTTATTTTCTGCAATTTAAGGTACCTGATTGTGGGGAAAATGACCTCTGAAAGGGTGTTGTGATTACCGCTTTACAGGGAGGGTACTATAATGGCACACAGCTACAGGACAGTTATAAATTTATGGCAATATTCTACAAATCATTGTGTTTAAGGCTTCATGTATACTAAAAGAGCTGCTTCAGTCAAAAACACAATTTCCAGGGTTATTCCATAACCAGTATAAGAGGAAATGCTGAAATAGTAGTGAATAGTGAAATTACACAGCTGATATTTGAGCGTGTCTTCAAATTAAGAATGTGAACAATTCCCCTGAAAATGCTTCTGGAAGAAGTGAAAACTTCATACTGCTCACATAATGGCCTGTATTCCATCAACCTTTGTCCTTGACAAATAAATGCAACAAGTGTTACACTTTTCCTTCAAAAACAGTTTTGGCAAGTTAGTTTTAGTGATTTCTGACCTTGTCAAATGGTATAATATTACATTGTATTTGAGGCCAGAAATAATATTTGTAAACACATATCTTCATGGACAAGTCATTTACTTTACAAGGGTATTAGCTACCTATGACAGACAAAATATGGTCTGCTAATGTCACTTATTCCACACACGATTCCATCTTTACATCCCAGTTCTAAATGAATGTTCAGAATAGCGTGAGCTAAATAGGCTACCGAACAAGTACAAGCACCACAAGATATCTACAACTGCACTAGAGAGTAGCTATCATTATAGTAACAATGTCCCTACGAGGCGCACTTTGTGTAAAGATTGTTATATCATCTGTTCACTCTGAAGAAGATGTTAAGTCCAAACGTCAGTCGCATTTAATAAACGTACTTAATTCTATTACGAGTCCTCCAGTGCTTACTCTAGGCAGTCTCTATTTTGAGCCCAGGTACATTTGTCTTTATATGCACTGTCCCATACTGGGTGCACCTTCTCGCTTTTATAAGCTTTGACTGATGCGCGTGGGATAGCCTTTATTTCATTGTTATAACACTGACTAATTACTGTTACCTTCCATATTGAACGATGATGTTGCCAAAAATGTTATTTTCATTTTATCTTCGCTTGACATTTTGCTTGCTGTGTTTAGGGCGGGGCTTAGGACAGAGGAGGAGACTTCTTTGATTGTAAACACAGGACCACAGCAAGGCTAAAAATCCCGCATAGTGCCCCTTTAAATACACCTTGTCTGTAACAATTGTCTGTACAATTGTAGCATTGATTTAATAGTTCTGCAATAGGCCTTTAAATAGCTTTTGTGAGTTTTCTATGAGCCTGCATTAAACTTAGAAGGGGAAACTGGAATCCTCCCTGATCTTAATACCTTTAGATTGTGCAGTGTATCAGCTACCTCCAAGGATGAGCTCTTTGCTCTGACAAGAGCCTGAGAGAGCTGAGAGTTGCTTTTGTGCAAGCTTTATATTTTTTGCCAAACTTTTGTTCAATGTTAGGGGTCAAGAGAAATGCAAGACTGCCAAAAGCCAATATGTAATCAGGCCAAAAAAAAACATTCAGTATCATAACACGGCAACAAGAAACAGCTGTTTCCTATAAGCCCTTTTCTGCAGACGCTGTATGGGAGGTAGGGAGTGAGTCCGTGGAATAATAAAACGCAAAGAACGTGAGCTCCAAGCAGATATGCGAGCCGGACAGGAACAGGATTGGGAGATGAGGAATTTGTGGAGCTGTGGAGCGCGAACAAGGGTTTATTTCATCAATCTATTCTACAGGCGACAACCACAAACTAACAACAGAAGCACACAGATTGCTAGAAAGAAATAGCCTGGCAGTTTGATAGAAAGACTAGGTGGCCTTGTGTGAGTCCTGGAGTTAATGAATGCTAAGTACTTTATAAAACTGTAATATGTCATCAGTGGCCAATGGGCGTAGACTTATATTGTTCGGAAATCATTGGATTGAGTCCTAAGGCGGCGGAGAAAGGTACAGTTCCTCTTGTGAGACATATCGAGACATATTCCACTTGCGAGACATATCGGACCATAAACTCCATCCATTCGCCTCCATCCAGTGCGCCGGTTAAATGAACAATTAACACTGACAATTTAACATTTGTTCTCAGTTCCAAAAAAAATTATCCTTTAAGAAGAAATATGACAAGACCAGCCCATTGCCTAAGTAATTATTTTAGGGGTCTCCCTGCTCTGGGATAGCATGACAGCGGTCTGCTGTAAAAAAAACAAAAGGCCATTAAAAGCTGCTTGTGCCATAATCAGAGGAAGGAGAAGGGTTGCATCTGTTTAAACAGTTTGCTTCAGTACCCTCCGGCCCCTCGCTAAATGCGAGCAGCTTATTCCCAGAAATGAAGATGGGATAACTCTTCAATTCAATTCAATTCAGCTATATTTGTATAGTGCTTTTCACAAAGGACCAATTTGTATGGTCCGTTCACAAAGGACCAATGCCAAAAGATTCTTTTGGCCCCAGACTCCAGGGCCCCCATGGGTAAGCCATGGGCAACAATAGCAAGAAACAACATCCCTTGAGGAATGAGAAAGAGGCCTTGGGACGGGAATACATTCCTAGCATACGCCTGACGGACTAATTAACGTGGTGGCAGAGTATGGAGAGATTTGGGGGTAAGTCTTCTCCTAGCCATACTTCCTGTGCCCATTTTACAGATGATCACTTTCTCAATTTGAAACATAAATCTGCTAGTTCTTGTATAGTTGTCATTTCTTCATAGGTATGAAAAGGCCAGTTTGTTTCTACTTTGTAAAGTAGGACAGGTTTGCCATGCCTAAAACTGTATGTTGTGTGGTGTGTTTCAGTGCCATGTTGTCTTGTTATCGTTGTGAATCATTGCGCTTTTTAGTGATAGGCAGTCCCTTTTATTTGCGCTTTGGAATATATAAGGATTATCATTATTGTTGTTGTTATTATGCATCCCCTCTGTGTTGCTGTGCATCGCCAGGGGGGTATACTACGAAGCAGGCTTACTGAATTAGCTGGATAACTGCACTGAATAAAACCCGGAACCCTCCTAAATCTGGAACACGGACTGAAGTAAAAAAAGGATTCCGGGTTTTACTCCATGCAGTTATCCAGCTAACTCAGTAATTCCGTAAGTAATCAGTAATTCAGGAGGCGTTGTCCTTATAAACAGTATTTATGAAATACTGTTAATGTATTATGATACAGCATTACACGTCTCAACCTCAGTACAGAGGGCAGTCTAGCTATTTGGAACAGCAGTGGGGTCATTTTTCCAGATCAATGCGCTCCACAGTTTTATTGATCTGTAGGTGTCTGGCTAACCTATCCCATTGGCTGTGCTCATAACATCTGCCAATGCAAGGACAACAATACCAGTGAATACGTGGAGCATTGACATTGTAGTATAATGGTTGTGTTTGTGCTTGCGTGCATGCTTGCGTGAAGTAATAGGGAGACAGTGTAGTATAATGGTTGTGTTTGTGCGTGTGTGCATGCTTGCGTGAAGTAATAGGGAGACAGTGTAGTGTAATGGTTGTGTTTGTGCGTGTGCTAACCCTAACCCTAGCCGTAAATTATCTTCATAAATATTCAGTTGTATAAGTGGATTACATGTAAAAAAATAATAATAATGTAAGCCGTGTAAGTT
The DNA here is from genome assembly GCA_029718625.1 of Synaphobranchus kaupii. Taxonomy (NCBI): domain Eukaryota; kingdom Metazoa; phylum Chordata; class Actinopteri; order Anguilliformes; family Synaphobranchidae; genus Synaphobranchus; species Synaphobranchus kaupii. Next base: position 40,858,153 of record CM056384.1, read on the forward strand.
AATCTGCATAAGAACGGCCGCTAAATTAATAAATCTATCTAAATACAGAGTAGCAAGATCAAACAGTGGGAGTTTCTGAGCTTTAAATATTTTGTGGCCAGGCATAATTCTGAGTCTGAAATGAAGCCTGACTCATGACACCTTTCAACATGTGAAATGAGCCAAATGATTTTCTGGATCATTTATATCTGTGGAACACAATGAGAAGTGTGGAAGGTATGTGGTCATGTGACAATTCCTTTGTCTGTTAGAAATTCTCATTTCTGATTTCTGACATGAAACATGTAAGATGCACATTTGTTTGTAACAAGAAAAATATTCATCATGTATCTTTCTAAAATGGGGGGGGGGGGATTTTCTCAAAAATGTCAAATTTTCATAAAGATTTGACAAAAATGTTTATTTGATAAGATATTACGTCTAATTGCATGGGGGGTAGATCATTTTTGTTATTTAATGTACAGCGTCTTTGGCATTCCAGTCACAAAACTATTGAACTGGTAGGCAGGCTTTTTAAAAACAGAGCCTATACATGTACACACTGTAACATCAGTACCGATATGAATGTTGCTGCCATTTTATGTGTTTTATGCGTCTAGTGAGTACGGTATATTGTGCCTTCTTGAAACAGAAGCTCCAAAAATATACTGCTGAACCCAACTGCTCATTATTTGAGAGGCAATAAGGACTCAATTAATGACTGACAACATGACAGCGAAGCACAATTAATATTTATAAATGGCCAGGTACTTCTATGTCTTGAGTCACAATAAAGGTAACACAAAACATACGTGTTGCGTTATTGCTTTTGTTGGTAAATATACAGAACCTTTTTTCCACACCACTGCACAGAATTTGTAATCCATTTCAGCGTTTACCAGCAGATGGCAGTGTTCCCCATATAGAATTGTGCCAATTTGATCTCCTTTGACTATGGATAATGGAAATATTTTGAAATGATAATTAATGGTAGTACTGGCAACAAGGTTTTGCTGGTGGTTTGACATATTACGTGTACTTTGTGAATTACTGGAATTCTGGGAATGATAGAGTTTGGGGGTGTGATGATTGCTGTTTTGGGGGGTGGTGGTATTTTTTTTCAGTCACATGGCTTTTTATCTGAAAATTGAGCTTCCTCTCAAAATAAAGGCTGTGATTTCACAGTAGTAGTTTTTTTCCTGAAAATTCACATTTATTATTTATAAAAATGTGAGTTTTCAGGAAGGTGATGTTGCTTTTAATTTTGCCCAAAAAAACAGAATTTCAGAATTACGTAATTTGGTTTCATTGGACTGGATAACCAATGCACTGATGACCGTTTCTGCAAGCTTTTCAAAGTGAATATAGACCCAAAGATTTTTCTGAAAAACTGCAGACAATTTTACAATGTCATTGGAAAGCCCATCTCTTCCAAGTTGTATGTGTGGCAATGAATGACATTGACAGCAACTGGATACATGGCCAAGTTTGCCTTTTTACTATCATTTATATATTGATGTATTAATACCGAAGTGAATCGCTTTCCGTTTTTACAATGTCACAAAGAGCCTCTGTGTTTACCGTGTCTCCCCCGATCTGCAGCAGTGAGCAGCGTCAGTGCGCCCCGTTGGTTTTCTGTGCTTCGCTGGCTAACCCAATAACTGACCCCTTCTTCCTCCGACATCACCACTATCCTCATTACCCCGAATGGACACATTACAGGAGAGGCACAATCCCAATAGCAAATTTCCAGATGTCGGAAACCATAGACCGTGGGGCCCCCCGCCACCCCCCCACCCCGTCATACAGTGGTTCTACATTTATTGACTGAGAGACAGACAGGCCCCCCCGAGAATGACCTCTAATAATGTATGAACACAATAAAAAAAAAAAATCCCTCCCTTCCTCTCTCCCTCTCTCCCTCCCTCCCACTGTTACTGCATCATCATGCTCCGCTGGTGATCTATTGCACCCTGGAAGTCGTGCGGCGTTAATATGCTTCCCCAACTCAATTTCCTGTCAGCTTGTTTTTTTCGGGGAGTTTTTTTTTTTTTTCCATTTCAGAGGAGTTGGAGTGGAGTGATTTTCACCCACCATGTGGACGTTCTCAAATGACCTTGGGGTGCTAGAGGGGGGAGTGGGGGGAGACACGGGGGCGGAGGTGGTAGTTGGGGAGCACGGACGGCAGCCGAACCCTCCCATCTGTTCAGGGGAGTCAAAACGGTTGATCTCTGATGACCTCTCAACATCAAGGCTCTGTCAACTCCTGGCCTGATCAGTATGGGATGTCCTCACTGGAGAGAGAGAGAGAGAGAGAGAGAGAGAGAGAGAGAGAGAGAGAGAGAGAGAGAGAGAGAGAGAGAGATTGCTGGGGTGCCCTGGTGAGGGAACTTGACCTGTTACCACAAGGTCGCAGGTTAACATCCCAGATGGGACCACTGCTGTTGTGCACTTGAGCAAGGTGCTTAACCTGAACAGCTTCAGAAACTACAAATAAATGGATAATGTGTCAAGGTCAAATTTAAGCTTTGAATGTCATTCTGGATGAAGACATCTGCTGAGAAAGTTATTATTATTATTATTATTATTATTATACGGGCTCCCCTGGAATGGCCAGCAGCCCATCGGGATGGCAGGCACTGCAGATGTGTGCAGAAGGCAGCTCAGCCTGTCTGTCTGGATGACTGAGCCAGGGGACACCCTTCTGCTGCCTGATTCATCAGTGCTCCCCCACTCTCTGCTTCCTGTCCCCTGCTGCTGCTGCTGTACCCTGCTTTGGGTCAATGGATCTGGAAAGAGGCTAGCCCTCAGCTTCCCATTCTGAACTGTCACTTCACTGCCAGGGCTGAAGCAAGAGCTCTGCTGCACCGGGCCTGGCTATGCCCTGCCGAGCCAGTTCTGTGGTCTCTGCTATTCCAAAGGTATGTGACAATTTAAGTAATTGCGTTATATGCTGTCATATTATTTTCTGCAGTTTGTGTTGTTTTAGCTTTTTGTTCACCTGTTTGTTTTTCTTTTGTTATAATGTGAGAATCTTCTGTTATTTGTCTTCTATGAATCGGAAATATAATTCATAAAAATATTTTATTAAAAAAATACTTGTTTGCGTTTAAAATGATTGTATCGTTTACATAGTTAATTGGTTCAATTGGTACGTATGAAAATGGCTTTATTTGACCCATCAATAGATTGTGGGCAACTGTAATGTCAACCTTGCCTCTTCGTGGGACTCTGCCAATCACAGCGCATAACTGGAGGGAAACCAATGAGCTGGGTTGGGAGCGTGGCAGGATGGGCATGATTTATGTCACTCCCTTTAACCAAGTTTCCATGTCTAACTATAACAATGGTGAATAAAAGAATAAATACAATGCAGTATAAATGAGGAAGAGGGAGGTGGACAATCAGGAGTTAATCAATTCGCGTTTTTTGGCCTCTGATTGGCTAATATCTGTGCAAGGGGGTGGGCTTAAAATGTCACCACTTTCCCAACTGTATTCGCTTTAGATGAATCATGTTGGCTTAATGTATGTATTTGGCTCCGACTCTTCTCTAGCCTCACTAGGCCTCATAAGATCAAGCAAACAGCTCTCCATCCAATCACAACAGGCGGGCTAGCTTCATACCCTAAGTAAAAAAAAGAAGTATAAGTAAACATTCAGAGGCTATTTTAAAGCGGGAGAATGGGAACGGTATAGAAAATTTGATTAATAATCCAAACAATAGCACCTTGAGAATGTAATAAAAGCAGAGAAGCTGAACACAGGCAGGGTCTCCGATTCTACACTGAGAAAGAGCTGAACGCCTGAGAGCATTTTGTATTGCGCGCGCGTGCGTGTGTGTTTCGAGACCAGAAATGACTGGGGGGCGTGGGGCTGTGGTGGCGTGGGGGATGGGGGAGGGGGGGGGGGGGGTGTCGTAGCTGAAGATGATTTAGCACCAGTCCACAACCAGTCGCTCGGTCTGTGAGCAGACAGCTTCAGCCTTGTATCTCTGTCAGACAGAAGTCAAGGTTTTTCGCACTTTTACGATCTGCGTCGCCATGGTTTCAGTGAGCAGGACCCATTCCTCGACGCAAGTCAATCTAATCTCAGACAAGTGCCTGCGTGCAAGAACTTAAATAGCTCTTTCAGGCAGTTGTGGTTTTACAAGTATTACACACAGTCATGCCGCCAAATATATTTTATATTGCATATCAGTATCTTTTATTCCCTTTTTTTAATTGAATATTCTACAAACCAGGGGGTCAAGGTAAGGGTGGAGGCTCAATGACCTGACCTACTGGGAATGGATCTCATCGCTGAAATATCCCAAACGTTGCCAAACAAAGCCAGAGCATTGCATTCCAGAACTATTTACTGCAGGTTACTACACTTTTATTTTTATTTTATCACCAATGCCATGGATCCCTCCCTACCCACACATAGTCCAACATATTATTATATCATTACGCTTGCTTTGCAAACCCCTCTAGTATATCCCTTGTTACCATAGCTACAGGGAGGTTTATGCACGATGCAAAATGTCCCCCCTGGCTGGAAGGCAGTATTAAACAGGTAATTCCGAAAGCAACAAGTCAGTTATCCCTCAAACTCTACCTGAAACAGCAGACCGTATGACAGCACAAACGGAACAAGAACACAGCCAAGGACAGCTTTTGTTTTTTGTTTTTTGTGAAAAAATTGTGTAGCTGTGCTGCTGGACTTCTGCCTGTAATAGCTAGTAGGCTGGTGCTTATGGGATGCGCAGAAGAAAAATCAATGCTATTCCTCTTGTTTTTGGTAATCTCATTTGACTCCTGAGTTTTGTGTGTTTTGATTTATGGACACAAGAGGGACTCAGGCAAGTCATCCCTGCTTGGATTCCACACCGCTTGTCTGGCTAAATTGTTTCTCTTGTGAATTTAGCTTGACATAAAGCTCAAAAGATAATCTCTGGAACAGAGCCTACTGACCTTGTACAATAAGACGTCTAAACTAAGTGTACACAGGAGAACACAAACAGTGTTCATAAGGCAGCCCGTGAATTGCTCAAAAAATACATCAATTCTTTACAGTCACTCAGGATATGGACACTGTCTTGTAAGTGTAAACACTGGGAAACAATGTTAAGGAAAATGTTAAATTCATGAGTCTGAACTATGCCAACACCCACATGTACATGATGCTGTTTGTATTACAAAATAGAATCCATTCATTATCGTTAAGCCTTTTACCTCTCAAAATCATGTCCAATTTTGACCAAGAGAGGGCGCTGTGCACTAAAAATACCAGTGATTGAAGGGTCTGTCAGGTTTCCTGAACCCTGTTGCACTTGGACACATACAAACAGAATAATTAGCATCGACATTGATGGCCAGAGAGAGTGCGCTTATTCACTCATGTGTTCTTAATGAACTGTTCATCCTGCAGTAATGATAATGTTGGTGTTTCTACAATACTAATGTTTAAATCATTGCAGGAAATTATACTTAGTAACATAATACCTGCCTCAACTTTAGCTACACCCACATTGAGAAAACTAGAAAGGATTAATCCGCTCAGAAATATCCTAGTGTCAGGTATCGGCTAATTGAAACAAGGGTGCTGTTTTAAAGAGATTCATGTCAAGAGCGATAAAAGGGTGGTTTGAATTCACACAAGGGTTAACATGATAAAATCCAATTAGGAGGCGAATAACTTGACTAAAGCTCACTAATACGCCTTCGGCTTTGCTATTTCTGTTGCCCTTGGCACAAAATGGACACCCTTTCCTCCACGTTTGGAGAAAATTTAAGGATTTTATGCGCCCTGGTCAGTCTCTTTGCATCACCCCACTTCATGCCCCTCCCGTCATTAACCACTTTCAAACAAACAAAGAATCAATCTTTCAAAGCTAAATTCACAAAAACAGCACTTCACATGGACATGTTCCTGAGGGGATCACAATTACCCTTTTTTAAAGAGATAAATCAGAATTTAATAATAATAATAAGATCATTTTGAAAATGCACCACACTGTATCTTGTAACAAAATACCTCCCAAATAAATGCATGTATAATAAAAATGGTGCAGTCATAGGTTGCTTTGCAGCCAGTTGACACAGAGACATAAACCCATACAACAACAAGAAAGCAACTTGTATTACATAATTATGAGATGTAAAATAAATGCATGCAAATACATATTTCAAGCACATGCATTTGAAATAAGTGCCCATCCTAGATTACATTGCTTACACACTTCTGCGCCTGGTGAAGGTGCATTAGACAATTATGGGTTAATATTCACCCACTTATGACGGGTCCCAATTTGGCCCCTGAAACAGATCATTGAAATGGAGTCTGAAATAATTGTTTTAACTATTAAAACTACTTTTGATAATACAGTATTCTCTCATCTTTAGCACTATAAAACACCAAATTAGTCAATTACTACACCCACCAGAGGGATTAACAGATATGAAATTAGCGAAACACAGAAAAGGTCCTCTCCTCTTTGTACACACAAGCAAACCCAAAAGACAAGGACTCTAAAAACTAGTCCTAGAGGGCCACTGTGCTTAATATAAGTAATTTATTGAAGTAATTTATTGCTCAAAGAGTCTACATACCTCATTTCTAATAAACTGGCTGCTGATTAAAAGTAAACTGCAAAGATCAGCAGACTCTACAGCCCTCCAGGACTAGAGTCTGAGATTCTTGGCATTCGCAAAACATTTAGCGCTGTCGACATTTGAGAATGATTCACTACTTTTAACTCAATGACATGTGAATCGTCTGGTGTTGTGGATCCGGCATGGAAGATCCAGATTATGTGGGGAGAGAGATTAGAGGAATCTTGTGCAGAATGTCCTCAGGGATCATCATTATGTTTAAGAGGATTATGGGCTCGTGCGGCGAGGGAAGCTGCGGTAAAAAGTGGAGAGGAGTCCTGCCAATCACGGATTATGTTGCTAACAGCCCATGCAACAATGCCAGTGGTGATTGGTGGTGGTGCCAGTGGTGATTTCCTAACACCAATTAATATAGAAGTATAGCCACAAAGTAACCTCAGATCAATCAGCATTAGCATTGCTATGCTAGTTGTTACCACTTACTATGTGACTTTCTGCTTTTTTACGAGTAAGGTGATGTCAGGGCTATCTTTTATTTTTTATGTCATTTTATGTCATGTGATGGAGGGCACCCTGCAGAGCAGGGTCATGCGGTTCAGCCGCTAGAAGGGCACTATGCTATTCCTGGACTCTGTGGGTTGGGTCACCAACAGTCCTATATTAGCCAAGATATCCATATTTCAGCCAAAAATGGTTTACTCCCTAAGGAACTGTTATGAATACCCTAACAAATGCAGGTTGTTACATGGTTACCATGTGCCAAAAATGTAATTAATTTGATAAACAACAACCCACACTCATCCACCACCAGTGCAGTGAGTCCCATATTCGAGCAAGGGAATGTTGGCAACTCTCATCCCGCCCGACCCGCCGGCAATCTGTGTCAGCGTTAGCGGGATCCACCCTCCTCCCTCCTCCGCCACATTCTTCGAAGACTACAGGAGAGGAAGGGTAGGAGAGCTTCGAGTGGGAAATTAGATTTTTCACGGCATTCCAGACAGCATTTTAATAAGGAATAGGGGGGAGGGAGAGAGGGAGGGAGAGAGGGAGGGAGGGAGAGAGGGAGGGAGGGAGGGAGGGAGGGGGAGAGAGGGAGGGAGGGAGGGAGGGAGGGAGAGAAGGAGGAAGAGGAGGAGGAGGGCAGAGCAATTATATAGAATTCTGATTAACCAGACAGAAGGCCCAGGGGGAATTAGCACCTGCCCCCACCTGTCCAGGCTGCAGTTAGGCCTGTGGATATAAGAAGACTTAAGGGTATGGTAGGACTGTGTGATCAGACCTGCTCATCTGTGTGGAAACTGTCAGCCTATTCCTAACCATTGTCCACTTAAAGCCATTAATGAGCACTGTGAATTACAGTTTATATACTCTATTAATTTAATCATGTCCCCGGCTACTGTCTAGTGAGGGTGCTTTAGAGTCCGTATAACAATTTAATGAGACCCTCTGGTCACAATCTATAGTCTGTGGAGTAATACTATATGTGTGAAATATCACAGTGATAATCTCACTTTGGCCAGGCTGGCCACCAGTGTCAGATAAGCCCACTCAACTTCCGGAGAAGTGCTTTCCTCTGTGGAGTGGCCACTAGTCACAGGAACCAGGCAACCAATGTACTATTGACATTTTTACTTTCCTTAAGCGACATAATTTCTTAATTTGCATTTCATTTTAGCCTTATTTAACAAGTCCATTCATTGAAAACATTATTTATATCGTATAGTGATTAGAATAAACTGTAAAAGAACAAGTAAGTGAATTATAAATATTTAACTGGTAAGAAAAGATTAAATAAGAATTTTTACAAAAGTACACTAGAACAGTGGTTCCTTTTCAAATCCCACAACTCACGTAATGAGGAAGTTATTTTGTCACATGCATGTCATGACTCACTCAACATCTCCCACAAACCACAGGTGGGTAGTGTGCAAAGTAATGTAATCTGTCTGTCAAAGGAACCAAAATATAAATTAATGTCTGTAACACCATTAATTCTGCAAAATATTGGCTAAAGATAAAAAACAAATCCAAAATTGCCAACTGGATTGTCAGAATGAGCAAATCACTAAGGAAATGCAAATGTGGTCATTTCAACTCAGGGATGAGTCCATCATGTAAGTACTACCTAAACTGTGGAGGTTTTATTAAGTTATTGTTATGATGTTAATTTTACTTAAGTTAGTTTAAGTAGGGCCAGGGCCGTGTCCGAATCAGTGCACAATTGAGTATGCCAGTTGAGTGTACGTTTTTAAAAAGCTGTTAAGTACGCGACAATTCTGAAAATTGAGTGTTCTTAATGTCCCCGGATTATATACTTATTTCCAGGTTTTCGCTGATAATAGTATTGAGGATATTTTTTGCATACTGCATGTCACTAAACAGTATGCAGCGGGTAGTGTACAGCATGCTAGTACACAGTACAGAGGACACAGTAGATTGGGCTCTGATTCGGACACAGGTGTCTTTTCAATCCCACAAGTCAGCGTGAAATCAGTGTGACAATTCAGTTTATTTGGTTGAAGGAGCTCAAGCTGAGAGCTCTGAGGGAGACACCTGTGGATTATTTGGAAAGAGAGTGCATGGGGTGTGTGTGGACATATCCAATAGGTAGAATGCTCTGTTCCATTTCGAATGGCTGCTCAACACAACACAACACAAAGTTGGCAGGGTAGTGTATTGTGATGAGTTAAAGTATGTAACTGTCTGCACAGAATCACCCTCTCTGTATCTGCAACATTCTTCTCATAAAAATATAACATTTTGTTTCTCTTGAGCATGCAGATGCAGATGCATCAATGAAAGGCTGTGAACTTCACTTTAATTGGATAATTGCATAATTGCTCCACACATGTTTGCGATGTCACTATACAGAGATTAAATACAGCTGACGTGCGTGGCATGGAGATGAGAATGTATTTGTATGGTCTGGCTGCTGCCGTGGTGTTAGGCTGATGTGGATGGTGTGGTTCAGCTATTTTGTGCATTTTTGAATGCATGAATTTTAAACAGATGTTATAGAAAGGGATACCTGAGTTTCATTGTTAAGAGTGCTATGCTCATTCATGCAAGTGCTCATTCTGGAAATCAAATATGGCTTAAAAAAAACAAAAAAACTGCTGCCAGATCATGATGAGATTATTGCTATATATTCTGATTGCTGCAAATACCAGAGTTATTTGGCCCTAGGATTGTGTACATTGTAAATTAGTAGAACTTGAGAGAACACTTTTTTTCTGAAACTCCATTGAACTGATGGAAATGAGTGTGCGCACCACCTTGTGTGAACCTGCCTCTTACCTATAGGGAAGGTTAAGAGACCGCAGGTTTGGTCATGGGCTTTGGGTGGATGTGTCTGTAAAAAGAGACTGTTCAAATCGTTAACTTTTCTCCATAGGACACTTAATTCCTTTTAAAAGAGCTTGAACACTTACTGGCCTGGCATCCCGTTAGCCCAGGGCTGGGCAATCCCGTTCCTGGAGGGCCGGCGTGTATGCAGGTTTTTGTTTCCACCAATTACTCTAGCTAAATTAGCTAATTGGCTGTATACGCAAACGCTGCTTCACTGATAGATTAGATCACAGTAAAATGTTTCATATACGGAAACAAGAACAGTCTTCGAACTGTCATTCACGTGCGCATCCAGTAATGTAGCTAAAATGTCAGATGTTAGGCTAATAGGCCTAATGTTAGGCGAAAATATTAGGCTAATAAAGTGATTAAGGCCAGAAATTGGCACAAAAACCAGAAACTGATACGACCCTCGATGCCCACCCCTGAGTTAGCCCCTTTCATGTAACAAGCAGCTGAGGGAAGGTGCTTTTTATAAATTATTCAGAGGTGGCCTGTTTATTGCTTGCTTGCTCATCGAGGCTTCATTAGACCCCTGTGATTATCTCATTTGAATATTGTGTATAAATTACAGATGCATCATGGGAACTGCTCTCTTTCCAGCAGAAAGCATGGCTGAAGGGGGTGTACACGGCATGTGAACACTGTAGTCTGTGTTTGTGTATCTGTGGCATTTCATCGTGCATTGTGTCTGAATGCACAGAGCCTCATACAAGCTGAGATGCTATTCAGGCAGTCTGACAGGAACCTATCCGGTTTGAAAGTCATCAGAATTCAGTCAGATTTGTGCTAGTCTAACCCAGGGGTACACAACACGGGCAAATCCATTTCAGGACTTTGTGCCAACTTCCAGAGGCGTCGTTTTGGGGGTGGCAGGGGATGGCAATTACCGTCCCCTAGCTTCTTGGTTGAGTTGGTGAGAATCCTAGGCCTATAAAAAAGTTGTTTTGACATATTTTATTCCTCTGTGTGCCCTCATAATAAACGGTCACTATATCTATAAACACTGATCTAAAATGAGATTAAATTGCAAAAACGTTTATATCACAGATCAGATTCAGGCAACAAGGGCATTATTTGATGCAACCAGCTTCACTCTCGATCCGAGACGAGTGATTCTGAACGAGGGCGAGCACGCAAATACGTGAAGGAGGCCGCCAAGTGATGAGGTGCAGCTAGCTAGGATTCAAAGAGGTAGCGTGAGTAAGTTAACTTAATAGTTAGCAAAAAACTAAATAACTAAATAACTTTTTTTTTAAATGACCCCCCTTGTCCAGCCTCAATTGCCTTGCTTTCCATACAGGAATGAAAGACGTTTTTCGGCACAAGCGTATAAGATTCACGAATGGATTGAGAATTGCATGTCATCAGTCTCTGCATTATTTTCTTTGCTGCTGGTGACACAATTGTGGCAGGGGAGAAGAACAGGGGGGTGTACTACGAAGGAAGTTTAACATAGCCAGGGTTTCTTTGCGTTAGCTGGCTTCAGAAAGCCTAAACACCGCAATCTGGCTTAACCGGTACTACGAACGTGGTTATCAACTTGCTAAGTGAACACTTTATTAATCAAGGTACGTGCGCGTTCCCATAAAAGGGGCGGTGTCTGCAACAACGAGCCTATAGTGGTGCAGCATGGGCTGTACTAGAGCAACGTATTTCTCTCCTGTGGGGAAAATGACTGATATGGACGGATAAGAACATCATATGAGCAAAAAGCAACACCGTTGCCTCCAACAAAGCCAGGAAGGAGCTTTTGCAAAAGAAATAAAAATAAAAAATGCTCATCATGTAGGTTAAATTCGTTAGGCTAGTTAATACCTTATTCACCTTACCACTCGTAACAAATAAATCTATACTCTCAGTACATTGTCATACAGTTTATTTCTAATGTGACAACTGTACTACTACATTCTAGAGCTCCTAAACTTTAAACTTGATACAGCATGTTTAAAATATTGCTGAAGCAATCACATCACATTCATAAAAAGTATCTCAAGCATTTTATGCTGTGGCCAGCTGGAAACTGCAGCACCGCTGCATTGCCTTGATATATTAGTTAACAGTCTGCAAATATATACCTACCACGACATAGCATCACAAGCTAACGCTTATTTCATATCAGGCAATATTAGCTAGACATGACTTTAGCTCCCAAACCATTTATCAAGGCAATGCAGCAGCGCTGCAGTTGCCGGCTGGCCACAGCATAAAATGCTTGAGATATTGGCCACAGCATTACATAGTATGGTCAGAAGCAGTTCGTGGAAATTAAGTTTTAAATTAAGTTTTGTTCGGTAATACTCATTTGAGCATCTTGGGGCAATAGAAAAAGACCGTCTGTGCTTTTTTCATTTTATTTTCTCCTCATGGTACATCGTTGAGCTCACTGAAAGTCGGCTATTTTCCCATAGGAATACATTGAGCAGCAGAGACCAACCAACCTAGTGACGTCACGACCGCAGTTGGTCCAAGATGGCTGCACCCTAGTGGAAAAAAAGCGAATTTCAACTTCTTTTTCCAGCAAATACGGGTCGGTTTGAGATTTAAACGCACGGTCATATCTAATTTAAGGTAAAAAGCTAACGAACCAGAGCCACTTTACCGAGTGCTTCATGTCCCCTTTAATCTCGCTTCGTAGTATACCCCTCTGGACTGAAATTTTCATTGATAAGGGGTTCACGTTCACATGCTGGAAGAATGTGCAGCTCAAATTTAGAGAACACTTGGAGAGTAGAAGTAGCGCCTCCTTCTTCTAATATTTGATATAAGGTGTTGACGCAGTTGACTTTTTAAAAGTCAATTTGTATTGTATTAAAGCAGCTCCATTCATGTGCTTTCTGTGTGGATTTCGCCAATATATTGCATTTGATGCGTCTGTTTGTGTAGCCTATATGAAGTGTATATGTGTGTGTGTGTGTGTGTGTGTGTGTGTGTGTGTGTGTGTGTGTGTGTGTGTGTGTGTGTGTGTGTGTGTGTGTGTGTGTGTGTGTGTGTGTGTGTGTGTGTCAGAGCCGTGAATAAAATGTGCACCGGGGCCGACGTGTCATATAGCCTAGCTACGCCAGTGATGATAGCATTATGGGTTAGAGGTTATTGACTTCTTTATTTTTATCTTTTTTGCCCCTAGTTTTTTCTGAAATGACGCATCTGCCAACTTCTCTTAATTATTGAATTGGCTCAGCTGACATTCGCATAAACGCCAGCTACAGCCATAGATTGCAAGTGTACTCTAAGGATTTTACTGTGCTCAAGTACAGAAATTAACATAGTTTATAGAGCTGTCAGGAAACTGAAACTAAGGTAACAAAAAACCAGTTGTGCACCCCTGGTCTAAGCATAATATAATATGACTACAACTGCTCATTGAACTCAGTCCAAAGGATGCTGGCTTTATTCCAGCCACAACTACAATCCCCAAATTACAATGAACTGCTAAAGGCTCATCTTAATTTGACACTTTAATGTTTATTATGGGATGGGCCCTCTTAAGGCCACATTATGCCAGAAATAGCTGTGCATAGATGTGCCATATTCACATCCCAAGACTTTTAATCAGTCTGATCAAGGAATGCTTTCATTTAATGTACTACATGGCAAATTACTCCTTTAGAAATATATTTCTTAATTGAATGCATTTTACATATGCACTCTGTGGGGTCATACTCTGTGAACACCTGGCCACAAAAAATTTAAACCATTTGTGGTTTTTTTAAAGCAGGGGTGTACAACTGTGGCCCTGGAGGGCTGGTCTGTGTGCTGGTTTTTGTTCCCACCAATGACCTTCATTTTAGTTTTCTGACAGCTCTATAAACTACGCTTGTTCACTCCTATACTTGAGCACAGTAAAATCTTTAGGATACACTTGCGGCTGCAGCTGAGGCTGGTGCTTAAACAAATGTCAGATCACAATAGGATTTTTTTTTTTCAATTAAATTTTATTTGTATAGCGCTTTTTACAGAGAACTGGAAGGACATTGGGCAAAACTCAGGCCTGAACTCCCAAAAAGCAAGCGAGGTAAAAACTCCCCAGTGGGAAGAAAAACACTTAAACGGTGGCGAGAAAAATCTCCCCAATGGGAAGAAATCCTGGGAGAGACCTAGCTAGAGAGGGGGAGCCCATCCTCCGCTGGCCTGCCCGGCCCGGCACGGCCGAATTTGGAATCTCCAGTTTTCTTACTATGTTCAAGCGTGTTCATATGCACTCCCTGCTGTGGCCCGGGAGAGTGAAGACGACTCGCGGTTCTCCTCCAAACACGCGGTGTCAGCCAGCTGCTTCTTTTCACACCGCAGCCACAAGCTGCGCACACACACACACACACACACACACACACACACACACACACACACACAACAAACCGCCGACAGGGGTCGCTTGAGCAATGAAAACTGCAAACTGACTGTTTGTGAACTCACTCACTCACTCTTTCAATTAATTTACTCACTCACTCTGTGAGCAATGCATTGATCTCAATCTGTTCACTCACCCCACTGCTGATATCTCTGTACCTGCTGTGTATTTGGAGACCAGGAAAAAAGTTTTAGCAAGATCTAAGTCTTAAGAAAAGCGCTCATCTGTTTTTGTTTTTAGTGTAATAAACAGTCGTCAGCAGTAAAGTTTCACTTGGAGATTTTCATATTTAATGAGGGGCTAGGTGGTGCTTTAGCAAGTGTGATTCACCTGAGAATATTTTTTATTTCTCATAAATCTGCTCGCTAAAATGAATAATTGCTCAATAAATGTGCTCATTCACCTGTGTGGGTGGGGGGGGGGCGGGGTTTCTGTGATGGACTTTAAGAGGTATTCATGACAGCTCTCTTATGTTATCACACACAAGTCTTTAGCCTTAATTACATTGCTTATATTTATTTATATGAAAGCCTAAACTTAATAGCCACCAGACACCGTGAAGTGAAGTTCAAATATTTCCTTTTTTTTCTTTCAGCTATATTGGCATGGCGACTGAAGGAATGGAACTGCCAAACAGGTTTAAAGGCAAAGACGACACAGAAAAATATGGCGGGAAAAAAACATAATTGAATTCAATAAAAAATGATGTGTATATGTAAAAAATGCCCTGGACATGCATATGCATATCCCAAGATACACACCCAACAGGTGAATTATTTCGGAAGGTAGGGAGAGAGGATCTCCCTGTCATTTCCCTGGGATATGTTAAACCAATACATGCTTTTTAATGCCCCATGTCTGTGTGCAACCAGCAACTCGGCGCTTAGCAGGACTTTAATTAAGACTGAAGCAAAAAGTTAACAGGACAGCTGGAGAGGGATTATTTCCACCACGCGAACAGCATATGCAGCAGCTGTAATTAACGCTTTTACATAATCTTTATGTAACTTCAGACAGACGGAGGATGGGAAAAAGGTTGAAAACCCACAATGTATCAACATACTCTCTCACTATTGGTTTTGCCAGTTTTTCCTTTTGGCATCTGCAATATTTATGTTAAGTGTAGCTTAAGGTAAATAAAGGAGGTCTCTAATGTGGGTTTTCTGTTGCCCATTTTACATAAGCATTGTCTTCTCATTTGATTAGATGTACTACTTTGTTTTCTTTTTTATTTGAGATGAATTTTAGAGGTTGACATCAAGATTATTACAGTGTCTCTATTAGAACTGGTATCCATACTTGGGTCAAGTAACAATTCATTGCTCTCATCCTACCAGTATATATATTTATTTTAAATTTTCCACCCAATCCGGGGCTGTATATATCCAATTCACACCCCAATCTGGAATGTCCAACTGTCTGCAACCACAGCCACGTTCCTTATGTGAACCGCCCTGCCATTTCAGGAGAACTGGGATGTCCACGGTTCTCTCCAGCTGCTTTTTTCATGTCACAGACCACAGCTAAGTGTCGCACATAGCGGTGTCGGAGGAAGACCTTTCATATGCGGCTTTGGCTTTGGCGCACAGTCTTATGAGCGCCCTTTTCGGCCAGCAAGGGTCACCCAAGAGCGATGAAACGCAGATCCCTGTTATGAACCCACCCTGGGTGACACAGGTGCCAATTGCGCGTCAACCCGTGGAGTTACTGGTCACAGTCAGCACCGGCTCGGTCCAGATTCGATCTGAGGCCGTGAGGCTCATCCATGCACCACAGCGTGATGCCCTAACAGAATGAGCCCCCCAGCAGCCCCCATCACAGTCTGTTTTTATTTGGGATTTTTATTTTTTTATTGTTTTCTCTTGAACTTTGAATACCTACCGTATAAATCTTTTTCTCTTGGTCTATAAAGACAAACATCTCTGCCCCAACTTTGGATGCACAGTTAGCCTTGCTGCAACATCCTCCATCGATTCGGAAGCATCGACCCTCACATGCCCAGTTGAGCTGCACAAGTTACTGCGCTGGAACATAAGAATACATAAAGATCAAGCACTGCATCAAGCCTTGATTTGAACGCTTGTTGAGTCTTTGCCTCTCGACCACATGGCCAGACAAGCACACCGTGCTTCAATAGAGTCAAACAGAAACTCTGACTGAATGAGTAACTTTAGTTATTCACTTGGGTGCTGAAACGCACCGAAAACAGGCAGACACTGTAGCCACCGCTATACTGGAGTCACTGCTATGACCAATTTAACATTGACCTGTAGGACACACAGCAGTGAATGGCATTGGGGCAGCATGGAGTCTTTAGGCATGTTAGTCACTGTCTTCAACTGCACAACTAAAATGATTAAATTGTGCATGATTTCATATTTTCACAACAACACATTTTCTGCATTGCATAAATGCACTGGGCGGTGGCCCAGAGGTGCAATCCACATTTCTAAAAAGCAATCCTTGTTTCTAAAAAGAAATCCTTATTTCTAAATATAAATCCTCATTTCTAAAACAAAATCCTTGTTGTAAAAATAAATCCTCGTTTCTTAATATAAATCCTAGTTTCCAAAATAAAATCCACAATTCTAAATAGAAATCCTCATTTCTAAAACAAAATCCTTATTTCTAAAAATTAATCCACGTTTCTAAATTGAAATCCTCATTTCTAAAATGAAATCCTTATTTCTAAATTGAGATCCTCATTTCTGTAAAGAAATCCTTATTTCTATAAAGCCTGAAAGCTAAATGCTACAGTTAGCCTTTGCGCAAAGCATACTGGGACCACATGACGTATGCAGTGGTGTCTGAGAGAGTACTGTTTGTATAGCAAGTCTAACAAGAAGCTAGTCCATTAACTGGAAAAATAGCTATCACAAAATTGCCGAACAAACTAAGGTTAGGTTTTCTAGCAGACATAGGCTATTAGGCTAAAACCTGTTAACAAGTAAGTTCAATAATTTGAGGAATATAACGGAAACTCGTACGTAGGGAACATGCAATCATCTGGTTCGCTGTTATCAACCTCCAATAAAAAACAAGCTTTTCATTTCCGTTCATTGTTACACTGTACCTACAGTAGTCTACATACTAACCAGCTAAGTTACTTGCTGATGTGAAACGAAATTGACTCGTCAAATGAACTCAATGTAGCCTGCGCGGTCCAGACAAACTGTTAACTAAGCCTACTGATTGTGGTCAATTTACATGCTTTGAGAGAAAAACAAAGTTAACCATTTTTGATGTAAGGTGCAACTGTTAGATAGCTACAGTAGGCTACAAAAAATAGCCTATACTGTAAATCCATGAAAATACTGTAACGTAGCTATGATTCACCTGGCGCTAACTGCCCAGCAATGGGAAGACAGGTAGCTACAATAAGCCAATATCATTACGAAAGAGTAACAATATTGTGTCAGCTGTGGTAGCCTATGTGTAGCCTACATTATACATGTGTAATACAGCCTCGAATCCCAAATGCATTCTTACTGTGTTAATAATAATTATTTTATTCAATTTCCGATTACAATCCGATCTTTTGTCTATAGTGTTTAGCCTATACATTCCACAATCTGTATGTGCTGTGTGTTTAAGTCCATAGCCTGCAATATGACGCACGCACACACAGTAACGCAGGTTGACATGGTGAAAGACAGACGACAACACGGAGCCCAGTGAAGTTACGATTATGTCGCTTGTGCTCAATGTCCTGCACTTTCAAAGGCAGGATTGGCATGATAGGAACTGATGGTAAGACGGAGGAGAAGGGTTATCACATAACGTTAGGCAACAGTGCCTTAAATGGTGCAGCGATCTCCGCTACTCAGTTGAGAGAAGGCTTTATGCACAGCAGATGTCAGAAATGGTGGGACGGTGTTGTGTTGCGCTGAACGTAACGATTAGTGCTGTCACCTTGTACTGACTCTGGGTAAGAACGGAGAACACGCTAGAAAATAATAGCGAAGGACAAATCTTTATTAAAGAAATGATGAGCACCAGCTATACAGCACTTTACAGCAGACGCATATTTCTCACCCCCGCCCCCGATTTTGAATATTAAAGCTTTTGCCATGTATTCTCAAAACCCTCTCCAGTGGAGTCCATATTCATTAAAAGTTTTGTACAAATTAAACATATTCTCATGATGAGATGACGATAATTATCATTATTAAAGTGAAATGAAAATGCGTGTTTCATGAACCTAATGCCATCATATCGACGAATGCAACTTCTATTTCCTCTTGCATGTCTGATCAGGAGAGTACATTGCAACAACGAATTCCAATTATTTTAAAAACAATTTTCACCATTTACTGGTTCGTATTTAAAGCGCATCAGCTTTCCCCATAGCATCCTCCAGCCCCCCCCCCCCCCCATCTCACCATGTGTTTTACTTGTGTGTACGCGTTGAACAATTAGGCTACATCCGATCTGTGTTAGATATGTGGAAAGAATTAGAGAGCATCACAGTGCGCCCTAAATGTTGTGGTCTATGTTTAAGTAGCTAGGTCAGAATAGGTTCCAGAACTTCAATATTATCGCGTTCTAAGGGTTGTTGCCTCAGTGACATTGTGATCTGTCCCATGTGGATGTGATAAATTGAAGTGATTTTGTTGGAAAGGTTGGATTGTTTTTTCCAGTTTTTAAGAATAAATTTCTTGTTAATATGACCAACAGCTTATTTTATTTATCATGTTAAAATCAATTTACATATGTCTAAGTGCAACAAATGCGGGACACAGTTGTCACAAGATTGTACCCTAGCTCTTTCGTGTATGATTTAGGGCTTATTGTAGCTAGCTCTGTAGCGTAATGAGGTGCTACCAGCCCGCCATCTACTGGGTGAATAATAGCTACTGCAGAATTTCCACTGATTTACAGTTGCCTATTTTTGTACAACTATCAGAGAGTAATAATTCACGATCTTATCATTCATCACAAATCATTATTTATCACATATAATATCCATGAAAAAGTGTTGACTTCAAAGCATCTAATTGAAAATTGAACACAGTTAACTTGCACATTGTCTGTAATCTCTGGACCACTAGGCTACATTGAGTTTGTTGCGATTTGACGTGAGTCAATTTCGTTTCACATGAACAAGTAACTTATTATGTAGGCTACTGTACATACAGTGCAACAATGAACGGGAAATTAAAAGCTTATGTTTTTTATTGGAGTTGATAACAGCGAACCACATGATTGCATGTGCATATGCTGTAAGATGCAGTTCCCTACGAATGAGTTTCCGTTATATTCCTCAAATTATTAAACTTACTTGTTAACACGCTTTAACCTAATAGCATATGTCTGCTAGAAAACCTAATTTTAGTTTGTTCGGCAATTTTGTGCTTGTCATTATGCCAGTCAATGGACTAGCTTCTCCAGACATGCTATACAAATAGCACTCTCAGACACACTCGTGCATACGTCACGTGGTCCCAGTATGCTTTGTGAAAAGGCTAACTGTAGCATTTAGCTTTCAGGCTTTATAGAAACAAGGATTTCTTTACAGAAATGAGGATCTCAATTTAGAAATAAGGATTTCATTTTAGAAATGAGAATTTCAATTTAGAAAAAAGGATTTCCATTTAGAAATAAGGATTTCATTTTAGAAATGAGGATTTCAATTTAGAAAAAGGATTTCCATTTAGAAACAAGGATTTAATTTAGAAATAAGGATTTTGTTTTAGAAATAAGGATTTTGTTTTAGAAATAAGGATTTCTATTTAGAAACGAGGATTTACATTTTGAAACAAGGATTCCTTTTTAGAAACAACGATTTCTATTTAGAAATAAGGATTTATTTTTAGAAATAATTATTTACTTTTAGAAACAAGGATTTAATTTAGAAATAAGGATTTTGTTTTAGAAATGAGGATTTATTTTTAGAAAAAAGGATTTATATTTAGAAACAAAGATTGCTTTTTAGAAATGTGGATTGCACCTCTGGGCCAATGCCCCTAAATTCAGGGTGTGATTTTCCATAAACTTTACCCACATTACTTTTTCCCCATCGATGTATGCGTGTTGATATTTGCACACTGAAATGAGTGGAGTCGGGTGACACAGTGAAGCAAGCGACGCCATGTGCCAACCTCGGCCACGGGTCCCTGTGGGATGGCCCGGATTTTCATCCACAGGTGACAATATAACCAAGGGCACAGTGTGCCATGGGACACCAGGTCCCAGCTGATACTAGAGCAGTCTATTTTGTTTCTTTCCATGGGGGCACATTTCTGAGAGCCACAGCTTTATCTGGGTGTAAAATCATGTTGTGGTGGCGGTTAAGAACGATACGAATCTTTATTTGTATAGAAACATACCATAGAAATAGAGGCGCAAAGTGCTTCACACAATCATGTGCTTCACCCGAGCTGTTCCCACAGGGAGAAAACGCCCCAAGCAAGTGCCACAGCCTTTTGAATTATGACAAATATTAAGTGTATTGACTGAAAGCATATATTTATTTCATGATTTAACTTGCCTGTGGTATGTGAGGATCCCACAGCAGCCCCGTCACATAATTGCATGTGATGTGTAGGCTCACCCCCCCCCCCCCCCCCCCTTTTATACTGTATCCTGGTGGTCATAGAGGTACCATAAAGGAATACACTGAAAATATATTGAAAAACATTTGACAAAATATGGTAAAACATACAGATTAGGTATTTCAGATTATTATACTACACAGTATTATACTACAGTGATACAGTATATATTTATAATTTTCTTTTAAAAAGTCTATATTTACAATGTATTTCAGTACCAAAATCTTAAATAGACTTTTAAGACCATTGTTATCCTTGTTGCCATTATGCAATTGGAATCTGAGGTCAAAACTAAAAATACTCCCACTGTTTGGCTGCAGTCTCCATAACCACAAAGTCCCAGGCAGTAAGAGGTAAGACTTTTCTCCATATTAGGATGTTTCCCCCGGTCCATGGGGAAGGCTGAACCTGTGAAGCATAAACATTCATGGGAATGATTGCCTCTGATGGAGGAACTGGAGGGTTCTGCTCATAAACAGGTCAAAGAATGACTAATCTCTTTCGGTGGGTATTTGAATGCGTCCATGTAAGTGTGCGAATGTGGCCCTCCTTGCTGGCCTCCCTGGTTCCGCCATCATTCAGAACGCTGCTGCCCGTCTGATCTACAATCTCCCCAAGCTCGGCCTTGTCAATCCCCTTCTCATCTCTCTCCACTCGGTACCGATATCGACTCGCGTCAAATTCAAAACCTCACTGCTTGTCCAGTGGCTAAGGGACCACTCTGTTATATTTTCAAAAGATCATCACACCCCGGACACCAGCCAGACCACTCTGTTCTGCAACATCTGGGTGCATCCAAACCTTGACTACATCATTGGATTATCAGGCTTAATAAACATAGGTGACTATGTGCTGGTGGTACTCGGCACTTCGCAAATCAGGCTCTCAATATTCAAGCTCACGTTTAATAATCCATGAAACTCTTGCGATCAAGCTCAGATGGAAGTACCAGAAACATCACTGGCGCTGCAGGAACATATTTCTTCCCCTAGCATAGTAAAAAAATATGTTGGTTTTATTCTTTCTACATATGGTCCATGCCCAGGAATGGACATGTGTGCAGCAAAGTCTGTTTCTTTGATCAATTTGCTGTAGGGCGTGACTCTAAATCTTTAAGAGATCACTGCTTTTCAACAGGGCTGTTTCGCTGAATGGTTTCCAAAATAAAGCCCAGGTGTATTTTTCAATAACACTAAAAGACCTAATCTTATAATCGTGAAGATATTGCATTACATTAAATTATAATCACCGGCAGACACTCTTTTTCCGGAGTGTCATACAGCCCCTTTTGTTGACAGGGCCTAAGCTCTAAACATCTACAGTATCTTTTTCCTGATGGCTGTCATTCCTTACAGTGATAATTGCAGTACATTCACACTCATGTTTTTGACTTGTAATCCCATTTGACCACACATGCATATTTGGAGTTTTAGTTGTCTGATTGCACAATCGGCATTCCTCTTCATGTGGTCTCAGCTCTCTCATGAGTCACAGTAGAGGCTGGCTCCGAAATGGATTCTTATGTCAACATACTGCAAATGTGCTCCAACAAGACCAAGCAAGACTTAAAGTGTCACACCCACTTCAATATAAACGTGCGATCAATGCACACATTAAGACCTGAATTCAAGAAGCATATTTACTTTTCTTTTTAAATTTTGATTTACCAAGAAAGGGCTGATGGATGGTTCTTCCTGTAAAGACAATGGGTTCCTGTTGTGTCTCAATAGATTAAAAAAATAACAATCTTATGTACAAGAACTCAATACTATATTTAACTTTAAGATTTAAAAAGGAGGTCATATTTGTTGAAATACTGCCATGTTAGGTAAGACACCATGGGTATTTAAAACATTATTCAGGTTACATTCTGTAACCAATGCACATGACGGAACATGCCTTTCAGGGTCACTGAACAACTAGTTTTTCACTTTTCATTCTGACAGAACATGACAAGTGCTGAAAAAAAATGGTGAGGCTGACTTGACTTCTTATTTTTTAATTGAGTGGGAAGAATTCTTGTGGTTGTGGGAGTAGGTAGTATTTTCCTGTGTTGCATCATCTTGACGATGGGTTTTTCTTGGTCTTGGATATAATCCATGTATACAGTATGTTTGAAGCGTTAAATTCATATTAGTGTTCATTTAATCAATTCATACTTGTGTGTTCATTTAGTGTTGTTTGGGCCAAGAAATGACAAGGCTTCCATGCAGGGTTGCCAGTTAGGCCTTCGTACATTCCCTCGTGGTGATCCAAAGTGTTTAATTGATTATCCCCTCCATCAATTACACAGCTTTCTATAAGGAAGCTTCTTCATGCTCCATCCATTCTGGTAACCCTGCATTGTATAACATATTTTATAATGTGCAAGGTGTAACATATACATATTTAGAAATTTTGGGGAATATAGCATATGGGACCTAGTGCAGCATTGTGGGTACTACGGAGAAAGAATGGAACTAAAAAAGGAATGAGAAGGGGTTGCCCTCTGCAGAGGAAAAAATCCCAGAAATTGATGGAACTGACTACAGTAAATCTTTACAAAAATATCCGTATTAAATCCGTGGGAGAAAATGACAGGGGCTATCTGGATGCTATGGTGTGCTCCATAAGAACATTAAAAAGTTGGCCAAGAAGGAAAGATATTAATAATGGTGTTATTGAATATTTTAAATGATCTTGTTCCTTCATTCAATCTGGTGTTAGACCTGTCGTCATATATCTTCATTACTAAAGAGTTTAAAATGTAACCAAAATCAGTAGAAATAAAAGTTAACAAATGTATATTTATTTATATCAGCTTGAGGAAATGTAATGATAGGGTTTGCACCTAAAGAGGGGGCTTATGGGAAATGAAGTCTGTGTTGCAAGATCTGCTGCTTATTATATGCTCTACATTCATGATAAATAATTAAACACATATTTTGTTAAACAACTCGAGGTAAAACAAACACTTTGGTAAATCAAACACTTTAGGAGTGATTTAAATCTTTTAAGTAGGAAGTACAAATTAGAGTATGAGCAATTTAAAAAAGACATGTGTGTAATAAACAACCCAAGTCAATATAAATCTAGATATTGTTCTGAAGTGGTTTAAACCATTGCTGGGGTGAAGCTATTGTAAAGTATTGTGTATATCTTATTACTTCGTTGTATTCCTTTTTTCACTCTCTTTGTGTGTGCTTGTATTGTATTTGTGCATTGGGCTTCTGTGATTTTGTGTTGCTGCACTGTATATACAGTATATATGTGTATATACGATATATACGGTATACAGTATATATACATAGTATTCATATGCACACTCATCAAAACAGAAAGTATACCTATAAAAATATAGTTTTTCCATTGTGTAATTCAAATACTATTCGATTAACATCTATCTCATATACATGTATATATATATATACTTTTGTTTTATATTTTTATATTGAAAACTATACTGAAAAATTATACTGATTTCCATATCATTCAAGTGATAGAGAAAAGATATTTCTCTGGTTGTTGTACTGTATCCTGTCTATAGTAGGAACACAGAAAGTAAAGTAAACTAATATTCATATTACTTTTTGCCAACAATGATAATAACATTATTTTTTTTATCTTGTTTCATCTGGATGTTAAACAGTTGATCTGTGTAGTTTCTGCTGACAATCCTGTAGTACTAGTGAACAAACTGATTATGAAAGGCCTTAAATATCAGTGAATATGCAAGTTTACACTGTTACATTTAAATATTATTAGATGGAGCAGAAATACTTTCCCGCTTACTGAACTTGCTAAGACTGGGATCCTGCAGTTGTGTGTCACTCATTACAGACAGAAGGAATCTAAAATATCATTTAAAAAATGGTTGCAGGATATCATAGAAGTGTAATGCAATTTCTGTCAGCATAACTCACATATTCAAATTACATGTCTTAATGAATGTGCTGTACATTTATTTTGGTTTGGCGCTGAATGGATCTGCTTTCAGTACGCTGGAGCCCGAACATCTCCCCGCTAAACAGGAGATGACCAGAAACCCCCAACACAGCAGGTCATCCAGTGCTCCACCAAAACTATGTGTAAAGAAGAGCGCCTGCTGCAATTGAAATAGTTATTTGTGGGACAAACCTGTGGGGATTACAATATTATGTGTAAATACATTTTTTAGGATTCTTTGCACCGGCCGGTCGGAGATCGAAGGCTGTTTTTGAGCTAATCGGGAGCTGCGGCGAAGACTACAGACAGTGTTCTCGTTTTCATCTGCTGGTCTCGGAACCGAGGTTGGTGTGAGATGCACGACCTCTTCCAGATCCCCCGGGATGCTCCCATCGTCCGATGAGTGACATGATAATGCTGGACCGGACCAGCCACAAGAGCAGGCATGCACGAATAACAGGTTGTGCAATTCTGAGCATTAAATCTTTTTTAAAGGCAGGAGCGCAAAGCAGCGACATAGGAAAGGTCTGATTCTTGGTTTTAAAAAGGGCGCTCCATTAGAGGTGTGTGCATGTGATTGGTCGAGTACGAGACGCATGTTGCTAGCCGACCAATGGTCGCTGCAGCTAGAGTTTCCTGGCAGAACTTGCTATGCGCACTTCGTTCGCAATGCTCATTGCCCCACAATCTCATTAATCCCATCAAAAGGAGACTCACGGTCGACATGATTTGTTTTTAAACAGAAGATGTTTGCAGCCAACCTCTGCAGTGCTTGTCAGTTAATTCAAATTGTTTACCAAGTTTCCTCCTAGAAACAGAGACCCCGAGAGCCTGGTTTTAAGGACACCCAGGGTAGATATTTAAAAAAGGTATGTCAAATTCGGTTTGGAATTTTTATGTTTAAGGATACCACTGGTTTGAGCAAACCCAGGAAAACTAGCCAGCACATCACAATCGATAAGAACATTGATAGAATTGACCCCCTTTGTGGTTCATTAAATGGCACTCATATTACCCATGCATAATATCTCAGAATCAGGCTGTCAAGGTCAGGAGTAAACTTAAGTGCTAAAACAGATATATTTCACTGTCCTGTTTGAAAATAACTATTTAGCAAATTCCTTTAAAGTGACATGAACCCCGTGTTCACTGAAAGCAATACCCTGAAATTTATAGAAAAAAGAACAAAGATAGGTACTGGGTCATAGGTTTCCAGCTTTTCACTGATGTATATGTCGTTCTTCAATAAAGTGATGTTTGTGGCTGTAGCACTGCCAGCGATACACTGATATACAATCCTAATGTGCAGGGCTTTCCAGAGAACCACCTTTTGCCCCCTGCATCTGGTTGTTTTGTTCTCTGTCTCTTGCATAATCAAGCCTGTGTTTACACTGAGGGTTTTGACTGACCCAATAAAGGCTGCATGTATTTGTAACCAGCGGACACAAGAAAGGCACTCTATAGATCTGGGGCGGTCTGGTACTGGTAACTACTGTGTAACATGAGTATGGATTGTTTTAATATATGTTGTGTTCTGGTGCCTGGCTGCAGTTGAATTTCCCCTTGTGGGACAATAAAGAATTGTTTTAATTTGATGTCATGCTCCAACCTGCTAAATGTGATTATATTGCATCAACGAATTTTCAAATGTCACAATCCTTCTGTAATTATCAATGATTTGTAATATCCGTGTTCACTCTAAATGCTGGCAATAAAAGCTATGCAAATTTAAGTCAACTTATGAATAATGGAGGTAGTTTGAGGATGCGAGCTCAGTTGGCGCATTGTTCGAAAGAGGCCTATCCAAATCAATTTTAATAACTAATGAGCTAAGAGCACATATCCTTTGCATCGCATGAGGTCTGTATTGTTGTTTACCACACATCTCAGCCTTCCAAATGTTTGAGCTATTGTATAACAGAACACAGCACATGCTGGTGCTATACAATGGTGGTAGTTTAGGTGACCCCCCCCCCCCCCCCCCCTGTAAAGTTATGATGAGATGAAAGGCAGAATACAAATGCAATTCACCATTATTGCCCTCATAACAATTCGCTCCTGACAACCAACAATTAAAAGCTTGCTCTCCTTCATTGTTCTGTCCTTAATAATAATTACCATCTTTCTGTTGTTTTACAATTATATTTTAATAGCACGTGCAAATTCATCTCTCTCCTCCTCTCTAGCCAAAGATGATTCTGTAACTTGTTTTTTCAAAGAAAGGTCAATGTTATCTGCAGCTCTTTATCACCCCTCCCCTACCTGTCTCCCCACCTTCTAAACCTCCTATGTGCCTATACTCCTCCTCCTCACCTACCTGTCTCCCCACCTTCTAAACCTCCTATGTCCCTATACTCCTCCTCCTCACCTACCTGTCTCCCCACCTTCTAAACCTCCTATGTCCCTACACTCCTCCTCCCCTACCTGTCTCCCCACCTTCTAAACCTCCTATGTGCCTATACTCCTCCTCCCTTACCTGTCTCCCCACCTTCTAAACCTCCTATGTGCCTATACTCCTCCTCCCCTACCTGTCTCCCCACCTTCTAAACCTCCTATGTGCCTATACTCCTCCTCCCCTACCTGTCTCCCCACCTTCTAAACCTCCTATGTGCCTATACTCCTCCTCCCCTACCTGTCTCCCCACCTTCTAAACCTCCTATGTGCCTATACTCCTCCTCCCCTACCTGTCTCCCCACCTTCTAAACCTCCTATGTGCCTATACTCCTCCTCCCCTACCTGTCTCCCCACCTTCTAAACCTCCTATGTGCCTATACTCCTCCTCACCCACCCCTGTCTCCATACCTTCTAAACCTCCTATGTGCCTATACTTCTCCTCACCTACCCGTCTCCCCACCTTCTCAACCTCCTATGTGCCTATACTCCTCCTCACCTACCTGGCTCCCCACCTTCTAAACCTCCTATGTGCCTATACTCCTCCTCACCTACCTGTCTCCCCACCTTCTAAACCTCCTATGTGCCTATACTTCTCCTCACCTACCTGTCTCCCCACCTTCTAAACCTCCTATGTGCCTATACTCCTCCTCACCTACCCCTCTCTAACTCCAAATCACTTTGACTCCTAACATCTCACCACCCTGCCACTTCTTTTATTGACCCTATTCTATCGCCTCTCTTTAAATCTATTCCTTTCATCTCCTTTCTTTTCACCTGATCTATTTCCACCAGCACTGTCCCACTGCTCCTAAGAGGGCCTGTCACACCTTTCCTCAAAATACCCTCTCCGAACCAAGCCAATATACACAATTACTGACCTGTCTCACTCCTCTCATTTTTATCTAAAACTCTCGAGGGTACATTCTGCAATCAATCAGTCTCTCCATCTTCAACAGAATAGCCTCATTAACCAACTCTACAGAACAGCACAGGGTCAGCTCATTTGTTGGGATCATGCATAACTCCAAGTTCAGTGCATCTGCAGTTTTGATCGGCACCAAGAAACTCACACTGAGCCATCCAGCATACATAGGGTAAAAGGCAGAGCCCCCGAAAGCCAGCAGTATTCACAATCCGGTTGGCTGACTTTGTGAAGTAATCTGCATATGGGAGGTGTGTCCAAAGTCTGAGAGCAGATGAATGACTTCTGCCTTTCACACTGTGTGAGCAAAGCTGTCAGCAGAGGTCTGGCTGATCAGCGGGAAAAAATGTATCAGTAGTAAAAGGTCATCTTTTCTTCCTGCTGGAGTACAAACGCTGTTGTGTGGAAATATGCTCAGCGAACAGCGCCACAGTTTACGGGGAAAATTATGGGTAAGTAGTGTGAAAGTGCAAGAGGAAAGGCAGCTGGGACTTTATAAAGTGTGAGTGTGTGTGTGTGTGTGTGTGTGTGTGTGTGTGTGTGTGTGTGTGTGTGTTCAGTGTCAGCATTTAATGTGCTCAGTTGTATTGATTTCAAAGTAACTGTTAGGAATATTTTGCACATCTCAATTTTTGCAAAGTTATTTTAGTCATTTTAACAGCTTTAAAATGAATCTGCACTCATTTACTCTTTATAAAGAGTAAAATTTTGTCCTTTTGCAGTGTGTATACTGAACAACTGCCAAGTAACAAATCATCCTGAAGAGGTTTTTTGTCTCAATGTTAACACAGAAATGTTATATAATAATCTAGCCTAGTGGCAGTGTTCTGCTGTTAATGACATAAGTCTCACCCTTTGCCAGTTATTCTAACTGTATACTGTACAGAAAGGAAAGACAAGAATTACTCGTCTTGTAAAAGGTCCTGCAGTGTTATGAGTATGTCATCACTGTAACATAATAATATGCAAATTATTTGATAACAATTATTCATATTATTATTGTTGCTGTCATTACTTGTTAATGTTGCAGTATATAAATTATATTTTATACAATGTTGTTATATATAAATGATTATTTCTCTTTTCAGGAATTGTGCATTCTCCTACCTCTCATTAGCCCTCTCTCCTGCTTTACAAATTTCAGCCAGGCAAAGGAACTTATCTACAAAATCAGTGAAGGATTACCCAGTGGAACCCTGATAGGAGCCATTGGTGCAGACTTACAGTTGGATTTCTCTGTTGATCCTCCTCTTTTATTCAATCTGGCTTTAAAGATCAGCCAGCAGTATGTGAACCTAAATAACACCACGGGCAAGCTCTACACATCTGCCAGCGTAATAGACAGGGAGACTCTGTGCCAGGGCATCCAGGGGGCCAAGGACTGCACCCTGTCCTTGGACATCCTTATCCTGCCCCAGCAATACTTCCAGCTGGTCAAAGTAAAGATTGTGGTTGAGGATGTGAATGACAACAAGCCCAGCTTCCTATTGGATGAGATTCAGATCTTTGTCCCAGAGAATTCGCCGGTAAACTCCCGGTTCGCACTGGAGCAGTCAGCAGTTGACCCCGACGCCGGGATTAACGGGGTTCAGACCTACTGGCTGGTCAACGACTTTAGGGTGTTCACCTTGGATGTGGAGGAGAGCGAGGTAGGAGAGCTAACCCCCATCCTGATTGTGACAGGTCCCCTGGACCGGGAGACCAGAGACGAGTACGAGACCACCATCATTGCCGAGGATGGGGGGACCCCCACCATCCAGGGGACAGCTACGCTGAGGATTGTCATCACCGACCTCAACGATAACTGCCCTCAGTTCAGGGAGAAGCAGGTCAATGTCACGCTGTACGAGAACACCACTAAAGGGTCACACTTGGCACACCTCCACGCCCACGACCCCGACCTCGGCACTAATGCCCAGATCACCTACACCTACAGCGAGCGGGTCCCGCGGGATGTCAGGGCCCTGTTTAACCTGGACAAGTTCACCGGAGTCATCAAACTGGCCGGCAAGATCGACACCAGCACTGCCAAGTTCTATAAGCTGACCATCCTGGCCAACGGGCCTGCTTGCATACCCGCCGTCGCCATGGTGATGGCACGCATTATCAAGGTGTCGTCTGGCCCACCAATGGTGATCCCTCGGTACATCGCCTCGGAGAAGGACGGCGTGGTGTGGCTGCCAGAGTCGGAGCCGGCAACCTCCCCCATCGCCTTCTTCACGGTGAAGAACACGGCAGAGCAGCGGGAGAAGGTGGAGTGTCATCTGGAAGGGGAGGGGCCTTTCAAGCTGGCCCCTTACAAGCTGTTTACAGATGAATACCTGCTAGAGACCACTGAGGTGCTGGACTACGAGCAGAGGCAGGTGTACGAACTGACCTTGGTAGCTAGGAACAGCCATGGCATGGTCATCAAGACATTCATCAGGATTCAGGTGACAGACGAGAACGACAATGCGCCCGTCTTCAAGCAGGCCCTGCTGGATTTGTTTGTGGAGGAGAACAACCCGCCAAACACCTTCCTGGCCAAGCTGCATGCCACGGATGAGGACAGTGGGAGCCGGGGCGAGGTGATCTACCTGCTGGGCTCTGATGCACCACGTATCTTCAGCTTGGACCGGGAGACAGGTGTCCTGACTGTGTCCACATCTCTGGACCGGGAGGAGAAAGAAACGTACCGGTTCACAGTGCGGGCACTGGACCGTGGGTCACCACGCAAGGAGACTGTCGCCACAGTCATCATAACTGTGGTGGACCGCAATGACAACAGCCCACGCTTTATCAACAAGGACTTCACCTTCTTTGTGCCAGAGAACTTCCCCGGTTTCGGTGAGATCGGCGTGCTTTCGGTCGCAGATGCCGACTCAGGAAAGAACGGCTGGGTGGCACTGTCGATCATCAACGGCAGCGACATGTTCATCATTGACACAGGGAAGGGTGCCCTGAGAGCCAAGATGCCTCTGGACCGGGAACAGCAGGGCACCTACTTCCTGTGGATCGAGGCTGTGGATGGGGGTGAGCCTTCACTCTCCTGCATCACCATGGTGACCGTCCTGCTCCTGGATGTCAACGACAACCCACCCTTAGTCCTTTTCCCGCAGTCCAACCAGTCATACCTGCTGGTCCTGCCCAGCACCCAGCCGGGAACATCCATAACTGAAGTGTACGCTGTAGACAAGGACACAGGCATGAACGCCGTCATCGCCTACAGCATCATAAAGAGGAAGGGCGGAGAACCAGAGTCCTTCGACATCGACCCTGACACGGGCAACATCACGCTTAGGAAGATACTCAATGACAGGGGCCTCTGCAGCCTCCTTGTCAAGGTGAGCGACCGCGGTCAACCAGAGCCTCTCCACTCCACGGTCCTGGTCAACTTGTTTGTCAATGAGACAGCCAGCAATGACAGCTACATCCAGAGTCTGCTGATGAGGGAGGAGGAGATAGAGATTGAGGAGGGCCCAGTGGGCAGACAGACGAAAGACCCCGGAAAGGTCGAGGGGTTCCCATGCCAGGTAATGCTGATGGCGCTCTCGGCCACCTGCCTGGGCCTGCTGCTGGTAGTGGTGCTGCTGACCACCTACATCTGCTGCAAGATGAAAAGGCACAAACACAACAAGGTTCCCAGGAGAAAGGAGGTGGAACTCCCCTCAAAAATGAACAGCGAGTTTCAGGACGCTGACAGGAAGCTAATGGAGATCTCGAATATATGACCATCTGTTGTGCTTTAGGGTGGGGTGGGGGGGGGCGATGATTCCTACCCCAGCTGTTTACAAGACTTTCAATGCTCATGAGGCAGGGGCATTTATTTTAATTCTACAGAAAACCTAATTTATAAGAACAAAATTTAATATATTGTACATAATGTAATGCTTTATAATTTTTGTAACAGGGGGAAAAAAGCAGTGTTTCTTTTATGTGCATGGCACATGGCAACCCTAAGACTGACAGGCTCCCCCAGGCTTTGAAAACAAGCTTCGTCCACGAATTGAAAAATAGAATAATCGCTTCTGGAACATGATATCGCCTCTACCTGAAAGCAGCAATGTTACCACGCTCAGTGCACAATAATTATCTGATTCATATGTCACATAACAAGGAATATGACCCCTTTTCATCTAAAATGCTCAGATCTCTTTGATTTCCCTCTCCATCAACATAACCCTTTAGAGTGTACAAAGTTTTGTATTTCTATTTTAGAGTCCCTCACAGACGTTTAAAGCCTATTTATTCTGGAATGATCTTCGCACATTTTTTTGCTCTTTGAATTTCCATTTTCCTTCAGGTTCTCAGGTAGAGTGTTGAGCCATGTTTGTCACAAGAGTGTTAAGTTTAAGTAGGTGATCCTGTTCTACCCTCATTTATGGTTTTGCACCCTGAGTCCATCTTGTCAATAGTATGTACAAACAAAATGCAAATATTAAAAAAGCCTTTATTTTCATAGTTACACCAATCTCTTGTGTTCCTGATATGAATGATGTGCTGGGATCGCTTTTAAACAGGTGCTCTGAAGTATGTTCATTTCTAGCAGTTCAGTTCATATACACAGTGTGAATCACTACTCTGCAGCTTATGCATATACATGTCATAATGTAAGAAAATAATTGAAAAAAATGCTTGTGGTAGATATGACAGACAGTTGAACTAAACTCTCATTGAACTGGCGTATTGAACTGAAGTATTGAACTGTTTGCTTTCATCAGATGCCAGACTTTGTATGGAGATGTGAAAGAGAAAGATAGTGTTCTTAATCTGCTTGTTTATACATTCCTTCTGCTGAATCTTGTGGTACAATTACCATCTTAAATCTTAAATATGCTCAACATATCTGATATCGCGGCAAGTGTTTGGCTTAACAGCCGCGATAAATTGTTTTCCTGCCTCTTTCTTGTGAACATTTCTTTGGGATAGCATTTAATTTCTAGAGAAAAGATCACTCAGAATATCTTCTTCTGTGACTATCTGAACCTCCTTACCGTCAGAAAAGATTAAAGAACTTAGAATTGTGATGACGGCACTCCAAAAACAAAAATTAATAAGTAGTGACACAGTCTCAACAGTCAGAGATTAAAGACCAGCACCACCTGCCAATTTGCATAATTTAATTTAACATACAACAGATCTCTTTAAGCCTTTAAGCACTAAAATGCATGTCATTGCCCCAAGAGTAACTGCATTGTGGTTAAAAGTGGATAACTACTTCAGAAAAAGTGGTTGCAGTTGTGATCCAATTCAGTTGGAACTTTGGAGGAACCAGATTCCATATGAAGTCATTTCAACAGTTTGTCTTTTGTTTTGTTTTTGTCTTTTGTATTTTTGTGTTTTTTTACATATAATCATACGTGGATTACTGAACCATCTATTCTAGCAGGGCCTGGGTATGATGAGATGTTTTGAGATTATTTCAGATAGAGATTAAAATTCTTATCAAGAAAAATTACAAAAAACATAACACAACATAAAAATCAGTAATTCAATTACAGCCATTTCTTCCTTAGTTTCTTATGGTGGTTAACTCATGCCCAAGAAAAACTGGACCCCCATTAAAAAGTTGGGTTGCCTCTGATCATACCACCTATTTTAAAATCATCCAATTAAAAAAAATGATTAAAATAACTGAAATGACAGTGATGTTAAAAAATGGGAACCATAACCATACCTGCATGAGAGGCTTTTTTGTTATGAGAGTTACCATAGTCTGTCCCCTGCGGACCCCATCATTCACCGACATCTTGGGTTACACAGCAGAAGGCAGAGGGCTGAGTGAGAGAATGGGAGGTCCATTGAAGCAGGAGATCCTTTATTTCCCTCCTTTATGCACTGGGGGAAAGGGTACACTGCGTCTGAATATCTCTGTGCTTACGCCTCTGCGCGTAAGCACAGAGATATTCAATCACAGGTGATTTTTATTTTACTGATACTGATATTATTTCCATTATTTATTCAGACCCTGAGCATTTCTTTGGCCTGCTGGTATTTAGCCTTATTTCAGACATGTTCTACTCCTATCAGTTGTCAGTGTGCAAACGTTTCTCATATCCTCTCATATCCTCTGAATATGTATAGTACAGCCCAGGGATTTTCAAATAATCAAGTCTCTTGCTTCTAACAGTCATTGTGGGTGGAGATCTTTTAAATATCAGTTAAGTGAGATATTTAGGTGTGAGTTTGTATGCGTGCTGGTAATGTTACCTGCCTCCTAAGGCTGCATTCATTAGGTACGTTGCATTGCTTGTGTGTTAATTAAGTACCAAGCCAGCCAACAAAATGTCAACTGTAAAATCTAAGACAAAAACAGGGCAATTAAAATCTGTGAGTGATACACCTGGTCAGTCAGCACATAGCAACCATTTCTCCCTTAAATGAAAGGTTACTTTGCGCTGATCGTGATTGCTCAGAAATATACGGGTGGTGAGGGTAACACATCTTGGGACATTACCTACACACATGTCATTTGAGGGCAGGTAACACCTGAGGACGCCAAGGGGCCAAGGAGTCTCCCGAAAAGTAAACAACCCCTACTATTTCTGAATCAAGGTAGCAAGGTCAAGCAGGTGACTCTTATCTCCTCCTATGAGGTGACTGGATAATGATCAAGTATGTCGACCCTGAGGCCTAGTTGATACGGGTCTAAAGTACAGGGCCTCTTGGGAAATGTTCACTCATATCTCACACTCAAACATATAGGGTCAGTTGCAGTGTGCTTAGCTGGCGTTTAAACCTCTAGACCAGAGAACTGCATTAAAACTTGAACAGCTAATCCTTATTTCACAGATTTGGATAGCTCTTCCAGTCGTAATACAGTTATCTGGTTTAAACTGCAGTTATGCACACTGCAATTGACCCAAGAGTATTACCACATTATTATTATTATTATTATTATTATTAGTCGTAGTAGTAGTAGTTTATTTATTCCATGATGCAGAAGCAGAAATGCTCAAACAAATGTGTAATTGAAACAAAAATGCACTGTATACAAACCATCTTCGTTGCTGTGCGGGAGAGATAATTTCCCCCCTACCAGAATGATTTACATCTGCCCTTTATCATACACAATGGCCTGGATTTAAACTTGCCAATAAGGAAAAACATTTATTGATTAAACCCTGATCAGGGTTTACAGCTGACCAATGACAGCTGTCATAAGACACTATTTTACCAATGTTTGCATTTGGGTTACTTCACAACATGCATGAGAGTAGAGAGATATACGTACATCACTATTTTAAAGAAATCGCTGCCTTTCTAAGAGTAATAGATAAAGAGTAGTAGATAAATGTTCTTGAGAACCTTGCTCTCCAATTTTAATTTCACCTGCAGCCAAAACTCATTCCTGTTATAACTTTTTCTAACTTCTACACCAATATAATATATAAACTTTCTAAACTGTGTTTTATAACACTGGGCCCTTACCACATAACAGAGAATAAGAGTATTGGTGGATAGTTTTTGATTGCTGATACTGTAAAAAGTGGAAAAAAAATTTTTTCCCTGAAATCAATGTCATATATTTGTCTTCTCTAATCTTCTAATAGAAGATTATTTCAGAGAAAATTTGTAATTGTCTAAGCAGCAGGTCAGTTTGCCATTCTGGTGTTTCCACGTGAATACTACGGTTGTCCTGCGCGTTTGTTTGCAGCAGTTCTTCAGAGACCAAAACCAACAGTAATTCTACCCTTTGGCAACAAAGCTTGATTATAGCTGTTGCAGTGATGGAACACCTTTGTACAGCACAATAACAGACTCTAATGCTGATTAATACAACCATACGTTCATGATGTATATTGTTCCCAGGGCATGCCGGTTCACATCGACCTTTCGAATGCAGATGCATTTATCTTAATCACCGGAGTGAATTTTGGCATCGCTGAGTGCCTGGCATTTTAGTTTTTCTCAATTACCTTTTTTTAAAAATCATTATTGTCCTGATCTGTGACATTCACTGTTTTTCAGCAGGTGGGAATTCAACACAACCAGCTTGTTAGCGTTAGTAATACCTTCTGAAAACGTTAACTGATGATTCTATTAATCACAGTGAAATACAAGAGCTGCCTATGAGGATGAGTTATAAATATTTAATCTATTCAGAATTGTACAAGCTCGCACCCTGCTTTCTACCCGAGTGACATTGTACAGTGCTGCAAATTTGCAAGCACAAAACGCATTCAAATTTTTTTCAGTCATGTAAATCGCTGTAGCCTACCCCTTCCTTGGCATTACTCTCGAGGTGTAAACTGTTGTGAACATAAAAAGTTTACACTTAAGA
The DNA here is from genome assembly GCA_029718625.1 of Synaphobranchus kaupii. Lineage (NCBI taxonomy): Eukaryota > Metazoa > Chordata > Actinopteri > Anguilliformes > Synaphobranchidae > Synaphobranchus > Synaphobranchus kaupii. The sequence goes on from CM056384.1 coordinate 40,894,480, forward strand.
TCCTTCCTGAAGATTTGTCGGAAAACAACACAGGCCCCGGCAGGTTCTGACGTATATCTGTGATTTTTATTTCTTTTTAAATGTTTTTTCGGCATTTAGTCCTTGGCTTCAGGGCGACAGGGAAGAGCAGTTTCATTCTTTGTCTGCTCTCTTTGGCATTATTTTTGAGCCAAACAAGCCCTTAACACCCGGTCTTGACAAATTGCGATCTGAACTTTCTGTAACCTTTACCCCACACAATGCCATTGTGATCCTTAAAAGGAAATTACCTACTCGACTGCTCAGGACCTCCCAAGCATCTTTGCTGGAGATCTCTGAGAAACTCTCCGCTGTAGAGTATATCATTTTGACAATGAAGATGCCAGAACTCTTTTACATTTAACAGTTTTGTTAAAAACTAATAAGGAAAATAAAATAGTTTCCTCTCGCACAATCTCATTCAGATTTTAATTACTTTCTCCACAGACATTGTTTGGATTTTCCAGGGAAGGTATGCAGCCTATACAGTCTGCAGTGTCCAGGCCTAAGCTTTCTGGAAAATGGTGTATCTGAAATTACATTGAATTATTAATTGCGTAGACAGCAAGTAATTACTATCAGTCATGGACTGCTCACATTTCTAGATTGGCTTTATTGTTCTGCCCCTGCCTTGAATTCAAACAAATGCAGGCCCAATAAAAGAGGGAGGTTCAGGTTACCCAGGTCCCAAAATGTGATTAGCTCTGCGCCCCGGTTATGATACAAATCCACTTCATTTCCTCTCTTATCTCCTACTTTAATAATGCATTTTGATATTATTCGCCATTCACTAAATGTCCGTCTTTGATCAAATAGGCCATTCAGGGCTGCCATGCCATAGAAATAATTCAATCTCCCTCTGGATTACGTTACTTCTTATTTTTTTATCTGTATGAAAAAAAAAACGGTTTGCTCTTCACTGCTTTGTGTGCTACAGTGCTACATTATTGTGAAAACTTATGTTGTGAAAACTCCTGCTGTTTTGAAAAGTTTTTTCCCAACAGCCTTTCACATTTTTCCCATCCTAGGAAGCTGCGGTGTTGTTTACTATACTATAGCTACATTCCCTGGCAGCACTTACTAACATGTCAGCCCAAAGACTTTACTGTGTGTCATTCCTCAACTGATCATTCCCCTAACAGATTAACTGTGAAACTGCAGTAACGCAGTTTGCTGTGATTGCAGCAGATATACGTTTCTCTACCATTTAGTCACAAGAGAGAAGTGAGCTTCCTTCATTGTCAGATCATCTTAGCCTACAGTTGATCCATTGTCAAACATGTTTGGTTTGCAAACCACAGTGGTTTTAATAAATACTGTATGTTTCAAGAATACAGAAGAACTCCAGTGGTTGCGAATTTCCAATCCATTTGGATTACATTTTTTTGGGATGGATTTTCCAACTAAAACTACTGGTCACACCACAAGAACCACATCTTTTGGTTGCTGAATGCCTTGAAGAGATTCGGGGCATCCACATTCATGTTTTATGTACCCTGAAAAGTGCCTGATTCTAAGTGCAGTGCACGTTTGGGCTGTGCCCTGCATAACTGCCATGCCAGTAATATTTGTCATTTAATTTCATATGTAGACTGTTTATTTGTACAACAATATGTTCTCTGTACAGCCATAGTGCATTGTGGGTAATTACATCATATTACATTACTTTCATTTACTAGATGCTTTTTAGTGGCTTAACAGAAATGCATTCATCTGAGGAATATGAGCAGATGGGGCTAGCAACATTCCCAGACCAGTGAGTAAATACGCATCTCTGAAGCATTAATGCAAGTTAACTATGCTAACCAAGAACCAAAGAACAAATTTTAAAACATACAGAGTACATCCATAATAAGCCCTAAGACAGCCCATTACATCATGGGCAGCTCTCTGTGATTGGCCAGGAGGAAATTGCTCCTGTGGAGCCAATTTAGAATGTGTGCACTCTGCCTGTTGCCAAGCTAGGCTGCAAACAAGGGCATTTGTGCTAAATATAATACTCCAAACAGAGACCAAACACTAGTTCACAACACACACAATTACAGAAGGACATAGGCTCCCTGCCACAGCATACTATTCTGTTGAAAATGGTTGAAACGATAAATGAATGTACATAAATTAAAGTAAGTTATGTAAATTAAAATTACAAAGAAGCACACTACTGAATAATAATACTCAGTTTGGCCATAATTACATCCCATCCCAGATATAAGGCCAAGACCTTCCCCCACCGCTTGGAAAATAAACTGGGATGTGTCAACCTAATTTTAATCCAAAAATGAATGTATCATGTTCCAGTGTAATCTTGTAATTCATGGCACCAAAAAAGATAGATGAATCACATATTGACTTGTTATATGATTATATACAGTGATGTTATCAATGTTACCATTTTCCACTGATCTGAAACCTTTCTTTAAAAAACTGTTTCTTTCAAAAGTTACAAAAGTCCTATACCTTTGATTGACAAATGAACAGTCTTTGTGAACAGGTGAACATTACTCGGAACACGATCGTGATTCATGCTGAAGCTTCGGTCACCTTTGCGGGGTGGGTCAGATTGACAGACCCACTGCGATGGATGAGATGAGGAGCTTTGACTTTCAATTTAATCCTGTTCACTAGTAGTCATGGCAACATCGCTGCAAGTATTGACTTCACAAATGCCTTTTGAAGAACAGGAACAGTCCGTGTTAGTCAGCTAAGCATCCAAGACTACCATAAAGGAGTGAGGCTTTTTCCAACTTGAGTACAGTTGATTGACTCTTGGGACATGGGTGCCCACCAGTGTTCAGTAGGCATTATTCCTACTGCCAACTGTCATCATGCCTAACATGCCATGGTTAAATTTGTCATTTAGAACATACAACCACAATATAGTCTGCCAATTGGCTGGGACAGCCCATGTGAGAAAATAGTATACTTGAAGTATAATTATATAAACTTTAATTAGGCTTCAGCTATGCTGAAATACACCTTATACTTCCTTTTCACATGGGAGAACTGAGAATGACATCACAATATATTAAGTATACACTGTATACAAAGTACAGTCAGTCAATAGACAGAAAAGGAACAATACAATTACATAACAACAGTGGATGATAGAAACAAGACCTGGAGTATGTTTGAAATTTTGGGGAGTATTGTGGAAAAGAGTGGTCTTACTTTCAAGCTCCTAGGATTGACACTCACACTTGGCTGGTCTGGGTCATAAGGACTACTTGACCCACTTAAGGGAATTTGCATTTATACCCTCGTTGTCTTGGATTAGGCCAGTCCTAACCGTATGCTAAGTACAGTATCCTTTTACATACATACAGATATTTGCATCAGCTCAGTGTGGGTGTTTGTCAATGTACACCAGGTGCAACCAATGTTGCATTCAAATGTGGATTTGCAATAAGCAGGCAGTGTACATGTAAAAAAATGGAAGGAATCCTCTGCCTGTTAGTTACAAGATTATGATTACCCTCACACTGAAAGTTTTGTTTTATCCATGTCATGACCTATCTTACACCCGGCGCTAAGCGGCACTAACCCAAACGCAAGTGTCTTTGATATCTTACACCCGGCGCAGGGTTCGTTATAACGCCTAGCGCTCACGTCGTTCAACTACCATGTATTCTTGTGCCCATTACAAGTGAACTGGGCGTGTTGGTCTTAAGATGAGGAGTGGCCAGGATTATTTTTGGCGTATTGCTATCTTGAGCCAGCAGAAAGCGCTTGCGCTAGAACCACCATAAACCTGGTCTAAAGTCATATCACAGTTGTTTACATGTTATTTTAACGGCGCATATAAGTGCGTCTACATAGGCATGTACATAGACCCTCCTGTCTGTTACACACAGGGGCGAGCACAAGCATGACTAAAATATCAAGATTACAATATTATTATTGTGTAGGCTATATCAAAATATGCATAATAATAAAAGGGTCCATAGGTCAAAGACCACATACCTGTCCCTCCATGAAGAGGAATGCCACATTAAATTGCTTTCAGGCCACTCCATCAACATCCAGCCGATGTGCGATGGTACGGGACAATGGCTATCAATTAAAAAGGAGTTGATAACACCTACAGTATATCAAGCCTAATGCACAAATTGTCATTTACACCTAATGCGTGAATTGTCATTCAATGGAAAACTCGCACACTGCAATATACGGACATTTGAGTTCTGAAAATGCGCTTCAGATGTCATTACAATACAGCTCTGTTTATCTAGGAATACAGCCTGTAAGTAAATAGAATGGTTGTGACTGAAAAAAGTTCAAAACCTTGTCCAGTGAATATTGCATTTATTGTTTTTCAATTAGCCTTGGCTACAGCGGATTCGCTGTGCATAAGTTTTTTCGATAGCCTATGGTTAAAATACTCACCATGTTAAATGTCATCATGTTAACTGAATTGTAACCTTAGCTATTCTTTGTCCTTCATATTTTTTTAATAACAGTGACAAGGTTTCCATACTCTCAGCTTATTAAAACCCAGCTGATTTCACCTGTTGTTCCATAACTGAACAAATTTGCAGCACGTTACACAATTAATTGGCAATTAATTTTAATGCCATTATCTGCATGTGCGCTTTACAGGAGCAGGTCTGTTTCCCCTGCTGTAAATCACACTTTTTACGGTCTTCCTGGGAAAGTGGATTGTTTTAAAGCATTACGCCACCAGTAAAACAAGTTGGTCATATTTCCATAAGCAGGACATTATAAAACAAGGGAAAATATGCGTGAACCTATTCTCAGATGTTGCAGGTGCATTTAACAAAATTTAACCGCATATATTTTGTAAAATAACAGAATAAAATATTGATCATAGGCTACTATTGGTCCACATAGCCTATTCCTTGATCGCACTAAACACGCATGAGCATGTCTGTTTCGCCACCATATAAGCAATCCGCCAAGGTGGAAAAGCAGGCTTTTAAAGGGAATGGGATATGACATTTTGATTGGTTTATTGCATGTCACGTCCAAGACACACCTATAATTAATGAAGAGACTAGGTTCAGTCCATTTGCACGTTGCGCCGTGCTTAGCGCTCAAAAAAACCCCAGTCTAAATAGCAAAAGTGGACTTGGACAAGCCCTAAATGCACTTAACGCCATGCGCTTAGACTAAGCGCTAAGATCGCCAAGATAGAGCCCAGAGAGTCAGGCAATGGGAGTTTACTGCACTCATCAAAGCTGCGAATGTGTTGTCTGTGTCAATGGGAAAGCATCTGTGGATTTCTTAAGCCTATATTCATGTAAGAATATATTTTTTATATATTTGAAAATGTAATTAATCTGTCATGTGATTTTTTCCCTATTACTTTTATTGTATCAATTTTAAAATGTATTTGTCCTAATAAATATGCTAAATAAATATCAAAAATAAATAAACAAACATGGAAAATGTAGCTACAAAACACAATGGGACCTAACACTAAACCATGAGGTTCGCCAGAGTTTACACAATCAAACACTCCCCCCCCCCCCCCCCACCCCCGCTAAACTTTGACTTGAACATGAGGCCTCCTGAATACATCTCAGAGCTTCTCTCTGAAAGCTCTGCCATGCCCTGTAAAGGTAGCAAAATCCACCTTATGAAGGATCACTGCCTTGTTTACCATCAGCCTCCGCTGCGTCAGCCTTTCTGGAGTTCTCGTCTTGAGAGGCAGGGCAGGATTCATAAAGAAAAATGTGCCACATGGGGATGCTTCAGAGGAAGCTGTGAGTTTTCACTGATACTGCAGCCCTCAGCTGTAAGGTCTTATTGGGAGTGACAGTGTAAGTAATAAGACTCCTACATGCCCTATCATATAACATAACAATGTGTTCTGAGCACTGGGCTTCACGCTACTGTAAAACAAACAACCTTTATTTGTTATCCAGCACAGCATATGAGGGTGTTAATCATATTTAACCAGACTTCTGTCAATTTAAAGCTCGTATTTTTGCCTAGGAGCTAGTGCTACAAAGGTTTTTTCTGCAATACAAAAAAATAGCAAATAATAATAGAACTATGCAAATAGAATAGAATTGAATATATAACAACAATAACAACTATTATATCCACTAACATTCAAAAAAAGGACAATTGACAAGCAAATGGTCAAAGAATTTTCAACATGAAGGTTTTCACGTTAGAGCTTTTCACCAGCCAGATTATGTGGAGAAATATGCCGCTGGAAGACGTGAGTTACTTCATCATATGCCAGGAAAAGTGCCTGCGATAAATTCCCACAACAAACCTCATTCTTTGACTTAGGAAAAACAGCAGAGTGAAGGCAAAGGAGGTCACAACAGGTTTTGCATCTTCATACTTGATGGGGTTTGTTTGTGATGTGGTTCCACTGGCTTCTTCTTGCCTGCCAATCATATTATTTTAGCGCTTCACTTTTTTTTCTAGTGTTACCACTGAAGACAATGCACTTATCATTCCGACATAGTTTGATAAATAACAAAATAATAACTATAAAAGAGCAAATTATATTGATTTATGAACAATCAGGCATGACAACTCCTAACTCATCAAGCCCTCATCACCTTGTTGAAAGAGACAATACATCATGTATGTGTAGATCTCCTATCTTAACCCCCCCCCCCCCCCCCCCCAACGCGTTGCTGTATACATTGAAATCCCACCCAATGTGGAATATGCAACCGCAGCCACTTTCCCTGCACAAACCACCCTGTAAATATGGGAGAGTTGGGACATCCACAATTCTCCTCTGAAATGCATGCACAGAGCGGACCTTTCATATGCTTTGACGTGTTATCTTACGAGGGGCCTTGGGCAGCAGGGGCCTTGGGCAGTAGGGGCCTTGAGCACAGTCGGCACTGGCACGATTCGATCCGAGGCCGTGAGGCTCATCCATGCATCACAGCATGGCGCCTTAACCAAAAGAGCCATCCAGCAGCCCCACACATGCTGTTTAAGGACATATGCAATTCATTCACACCCTCGGGATTAACCTGCACCATATCTCAATAAAGTCTACTTTGTTCACTGTACTGAGATTCAGCAACAACCAGAAGAGATTTGTGCCATGTCTGTATTGGATATGTCCTTCAACAGGCTAAGTGCATTTGAATCTAGGGGTTGATTTAGATTTTCTAAGAAAGTTTTCAGAAAGAGAATATACACTAATTTTATATTAGTGAAAAAAAATGATCCTTTCATTCTTTTAATTTCTACACCGCCTGGCCAAAAAAAAAGTCTCACACTCTAATATTTTGTTGGACCACCTTTAGCTTTGATTACGGCGCACATTCGTCATGGCATTGTTTCGACAACCTTATGCAACATCACAACATTTATTTCTGTCTAGAGTTGCATACATTTTTGGCTGAGATCTTGTATTGATGACGGGAGAGTCAAACCACTCCGTAAAGTCTTCTCCAGCACATCCCAAAGACTTTCAATGGGGTTAAGGTCAGGACTCTGGTGGCCAATTCATGTGTGAAAATGATTCCTCATGCTCCCTGAATCACTCTTTCACAATTTGAGCCCGATGAATCTTGGCATTGTCATCCTGGAATATGCCCATTGATGGGATAACCTGGTCATTCAGTACATTCAGGTACTCAGCTGACTTCAATTTATTGCTGCATAACATTGCTGAGCCTTGACCTGACCAATTGAAGGAACCCAGATCATAACACTCAGATCATGACGGGTGCAACGGCGACTTTTTATTTTTGGAGATGCCTGGAGGGACCTAAAGTGAAAATTTAAAAAAGAAAAAACTATAAATAAACTCATAAATACAGCCGGATTAACATTACAATTAGCCTTTTTCGCAATTCCAACAAGTTTTTTTTCCTTTTCATTGGCTTTGATGTTTGAGAATTTGTTAATTAAGGATTGACATTAATAGCTCGTTTGAAAATACTTTCCTATTAGAGGAATAGATCTAAATGAGAGTAGAATTTTATGGTTATAAAGCAACGCCAACGATCAAAATCAGTTAGTGCTGTGATCTGTGACTGGTGCTTGTTAATTCCAGGCACTGGAGCATTGCAGGGCGAACATGAGTTTCTCCTGTAAAAGTTCTCCTGTATTGCTAATTTACAGAAGTATCTCGAATTACTTTCTTTAACATGCATTTACTGCATTTTAGAGATATGTGGTGGGATTGGTTTAAAAAAAAAAGTAAATCGGGAATTGTTAAAAGTCAATCAGAGTTGTTCTGTAAGAGTGTGGCTCATACCCTTTCATGGTGTGTTTCTTATTAACTTGTTTTTCCATTAAAATGAGACATTAGGCAAAGTATGATAAATGCCAAATTTATTTCCATTTTCCGTGCAGCGTAATTTAATACAGCTAAACCATATTTTTGGATTAATGCAATGCTGTGATGTTTAAACAATGTGCCAGACTCCAGACTTTCCATGGTATGTAACCACTCACCAGTGGGCAAAATGCCCGGCTAATCCATTTACATCTGGTGCAACTGAAATGAGGAGTTATAATGAAATATAATATAAGTTGTGTTTTTGCTTGTTAGACACCTTTGAACGTACATTAACTTAATTTATTTTGTATATTATTCATTCGTTAAGCAGATACATTTATACAGAGCACTGCCAAGCACACAACAGCATCCATTCACATCGCACATAAAACAGTATTAATTTACACAGCTAATATTTACTGAAGCAAGTCAGGCTAGGTTATCAGGCTCAAGTGCATGACAGCCCCACCTGAGGTTTGAATCTGCAATCGCTTCAATTATAAACCCACTTTCTTTACTCCACGCAGCTGGCCTTATTCCCATGCACCCATTATTCTGGATATTTATCAGCATGAATACCTCACTCAAGTGAACAACAACAGTGTCCTGATTAGAAATTATACCCACAAGCATCTTATTGTAAAGTCCCATTGTCTAATAACTACACTACACATTTGCCCTAACAAATCCTGAATACAATCAGGGGATCATTGTACTTCATAGTGTCTCAGGCAGACTGTGTGCATGGTACTCTTTCGATTCAAGTGAGGGCATCAGTGTGTCTGTGTAACCTTTTTAAAAAAGAAATTTAAAAAAAACATTTGTTTGGATGAGTTTCTAATCCAGTGGTGCCCAACCCTGTTCCTGGAGATCTACCGTCCTGTAGGTTTTCATTTACAACCCTATTTTGGCCCACCTCATTCTCCTGATTAGCAGCTCAATGAGGTCTCTAGCTGTTCATCAGGTGTGCTTTGTTAGGGTTGGAGTGAAAACCTACAGGATGGTAGATCTCCAGGAGCAGGGTTGGGGACCACTGTTTTCAAAATAGTAAATAGAATCTCTTACACTGTTTGTCTCTGCTCACACTTGCATTTTGGGGTTCGACAACCGAAGTTATTAGCTGGAGTCACTCATGTTCTGTGTCCGTACACACACAGGCATATTTAGAAGACGAGAACACTTACAAGTATGAACGAGTAACAGGACTCGCTCCTGTATTTACCGTGCTCTCAGTAATTTTGTAATAGTGCGATATTTGCTCTGAACGCATTTCAATTATCGTGCAGGGGTATGCATGACCTCCAATATCAACAAACATGAACGCTGCCATTCAGTTTTTGTTAATCTCTCCCGGGAGAAGCTGGACGTGTGTTTCCACATCTGATCTGGCACCGACGTCGACTAAAGCTTCTTTGAGTCGCCCTTAGCATGCTCTATGGAAGCCAGGCAGCGGTGTGCAGTTAATCGCTGCGCATCTGCTACCCGTTGTCATTCGCACAAGCAAGCTCATTTGCATAGGAACAAGAGTCAACTTTGGTAGTCGCTACCTGTGTCGAGCAGGACTCCTTACTACTAGTTGTCGCTCTCTGTCACGTCCCGTGCATCTGTGCCGATTTCCTGGTTTTCCATCTCTGTGTAGTCCGTTCCGTGTTTTCCCTTTCCCCGATTGTGTTCCTCCAGCTCCCGCACCTGATGTTTCCTCATGTGTCTCGTCTCACCTGTTCCTCGTTGTCTCGTCGTCAATCTGGCATATAGTCTACCCTGTTTCTTTGTTCTGTGCCAGATCATCTTGTGCCCTGCCCCTGTCCAGCTCCAGCCCTCCTGCCTCATCCCGGTTCTGTCCCTACGCTAGCCCTGCACTGCTTTGCTCAAGCCTGTTCCTGCCTGCTGCCCTGTGTGGGTAGTCTTGTGTAATAAAGTCTCCTGCGTAGAGTTCAACCAGCCGTCTGTCTCTGCCGTATTAAGCTGAAAAATGAGGAGCGACAACCATATTTAGCTGCGAACGGGGCCGTTGAGTCTATACAAAAAACTTTGAGGGCTTTTGAGAATATAAAAACATATATTTTTGTCTAAAGAACATTCTAGAGCAAGGATGCACAGTGTCAGTCTGTTGATTTTTGTGTTCCAGTATTTAAGAGCTTAATTTTACTCATTCTATTCACATTATTTCCATGGCCTAAATCTGTGGTTAACTGAAAGGGAAGACACTAAAACCTACAGACACTGCAGCCTTCCTGGACTGCAGTTTGAGATCTCTTCTGTAAACACCACCACAAGCCTCTGGTTCAGCCCATTTCAAAGCAAATGAAAAAAAAAATCGTATTAAATGCAATACCATCATTATTGAGATTGTGGAAGGTAACATGACTGCAACCTCAACCACAAATTTTATTAATGTAAAAGTAAATCTCAAGCAATTTCATAATGCCACTAAAGTAAATTCCATTATACAAATCTTTTGCTTGCCTTTAATATAGACGATGAAGTTCAATACAAAAACTACTGAACTGAAAGCAAAAAGCCTCTTATGGTTTTTAAAAATATATATTTTCATATTGTTGACATACCACTGGCTATTAAGGCATTGAGCTGAAACACAATTCCACTTTTATCACTGTTTGTGCATGCAAGTGATGAAATACACCACCAACGAAATTGCAAAACAATAACAGTGCAAGGAAAAAGTATGGTTGACTTGGCACATGTGTCTGAGTAACAGAAAAAGTGTGGTTGAGTTGGCACATGTATCCGGCTTCATGATCCCTTTCATTTTAGAGATGAGAGTCAGAGGCAACCCACAAACGGGGTGAGTGCGCCGGATTAAGATCGGATTTCTTAAACTACAACAATAGCAAGACAGTCCTGTGACGTTCCCTGTCTTTGCACTATCCACACAACTCAGAATACGTTTTACGGGTGTGGATAAGCTAAACCCATGCTAATGTAGTGCTCATCGGTTTCTGTGACAGTGCTTCCCAAACTGTGGGTCGGGACCATAGACTGTATAAAAATATGGACAAAGCCACTGTGACGTCACCCATTGCCTTTCCACGGCCTCGTAAAAACTGAATTGAATTTCTGGATGTCTTTTTCGCCGCCCGTTTGTACAAACTGCGCCTGCTCCGTGGAGCCGAAGAGGACTGAACCTGTCCCTCTGATTGGTCCTGAACAAATGTTAATACCCTGTCCAAACGACACAATATTTTAAAAAATCAGCATATGCAGAGGCATTAGATGAAGGAAAGGCACCTATTGCAATTACATTTTTTTGTGGGAAAAATGTATTGACTGAGTATTTTGACCACATTGCTGCCATTGACTTACATGGTGAAAGACCTATACTGGAGCCAATCGCAGTGGCGCTAGTGAGCAACGGCACAATTGCCGCTCCCAGCCCAACCAGGAAGTGAGCTTCAAAACGAAAGCCCGGTCTTGGCCCCTTGGTCGGGACTCAACGGTGGGTCATAACACAGGTTGTGGGGGGTCAAGGGACACACATGAAAAAATAAGTTTACTGCACATGCTGTAAAACTTCAAATAAGAGCCTGAGCATGTAATTGCTTACAATGCAGGTAAGTTGCATAACTGCAGGTAAGGTTAGTTGTGCAAGACAACCTGTTCAATTGGATAATAAATATGATTAAAGACCAGGAGAACTGAAAAATTTATTTAAGTACATTACTAGCCTATTGGTAGCATAATTATCTACACAAAGCAGTCGCATGAAACAGCACTGAACTCGCGTACCTCATCCATTTTAGTTATTTGGGCTGTGGAATAATACATGTTAAAACCCATTTTAATTCCATATTTGAACACATCAGGCAAAATTTTTATGAGGATAGGGTTTCAGGATGTGTGTTTGCCACTAAATGGGTCGTGGCCTCATAAAATTTGGGCAGATCCACTGTCTGTGAGTTTAGGGGACATGTGATTCCATTGAGGAAAGGGTTCTTTTGTTTATTCCTGCTGTTGATTCTGGCTGCTGTTTTTGTTGATTTAACACTAATTACCTTGTCTACTTAACAGTTCCTTTGCATCCTGTAAAATACAGGCCATCTGTACAGGCATATAGATATAGTGGACCATGTAAGGTATTGCATAATTAACTGTGCAAATTGTTAGAAGTAGATGGATGTTCTGGGTGTAAAATCCCTAGTAAATGCAAATTAAAAACAGTTGGGAGATCTCAGCTTAACCAGCATTTGTGATTATACTGCAATGTATAATAAACCATTCTTGTTTAAAGTCCTGTCAACCCATAAGGATCACAGCTGACCTCATTTACATGCAGGCTCACATTACACAATAACAGAATTATTCATTACTATTTGAGGTAATACTGGTCGCCTGAAACATTATCTCTGATGAATAAAAATGAGAAGCAGACGCTTGGCCTCAACGTCAATGCGCTCAAGGCCAGACTGACCTCTGAAATATTAAAAGGGTATTATGAAATTTACAGAGGGGGGTTTCTTACCAATTGACGACAAGTCTGTAATTCCATAACGGAAATTTAGCATTTTCAAACGGCTCATTAATCTGAACTAATTCTGGGCCAAAGTCTGCTAACACACCATTCATTCTCATCCTGCCCCTGCATACCTTTCATAAACCATGAGGGATGGGTCTTGTGTAGAGCTTACAACACCCAGTGTAGATATAAGTACTTCATTAAAAACAAAGCCTATTGTTTGTGCTGCGTTAATGGTGTATTTCCTTATTGCTCGATATGTATGTCATTCATTACACCTGTACATGCATAGCGCTGGGACCGGCGGGAATGTAATCACTCGCGTCTGCGAGTCTTTGCTAAGGGCCTTGATTAGTAGAATCAGGTGTGTTACTGCTGCAAAAGCCTGCACCCTCTCTGGTCCTTATTGGATAAGACTGAGGCCCCCTGGCCTAAAGGGGAATTGAGAGGGGCTGAGCACTGGACGCATATTGTTTGCGGCAACTTCGCCAATAGAAGTAAGCGGTTACGTCCGTTTGCCCACGTGCTTTGCCCACTCACACGGCTGTCAGCATCTCTGTGAGTGCCATTCAAATTTTTTTTTTTTTATTTGCTTGCATTTTTCCATACAATCCATTTACACTGCTGGATATTTACTGAAGCAGTTTAGGTTACTCACCGTAAGCTCAAGGCTACAACAGTGGTGCTCCACCTGGGGCTTGAACCTGCTCCATCTGTGTTTTCAAGCCCAGATCATCAGCGTAAAGAGCACTGAAATGACAGCGCATGAGTGGTAATGGTTCAGGAAAAGTGCACATAACCGAAAGGCTGGTCATTCACAGATGGGGCACTGCACTTGTACCCTGAACAGAATGCTTTACCTGAATTGATTCAGCAAATACCCAGCAGTTTAAATAGACAATGCTTATACTATATGTGTGTTCAAGTACAGGTTTGAGACATTGCTGGAGACTCTCGAGTTTGTAAGTGGTGAATCTAGATGTGCTGAATGGTCTGTTCTCTTCATTATGTATTAATATGTTCTTATAAGTCAACATTCCAAATTGGAGGAATGAATAATAATAAATATAATAATATAATATTACATTTATTAATGCTATTAAGTTATTAATAATAATAATAATAATAATAATAATAACAAATGTTATATTTAAAAAATAATTGGTTAAAAAATTAAAAAAGATGATGTTTAAAATGTGACCTGCACAAGTCTCTGTGGAAGAGGGTGTCTCCTGAGCAAACATAATCCTGTAAAATAAATAAATAAATAAATAATGATCAAATCACACGGCTTATAACTTCATTTCCCGGGGAGCCACTTGTGTCCAAGATGTATGGCTGAGATATTTACCCGTAAGTCACAAAGGCACAGTGAGCTGCGGAGCACGGTAAGTCCCCCATTGCTCTGTTACTCCGATCTGGGTCACCTGCCGTAAAGCTCTCCCGTGACCCAGCCATTTCATTAAGATGGCTGAGACTGTTCATTGAGGGGAAATTGAATAATGGAATGAACATGTATTAACACTGTCTCAGTCAGGCACAGGCCCTGATGCAGGCCAGGCTACAGAGCTTCCTTGGCAGTTTCTGGCTTTTCTGCTAATTAGGGGGGTCATTTAATTAGATTTGTGGCAACTCACTTCAAAGGGAGAGACCTTGCCAGTGTAGCTCACTTTCGGTTAATCGCATTTCACTTTGTTTCATTTTATTTTTCATCAAGGTAAATTAAATCTGCACGGTTCACATGGGTTTCTTTGGACTGTAATCAAATACTCCTGAGATTGAAGGCAACACATGCAAGTGTTAGTCCTTTTGCTTTTTTTCCCCCACCTCAACGTGACCTTTACTTCTGTCTTGGAATTTTGCTGTTGGTTGTACTGAGAGTCGTACCGGGGAACAGAAGTAATACTTCCGTACTTTTGAATAAGTATGTGTCAAACAGTGTGACATGAGCATCATTTGCGCCCACTATATTCTGCCATGGGACAGATGTTGATAATAAAGATCAATGCACAAAGCACAGATGCATTCCACACTTGAAGGTAGGCTTTGCTAGCCCCAGAAGCCGCCCCATTTATCACTGAGATTGTCCAGCTCCATTGGTGCTCACGCCAGCATGCTGTTAGCCTACATTCTTGACAGGAGGGTTTTCATTTTGGCTTTATTTTTCCAATTAATCGTGACAGAAATGCTAGCACATTCTGAAAACACCTAAGCTTGGGTATCTGATATATATTTTTATCACCTGCGAAGTTTGTTCTGCCCTAGTCAAAAAAACGAGGAAACAGACCATAAACTGAACTACTCTTAGTGTACAGTTTTTAAACTTTTTGGATTTTGAAATGTTTTTACTTCATAGTTTTAGCCTTGTGGTCATCAGAAAAAAAAAACTATTTTAAGGGCTCTATTCAATCTGACAACAATGCAATTTGTCCATAAGTTTGTCCTTGCAATACCTGACTATGAGATCAGTAAAACAACAAACAATACTTGGAAGAGAAGAATAGGCTGTTTCATAATATTATTAAAGGTTATTGGGAAAATATGAAAACGTGATATTTAATACATTCCAGGTAGGAAATGAGTAGCTATTCATTTTCCACTTGGGTGAAGGACTTTTTGATACTTTCGAATGAGACAGATACAGGCAGTTATATTGTGGTTAACGAGCTGGGCTTGTAACTCCAATATCTCAGATTTTATTTCCAGGTGGAAATGCGACTGCCTTTTAACCCTCCAAACAAGATAATATCTGGTTTATCTAAGGTAAGAGAAGGACAAGAATGTCAAACTAAAAAATCAGCCACCTTATACAGGCAGTAATGAGCAGTCTGTTCCATGCTCAGTATCATGAGTTAGGAGCTCTGGCTGCCTTTCCTCTCATTAACATTGACACTTCACTGTTGATGACTTTGGCTAATCAATGATCTCCCCTTGTCTGACTAATTAAAACTGACTGGAGTTGTGGCCATACCCGCACACCAGCATTGTTGTGTGTTTTTCCAGATTACTGAAGTACATCTCCAGTCCAACCCCCCCCCCCCCCCCCCCCCCCCACCCACCCACCCCCCCCACCTCCTCCTCCCCCAACTCCTGAAAATGGTGTTCACAGTACCAGCAGGGAGCCAGCAGGTTGCAAAAAACAAACAGTGCTTCATTACTTCAATTGCCCTGTAGACCCAAACAAAAGTGTCACCCCAACAGGCTGCTCTATGGACTGAGTTAACCTCATTAAGATAGTTATAGTTATACTATCACCATATACTGCACCAGCATGTTTGGTGTTGTTAAAGAGCTAGCTCTATGACCAGCCTGGTCTCATTCCCAAACCGTCATCAAGTGACGCTTGGGCAGCAGCCTACGGCGTCATCCTTTAGACGCAGAAGGAGGCCTTTTGCGTCATTAGTTGACGCACTCGGTCGCAAATTTACGAATCCTACCATGGCGAAGGCTTTGCTCATGATAACCGACTGCGAGCATGCCCGCTCAGTCTTCGCCTTGTGCGCGTAGATTTTTCTGAGTTTGTGATTCCCGTACCCCACCGCCAACCCCTAAACATAACCTCACAGGAGTTAATGTAACTCGGGCTGATGCCCGAACTGTTAAGATAGTGGGCGAGCCCGACCACAGGAGTTCACGTAACTCTCTACCAGATGAAGAAAAAAGAAGCATAAAAAAGCATAATATTGAAGTGCCACAACCAAAGAAAAATTATGTGGCCACAACCGTCAATATACGACGCAAAAGGCTACGTCAATATACGACGCAAAAGGCTACCTTTGGCGTCACATAGCGACGCTTGGGCAGAAGCGTCGCTATGTGGCGAGTACGCGTGATACCACGTTGCTATGACCAACAATCTGGTGTCACTGTTGATGGCAGGCAGGTACCCCAGGGGAATGCTGGTAGACTCTGAACCTGTATTGGCCAAGTGTTTAACATCCTTACATTTGGGGTCCCTACATTGCCGATGAGGGTGGGTATTGCAGCTTGATCAATGGGCCATTTCCACTACAACCCGCATAATCAGAGCTCTCTTAATATCATCAGACCATTTACTGTTTTTTTTAAATGTTCAGATTCCCAAATACTTTCAGTTCTTTCAGATGTTCTTGAAATTCTGGTTATCAAGAAGAGCCCCAATTATGTGCTTTGAAGTAGACCTATCATTTGGCCAAGAGTAGGAGATAATGGCTGGCACGCACTTGCAATGTTGATACATTGCGTCTTTATTGTGGCTTTTTTTTTCTCCTTTGTATTTTTGAAGAAGAAGCAGTCACACATGACCACTGCCAACCATGACATTGCATGGCTAACTGCATGGCTAACCTTCTGATAATAATCTTTTCAAATGCATTTATAGCTCCATTTCCTCAGCACGCAAGTCTAGTCTTGAAGTTAATTGGGAGGCAACAATGTCACTGGCTTGGAAAAAATATATAACCACACCACATCTGCTTCTCTTTGATTTTTAACATTTTTAACCATAGGTTTACCTATACCCATCTTTGGCCAATGGTTAACCGATCATACACTGACACTGTCTATTTTCTATTTTATTACCATTTTGAAAGCCTTCAATATTGCTCAATGGCACTAAGGGCTAAAAATTATAATAAATGGTTCTGCAGAGTGAATATTCCCAGACTGGTCAGGAGCAGGAGGCAGTTGGCAGAGACACCCTCCAGTCGGCCTCTCCATCGTGCTGCTGCATGACTCCGTGTTTAGTTTGAATTTCCGAAAGTTATTTTTTTTGTTTCTTTGCTGTCAATTTTTGTTTAATACCACTATTTAAAATAAACAAAAATTTCACCACTTCAAATAAGTTTCATTCATTTCAGACATGCACTTGATAAGATGAATGTACACTCAATAGGGAAACAGTTGTGCAGCCAATCAGTCCCTGCAGTCTGGTGTATTCTGTGCCTCTGTAATCTCCATCGCAATCATCACATGCAACTCTGCCTTTCTCCGTAAGAAAGTAATGCATGATCTGTGAGGTCTATGTTATGTAGTTATGCAGGTTTATGGCATATAGTTATGTTGTGTAGAGCACATATAACAAAGAATGCATTGACTTTCTGAGGGCTGTATTGTGATGTCCCACCTGACCCATCCAAACATCTGAAACACATTATTAACATTCCAAAGTTTCATTCAATCATTGCCCTAGCCCTGCAAAACACACAATTAAGCAAGTTCTGGACTGGTTAGCTAACAAATACATATCTTACACTTTGATGGATGTAGAGCCAGTCTCCCACCTTCCTTGTGTCTCTCATTCAAGTAGCTTACACTATTAACTCCATAAAGTCGTATTGCCTAAAAAGCCGGCATTGGACTGCATAACTAAACACAGCTTCAAATTGAAATAAACAAATATTTCCTGCATCTGTGTTATGTGTTCATGCATTCATATGTGCAGCACATTCATAACGCCACCAAAATAGCACAATGCACCAGTGTTTGAGTTAAAACTTGGTCTTGGTTGGTTTAAATGCAAAAGCATTATTCAACACCAAACTTGCACATCACTTAATGTTTCTGTTGACACACACCCTACATACCATACCTACTAACGATTAATATTTTAAAATATGGGAGATTGTTCCGGGGAGGAGGAGAGAGAATGATGAGTGTGTGTTTTTCTGTTGCAACAACAGGTTACTAAAAAAAAAAAAACAAAGAGCCAAGCAAAGTTAAGGAAAGAAAGAAGGCAGCGGCACCAAGCACACATCCACCGCCAAAACCTCTTTTTTTCCTTGAAGCCAGCTACTTTTGGGTTGCCAGTTGACTGATTGATCCGTTCATGATGAATCTTCATAATAAAATTTGAGGGCTGTGGAAATTACGGGAGTTTCCCCGGGAGAAACAACAAAACACAAGTACAGGAGTATGCCGGCAGACGGCTTTAAAATATGGTAGAAACTTGGGGAAAATGGTAGAGTTGGCAGGTATGCCCCTATTGCACCATCCAATCCATGTTAACACAACCGGGGTTACCAGATCGCGAAACTACCAAACCTGGTGCAGGAGGAAAATATTCTGTTTGTACAAGACAAAACTAGCAGTTCTACTTGCGCCCATGGTGCTTTTGTGCTTGTGTTGTCAGCCAAAATTGGGCCTGAAGGCCCATTGGAACCACCCACTCCTGGTGTTGATTGAGCCGCTCAGTGACACTATGGTAATAGGGAAGAGTTTGTACAACAAGTTTAGCTGAAGCTTTTTGCTCTTTGGCCAGAATCTGTCTCCTCCACTCTTTCTCTCGCAAGTGAAACATGATGAAAGACATTCAGGTGCGACTATGCCACACACCACAGTTCCCGAGCATTCTCCACAAGGAAGGGTCCTGGTTAGGACACTGTTCCAGCATGTGCATGGGTCTTAGTGCTGGCTGAGGGTGATAGCCCCACAGGATGACACATAATTGACCTTAGCGTTACTAAAAGCATCAGAGGATGACGCGGCAAAAGCATTAGTCTCGGACTGGGCAAGGACGACTCCGTCTGTTTATCGATTTCTTGCCAGCTTGTACTCTTAATGAATTTTAGTTGCATTTCTTGATAAACGCAACTGAAGGCAACTGAAGGTCCCAGGACTGTGAGTGGGCTATGTTACAGTAATATAACAGAATGAATGACGGAAGTGTGTGTGTGTCCCTGCATTAAATGTTTTACTGCGGACTAATCTATGGGTGAACAATTCGGAGTATACAGCTGATTAGCTAACTGAGCCAGGGTAATTGGTGGAAACAAAAACCTGTATACACACTTCTCCCTATATACACAGAAGTGCCCAGCTCCGCTCCAGTTCTTAGTGCAGTCCCACACCATTCAGTAAAAGAAATCTAATCCTGACTGTACCAACTGTGACCAGGAGTCATACAAGGCTTATAATTATTGTGATAATAGCACATGCACAGGCAGATAGAAAAGAAGGGTATTTAAATCACCAGGTACATCAGTGCTATTCACTATTGTAATTGGGAAGGTCTGCTGGTTTCTGTTTTCACCCAAAATAGTACCCGAATCAGACCCATGAGTGAGGTTCGCTGAGTTAACTGCGTAATAGACTACTTTAATAGATCAGTTAATTAAAAACAAAACCGTGTTCCCCACGAGTGAATACCAGCTGTCGGTCTACAGATAAAGCGTGGCATTTCAAGTCAGCCAGGAAACTGTTTGTGAAAGAAATATCCGTTTCATCAGGTGAACATATATATATATATATATATATATATATATATATATATATAGTATATAGTATAGTATAGAGTATTAAACTGGATTAATCACTTGCACTGTGAACCATCCCATCCATCCCCCATGTAGCTCAGCATAACATGTATTTCCAGAGTAATTTACTCAACGATGCAATGCCCTTCCCCTGGGACGGGACAAAGAGCTGGGCCTGTAAGCAGATCACAGGACTCAGACGCTGTAGCAGAGCTCAGCAGATGAAATAACGCTCTATACACACAGAACAGAGCACGGCCATAAAAAGCCCCAGTCCTCCTTCTGTTACTGAAGCCTATCAGGTTCCAAAGGGCTTTGGAGAGCACTCCACGTGGGAAACTACGCTGGAATCAAAGGCCCCTTTTAAAAAGCAAACCCCCCCCCCCCCCCCCCCCCCCATACACACTCTCACACATACATACCATATGCTCGCGCGCACACATATACACCTGCATGCACGGACACACACGTACACTCGTGTGCAGAGGCACGCACGCATACACACATGCACACACACACACACGAAACGCAAGATGGTCTTGTGAACACCATAGACACGATGATAAATTTTGCACTGCACCAAGTAAGATAGCGATCTGATTGAGCGAAGCGACATTTATCTTCTTGTTTTCATACGTATTCATAAATGTACTGTATATTACGGTTGAAGACCTGGCCTGCAGTGATCACCAGTGATTAGACGTGATTAGGGCCTGGATCAGCCCGTGAAACATGATCTATGTAATAATCGAGGGGCTGTAACACCACACATTAGGACTCGACAACAAAACAAACAGGCAAGGAAACAAAATCTCAGAGCAAAGCGATCGAACCATCAAAAACATTCTAATCCACTTTACGGAAAATCCACATGCCCACATTTCTTTGCAGCAGTGAAATACAATCTGGTCATTTCACACTGGATTCCAAAACCTCCTAAAAATCCCTAACAAAAGTTCAGCTCATTGTATTAAACTAAAGAACAAATGCTGGTTGGAAGCCGCAGGTGTGTGGATGACGCACACTTGCACAAGATGGCCGATAGTGCTGGATGTGTTCCTCGGGTAACTTATATATATATATATATATTTTTTTTTAAAGGCATTTAGCAGACGCTCTTATCCAGAGCGACTTACACAACTTTTTAGCATTTTTTACATATTATCCATTTATACAGCTGGATATATACTGAAGCGATTCAGGTTAAGTACCTTGCTCAAGGGTACAACGGCAGTGTCCTACCTGGGAATCGAACCTGCAACCTTTCGGTTACAAGGCCAGTTCCTTAAGCATTATGCTACACTGCCGCCCAGATGATAACTAAGATGAAGAGGCAGAAAACCTAGATATGAATAAACGCAGGAACAAATTGCTCAGGCCTAACCAATCTCACAACCTCACACCCCTCGCTTTCTTCCATGGAACCCCTGCACTGAACTCTGACTCATTCGGTGGCACGGCCTTTCCTGTCAAGTCGCAGATTAGATGCAGATTCGATCCATGAACTATGCTATTCACGACGTCCTTGTAAAGAACCGACTGACCGACTAACTCGAGCTATTATCTTGACAGGAATCCTAATTTGTGTTCCAGGTACAAGTCATTTGCATGTAGAAAGGTAATAACTGCAGTCTAGTCAAGGATCAGACCCCACACAGACACTTCTCGTACAGCCTTAGCAAGCAGGCCACGGGTACCTGATTGACCAGTGTGGGTCGCTAAAGAGAGAGATAAGATGAGGATCCTGGCCAACTGGACTCCCCCCCTAATCCTGTGCAACACTACCGCAAATTATGCATCATGCTGTGAGGCTTCCATCCACTTTTGGCATCCATTCATGCACTAGAACAGTGCCTTAACAGGATGAGCCTCCGAGCAGCCCCCAATAACTCATTATTCAATTAGAATTTAGAAAGCAACACTTTCCTCCTGATTATCTTCACGAATGATCGCAAATTCCTTAATTAGTCTCAACTGAGCACTGGGTGGTCACATATAGAGTGCTGTGTGTTTACTGTACGATGTACAATGAGCCAATCATGAGCTACGCTGCCTGGCCAAAAAAAAAGTCGCTGTTGCACCCGTCATGCATAGTGCCCACTGTACAAGCCTCTGGAGGCAGTGTTATGATCTGGGGTTGCTTCAATTGGTCAGGCCTAGGCTCAGCAACGTTATGCAGCAATAAAATGAAGTCAGCTGAGTACCTGAATGTACTGAATGATCAGGTTATATCCCATCAATGGTCATATTCCAGGACGACAATGCCAGGATTCATCGGGCTCAAATTGTGAAAGAGTGGTTCAGGGAGCATGAGGAATCATTTTCACACATTAATTGGCCAGCAGAGTCCTGACCTTAACCCCATTGAAAGTCTTTGGGATGTGCTGGAGAAGACTTTACGGAGTGGTTTGACTCTCCCGTCGTCAATACAAGATCTCGGCCAAAAATGAATGCAACTCTGGACGGAAATAAATGTTGTGACGTTGCATAAGGTTGTCGAAACAATGCCACGACGAATGCGCGCCGTAATCAAAGCTAAAGGCGGTCCAACGAAATATTAGAGTGTGCGACTTTTTTTGGCCAGGCACTTTATGTAGAACTTTAAAAAACACAGGATGTGATTTGTTACTTCAATTGTAAGGTTTACCTTTTTCACACCAGTGGAATCCTGCATGGTGCTTTTGAACAATTGAACTTGCAACCTCCTGACAACACAGCAAATTATAACTGCTAGGCAACATTTCTGTAGAAAACCTTGTGCAATATGACCACACAGCACAGGCATATGGTTAGATCTTTGTGACAAGGTGTTGCCACCTAGTGTCACAAATGCTACACTCATGTAATGTGTTCTGTGATAGTTTAGTGTCTGAGTGTGAATGTGGTTACTCAGCTAAAACAGTATTGTAGCTTAATGGTGAATAACGGCATTGTAGCAACATTTTTACAACATCACTTTTTTTGAACACCGAGCATAAACTTTCCACGTACACCATAAACAAGTACAGATCACATCTACATTTTCCCCCACAGGAAAATAGCACGTAGCATTTAAAGGTGTGAAATATGTTGGATTAATTTGTTGGATTAATTTTCTCTGAAATAAAGGAGTATTTGCCAACAGGGACCTTGGTCATAAACTGAGAGCTGTGGCTGTTGTGTGTTAACAGCATGATGCTATTCTCGGGTTTGGGAGCTAATTAACTTTGACTCAGCTTTTACCGACTGCTAAGGCAGTTAATATGATAAAGAGCACTGAGAACACAGAGAGGAGTGCTTAACTGAAAATAGTTAGAAATGAATAGTTAATTTTTTTAAAGGGGAGCAGACAGTAGGATCACAGCACACTATAAAAAATGTCTCTGAATTTTATGGTAGCGAAGGTACAAAATTGTAAGCACTGAGATGTAAGTAATGGTATTATTTACAGTGAAACACCGTTATGTAATTAGGTATAGGTTACAGCCTGCTGTATACATGCTTTACGTATTACAATTAATTACATTTCAGCTGCTTACAATTTTGTACCATCACTATTTCACAGACATTTACTGTAAAATTCGAAGACATTTTGTAACTAGTGTACGATAAAATTTTGGCAACCCAGTTGCCAGATTTTACCATAAAATTTACAGTGCACTGAAAGTGCCATAGTGGGGAATCAAACCCCCCAGTCACACAGGGGGGGTTTGTGTATGGGTCTAAGCCCTATGAAGTGCATGACACAGTCTTCCCCAAAAAATGTTTAAGACCTTGCGGCACAGCAGATTGATAAAGTAGATAAAGTATTTCTGTTGCCAGTAATTAAATAATACAGATATGTACTGTGGGGGCTGTATAATTATTTAGCTGGCAACACAAACAAACCACCAGATGAAGTTTCTGTCAGCCCTGGTGCAATAAATCATATCTTCATTTAATTAATGGAGCCATGAAGTTATGGACCCTTAGGACGTTTTAAAAAGGAGAATACCCAAAAAATTCTAAGTGACAAATAAGCCGAAGTCAGGCATGGAAAATCAGGGCAGAAGCAGCAGACAAAGTCAGAGATTGAAATCAATGAGGGAGAATAAAACAATATTTTTTTCTGCAGTGCTCATCAGCCGATTTTCTGTCAGTTCAACTTCATCCTAAGGAATTAGGCAGCCCACAGTTCGAGGATAAAAATCAGTAAGCAAGTCTCTTGTTAACGTTTCCCTGCCATCAATTTTCACCCATGTGGATTTATCAATGCAGACGGGGTGGGCTGCAGTTGTGATAGGGGAGGTGGGGAGGGGGGGAGGCAGGGAGAGAGGAGGGGAGTAATTGTGAAATTAACCAATGGCGATTACCTTCCAGTGGAGGACACAGCTCATTCTCAGAATTGATTTGTCATCATTGCATTAAAAATGACTTCATTGCCATAATGACATTTTCCAAATGAGTACATAAGTGTGAGAAAAAGGTGTGTGTGTGTGTGTGTGCGTGCGTGCGTGCGTGCGTGCGTGCGTGCGTGCGTGTGTGTGTGTGTGTGTGTGAAAGAGAGGGAGAGAGAGAGAGAGATCAAAGACAGCTGGCAGTATGGGGGTGTACATGCATCAAGCATAACTGACTCCGTTCTTCAAAGTGTACACAGCAAAAATGTCGGTGTAAATTTAACACTGCTTTTGTACACTTAACACCCAAGGGTGTTTATATGAATCTACAGTCTCAAATAAACACCCTCGGGTGTGAAATGTACACCACCATTTTTGCTGTGTACATTAGGCGGACACGGTACTGGAAATCCCTGATAGTGTGTTGATCAAGCTTAAAAACATAGTTTCTCACTTAAAACATAGTTTTTTGTTATTAATACAGCAATGAACAAATAAATTTAGCATATATTCTTGGGGGGGGGGGGGGGGGTCCATGCAGGTCTTTAATTTCATGCACTCCAAAAAATGTGGTAAAAAAAAAACTCAGTTGGATTTTTTATATATTTTATTCCATTATTGTTTTAATTATGTATTATTTATTCATAAATGTATATTATTTCTGATGTCATATCTTATCAATGCTGCGAAGCACTTTGGCTGCAATTTCATTGGATTAAATTGTTATCTATTATGAGTATTAATTCGTATTGAATCTTTCCCCTCCAATTAGCTGTACAGTCTCAACCCCATTTTATCCTTGGGTCCAAAGCAGTGGCAAATGACAGGCGCACTGAACTGACCTGCAAAGCGATAACCGCTCACCCCCTGCAGCGGTGGTCTCCATTACAGCGCTGTAGATCTCTGAGATCGGGTTTCCCCCCTGTCGCTCCGGGTCCGCTTCGCTGGCCTCGGGTACGAGCCCTCGGGGAACTGAGACACAGACTCACCATCCGCTTCATTCACAATACAGCCGGCCAATTAGGGGTGGATGGCACAAAGCACAATGTTAGCCAACTGCACCGACTTCCCACGTATTGCTCAACGCAGCTGAAAGATTTCCCTCGAGCGAAATGAGTATAACGTTCTGAGCAAATTTCCGTTGTTGTTTATGTTCTGTTTTTTCAAGAGAAACTATAGCAGATCAAGCCGAGTCTGTAACTTCAGTGGATTATGTGGGATTGACATTAACAGTGATACAGATCTGAAATTGTGAATTGTAAATCTGGGAGCATACAGTAGTGGGCTCTGGGCTGTGGGAGCGAACCACATTAATCAGTGCAAAATAGGAGTTAATATGCAGATAAGTGCAAAAGTATTGGGACAGTGACACAATTTTTGTTGTTTTGCCTCTGTACTCCAGAACCTTGGATTTTAAACAACATTGAATTTTATAAAAAACAACAGACATGAGGTTAAAGTGCAGGCTATCATCTTCAATTTGAAGGTCTTTACATACATATCGGGTGATCCGTATAGTAATTACAGCCTATTTTATACATAGTCCCCCCATTTTAAGGGGCAAAAGTAACAAGACAAATTAAATAATCTCAAATAAAGTAATCAATTTTAGTACTAGTATGCAAATCCTTTTCATTTGATGACTGCCTGAGGTCTGCGACTAGACATTACCAGACGCTGGGTATCTTCTCCGGTGATGCTCTGCCAGGCCTGTACTGCAGCCATCTTCAGTTGCTGTTTCTGTTTCTGGGGCGTTTGGCCTACAGTCTTGTCTTCAGGAAGCACATGTTTCAATTGGATTCAGGAATGGGTGATGGACTTGGCCAGTCAGGACCATTCCACTTTTTGGCCCTGAAAAACTCATTGTTTGCTTTATAACCACTATGTTTGGGGTCATTTGCCTGCTGCAATGTGAAGCACCATCAATGAGTTTTGAGGCATCTCAAGCAGATCTGAGCAGATAACATATTTCTGTACACTTCAGAATTCATCCTGCTGCTGCAATCAGCAGTCAGATCATCAATGAAGACAAGTGAGCCAGTTCCAGTGGCAGCCATACATGTCCAAGCAATAAGACTTTCATAGATGGAGGGGGTGCTTTGGATCATGAGGAGTTCCTTTTTGTTGGTAACACTTTACATTAAGTACCTGTTGTAGTTAAATTATAACTAATTCGATAACAAGAGGTTATTTGCTTTGCCTGTTAATTTCACAATGTGTCTTTGTGATATTGAATGATTTCATTTCAGCAGGAGAGATGTAACAGGGCTGGCCTTGTTTCACATATGTAATTAAGGAATAGCACTTGACTGCTGTTCCATGTTACCTTACGTTGGAGTTACTCAGTAACCTCTTGTTACTTAATTATTTACAATGTAAGGACACAGGCATAGGTGCAACTTAATGTAAAGTGTAATCCCTTTTTTTCCACACTTTCCATCACTTTGGTAGAGGTTAATGCTCATCTCATCTGTCCATAAAGGTTTGTTCTTGTTTTTTTATGTACTTTTTAGCAAACTCTAAGCTGGCCATTCTGTTCTTGAGGTTTACCAGTGGTTTGCATCTTGCCCTGAACCCTGTGAGGTTATTCTCGTGTCGTCTTTGACACATCTATGCCTACATCTTAGAGAGTGTTCTTGATCTGTTTGACAATTGAAAAGGGGTTTTCTTAACAATTAAAAATATTCTTCGGTCATCCACTACAGTGGTCTTCCATGCTGGTATGCTTTGGTTATGTTTCAATTTTTCAGATTTTTCTGCCTCATGATGGCCTGCTTTACTGGTATTGACATTTATTTGGTCCTTGTGTTGAGAGACAAAATAGAGACTCAAAATACAAATTCCACACCTACAATCAACTCTAGAACTTTTGTTAGCTTTCTTGTGCATTAACTAATGATGAAGACACACAGCTGGCCAAGAAACAGCTGAGTAGGCAATTTTCCCATTATTTTGCTTGCCTAAAATGGGGTGGACTTGTTATTCCTACACAGATCACCGGATATGGATGTAAATAACCTAAAATTAAAGCTGATAGTCTGCACTTTAACCTCCTGTTCATTGTTTTATTTCAAATCCAGTGTGCTGGAGTACAGAGCCAGAACAACAAAAATTGTGTCACTGTCCCAATACTTTGGCATTTAAGTGTATGTATTAATATACTGTATGTGTCTCATCATTCAGAATGTTGTGGCACGCCTTTGGAGAGATATCAATACCAGTGTAATTTGGGGCTGCTGGGAAGCTCATCCTGTTAATATTTTAATACATTTATTTTTAACTTTTAATACATTTTATTAATCATCAAAAAGTCTCCTCTCCTGAAATGTCAATGATGGACTGAGATTGCCATCACCCGGGATATATAGCTCATCAAAGCTGAACAAATGTACTCTCTCCACTAATGACCTGTGCACAGTAAAGTTCCTATGGGTTATATTGCCTATAAGTTCCAGTGAATAATACAGAATGTACCCATCTCAACAGCAGGAATCAGGATCAAATGTGTGACTCTTTTAGTATTGTTTTCAACTGCTTAACAAGTCATCTGCCTGAGTAGTTTGTTTGGTTTGAGTCTTCTTCATTTTGGACTCGTCTTCCCTGTTCTCCTCAATTTATGTACGCAGCAGTGGTGCGCACCCTTTTAAAATCAACGCTCTGCTTCTAGACACGATGAGCACTGATCTACAAAGTAAGACTGATTCTGTTTTCTCAAAAGAAAGATTATCTGCGTGGCTACGGAAGTTCAATTTGAGTGTCTGCCTCTCGTTTCATTGAAAAATCAACCAGTATCTGTTTTTTAAACAGAAAATCAGATGGGTTATCCATCCAAGTGCAACGTTTCCCCTCTCATCATTTCACCAATAATGCTGTGGCTCTGATAGCAGCAGGCATCTTGTGTTTTTATTTTGCACATGATGAGCACTGTTTGGAGAAACTCACAGTCAGTGACCCATCAGCATCTGGTGTAATGCAGAGAGCAGTGAATATGAACACAATATAAACCAGAATAATACTCAGATCTTACTAAAGATTGTGGTGAAACATCGCTCGTGGGTTTACCATTCAGGAGGTTATGATGAGGTCACCCGCCCTAAGCCCTTTTTGCAAATCTGTTTTGTTCCATTTTGTTGTTCTGGTTGGGTGGTGGAGAAAGGGGGTCACAGGAGACTTGGGGAGGTGCTGTGTGGGCAGGGTGGCCATCTTGCTCCTGTTGTTGTTGTGTGAGAAAGTGTGGGGAAAAAACTATGAAAAGACATGAAGGCTTGTTTGCCAGCTGCCTTAACTTTGACCTGAAAAAAGATCACCCAAAGCGACAGAGTGTCTGCACTGGTAGAGGCAGGAAAGGGGGAGATGTCAGAAGAGCTTGGCTCTGTGTTCTGCCCTGTATCACACGTGATCTAATCAGGTCACACAAAGACACTGCCCTGACATGACAGAGGTCAAAGGTCACAGGAGACAGGAAGTGGTCTTTTGATAAGAGACCTACATCTACTGAAGGGGGTGAAGGGGTAGGGCGAGGGGGAGAGAGGCGGGCTACAGCTACTTCAGACGGGGGCAAATAAATTATACTGTTTTTTAAGTCATGTATCTTTCCAGACCAAGCGAGGGCAATGAAATCCAGGTTTAATTTTCAGTGTAATAAATAAAGAGGACTGTTCAGACCATATCACTGTCACAGTTTTATTGTTTTCATTCATGGAAGTTTAACATTTATGTCTTGAAATAAGATCAAGCTTTTTGATTGCTTGTTTTTTAGCGTGACTGCCCTGAGAATTGACAAGCATTCTACAGACAAAATGGTGGCACTGTACTAAACTAAATATTGAGAACATTTTATAAACATTATAAAATGTTATATAGCAATATCTGAACCATTTTTTTTATGATGGCCAGACCTGCATGGCGTGTTGGCAAAAGTCCTAAAAGAATGTGATGTACAATTAGGACCTGTTTTCACACAATTATCTCAGTTGTTCTTGCATACAAATGCATGGAACGTTTTCACGAGTGACACCCTTTTTTAATAAAAAAAGAAATAAATTAATAGTGCAGGCAGTCTGCCCTCCTTACATTTTTTTTTCTTCACTTTATTCAAAGAGGGGGGGGGGGAGCGGGGAGGGCTACAGAGATGGGATCACAGTGCATAGAGTGCCATGGCAGGGAATTGAGCCCCCGTCCATATGGGGGGATTAATATTTGGTTTGAAAGGGTCAGCCACCCTATGGTCTGCGCCGCATGCTTTTCTTCACATGACCACCCTTCATGCAAGCGGCAAAAAAAACACACTCTCTGCAGATTGCCTGAAGTGAAATTTAGGAATTGGAGGACGTCACCTTGACCCCATTAGAGGAGGTTTTCCACCGTTTTGGAAATACACCAAATGCCAATGTTGTGTTAATATTTATCATTTGGATTTGTCCTCTGCTTACAGGACACATTTTTAATTGGATAATGTCTCATCCAATTATCCGGTTATAAGCACAGGAGATCTCCAAGGTCATGTTTTGCCCTGTGTTTTACAAAATTGTATTCATGATTTAAGTCTGGTTAAAATATAACCGGATTAGAGTGCATATGTGCTTGTGGGGGGGGGGGTTAACGTCACTGAACAACTCTGCCGCAAACTGACACTGGAGCGAACGAGGACGTCCAAATCCACATGAAAACTTTCCTCTGTGCTCATCTCCTCTTCTCCTTCGTTTTCCTGTTTCCTTGCGACATGTTCAGACTGAATGAAATTTGAAAAATGCAACTTAACTTTGCTGATGAGTTTTAACGTCAAGGGGTATACTACAAAGCAGGATTGCTGAGTTAGTTGGATAACTGCACTAAAACCCAGAACAGTCCATGTGTTTTTACTTCAGTCCATGTATCCACAATTTGCGAGCTTCCGGGTTTTACTCGGTGCAGTTATCGAGCTAACTCAGTAATCCTACTTTGGAGTATACCCCCCAGTTGGAGCCTGTAGTGAAAGTTGACGTTTTACTTACAAAAATAAAGAATGCACACTTTATTTACTGTACCAACAAAATCCAATTTCGTTACTAATTTAAATGGTGATTTCCTAAGTTTTACAATATTAAGTAACAAGTACGATACTTGAGTGACAGTGTATCACAATGTTGCATAATGTAAACATAATGGTTAGGACCAAGGTTATAGGTTGGATTCCCAGGTGGGGCACTGCCATTGTACCCTTGAGCAAGATAAATGACCTGAATTGCTTCAGTAAAAACAATCCAGCTGTGCAAATGGGTTGTATGTAAAAAGAACATAAGTTGTGTAAATCACTCGGGAAAGAATAAGCAAGCTAACAATTCGTATGCAGCTATGTGCATATGCGTGTGTATGGGTGTACGTGTGTGTTTTAGCAAAACACAATTATCCACCCTAGCTGGAACGGCATTCCTCGATGCCTGTAGTGTCTGCAGGTTTAATTCCAGTCCTGGAGGGCTGTAGTGTCTGCAGGTTTAACTCCAATCCTGGAGGGCAGCCGTGTCTGCAGGTTTAACTCCAGTCCTCGAGGGTTCCAATGTCTGCAGGTCTTTGTGGTTTCCTTTCAATAAACAGCCAATTTAGGTTTTAGAAACAAGGTGTGTGGACTTTGGAGCCAATCAGTTACATTTAAGACCTGAAACACCTACCTGCAGACACTGCAGAACCCCAGGATCTGAGTTTGAAACCTTTAATTTCGATGCCTTATATAACAGTTCTGGCCACTGAAGAGAGGTGATGCAGTGCAGGGTTATGCTGTAATCTGTGCTGGCCACCGTACAGAAGTGGTGAAAACACACACACATCCATTTTGTGCTTCCTGAGGCCATCTGCTGTAGCCTGCACTAATATTGAAAAGCCTTTAGGAATGTAATTTCTATACCAATACATTCCACAGTTCCAAGCACCTTGAATTTGCATACTTGTTCCTTACATAAAACTTGAGAAATTGCTGACATAGCAGTTTCCGACAAAGCCAGTCCCTAACTGGGAATCTGAAAAACTCGTTTTTATGATTAGAATTCTCCAAAAAGATAAAAGAAAAAAAACGTTTTCCTCTCAAACCCTGGTTTCCGTGAGGGATCCGCCTGCCTCAAATGTGTTCATCTTCAAACCTCCAGTTTCAAAAACTGCAGAAATGCACAAATAACCACAATAAAATGAGTCACGGGTAACATGCAATTACACTGCAGTTACAGCACAGTAAATAAGCACAGTTTAACTGCAAGCAAGTACGACATAACCGCTATCCAACACTTTTTGCAGCCTGTGCACTTATGTAAAGTATTAAAGCTGGGTCTGAAAGTGGTTCTGCTAGGTTAAGGTCATTAAGACAGCATGTATTTTCTTAAACAATAAATATATTTTTAAAACATGAAAATATTTTTCACCTAATGAATACCACGCTGGAGGAGATTAAATTCACCAAGACCATAAGCCAATCAGGGGGAGAGAAACTGGCTAAATTTCAGTCATTTCTATACACCAATTAACATAGATTTCCTCTGTCTAGTACTCACCAGTCCAGTGTAATCAGGGCTGTGTCAGAATCAGCATGCTTCCATACTATTAGGTAGGCTTGTTCAGTAGACAGGACGGAAAAGTAATTTTCTCTAAATATAGTATACTTTAAACCCCCGTATGATACACTTACTTCTGGGGTTTCACTGAATATATTCAGGAGCACACTTTTCAAGAAGGACACAAACATTTTGGTCGCATAAATATGACGTGAAGCTTCGTTTTAAAAAATGAGGCGCAGCTTCGCTGACGTTTTCCTTCAAATACAACAAAAACAACATGTGACATGGCCTCGCATGGGTAGGACGTCTTCCGACACTTCCACAGTAGGCTACGGTTGGAAAATAGCATGGCGGATATTTTTTGCGTACTGCACATCGCATGATAAACAGTGCACCTTAAACAGCACACTTCTGCCAGTGCACTGTATGCAGGAGTCACAACTCAACTGTGAACATGTTACAATTAACAGGAAGACACATTTCTGCAGGTGTTGCGATGCCTGCTGTTCTTGTCACTGTCATTCTCAGCCACCATGACATCCATGTTGTCACCTTCCAGACAGCGTGTCGTGCAGTCCTAACGTGCGTGCTCTTACTTCCTACCCTGATTGTGTGGTGTGATGCTGTAATTCCATGAGCCACAATGGCAGTAAGGAACCTCAGTAAGTACAGCTCACTCACTTCCAATGTGGCTTCTCATCTGTAAGAAAACAACACCAGAACAGAGTCCTCATTTAGTGCTTTTCATCAGCCAAACTCTCAGGTGGGAGGCCTGTACTAAAGCACTCACTCAGCAGAACCAGTGAAACACTGTCGAAACGTATCCAGTAGGGCAGCTGGGTGGCTCATCCTGCTAGAGCATGGATCGGTCCCAGGGACTGCTATTAAATCCAGGTGCCGCTAGGGTGATGCATTAATAAAAGTCTAGTGTTGAATCACTGCACACTGTTTGGTGAGAAAATCCCATCATGCAGTGCATGATAAAAGAGAAAAAGCATAACCAAGTGCTGCTGGTCAAGGAGAGACATAAAAGACAACAATGCAAAAAAAGCATTTTTCAAACACCACATGCACAAAACACCTAACTTGGAATGTAGTTATGAAACAAATATGTATTTGTTGCTCTGATTTAGAGCATCTTTGAAATGGCTACATGTAAATGTAAATATTATTATTGTGTCGCAGACAACACTTCCGGCGAGTAATAATTCTCTAGTATGGATATATTTTTGTGCATACTGCACACAGCTGTATTAAACTCTAAATAGAATTATAAGCAGTTTTTACTGCTTTCAGGTAAAGAGGAGTAGAAAGTTAGTACTTGGTTTGAGATACAGCTCTTGTGCAAAGTGAAAACTTTCTAGTATAAAATAATGTTGACATACAATGTCTTGGTCACCACATCAATAAAAAAAGTGACTGGGGTTTATTCAATCGGCAGAGTGTTCTGTTACATTTCAAATAGTCCATCTGTTGACTGGATATTCACTGATTTGTAATGAGTTCAAGTATGTTATTGGCCCCAATATGAATGCTGCGGCGCACACAATCGCCCTTTCAGTCCCCATACCTGCAACTGGGTTGTTTCCTTTTTTAAACGTAACATTTTTGTAATGTTTTGGCAATCTTGAATTAAAGACCCAGGCTTCAGAGGGAGCATGGGCCCTGCCCCCTCTTGAGTCTGGTCCGTCCAAAAGTTTCTTCATACGTGCCTTATAAGGAGTTTTTCCTTGCGACCGTCACCTTTAGCTTGCTTTTGTGGAGGTGTGGGCCGGCGTATGCTGTGAAACATATTGTGACACATTATTTGTAAAAAAAGTTAATTTTCATTGACTAATTGGTTACTGTTTACTTATCAGTCATTTCTCAGCTGTGCAGAAAGGGTGTCTTGAGCATCGCACACATGGCATCATTGTTTCTGCAGTGAGTTAGCGGAGGAAATCACATTAAGCAAAATTCATTTACAAAAATTTATAACAAAATTAATGGTCTTTTTCAGGTCAAGTTGAAAACTATTTGTTTTAACTCAGATTATGACATTACAAGAAAAGCCCATAGAGTTGGTGTTGGGGGTTTTCTGGAGCTGTAAGCCAAAATTATGAAAAATGAAACAAATAAAGGCGAGAAATATTTCACTTTGTGTGTAATGAATCTATAATCTATGAAAGTTTCACTTTTTGAATGGAATTATGGAAAAAAAAAAACTTTTCCATGATATTCAAATTTTTTGGAAATGATCTGTAAGTATTTATGTTGATAAAGCCCTCTTTTAAATTACACATAAAACATCTGTCAAAAAGGTTTAAATTGAAACTAGGTTTTTATCATAGTTACTGAAGTTCCCTCACAGGAAAACAAAAGTTATTCTATTCTATTCAATTCATAGAAATAAGGCTCACTTTTCTTTTCTTTCTTGAAGGAAACTGGTGGAGGCTACATTTATTTATTTTTTTCGTTAGATTAAGGTGATATCTTGTATTTAACTAGTCCAACATCACATCTCCATTATAGAGGACACATTATAGAATAGAATAGAATAAAATAACTTTTATTTTCCTGTTAGGGAACTTCAGTTGTAGCCACCAGCAACAACAAAAAAGACATAGACAGTGGGGCAGACCCACAACACACAGACAAACGTATCAAATAAAGACATTCAATGGAATGATTTTAGACTTGCTGAAAACAGAATATGTTTTTAATCACGTTTTATCCAGAAATTCTGCTCTTTTTTGATTGTTCTGATTGTCATTTTTGTATGTTATGTTAGTGTGGTAACTTTACGTACGCTGCTGTCCTGGCCAGTGCTCACTTGTAAAAGAGATGTACATCTCAATGTCACTTCCCTGGTATCAAATAAAGGGTTCATAACAAAAAATACCATAGAGCTCATTAGAGCTGAATTTCTCCTGCCTCTTGATGTGATATTTATCAAACAAACACCTGGTTTCATTCACATTCAGAAATATAAGTTAATTACATATTACGGTTTGCGACTCCAGGCATTAAGTCACTATTGCCACAGCAGGCGAAAGCAGGAATAAACAGACGCAGTGTGACACAAACTTAATGACAGATAATTGAATTAAGGCTCATTTGAAGTCAGGGAGTCGTGTAGTCTGGTAATATGCTTAAAGGGGATGGGAAAGCCACAAAGCCATTTCCACTGGAATTACGGAGCCATTTATATGTTCACTCAATGCAGTTTTACGGCAGGTGTTTTTGGGATGCTGGTTCTCACTACAGCGATCCAGCTCTTTGGACCGATACTGAATCATGGCTGTGCCAGAGCCAGCCTTGGCCAGTTTCCCTGTAGGGTGGCACATAAGTGGCAGTAGTGACACTCCTAGCGGTAGGATTTCATTCAGCAGGTTTGCTCTTGTCCAAACGTGCACCAGCTGCCTCCTCTGATCAGCCAGGTTCCTGACAAGCAACTACAATTGCAATTACAACAATTACAAGGCATCAGAGCATATCAACGGCAACAGTGTGGTGGAGTGGGTGAGGTTGCAGGATTGAATCCCGGGTAGGGCAGAGCTGCAGCACCCTTGAGCAAGGAGCCCTAAGCTCTAACTATTCTTAATCATTTCAGTAAAATTCCAGCTGCATCAATGCAGAATATAATCCAGACTAGTCCAAGACATATACAGAATCTCCATAAATGGATAAATATGGTTTTGTTGCTTTAGGGCTGGTAACCTAAGTGTTGTGGCTTTAATTCTTAAGTAGATCTGTTGCACCCACATACCCCGCATCTTTATTCAAAACTGCTTAAATGGATGGTGTTTGACATAAGAGCTCCCTCTTCATGAAATCATCTGTCAAGCGAATAAATAATAATAAATAACAACAATAACTAATGTTAATGCTCGATAATATCTATAAGAGGATTAAAGTTTCTCTTTCTCGTGTCCTGTAGTCTTTGCTGTGTGTCGGCTGCAGAGCCCCGTTCGAACTGCACACATTCCGGATCATTCTGTTGTCGAGGATCAAAGGTAGACGTTCAAAAGCAACCAGCGGTGCATACTTTGGTGAACCTCTGAATAACCTTACTGGACAGAAGAACGCCTCGTACGCTAGCAATCACAGAAAATTACTCATCTGAAAAGATACCCAAGCAGGGCAAGCTATGGTAATACACAGGACACTGTACGTACAACAGATCACTGTTTTAATGTCGTGTCGATCCACTTTTGGCATTAATGTGAAAAGGTAGCATTTATAGTAACAGTTAGGGAACTAGACTGGACTCAGAGCTGTAGCAGGTTTGCTTCCCAGGTTGGGTACTGCCATTGCACCCTTGAGCAAGGTACTTAACCTGAATTGTTTTTATAAATGTACAGCTGTGCAAGTGAATTGCATGTAATGATGTAAGCTATGTCAGGGAGTCTGCTAAGGAAATAAAAAATGTATTGTTGTTACACATGGTGCTGTTGAAAAAGATCCGGAGATGATGCAAAAGCAGTGAGCCACAGTATTTTACCCATATTTCCTCCCAATTTGGGAATGGCCAGCTGTATTTGGCCTTGTTGGTGCAACCTCCTCGGTCAATTCAAGAGAGCACAGACAGGCATGCGTTATTCTCCATAACGCATGATGTCAGTCATCTTCTGACTCCACCGTCCACCAACTAAACTCACACGGACAGCAAGATGGATGAAGCCCCACTTTATTTGTATCTTGCGCAGGCAGACATTGGGTACCCACGTGTTTAGATGGGAACACTGGTGCACGATCAACCTCCTCTCTGTGCAATGCTACAGCTAATTGTGCCCCACGATGCGTGGCTGGTGGCCATTCCGCGATGGCAGTTTGGTTTTCGAAACCAGACCACGGGGCCCAATCCGCACACTGGAACAGTGCCTGAACAGGATGAGCCGCCTAGCAGCCGCAGTTTGGGTGTTTATTCAGTTGTATTACGTTATGCTTAACTTTTATCCCATTAAGCTAGGCCTCTAAAGTTTTCAGACTACACTTAAAAAAGAATGCAACTAATTGTGAAAAGTTTTCTGCCTATGCTAATTTCTGACTACACTTGTATCATTAAGGTCAAAAAGCATTGCTCAGTATAGTTATAGAATTAATTTCTGCACTGAGTAATTATTTTAGGATGCAAGGGCATACCACATTCTCCATGAATAAAACATCAAAAAGGACAAATTATATTTCTAAAACAATCGTTGTTAATAGTTGTGAAACTTTAAAGAACATGGAGGAAAAGGAATAGGTCTGAAAGCGTATCTTAAACCCAGGGGAGATGTTTGACTGGGCATCCCAAGCATTGGGCTATGTGTTCCTGCATTTTGCCTTGTAAGGAGCTTCCTCTGTCTGTTCTGTTAACGCGCTCAACCCCAAACCCCAAAAGGATACACATTTCAAGGAGGATGAGACATGACACTGGTTCTGAAGCTTACGAGGCGAAGGCATGCAGTGAAACCGGGCCAGCTGGTTCTGATTAGACGAATAAAAGAAAAAGAATACGTTTTGGACAAATGCCCAGGTAAGTTTTTCTTTTTCCTGACCAGAGTGTTTCGTAAAGGGCCAGTTTGCGTCACAGAGCTGCTACTCTGACCCCCTTGGATAGCATTATGATGTTCCGTGCTATTGCAAGCCATGGGCAAGCACATATAATCCCCTCGTACTCCCCCTCCTCCTCCTCCACCTTGTGCTCTCTCACTCAAACAAACAGCCCTCTGTCCTAATCAAAGCAGCCAGACCTAAGACCTCTCATTAAACACTAGGGACTTATAGGGATTTTAGTCACTCATTCACACAGCACTGTAGCAATTAGGGAATTCACTAACACAGCAGACTGCCCAATGTCTCCTCGGGACTCCGGCTTGCCGTGAGACAATGTCAAGGGTCTGATAGTGGCATTGAGAGGTCAATCTCTCTCTACCAACCCCCCTCCACCCCCACCCCAACATACACATGCACACACACACACACACACACACACACACAGCACACTCAGTCCCTCTTTACCAACTCCCCTCCTCCCCACCCCAACACACATACACATGCACACGCATACATACACACACGCCTCTGTCTACCGACCCCCCTCCACCACACCCCGACATACATATGTGCACATACACACCACACTCAGGCCCTCTTTACCAACCCCTCCCCCCGCCTCAACACACACACACCACACTCAGTCCCTCTTTACCAACGCCGCCCCCCCCCACCTCAACACATACACACACACACACACGACACTCAGTTTCTCTTTACCAACCCATCCCCCACCCCAATACACACCACACAAATGCATACACACACATGCCACACTCAGTCACTCTTTACCAACCCCTCTGCCCACCTCAACCCACACACACACACACACACACACACTCAGCTTCTAGTTGGAGTGCTAATGTGAGCTGAGCCCGATATCAGCCGTGGGTTGGTGTCATTTGTCCGGGGACACTGAATAAAGAGGGCTTGTTTCTCAAAGGAGTGGTGGAGGAGATGTGGGGGGTGTTGGTTGCCCACCTGTGCAAATTGGCTGGTCTCCATCATCGAAACTCTGCCAGAGACAAAACCAAAATGGCGGGGTAGGCGGTACAAAGGGGTGGATGCCAAGATAATGTCAGAGAGAGGGGGAAAGCAAGGTGGTCAGAAAGGCTTATCCATGCCCGTGGTTAAAACGCAAACAGAAGCATTCCAAACAGTCTTATTAACCTGCTCTATTAAACACACAAATGTTACATTTTAGTTTTTTCTTATCTTTTGTTGCCTGAAAAAGGCCAGCATAGCCAAAACATATTTTTAATAATATAAATATATTATTATACGCAAGTTAGTGTAATACCTGTCTTTTTATCATCTTACATACAGTACTTTTTCTTCATCAATATACAGTTGGCTATTTTGGTAACCACTAAAAAAATGTTAAAAAAAATGAAATGTGTTTTTTTTGATGGACAAAGTAACACTTGCATTCATTTGTGCTGAAGCGTCAGTTAAGGACAAACGTTGATTGAATCCTGGACTGAGTCACGCACACAGATCCTTTTCATGAGGAGTGGATCAGTCTCTAAATGCCCAGCCCTCTGCTAATACTGAACTGAACATGCTTCGCTCCCTGCAGGGAAATTAGGATTTTGTCCAGATCCATTTGTAGGCTTTAACCAGTGCAGATTAAACTAAGATTAAATACGATTTTACATCCCAGTTATTCTAGAGTATAATCTTCACGGACTGAATCTTCTACACCAGGGTTGTAGCTAATGGAAATTTAACCAAGACATGGATGCCATTTGTCTCTGTAATAGCTGTTTATGTGGCCTTGGTATATATTGAGCTGTTAAATGGATAATACTTCATACATTTCTTCATTCACCAGTCACTCTTTCATACCAGAGAATGTTCCTAGCATAGTTTAATATATAAAGGAGACACATACTGTAGCTACTGTATATGCCTGGATTCCATTGACATCTCTCCTGGATTTTTACTCACCATTGCATTCAGGTGTAAATTATTTTCATTAAAAAGTGTTTTTACGAAAATAATAAAGAATCTCTTCCACTGCAAGTCAGTGTTACACACAAATGTGGATTGAACCCAGGCCAGAATCTTTTTTGAGGAGCAAACAGTTAATTAATTCATTTTAATGGATTTAATAGCTGTAATTTAATTCTCAATGGCAGCAAGATTAGATGAGGGGAGAGAGCAACTATGGTGATTTCTCAGGAAACAGGAAAGTTTAATTACTGTGCAAGCAGACTAATCAAAACATCGATTAATCTTTTAATTTTATTTCCTTTTTCATCCCTATTTGGAATGCCCAATAATATTTATCAGCACTCATTGCCACAACCTCCAGACCATGCATCCTATTGTATTCACACACTTATACAGTGTCTTACTAGATACCAGACCATGGGTCTCATCCATGCACTAGAACAGTACTTTAGATACCAAACCATGGGGCCCATCCACGCACTAGAGCAGTACTTTAGATACCAGACCATGGGGCCCATCCACGCACTAGAGCAGTACTTTAGATACCAGACCATGGGGGCCATCCACGCACTAGAGCAGTACTTTAGATACCAGACCATGGGTCTCATCCACGCACTAGAGCAGTACTTTAGATACCAAACCATGGGGCCCATCCACGCACTAGAGCAGTACTTTAGATACCAGACCATGGGGCCCATCCACGCACTAGAGCAGTACTTTAGATACCAGACCATGGGGGCCATCCACGCACTAGAGCAGTACTTTAGATACCAGACCATGGGTCTCATCCACGCACTAGAGCAGTACTTTAGATACCAAACCATGGGGCCCATCCACGCACTAGAGCAGTACTTTAGATACCAGACCATGGGGCCCATCCATGCACTAGAACAGTACTTTAGATACCAGACCATGGGGCCCATCCATGCACTAGAGCAGTACTTTAGATACCAGACCATGGGGCCCATCCACGCACTAGAGCAGTACTTTAGATACCAGACCATGGGGGCCATCCACGCACTAGAGCAGTACTTTAGATACCAGACCATGGGTCTCATCCACGCACTAGAGCAGTACTTTAGATACCAAACCATGGGGCCCATCCACGCACTAGAGCAGTACTTTAGATACCAGACCATGGGGCCCATCCATGCACTAGAGCAGTACTTTAGATACCAGACCATGGGGCCCATCCATACACTAGAGCAGTACTTTAGATACCAGACCATGGGGCCCATTCACGCACTAGAGCAGTACTTTAGATACCAGACCATGGGGCCCATCCATGCACTAGAACAGTACTTTAGATACCAGACCATGGGGCCCATCCATGCACTAGCACAGTACTTTAGATACCAGACCATGGGGCCCATCCATGCACTAGAGCAGTACTTTAGATACCAGACCATGGGGCCCATTCACACACTAGAGCAGTACTTTAGATACCAGACCATGGGGCCCATCCATGCACTAGAACAGAACT
Source organism: Synaphobranchus kaupii (assembly GCA_029718625.1). NCBI lineage: Eukaryota > Metazoa > Chordata > Actinopteri > Anguilliformes > Synaphobranchidae > Synaphobranchus > Synaphobranchus kaupii. The sequence goes on from CM056384.1 coordinate 40,935,268, forward strand.
TTAGATACCAGACCATGGGGCCCATCCACGCACTAGAGCAGTACTTTAGATACCAGACCATGGGGCCCATCCATGCACTAGAGCAGTACTTTAGATACCAGACCATGGGGCCCATCCATGCACTAGAGCAGTACTTTAGATACCAGACCATGGGTCCCATCCACGCACTAGAGCAGTACTTTAGATACCAGACCATGGGGCCCATACATGCACTAGAGGAGTACTTTAGATACCAGACCATGGGACCCATACATGCACTAGTATTTTAGATACCAGACCATGGGGCCCATCCACGCACTAGAGCAGTACTTTAGATACCAGACCATGGGGCCCATACATGCACTAGAGCAGTACTTTAGATACCAGACCATGAGGCCCATCCATGCACTAGAGCAGTACTTTAGATACCAGACCATGGGTCCCATCCACGCACTAGAGCAGTACTTTAGATACCAGACCATGGGGCCCATACATGCACTAGTACTTTAGATACCAGACCATGGGGCCCATCCATGCACTAGAGCAATACTTTAGATACCAGACCATGGGGCCCATACATGCACTAGAGCAGTACTTTAGATACCAGACCATGGGGCCCATACACGCACTAGAGCAGTACTTTAGATACCAGACCATGGGGCCCATCCACGCACTAGAGCAGTACTTTAGATACCAGACCATGGGGCCCATCCATGCACTAGAACAGTACTTTAGATACCAGACCATGGGGCCCATCCATGCACTAGAGCAGTACTTTAGATACCAGACCATGGGGCCCATTCACGCACTAGAGCAGTACTTTAGATACCAGACCATGGGTCCCATCCACGCACTAGAACAGTACTTTAGATACCAGACCATGGGGCCCATCCACGCACTAGAGCAGTACTTTAGATACCAGACCATGGGGCCCATCCATGCACTAGAGCAGTACTTTAGATACCAGACCATGGGGCCCATCCATGCACTAGAGCAGTACTTTAGATACCAGACCATGGGTCCCATCCACGCACTAGAGCAGTACTTTAGATACCAGACCATGGGGCCCATCCATGCACTAGAGCAGTACTTTAGATACCAGACCATGGGGCCCATCCATGCACTAGAACAGTACTTTAGATACCAGACCATGGGGCCCATCCACGCACTAGAGCAGTACTTTAGATACCAGACCACGGGTCCCATCCACGCACTAGAGCAGTACTTTAGATACCAGACCATGGGGCCCATCCATGCACTAGAGCAGTACTTTAGATACCAGACCATGGGTCCCATCCACGCACTAGAGCAGTACTTTAGATACCAGACCATGGGGCCCATCCATGCACTAGAGCAATACTTTAGATACCAGACCATGGGTCCCATCCGCGCACTAGAGCAGTACTTTAGATACCAGACTATGGGGCCCATCCACGCACTAGAGCAGTACTTTAGATACCAGACCATGGGGCCCATACATGCACTAGTACTTTAGATACCAGACCATGGGTCCCATCCACGCACTAGAGCAGTACTTTAGATACCAGACCATGGGGCCCATACATGCACTAGTACTTTAGATACCAGACCATGGGGGCCATCCACGCACTAGAGCAGTACTTTAGATACCAGACCATGGGCCCATACATGCACTAGAGCAGTACTTTAGATACCAGACCATGGGTCCCATCCACGCACTAGAGCAGTACTTTAGATACCAGACCATGGGTCCCATCCACGCACTAGAGCAGTACTTTAGATACCAGACCATGGGGCCCATACATGCACAGGTACTTTAGATACCAGACCATGGGGCCCATCCACGCACTAGAGCAGTACTTTAGATACCAGACCATGGGGCCCATCCATGCACTAGAACAGTACTTTAGATACCAGCCCATGGGTCTCATCCACGCACTAGAGCAGTACTTTAGATACCAGACCATGGGCCCATACATGCACTAGAGCAGTACTTTAGATACCAGACCATGGGTCCCATCCACGCACTAGAGCAGTACTTTAGATACCAGACCATGGGTCCCATCCACGCACTAGAGCAGTACTTTAGATACCAGTCCATGGGGCCCATACATGCACAAGTACTTTAGATACCAGACCATGGGGCCCATCCACGCACTAGAGCAGTACTTTAGATACCAGACCATGGGGCCCATCCATGCACTAGAACAGTACTTTAGATACCAGCCCATGGGTCTCATCCACGCACTAGAGCAGTACTTTAGATACCAGACCATGGGGCCCATCCACACACTAGAGCAGTACTTTAGATACCAGACCATGGGACCCATACATGCACTAGAGCAGTACTTTAGATACCAGACCATGGGTCCCATCCACGCACTAGAGCAGTACTTTAGATACCAGACCATGGGGCCCATACATGCACAAGTACTTTAGATACCAGACCATGGGGCCCATCCACGCACTAGAGCAGTACTTTAGATACCAGACCATGGAGCCCATCCATGCACTAGAACAGTACTTTAGATACCAGCCCATGGGTCTCATCCACGCACTAGAGCAGTACTTTAGATACCAGACCATGGGGCCCATCCACGCACTAGAGCAGTACTTTAGATACCAGACCATGGGACCCATACATGCACTAGTACTTTAGATACCAGACCATGGGGCCCATCCATGCACTAGAGCAGTACTTTAGATACCAGACCATGGGGCCCATCCATGCACTAGAGCAGTACTTTAGATACCAGACCATGGGGCCCATCCACACACTAGAACAGTACTTTAGATACCAGACCATGGGTCCCATCCACGCACTAGAGCAGTACTTTAGATACCAGACCACGGGTCCCATCCACGCACTAGAGGAGTACTTTAGATACCAGACCATGGGACCCATACATGCACTAGAGCAGTACTTTAGATACCAGACCATGGGGCCCATACATGCACTAGTACTTTAGATACCAGACCACGGGGCCCATACATGCACTAGTACTTTAGATACCAGACCACGGGGCCCATCCTTGCACTAGAGCAGTACTTTAGATACCAGACCATGGGTCCCATCAACGCACTAGAGCAGTACTTTAGATACCAGACCATGGGGCCCATGCATGCACTAGTACTTTAGATACCAGACCATGGGGCCCATCCATGCACTAGAACAGTACTTTAGATACCAGACCATGGGTCCCATCCACGCACTAGAGCAGTACTTTAGATACCAGACCACGGGTCCCATCCACGCACTAGAGGAGTACTTTAGATACCAGACCATGGGACCCATACATGCACTAGAGCAGTACTTTAGATACCAGACCATGGGGCCCATACATGCACTAGTACTTTAGATACCAGACCATGGGGCCCATCCATGCACTAGAGCAGTACTTTAGATACCAGACCATGGGGCCCATCCACGCACTAGAACAGTACTTTAGATACCAGACCATGGGGCCCATCCATACACTGGAACAGTGCCTTAATAGGACAAGCTACCTATGTAGCCCCAATCACCAACTTTCTGTATTGTGAAAATGGCGTATGGAAGGCAGTTATTTTTTACAGTGGGCAGCAGCTAAACCCGTTCCAGTTTAGAGTAGAGGGTGTTGTCTGTGGCTACAAACTATTCTTTATTCTCTCTCACCGGCTCTAATCTCATCAAGCAGGTCAAAACCCAAGACCAATCTAATTCAATCCGACTAAGAATAAACATTTTCCTGTGTGACCAGCGTTAATGAATTCCAAACTGTCACGCTAATTAATGGCAAAGTATTCCTGAATAACTTCCCTCTTCTTCACTCAAAGCAATATTCATACTCTTAAGCCTTAACATGGTTTAAATGACTTCTCATCTAATGGGTGGTTTAAATATAAGATGTACTTGAGTGCTCTGGGCTTTGTACAGTGAATAATTAAATGTGTTATTTCATCAACCAATTAAGGTTAATTATTAAGGGGGACATTTTTAAATATGAATTTTGAGTTCTTACAGCATTCACGTCTTTCATAAAAACTGCTGTGACGAGGTCTGTCAAATAGAGCAAGACAAGCCAATTATGTTATAATCATGTAGCTGCTAAATCCACGAGCCATTAATTTGCAGGATATTTAACAGCCACTGGCAAGACTTCAATATTTGTGCCTCAACTTTACCGGAAAGCCGTTGGATGAATTGGATCGGATGAATCGCTGATACACAGGCACATTTAATCTGAGGAGCATTTTGCCGGATGCCAAATTTTTTACTTGTGCTTAGCAGGTGGGTCCAATTTTAATTTGCCTCTTCTGTAAGTCCCAAGCATAGAAATCGCTAATTGCCCTGACCTGATATTTGACGGGTGCTTGGGGCCCACTGCCCACACAGCTGGTGTAGGCATTCAACAGCTGCAATGAGCTGAAGTGCAGGAAATATTCTGCTAATGAATGAGCACTCCACTTGAAACCGTGTCGCTTTTCGCAAAGCCCTTTATGACAGAAAAGGTGTTTGGCCTTGAGCGTCAGCCATCTCATTGATGAGCATCAATGATAGATGCTTAACTATGCACTAGTTGTAGATTACAGGAACTGTACGAAAGACTCTTTGGAAGGCATCTGCAATGTTTTGGGCTACATGTTTCCCACCTCCAGATGACATTCAACATGATGTCAGTTATGGGTACATGCACTATATCTGATTTTAGTATGTGCGATTATTTGTATTACATTTCCAATGGAGTTATACCGATGTTGTGTCTAGGTAGATGCTAGATTATTTATAATGCTCTGTAAGAATGAATACAAGCCAATCTCACTGGATATACTGGAGGTATTTCACTAATGAACATTAAGTTCCACACTGTTCCTGTTTAACAGTAAGTTTTGTATTTTAAATGCATCTCAAAACAGGGGAAAGTTATTGACTTCTAAAATTTGACCTGAACCCAATTTCTTCAAAATCATTTGTGAGATTAACAACGTTTGAATGAGGAACATTTGCAGTTAATTTCCTTTTCTACTAAATGTATTGCCTTTCTGTGCTACATATTGAGCATATTTATTGTGACAAAAGATCAGTTCCATTTAAATAATTTGTTTACAAAAATGAGCTGAGAGATCTGTCTAGCGGAGACGTGACCTCTTCCATGCAAGGGCGCCAGAATAATTTCAGAAGTTGGGGGTCCCTGAGGCACCAAGATGATGTTACCTTGGCACTTCTGTTTTCATTTTCACCACTTTTATGTTTCCTTGGTTCTGTTCCACTGATTTCCTGAGAGTGAGAGAGTCTTTCGCTCAACTACCTTTTCTTGGGGTGATTCTTTCCCCACTAACAGGGTCTGGAATTGTGACAATGCACTTAATACATAGAAGTAGAATGGCTGTAATACATGTTGATGAACTTATCTTGTGTATCTGCAGAAAACAATCGCACTTCGAACTACGAAAAACATGTTACTCAGGGAAGCATCACCTGAGGTCAAACCTGCAGATTGCATCACCTGAGGTCAATCCTGCAGATTGGCACACACATTTGAATTCTTTGAGCATGGTTTCCGAGAGTTTTCTTGGGAGATATCTCTATCATCTGTGGGGCATGTACAACTACTTAGAACATTATCATTTCATCATTTTTAATTTTGCATGCCATGTGTATGACTCCCAGCTGAGTCATACTTGTGACTCGACCAGGGGCAACATGTATAAACAGTGCTGAGCAGAAAAATGCCCTCAGAAAGCCACGTAAGGGAGTTTCCACGCTGAAACTCAGATGCATAAAATGACAGGTGCTGTGAGAATCTGCGTACCTCTGTACACGCTGGACACTATACGTACGCAGTGTTTGGCGTCAGTGTGATATGGCGACATAGTGACCGAAAGGCAGAGGTAGGAAATACGAAACCTTTTTTTAAGCAGATTTCCAACTTTCACCCTGAGTGTTCTTTTACGCATTCTTTTACTCAGAGTTTTATACATGTGGCCCCTGGAATCATCTTGCACTTGCCCATTGAACCTCACGCAGCAACAAATTGGCAGGTCATTTTGTAGAAGTGAGACCCACTACATGCATGTCCCCGCTAATGTAAGCTTCTTAATATACCCACCAATCACAAATTACCAACCAAGGACTAACAAGGACTTTGTTCAACAGGATAAACAAACTATTATCATTTAATCTGTGCTAATCACATATGCTATTTTCTACCCCTTGTCTTGTTATACAAGTACCTTGTTTATTCAACACAGAAACCAAGGTAAGTCTTGGAACTCTTGTCTTTGTAACATTGTTCTCAGACTTTTCCAAATGGATAATTTTTCCAATCTCTGCCTACTAGTGACATCATGTGTCCAATAAAAGCAATAGCAAGTGGCATCGTCCCTGTGCCTTTACTTCACTGCTTATTTTTACTCATTAATTTTTAATTGTGCTTTGCTATAATTTCATGTAAAGTTATATATTTCATATAGTTTTTTATTTTCATATATAAATGCTAGACATGCAACAACTTGTGACATATTTTAATAATTTCCCAATCATGCTTATAACACCTTGCCTTTAGTAATATACTAATTGGCCACATACACTTGTTGGCATGATCCTGGTTTTTTCTGTGCAATGACACTGACAGGTGATGAACACAAGGTCACCGTAACACACTCAAACCCACAAGGTACACAATTTCTCGGGGTTGCAGAAGTTTTTTTGTTTGAGGTGTTGTAAGATCATTATACAGTATTTGACAAGAATTCAACACAAGGACCCGACTGAGTCATAGATGGCATCCATCAGGACAGGAGCAAACCTTACACCCTCCCGGACTGCAATTCTGACAGCTGAAACCCCATTACAAAAACACAATTTGCCTGGTTTCCAGGAGGCCAGACTTTCAGTGTCAATTTGATGGACGCCCTCGCATCAGGACCCAGAAGTGAAATGACGCAAATCTGGTGACCTCCACCCATCCTTAGGGAGAAAATGCCTTTCGAGAACAGTAAACAGCCATCGTTTATATTTTACTGTCCGCAGCATGTATGAGACTGAGGCAAGAGACTGCAATGTTCCATAAGGTGTGTACAATCTGAGGTATGCACGTGTAAATATGCGTAACCTTTTTTTAATGCACTCCGGTTGAGCTGATAATGTGAACGTATCTTCTGAGATTTGTTTTCAGTCTACTATTCATAATTAATATTCACACATTATCAGCATTCAAGCTCTCAAGTTTGATATGGGGTTGACACACGTTTTAATGCCTAAGTGGAATATTTATGACAGCCTCTCAATTAGATTTATTTTGTATCAGGTTAAAGGATCTAAGTAGTACCATCTGAGTTTACATTATTCGATACACTTTATCTGAGCCTATCTTAGTTGAAGACAACAAAATTATACCATATATGTAAAAAATAAATAAAGCCTTGTGGAGAAACGTGTCTCTATCAAAGAGGTGCTGGTTTTGACAAGATTTCAATGTCAAGCTGCTTGCCAATCCTTAACCCGCACACTCAAACAAAAAAAAGTTAAGGACCGATCTTCAGATGCAAAAAGCATTTATATGCAAAAAATAGTTTTACTGGCTACATTGAGTAAAATATTTTCTCAATGAGTACCCTATTTTACTCAATGTAGCCAATAAAACTACTTTTTGCATCTGAAGGTTGGTCCTTGACTTTTTTTTGTTCGAGTGTGTGGGTTGAACATTGAAGCTTGACATTGCAGCTTTTTGAGCACAGATTTTCATCCTAGTTCTCTCTTTTTCCATATACCATATTATGTTTTTGTGTGCTGTATAAATCTACAATTTCTTTCTCATTTTGTGGTATTGTCCTAATTCTGCCTTTTGTCAACTGTTATTTTGTCCCTGGTTACAATAAATGTGAACATTTAAAAAGCAGCTGCAGTGTTGTTTTTCCTCTTGATGTGTGATGTGGTTGTTAATGATGCTGTTCTAAGGTGGTCGTGAAGGGTTTAGGATGGGTAAAATGAGTGTCACTTTAATTATACTAAAAAGCTACATAAAGCTGTCATGCCATGTCATAATGGCCAGTATTAGCCATGGCTGCAGTTTTTGCTGTCGTAAGATATTTATGATGGTTTTATGACTGGTAAACTAAGACTCACTTACCTTTAATTACACAGATAAATGAAACTGTCATGTCAGTGTGATTAACAGTTATGCTGTTTCCATTCGGGGAGATGCTGCATTTCGCCTACAAGTTATTTTACTTGCTGGTATTCTTTCAAAACCAGAAATAATATATATTCTATATCTCTATATATTCTTTTATATCGAGAAATTCAGAGGTCTGTCATATAATGATTTTGGTACACTCCCGAGGGTAAGATAAAGAGGCAATGTTTTTCTGGACTTACTGAATGTGCTGTTGTCATGGCACTTGTGTCAAGTGGCATTCACCTATATTTCAAACACAGTGTGACATTTTATGACAGTTGTGTCATAATATTATTAAAATGATCACTACATATATTTGTTATTGCGGTTTCTATACACCAGAATGTGTGAATCAACTATAAAACTAAGCAGCATTTTCACATGTACTGGACAAATAATGGGTTCCAAATGTTCCAAATTGTCAACAAAGGCTTTTTTGACAGATATTCAAATATTTTTGTAAAGGAAAACATCTCAACTCTGGTAGTACAAAGACAAAAATAGTTATTTTACGCTTTTTTCTTCATATTCAACAGTAATAGTGGCTTAAGACTATGAGTTATAAAATACTACCATCTAGTGGGTCAATACTGTCAATGTCTGTTTTGCCCTCTAACGCCTATTATTATTGAAGTTATTTTCTAAAAGTTATCAAAATATAATCTCATAAACATTTGCCAATTAAAAATGGTCTAGATTACTTAATTATGTAAATATATAAAGCAATTCCTGAAATAGCCTGCATTTTGTGACAGTAAATTATTTTATTATATTACAATTTCTGCGGGTGATAAATAAGATGATAATAATAATAATAGTAACAATAATAGTTATTAGTTATTATTATTTACCTTTGAAAAATGCCAATGTTAATTGAGTGACATATACTGTACATACTATCACACGGAACTCATGTATGCTAAGGTACATGACACGGTGTAGTCAGTTCTAAATTTGGATCATATTTTTGTGTGGATTGAACTACGCTTTTCTATGATGACAATCACACAAATGCTAACAGGCACCTGTGAAACATCATGTCCTCCTAAGCGTTGGGACATGGCAGGTGGGGCGTAACGTGAATGTCCTCCATTTTAAAGTCTTTGCCTATACCAGTGGTGCATGTCAGCATTTGAGGCTGATGTCCCTTCATGGGTACATGTGGGGGTGAGGGTGAAAAGTTTCCATCTTTGGAGGCAGACAGGCTTTGTAGTACCTGTGCCGCTTCTTTGTACTGTCCCTCCCTGTCAGGAATGGGCAGTATTTCAGGAATGCGGCAGTATTTCAGGAATGGGCAGTATTTCAGGAATGGGGCAGTATTTCTGGAATGGGCAGTATTTCATGCATCACGTGCATTTGAAGCTTGAACACAGCTTGTGCATTCTGAAGCTTGTGTACAAGTACAAGCGCTTTTTTAGAGTTACTTGAAATGTATTATCTTGCTTTAAACCACAAGCTTGTTGATGCCTCCAAACCCCAGCCATTGTGAAGCTGGCAGGTTGTGAGAACATTCTGTATCTAAAATATCTTTAATTGCACACAAAAACTCTCTGGGCCAATCAAGATGTTATAATAAATCTGAAATGATACTTATAAAATTCCAGAAAGTGAACTACCCATTTAATTGGTTTAGATGGCCCAGAGTTGCATTTTGCTGTAGTTAGCTGTATGCTGCAAATTATATTGCTCTTGAGTGTGTTCTTATTAGTATTCTGTGCTGTATTTCACAGTGGTGTCTTAGTCATCCTGGGTAAGGGCATCTGTCAAATAAACTGATTAAATAATTAATTGATAGTGATATGTAGCCTACATAATGCAACTAGAATATTTCATTATGGTATCCCTTTTTGTGACCCTGTGAAGATGACCGTGGCTTTAAAAAAAAAATTCATAAGGTCATCTTGTCTGGCACATAGACAGGACATCCATTGTCTGGTTTCAACTGGTCAATCTCCTTTTAATGGACAATATTATGTGTACAGTAAAATGATCCCATGTGTTTGCATTACTCCAGATGTCCTCTGATCTCCCCCCATCCTCAAAGTCTTTGGTGTCCTTGCATTTATCCAAAATCTCTTTACTTAATGTAATTAAACACATAATATGAGTTCAAAGGAGGCTGCAATGCTCTATTGTGGATTTGTGGTATAAAGATACGGATAAATAATTTTATGAATCCATTCAGAGGTGGCCAGGTTTGCTGTGATGTAAAGAGCCTCTTTCTCCTGTCATGTTGATGCTTGTGTGTCTTTCAAAAGAAACTGAAAAACTGAAATGTTTTTTTGTAGGCTAATATCTTCCCTCCTACTGATGACATGCTTTTTTCTTTCTGTCTGCCCTCATCTAGGCTATTTTAATAATTATTATTTTTCTACTTCTGGTAGCATTCATCATATAGCCTAAATTAAAACTACATTAAGATAAACATTAGCCTAATAATAATGTTTTATAATAGACACAAGCTAGTTACTGTATGTTTGCGTTGGTCAGCTATCCAATGTAAAACAGCGATTTTTGAACCTCGATATCTCCCGCCGTTTCAAAACCAATGTCAATAGGCCAAACGTCTGAGTAACGCAGAGAAAAAACCCAAATATTGATTTCCGGATCAATGCAAAATTTCTCGATGGAGAAAATAAATGTTTCACATACTCGTCCCTGTCACAGTCTGTCATGTAAGCTGGTGTCCAAATACGTCCAAAACTTGGACGTATTTATCTGCACACATTTCTCTCTTAAATGCCACTGGATCCACTGAATTCCGATGCCCCATTCTAACCAAAATAATTACTTTGCTAGCAGCAAGCTAACACTGGTGTGCATGTTATACTATACGTCAAGTTTACCGGTTCTGTGAAATCTCTGGTGAGACTGTGACAAGCGTGCTTTAGAGCTAACAGCAAACTTAAATTAGCTATCAAGTTAGAAAACTTTTGTGTAACATGGAATTGTCAATATGTAGTATGTATTGGTTCCATACGTATATAGCTTTTAACAGATATATTGATCATGACAACACTAGCCGATATACATTATTAACAGAAGTCTCGAGGCCGGCCTCGGGGCCGTTTATAAAGGCCTTGGCCTCGGAAAGCAAGGACTGGGACTCGGACTCTACCTTTCCGGACTCTATGACTCAGGTCGAGGCCGACTCGAGGCCGCCAAATTTGACTCATATTTTTTCCATCATTTCCCTTGTTTTCTGTTTCAATTACTTTAGATTTTAGCCCTATTTTTGACACTTACTTGAAAATGTATTGTATCATGTCTGTAGGAAGTAGGGGTGGGAATCCTCGGAATCGTTCACCTTCGAGCTTATCAATTCTCTTATGGATTCCAGCATATATGTATTCCCGACAGCTACGCATAGCAAAACAGCGTAAACGTCATTTTAAAAAAACTAATTTCAGCAACTATCATTTAAAAATCAATATAAAATGTGTTCGCGTAAGCTCTCCATTTTGTGATCTGTCTTCGGAAATGATCAACTATTCAACAGATTTGTGGAGTGTGTGGACTTATAACTAACTAGTCCGACTTGTTTATGCAGGTAACAAAATTCCAGTTGCTATTAGTGAGGGACACAGACAAGCTGTTTGTCAGAAAATATGGCCCCTCTATCTCTATTGACTTTCGAGTAAACCGGATGAATGTAAAAAGTGTGTCTTTCGTCCCGGTTCTCCCCGGGGAGAATGGTGACAGTTGAAACTGTTCTGATAATACAGAAACCAATGCAAAACGTTACGGTGCAGCTTTATGAAACACGCATAGCAGCGTAACTAACTCATAAGCAAAGTTTGCGATCTTCCTTAGAGAATGAAACTAGTAAATATCCTACGAGGCTAACTACCAAGCGAACATGAGAACAAAGACCATTATGTCTAGGGCCAGAACACCGTTGTACACAGGCATACAGCAGGCACACCGACACTCAAATGTTAGCTAGCCTGTTGCAAAGGGGTTGTAATAATGTTACCTAGTGAACAAATGTAAAAATGACTTACTGGCTAGCATGGTAATTAAATTTAATTAATTTTAGCGAGGTTGCTTTTTGCCTGTAGACTGTTTACATTAATCAGTTTTCTTATTCCAGGACATCACATTCTGCAGAAATATTGCCCGACTATAATAACAAAATGAGCTGGAATTCTTAGAGCAAGTTGAAAGCATTCCACGTGGCTTTTTACACGTCTAGTGTAAAAGTATAAAAAAGTTCAGTATGCCTTTAATCACTGAAAATTAATTACTGCTTTTATTAAGTCAAAATACCGTACAATGTCTTTGTGACCGCATGACAATCTAATTTTTCACTGCAGGCAAACATGGAAAAAAAGTTCAAAGTACATAAAATTTGTGAAAATAATTCAGCCTGACTATTTACAAATTAATACACCATGTACTCACATGCCATAAAGCTGTGACTGCAGTGAGAAGACCCTGACAGGCAAAGGTGAATTGTCATTTAGAACTTGAATTATAACTGGTTTAGAACAACTTAACTTTTAGTTAAAGGGCTAGATATAGCCTACAGTCCACTCAAGACTTATTGGCACTCTTCATGAAAAATGAGCAAAAATTAACACGTACAAAATGTTCTATAATTTATAAACGGTTCATCCGATATGGATGAAAATACCCTCAAATTAAAACCTAATTGTCATTGTATCCTTTCAAACTCAAAGTGCTAGAGTACAGAACCAAAATAACAAAAAATGTGTCACTGTCCAATGAATTATGGTACTCACTGTATATCTCTATGGGATAGAGGCTACCGTTGTTATACGTGTATCTCAACGGGATATACACTGCCAAATTATTTAAAGGAAAAAAAAATAAGCCGACTTACAGAACTTGGCCATTTTTTGTGATAGTAAGCAGATCTTAGCCTGATCAACTTAACTGGAAAAAGTAGTCTACACACCCTTCTAGCACACACACAATTTCTCTATGTACTTAAAGGTTGTATCAGCGATTTTGGGTGACGTCACTTCTGAAGCGAAATCCCAAACAAACAGAGCCAGCTCCAGCTCAGAGCCAATTATGTTATGTTTTAAAAAATAGTGTCCAGAATTATAACCACGTTAATAACGTTTGTAAGAAACCAAACCGTTTGTAAATCCGTCAAGATTTCAGCGAGATAAGAGTATTAGCGTATTAGTATCACCCACCCCTTGTCGGTGATTGGTTGGAATACTGTTTATTTTGGTTTTGAGTGGTTGGTAGTACCATTTGTTTTTGTGTACGATCTCGGAGCATAGGCTGCCTACAGAGACGCGGTTTTTTGACGGCCTGCTTATGGGGCGGGCAGCTAGCGGATCGTGAGGAAAAATCAGACGAATGTGATCATTTATGTTTCGACCCAAAATCGCTGATACAACCTTTAACATGATGTAATGTTACAGGGACGTTCTTTGTAATTATTATTTTGTAACCTGCCATCAACAACATCCTGCAAACGTTATAAAATGTTTGTCAGAACGTTCTATCTTTGTTAACATGTAACGTTGCAGGGGTGATCTTGAGAAAACCATTTTGGAACCTGCCATCAACGACGTCCTGCAAACGTTATAAAAATGTTTCAGTCAGAACGTTCCATCTTTGTTAACATGTAACGTTGCAGGGACGATCTTGAGAAAACCATTTTGTAACTTGCTATCAACAGAATGTCCTGACAACATTCTAAAAATGTTCCACTGAGAATGTTCCATCAGAGAGGGTATTGAGACAAAACTAGAGAATCTTTTGTTCCATCCTTGTTAACATGCCACAGGCCAGGCACGTTCTTTTAAAAACATATTGTAACTGTGTCCTCTGCAATGTTCTAAGAACGTTGCCATCAAAACGTTCTGCAATAACTTTGTAGGAACTTATAGAGGACGTTATGTAAAGCTATGGACACGTTCCCTGTTAGCTGGGTAGCTTCACTGTGGTTTTTATTTTTTATAATTTGGCGCCCAACGCGGGGCTGTGAGCTTCACTGTGATTGTCTTATCCCAGTCATTACGTCATATGTGAATATGCGCAGGTCCCGCATTCCTGGAAAGACTAAAAAAGGTCCAAATTTATGAATGACATCTCTCACGGCCAATCACGTAGCCGAAATATTCGACAAAGCCCAAATTCTCAAAGCCAACGATTGGCTAGATCCGACACAGAAGTCTGGCGGGATATTTCAGATTATCTGAATTTCGAGTTCTTCGGTTTGGTTTGTTGGAATTACAGCAGGCCTGTCGACAGCGATTAGCCAACAAGCTAAAGCTTCAATAAACAAGATTTTTTATGAATCCGTACATTGGATATCTGAAATATTTAAACTAGCCTTAAGTAGACAGGAAGCTAAACGCGCCAGCTGGCATTTTCTCTGGGAAATCCTCTGTCACTCAGTTGCAGCGAGCTGGGTTAATTTGGCTAACGTTAACTGTTAGAAATAGCTACGTTACGTTCGTCTGACTGCATAGTCTTGCTGGTTTCAGTTTGCTTTTTTGCAGGGTAACGTTAGGTTATTTTACCTTGCTGAGATCTAACGTTAGTAAGAAAACGTTTGCTAGCTCGCTAGACAACATGTACTAGGAAATATTGAACTAATTTTGAACGGTAGCAGGACAGCTAGGCTAGCTAGATAACCTGAATATTAGCTACGTTACCTTGTTTATATAGTGTTAGGTAGCTAGATTAGCTAGTTCGTAAACTTGGATAACAATGGAAAATTATCACCAACGTTGTGAATCCTCTGGCCAGGGAAGGGAAAATAAATTTAACCGAAAGAAATGTTATCCTGGGGGAGTTGGAGCGCCTTCTCATGGGACTCATGGAAACGAAGAAGGTGAAAGGAAACCTAAATTTGTAAGTAACGTTACGGAGTCAATGCATGTTAAACTGATTAACGTTAGCTAGCGACATTAGCTTGTTCCTTGAATGGGTCAAAACGATACGTTACGGTTAGCTAACGTTACTGTTTTCTTGCGTCGCACTAGGTAATTTGGCTATTTTAATGTAACTTTATGCCGGTTAGTAAAGTTAGGTAGCTAAGTTAACTGACATTAACAATATAGGGCCTGATAATTTAACTTAACATTAGCTAGCTAAGTTAGTTGGGGGATATCGTGTGTTCTTTTCTAAGAACTTGGACAAGTTAGGACTAACGATGGAAGTAACGTTAATTAGCTAAAGGATATTAGCGTTAACGTTAATAGCTAACGTTAGCTGATCGGTTCTTAGATAGCTAACGTTAACATTAGACTAACGTTAAATGAACGTAACTTTAGTTAGCTAACTCACTTCACTATACACATGGCAAGCTAACGTTAGCCGTGTTAATGTACAATATTAACGTTACTGAAATACTGTAAATTAACGAGTTGTTTGCTTCGCTCTAACTTACTTTTAAAAAATGTTTTGTACGTTATTTCAGTTGGTCATACAGCGAGCTACTCAGTCAACTTAAGGTAACGTTAGGGAGGAGCCAACTGAACTAACATTACAAGCTGCCAAACTGAGTTTAAAAATTCCCGGGCAGGAGTCATCACGTCTAACGTTACATTCTATCCGGAAATGGCCAGAATAATTTCACTGTAACCAGAGGTGGAAATCCAGGGAACATAAAGTAAATGTCCTCCCCAGTATTTTGCTCCAATCACCTGGATTTGCTAATTAACATAATTCTTCAGCGAGGAGGTAGAATTTAATTAGTGAAATCACCTGGCTGAGTCTATGGGTGGAAGAAACACATGGTAGGGCTTTTACTTTATGTCCCCTGGATTTCCACCTCTGACTGTAACTTATATTAACTCCTATCAGAACGACGACAAGAAACAACTATTTGGTGAGGTTATATTAATGTGGTTAAGGAACCGGAGTTGCAGGTTCAAGTGTCAGAAACACAAGATGTCATCTTGAGAAAGATACTAACGTTATATGCAATGCATCTTTTCTTATGTATAAATGCATAGTAACGTTAGGTCTACAAGAAATACCTCGAAGGATAAGTAGTCTGCCTGGTGCCTCTGCTAAGCAAATTAGTACAGTAACGTTAATGCAAAATAATGTGATGTTCCCTGTTGCAAATACTGGGAAACTATTCCAAAGAGCCCTCTAGTTCTCAACTGTAATGATTATAGTAGCTTTATTTGTAGAGTGCTTTTAGGGCACAGATTCACTTAAGGCAATGCATTTAAAGTAAATCTAGAGAAGAAAAAAAATACATGTTTAGAAATAACAAATTAAGGACTGAATTACAAAACTACAGAGAGGAAAGAAACAATATTTAGAGATGGAAACATAGCAAATGAGAAATAATTCTGTAACAATGAGATTCTGATTTATGAACCACTTGAATAAAGCAGGAACGATGGAAAGGTCAAAGTAGACATCACCAAGAGTGGAAGCATTTATCCAGTTTTGCAGAAAATATTAATGGCTACGTGAAGCAGTAATAAGACAACTAGCTTCATGAAATCCATGTAGAGACCAAGAGGTGGTACAACAGTTTCCTGTGTCTGGCTGACTTTGCCGAGCTAGGGATCCTCTGAGCTAAATCAAAGGGTAAAATTAGCTACTGATTAGTGTGTGTAATCCCGTGCTGGCTGTCCCTGACAGTCCGACCGCTGCTACTGGTATTATGCGCGTCACCATGTGAACAACGAGCGGATTTGTTGGGACCGTGTTGTAGATTCAGGATCTGGCCAGTGCAGCAGGCCTGCTCTGGCTAAACACGGGAGGATTCAGGAGATTGTGTTGAGATGATTGTAGAGCGTGAAGGCAGCCACTGAGTTCAAGGTGTTTTATGGCTCTGTGTGGGAATAATGACATGCTTGTTTGATTGCGATTGGCACAAGTGTAACCTTGATGGCGGTACATTTTTACATAGTGCTTTTGAAAATAGGTTTACGTTACCTCACAAAATCAAACCTGGCCCTCAAGGAATCCCAAATGCTCTACGTAGTTGTTCATTTTTCCTTTGCTCCCATATTTCTTGCCTCAGAAATGCTGATTCTAGTGAGCCATGTTTCATTATGACCCTTATTATCACATGGTTTAATTAAGTTTTCTAACGGCTCATCTTCTCATCTACTAATTATTTAGCAGAGTGTTCATTAGCTGCTTGCCCTAATCAAGTCAATTTGTTGGAGGCATTGAAATGGCGGTTGGTAAATTACCCTTTCATCATGGGCATCATCTCATGGGCAAATTCAGTGCGTTTGATTCAAAACCTTGATTGCTGCTATTGATAAATCCAAGTATGACTGCAGTGCAGTAATCTTTGTATTCATTAAGAGATGGCGCTTATGTTGTAACAGAAGGCACAAAACATTTATTCATTGCTGGCCATGGGACCAAGGGTCAATTGAAAAAATATTGAAGTCCTATTTGCACTTAGAGACCTGTTGACACAAATCCTCCTGGGTGATGTGAGAGGAGGGATGGGTGCCAGACATAAATCCTTGCCCTGATCGTGTGGCTGTGGTGTGTTTTGAGATGTTTCCGGAATACAACAGATTGTGAGGTGTTGACTCCAGGGGCCACATGTATAAACAGTGCTGAGCAGAAAAATGCCCTCGGAAAGCTGCGTAAGTGTTTCCACTCAGAAATTCAGATGTATAAAATAGGAGAATCTACGTACCTCTGCACACGCTGGGTACCATACGTACGCAGTGTTTGGAGTCAGGTGTGATATGGCGACACCATGATGAAAAGGCAGAGGTGGAAAATGCAAAACTTTGCGAAAGCAGATTTCCAACTTTCTCCCTGAGCGTTCTTTTACGCATTCTTTTACTCAGAGTTTTATACATGTGGACCCAGGTCGTGGGAAATGCGTGTTGGAATTGACGAGAAATTATTTACATTATTTGTGTTCTCAGACCAAATATTATGCTGCTTCTACATAATAGAAATGAGCAAATCCTATCCTATGTCTTTTTGTGGCCTTCTCTTCATCTTTGAATTTGGAAAACAAATAAGCACACTACGGAAATGCATATGTTGAACTCGTACAATTTGACAGTTCATTTCCTTTCCAAATGACCTTTATCTTGTCTACCACAGTAAAGTGTATTATGGCCCATGGGACCTGTCCCATTCACCCATTTCATCTTTTTAGTACCTATTTTTCTCTGTCATACCTACCCAAGTAATATGTCTGCTATATCTTGGTAATAACCTCCCTGGCCTGCCCTGCCATACTACGCCAAACGGCAGCATAAAATATCAGTTATGCATTGAGGTAATGAAGAATGTGTTCCCAACTTGGAGGTAAAATGGCTGCTTGGGGCCACAGACTGCAGGCCCAGAATTCCCCTGCTCAGCCCTGTAATATTACAGCCGCATCATGCAGTGTGGTGGCGTATGTCTCCCGTTATCTGCGCTTTGGTCCCAGTGCTCGCCAGTGTCCTGGCCTCAGGCTTGGTGAATACTGTGTCCTGTCCAATGCTATAACAAGCAATCTCGCACGGGATGATTAATCTCACACACAACCTGCTAATCTTGCGCAGGGCAGCTTCCCTGGGGGCACCCAGCGCTGGGATTGTGCTGGCGTCTCTCCCACACATTCTCATTGTGCGGATGGTGTACGAGATCCTCGGCGGCTCTGGAGCTGGAGCTGTCCACTGATCCGGGCCTGCTTGCTCGGTTTGGTGTGTACTCGCCAATTTTTTTTTTTTGCCGTCCGTCAATGGGTCACCCCCTCCCCAGCCCTTCTTCAAGGCCCCTTGAGGTAGGCGAATGCCAGTTTGAGGCCAGGAGCTAACCGTGAGGTTAGGAGCTGGCTAATCCACGATGGCGAGCTGAGGCAGTTGCATGTTTTTCGGGGCCGGCTCATTTTATTCATGCCTAAATGACAGTCCACCCCCCCCCATTTAAAAAAAGGATATTCTCTTTAGACTAAGAAGCTAAGAAACTAAGAAAACTAAGAAAATAAGCAATAACTTCACGAGGCAGCTTCTTAGTCGTCGTCGTCTTCTTCTACTAAAAGAAGAAGAAGAAGAAGAAGACTAAGAAGCTGCCTTGTGAAGTTATTGCTTATTTTGTCTTGTGGCCTGGGATGGTGGTTTGTTCTACATTCTTCTGTGTGTGCAGTAATACTGGAGGAGTACTGGCCTATCCGCCCTTGCTCCCCTGCGAGTCTTCTGACCCTTTTAATACAATTAAGAGGGATTGGGCCCACTTTTAGCCCGCTGGACTTAGGCTGGAGGTCATTGCAACACTGTTGACAAAGAAGTAGGGATCAATTAATCAGACGGATTCCTTTCTTTCTCTAAACTGTCTGTGTCGTTACATTTTAGAGATGTGCAAGGTGTCAAGTTTTGACTGCTGAACATTTTACAGCTGCAAAGAGCCAGTGTTAACATTCTGCTAGTTTACTGGGTTTTTGTGCATTGTGCAACACATAGGGAGGCCCTCAATCTGGTAATGAACCATGATCATGCCGGTGCAGAGTATAACCTCCGTCCCTGAGAAAGAACCCCCTCTGGCGTGTGCTCTCCCAGACGGGTGTCTGTTGCGGCAACAAAACAGACTTGCGTACATGATTCAGTTGCTAGATATTTCCCACATATTTACATTCAAATTATGAGTTTTTTTTGCAAGATTTGTACGGACAAAGTTACAAAGCAAGATTTGTAATCACAAAGTTATTAACATCTTAGATATTTGCTTTTGGCCCACAAATGAAATGGCCGGGTAGGGAGTGGGCGGAGAGCGTAAACAACAGATCTCTCAATCTAATAAACTTGTGTTTGCCGAGTTTGAAAATCCTCTTACGGCTGCATTGGTGAAGACATTGATGTATTATGGTAATTATTCATAATTTCAGAAAGAGGCTCAACTTTTTTAAAGCAGTTTTAAAGTGGTTATTCTCAGTTGGAGCTGTCCTGAGGCCGCTTTATTGACAGTAAAGTGTTAAATTGGGACATTTTCTTAATCTAGCGCAGCTGTGATGAGCACCGTGCGCAGCTGTGATGAGCACCGTGCGCTGACAGCTGCCGTGTTGCGCCGCCGAGTTGCTCCACATAAATGATTCATTTTAAGCCTGTCACGAGACACCGAGGCGTTTAAAGAGCAGGATCTGAAGCCTTCTCAAATCTGTGCACGGATGAGAAAAAGCCAATTACGCCGTTAACTGGGAATAATGCTCATTTCCCATCGCGTTCTTCCGGCCGCCAGCCAAAGACGTTTGCCGTTTTTGTTTGCGTCGGCAACAAAAACGGGCTTCGCCACGAACCGCGGACGCAAGGTCTTTTCCGCTTTAGTATACGGTTGTATTGGCACGCGCTGCTTGGAGCCACAGCCCGTAGTGGCGGGGAAACTTCTCCAAATACAAATCTGAGGACTATGAGCTGCACTGAACATATAAGAATCAGTCGCAAGTTTATGGTAGATGAGGACCAATCTACAGTGCTTTGAGTGTCATTTAAATCGGCAGTATTTTTACATAACATTCTTTTAGGGTTGCAGTCATCGACTGAGTTGAGACATGGTGAAAGATTGCACCAAAGTCTCGGTGCACTCGTTTACTTGAAATGCTAATTTTCCGATAGAGAAAGCAAGCTGGGAGACTTTTATTAGGAGCAAGGGGCTCCTGGTGTGCTGGAAATCTATTGATTTCCACTCATTTCCTTGGCTGATGTCACAGCTGGTGAATTTTATATTGGAGATTTGCTAAATACCCACACGGGCTGTACATTCGTTTTTTTCAAAGATATTAAAATATCCTTTAAGGGTTTCTTCTGAAATTCACTTCCGATTCACTGTGCTATCGAGTTTGCGGAGACAAATATTCCAATATTTGTCAGAGACCCAATAATCCAGTAATGTCCGCCAAATGTACATCCTCCTTGCGGAGGAAAAAAGGGAGAGGGAGGGAGAATGAGAAGGAGCATGACAGAGAGTGACGGATAGAGAAGCACAAAGAGCTCAGAGGAACCAGCCAATGTCCCTAGCCGCACAGGAGTGCCTTCTAGGCCTGATGACAGAGGGAGATAAAACAAACTCATCTTCACTTGATCGCTGCACATGGTCTTATCTGTCGTCGCATAATTCTGCTCGGATCTCTGGGATACTCTAGGTTAGCTCGGATTTCTAAAATAATCCCATTGAGAGTCCCTTATGGATTTGTTATCAAGAAAGTGGCGTTTTTTTTGCTGCAGACATCACAGGGTTTATTAAACCCACACGAGTTTATAAGCCAACAGACCAAGATGCAATTAAACCTATGGCGCAACAAATGAGCATTTCTAAAAATAATACTCAATAAAAAGTTCTAACAAGAAAAGGAAGGCTGCTCTAATAACATTTGTTAAAAAAAGAAAATTGAACTTTGCCTGCACAGTTGCAGAGGCGGACGATCATTTGCACTCATGAGCCATTATGTTTCTATTCTTGTTATTTGTGTGGTTACTGAGCTGTCGCGTATTTCGCTTAATTTGCTCAGTGGAAGCGGATGGGCTGATACGCTTTTTCAGTGCTGTTGTATGATGTGCAATGGAGGCGCAGGACAATTAGTCATACAATTGAGTTTTCTTGTTTTAGAGGAAAGATGATTAGGTTGATAATGTTTTTTTTGTTAACCTGCTTTCAGTGAACTGTAGAATTTGTCCAATAGGTGGTGCTTTAAACCCATGAATTGAAGACATTTGCAGTGTTTTTCTCCTCCTTTCCCCGCTCCCGCTGATGCGTTTAGTTTGTGTGAGGGGTTTGAGCTCTGATTAGACGTACTGCAAAATGACAAAAAGCGTGAAATGGGTTTTAATGTTAGTGTTCTTGAATGTCTGTCACCGTGCTCCGAAGACGGGATGGGATCAAAAAAATAAAGCGTGCAAAACTTTTCCAAGCTGCCGCACTCTTCCTGGTGTCCTCCATCCTGAATTTGTCGAGCAGTTATTTAATTGCATCTCGTCAGACAGCAGAGTAATCGATGTTTACAACGTGCGTCTTCCATCAGCAAAAGCTCAGGGTCTCATTATCCGTGAGCACTGGTGAGCAAACGCAATAACGATTCACGGTAAAGAAAATCTAAAAACAAACCTGTTAGCCCCACTGCCTTCTTAGAATTTATGGAAATGTTTGTGGGATTATTTATTGTAATTTTCTATTCTCTTATAACACTATAAGAGTAGTAAATGTAGGGCCTCATATTTTCCTTTTTGCCGAAATTGTGACGGAATCACGGAATCTGGGTTAAAAATGGGAATTTACACACAAATCCGGACTGCCACGGAATTGTGGGACTTTTCTGTAAATTATTTAATTAATAGCATTTGGTTCCGTTTGAGAATCAAGGATACCATTTGTGTATGCCTGAGCGTGAATGAACGCGCCTGTGCTTAATTATCCTCCGGTGCACAATGTGGTGTTTGTAGACAATTTTGTGGCGGTATGTGCAGACAGAGTCTATCCCGTTAGCCATGCCCTTTCCTCATTTGCATTGCCAGAGACCAAGACTGAATCCCATTCTCTGGACTCGCTGACTCGTGGACTTAAAGGGATAGTTCGGAATTTTGGACATAGTCTCAATTACGACTTACCCATGATGTAGTTGATGCTAATTCCATGCTGTCCCTTCTTTTGGACATAAACACGTTGCCAATGCTAGCGCAACTCTATGGTAACGGGTAGCATCCACTACTAAACGCACTTAAACACTCCACAGTGCACCCAAAGCAAATAAAATACGACGACAGTCTAGCGGGGTTATTTTGAGTGTTTATTAGGCTTGGGACGATGGTTGATGGAATCGACTATTGACAATGGTTGAACCCATCTGCGATGGCCATCTTTGTCGATGCCTGGACGATTTTTCTTTTTTTAATTCTTAAAATAAAAATAAAAATTTTGCCTCTCATCCTGTGTTTTTAATCAATTTTATACTCTACCATGCATTTACAATGTAACGTGTTGTCTGCGTCTTTGAAATGTGATCGCCAATGCAGCGCAACGGCGCCATAATTTACCTAGGTTGAGCAAAATCACGCTGGTAGCCTACCTTCTGTTAGACCACAGTGCAACTAACTATATAATTTCATTCAGGCCTAATTAAACCAATTATATTTCGTATTCAATAGTGCTATTGATAAACTATTGTTCAGTCTAGAACGGAGTGTAGGCTTAGGCTACGGAGTGAGCGGTAGCCATATATCCCTCAACAGCCTTTTTATTCTAACAGCACAACAAGCTTACCGGTGTCGGACTCGGGGCATGGAAACAAATATAGCCTAATATTGTACAATCTGACTGTAGACTAATGAAAGATGTTATCAGAGAAATAAACTACATTGGATGAAAAGGTGGCCGCTATATTCCTATATTGATACACGGAATGTCTTCGTCGCACAAGCGAAACATTGAAACAATTTAGGAGTTTAGGAGGCTATAATCTCAAATTGATTCAACAGGCTTATGTAGAATAGTAAATAATGTCATTTACAATCTAATATAGCCTAGCTTACCCATTTAATCAGTGGAAAAAAGTCCCCTATAATGAAAAAAAATCTGTCAAACGTAAGCCTATAGGTCTTGTCTCTTTATTTCATAGGTTTAGGCTATAAATAGTTTCTGATTATCAATAAAAATAATTAGTTTCAGGGTAAATTATTATGTATTTTTGATTACATTAGGTTAGTTAAAAAGGTCTAACCCGATGGTGCTAAGTGAGAGAAGTTACGTGCAGATGGAGATGGACTGTGCGGGATGGCACGCGGCATAAAGGGGATCTTGTGAATCGCTCACTACAAGACAAAAAATTATAATGAACGTGATGACTGCTAGTCTAGCTTCTTCACAAAATGAAATGAAATTAGTAAAATTAAACGAATTGCTATAAAACAGACGAGGGCGCAGAAAGGCTTAGGGAAACTATAGCTCCTGAGCGCTGACCGTGATGCTGACCGTCTCGTTGGACAGTGGCCAGGTGAGATAAATAGCCTCTACTAGGTAATATAGAATAGACGTGAAATCTGTTGTATATTATTCTTTATTATATTTGGACAAAATAGTGAATACAATTCACAATGGTGTGGCATAATAAGTAAGCAAAAGGCCCGCTGTTGAATAGCCCCGCCCCCGCCCCGTGCACCCCTCGATAGAATCGACCATCGGCGATGGCTAGAGGGCTCGATGGGACGATGGTGCCTTGCACACGATGGCACAAGCCTAATGTTTATACCATCATTTTTGAAGTCAAACTATCGTTGAATCCTTTACTTTGTGCTCACCTATATTCTCTGTGGAAGTACGGCGGCGGAGCGATACTTTACGTTACCTACGAATGTAGTGCCGGCACTGGTCGACTACAACAACAAAGAAGAGCACCAGGTTGCAATGGCCATGTTCGCTCCGCCGCCGTACTTCCACAGAGAGAGTCAGCACAAAGTAAAGGATTCAACGATAGTTTGACTTCAAAAATGATGGTATAAACACTCAAAATAACCCTGATAGACTGTCGTCATATTTTATTTGCTTTGGGTGCACTGTGGAGTGTTTAAGTGCGTTTGGTAGTGGATGCTACCGGTTACCATAGAGTTGCGCTAGCATTAGCAACGTGTTTATGTCCAAAAGAAGGGACAGCATGGAATTAGCTGAAAATGGTTTCCATCAACCAACTACATCATGGGTAAGTCGTAATTGAGACTATGCGCAAAATGCCGAACTATCCCTTTAAAGGCGCATTCTTGTTAAAGGCATAGTGAACTTTGTTCGAACATAATGTTGTATTAGCTACCTGGCCCCGATATGAGTCGTAATATTCAAGCTGACCTTCATGACTTGCTCCAGTGGTCAGCAACTGGCCAACGAAGAATTTCTCTCGCCATTCACTCCCATTGCATGGTGAAACAGGTCTCAAAAGCACACTGCTAAAGGTTGCTGACCACTGGCGCAAGTCATGAAGGTGAGCTTGAATATTACGACTCATATCGGGGCCAGGTAGCTATGCAACATTATGTTCTAACAAAGTTCACTATGCCTTTAAATCTGTGACTGCTTTGGGCTGTCCCATTGTGAAGACAGTGTTTTTGGGAAGTGCTCCTATGTGCACTTTTCACAACCTCTACCCACACGTTTTGCAATTCCGCATCAATGCAGACTTACCTGCCCTCAGAACTACGCCATGATTAAAGTCTGCGAGTCCACAGTCCACAAGTTCATGAGGGCTCAGTTTGGGATTCAGCCCAATAGACCCCTTCACGCCGGACTAGTCATCAAAAACATGCGTGCATTTTGCCAACGGAAGTATCGCTCCGCTTTATTGTGGAGACCGGTGTGATTGGGAGGGAGTCGGTTCATCACAACATCTTTTTCCTAAGAAAACGTCAGGCTGTTGCATTTGTATACGTGTATGTGCTAGGTTCCTGAACCAAATGCACATATAGGCCTATATCTGGCTACTAAACGGGACCATTTTGTGATATCTTGGTTACACCATTGGGATCTGGAGGATTTGTCGCTGGTTTGTAGAGTAATTTTACGAGATAACGTGCCCATCATTGGAAGTTTAGTTTCTTCATGTAGTCACTCGGCCTGCTTTCCGATTTTTTGTTGCTGAAATATGCTTGCATTTTTGTTACGTCACAAACTTTGAAGGTGTCTATTAAAGCCTCAGACAGCTACCTATCCTGGGTCTTTGAGACCTATATGCAGAGACAATCTACAATATTCCAATATTGTAGACAATATTAAATTATATGTACAACTTAAACTTAAATTAGTTTATTTGATTGTTGTATTTGTGACCGTTATCAAATTGTAACTATAGCCTATAAGAGGGTTTTATTCACTGATTTATTTCCGATAGCCTGTGTTGGGGAGCTTTACCAAACTACTATTAGCTACTTAACAATGAAACAAGTTAAACTATCGGTAATCAATGATGATGAACTGATTACCAAGAAACAAAACCTCCCAGCTTCACTTGTTGATTTTCAAACGAGTGACTTTTAGTTAAGATTTCTGATGAAACCTCTGACTATTTATTTTATCTGGGTTTGTTCTTTAATAAGAAATTAATGTATTAAGTCCCTCAAGCGCTTTATTTTATAATGTGATGCACTGTTATGGAAGCACTTCTATTAAAATGGTGCTTAAATGGTGTTTATTGTCACTCTTTTCATGTTTACATATCAGACAAACACTTACTGATGGTAAAAATGGGTAAAATCGCAAAGAATCTAATTTGATAACCTTATACAAAAGAAACAAATCCAACAAAAAAAAAAAAAGAAAAGGTTTTCATAAAATGCATTTTCATACCATTAAAGCGTGCCACTGCCCCCTGCTCTCGGCTATGTCTGTTATGGAATACAGTTGAAAGAGATTACTGCTATTGTAGTAGTGTGTGGTTCACTGGAAAGGTTGAGATGGATCTGGAAAAGCTGCAGACAGTTGGTAGTGATAGTGGCACTGAGGTGTGTGCTGTTTGTCACAGTCTGCTCTGTAATTAAGACGGTGGGAAGGAGGGGAATGTTCTACTCTGCAGCGATTGACAGGACCAGAGGCAGGCAGGCAGGCAGGCGGGCAGGCTCCACAATTTCTCGCTGAAGTCTGTGTTGCAGTGCATGGTGGGAAGAGTGTAACAATGTGTACGTATGTGTCTGTGAATAGATAACGCTGTTAATTGCATGCATGAACCTGTGCTCTGACGCATGTTATTTTGGGGGTGGGGGCGGGGTTGTTGGGATGGGATACTTGGGAAGTGTTGGGAGGGGGGTAATTGTAAAATGTTACCTTGACAGATAGCCTATATGATGAGATGCCTTCATTGTCCATTTGGAAATACATTATTGCAGGTCAGCATGACAAGACTACGCCACAAGTAAAGTATACACTCCACAGTTGTTATAAAGGATATGAAGAAAGAGACATACCCACCATATATGCACACAATTAAACACTCACCTGGTAGCACACATCCTTTCTTTATCATCTATAACCCGATTCACTGCGCTGTGATAATGCTGTCAGGTTCGCCTTTATCATTGGCTTTGAAACACTCTGAGACCAATAGGCATGTCTGCTACAAAGCACAGTATTTATTTTCCAATGGATGGCAATCAATTCGCTGCAATAGAAAGCAATGTCAGGCACGTTTTTATAAAGTATCGAATTTAACATGCTCGTATCGTACCATTTTAAGATTTTGTTACCCCTGTAGTTTTTTTAGTACAGGTATACCACACAACCTTAATGTACACAGTACACGTTATGTGCTCGCCTGGTATCACACATCGTATGTACCCAGTACACTCACCTAGTATCATCACACATACCGCCGAGTATGTTTTGTATATTATTGTCCCTTATATCCTTTTTGCCTAGTTGCGATGCCTAATGGCTGATGGAATGATGCTTAACTTGCGAAGGTTCTTGTTTAGCAGTGCATGCCTGCATTCCTGCATTCTCAGTTCGGAGGTGAAGTCAGACGGTATGTTTTTGTACAGGAGGGGTACCTTAAAGTTACTGAATATTTTGTGGCCCAGTGTCTTTCTCATTGAACAGCTAGGGTAAACCAGGCTACAAGGTAGGGTACACTAGCTAGGATAAACATTGGCTACAAGGTAACGGCTAAGTACTACTGCCAAAATGCTAACCCACATATATGTTTTTAAACATTAACGGCATCGCTGTCATGCGTGGATCCTGCTATACAAATGCAGGTTTCTGCAACATCAAGATGTCTAAATGAACCAACGTCGCTGAGAAGCTAGCAAGAAAAGAGTGGATTTGCCTGTGTCTAGATATGCTTGGGTTTAAATATGTAGCTAGCTCTTAAGAATATATTTGAAGAAATCGATGAGAGATTATTTCTCTAAAGGCAATCAACTTATCAACAATGAGATAGTTGTGGAATGCAGAGACATTGCTTCAATGTGGAAATGAATGTAGGTGTTCTGGTGCACTCTGGTTGTATTTATGACGTGCACCTAGAAGAAAACAGGAATAAAATGAAATTATGAGCATAATATAACAAAAAGGGGAAGGTTTTTGAACACAACGGGAGGGAGATTGGACTGCTCACAGGCTGTGGAGCACTGTGTAGAACATCAACAACCGCTCTCACGCCAGTCTCTTGACCAGTCCAACTTTCCCTGATTGCCTGAAACAAACAATGCCCCGAAACAAACAGCGCACGGCTGCCCGGCACAAAATGCAATTTGCCGGGGACACATTTTGTTCTTCAGCGGCTCCGCTATCTCCCCCAGAATGCAGCGGTGATGCATTATCTGGTGCGTTTCGAGGGATCCGTCTGGACGTGAGGTTGGCGCACATTCAACAAGCAGTCTGCACTCTGGAGAAAAGCAGCAGCACTGTCTCCGGTGTTCAACATCCTGGCATTCTGCTCACCTTCCGCAGGTTCCGTCGTTTATCTTGAACAAAAACACTGACCAAAATGGACTTGATAAGGTATTGGAATTTATTGCGTGTAGCTTGTGAAACGTGGAAAGTGTATCAGGCAAGTTGTATATTCATTTCTGCTGGCTGGGTAAGCAGACGAATGTACGCTTGGTTCACTAGTTAACTTAGTGAAAATGGAAGGATAATAATAAAAAAGACATTGAAGTGGTTATCTCGGGGCACTTTGTATGTGTTTGTAAATACTTTTATAGCCTATGTATTTGAGATGTAGACCTACATATTTTTATGTGTGTAAATATGAGCCAAAGTTTTTTGCATTTCTATAAAGTGTTGGCTCTCTTATTGATGTACAGGTGCACACACGCACACACACACACACACAGGCCCAAACTTGTTTTAGGACTTTGCTGCCTTTTTGAAAAAATTGTGTTTGCTTGTCCCTCTGTATCAAAGAGATAAAGCTGAAACCCTGGCGGTCCGTTGACTTTCAGCACACATAATTTCCCAGATAAACCGAACGGGCGAGAGCAGGTGTGGAGACCGCGGCGGGCACCGTGGGCTACCCTTCATGGCTCACCCCGCCCTGAATGAAACGGCGCCGCTCCCATCTGCTTCCACTGAAGCTAACGCGGCTCACAGACGCCACCGGCCGCCTCCGGTTACGCTTCAAACTGGTCCTCTTAGCAGCAGCTCAAACGGGATGGAGGGCAATCACCCCCTCACCTTCTCCAAAACGATTATCTGTGATTAGACCTTTTTTTGTAGCCTGGATATCTGGGCAGTGAGACGACGTGCACACCAGGGCCCTTATTAATGGTGTCCCGGAGGATGAGAGCGAGAATCTTAGATGAGTGTTGCCTTAATGAATGAGGTTGGGATGTGGCCAGGGGACACTCTGATTCTCTAAGTCAGTACTTTTACTCTCAGATGGTTTATTATTGTGGGCCCAAGCATTTGGGCTTCTGCTCTTCTGCTTGGGAGAAGCTAGATAATCATGATGAGGATGTAGGGCTGCAACACGCCGACCTCTAGAAGGGGTCATTTTGCATCCTTATCTGCTCACTCTAGCCATGCCTCTGTTTCCATTGGAGGCTCTTGGTTGAAGCAGTCGGGTCTAAGAGTTTCTCCTGTTCAGTAAAAGGTTAGTGGAAACGATACAGCATTTAACTAAAGGATGACATCATCCCGAATTCTCTAAACTAGGTAATGTGCAGTAAGTTTCGACCAACAGACAAAAAGTAACGTGTGCATAACTAATGGAAACATTGCTAAAATGGCCGTAGTGTCCATGCTGGATCCATGCTCGTGCCCCCCAGCATTGTATACCGTTTTGTGGCAATGAAACCTCTTTCTTTTGTGTGACACTAGCCCCTCTGGTGGTTTTTGGGGTGAAGCTGTTTGATGGGGTAGCAGTCAGGAGAACAGAGACAAAAAGAGAAGAGTACAGCGACTGTTTTTCTTCCTCAGCTGGGAAAGACGGGGCAAGTAACGGCTGTAGTTTATAGGCCCTCAGCGCTGAGGACAGAGACATGGGCTGACTTGGCAGGGAATCGGCCTGTAAAATCACAGCAGATAAAATCCTTGGGAGCGGAGAGAGTTTTTGATGGCCTGAGGGTATTCCACTCCGAGGGTAGCCGATTTGCTATAGCACAGTAAATAACGTCAAACAATTGGCCTAACCCTAATCTGCAAAGCACACATTTAATTGATCAATGCAGGGTTTCCCCCCGGAGAAGGAATTGCCTCAGAGGGTAACCGGCGGTGGTGTGAAGTGGTGAGCCGTGGTATTCGCATGGTATAGCCTACACCTGACCTGGTGAAAACATGACTGCGCCATGCTATTTTTGTTAAATGGCGCCACCACTAGGGCTGGGTATCGAACCTGGGTACCTTTTGAGCACCGACCAAGCCATGTCTGTAGCGCCGATTTATTGAAAACTGTCCAAGCGTTCGGTGCCAATTTTCGGTACTTAACAGATCATTTTAGGAAAAAAAATCTTAAATGATCTGTTAAGTTGGTCAATGACATGACGTGATTTTTTTGTGTCAGAATTCATTACTTTCCTAAAAACAATAATAATAAAAAAACATGTTATTTCTCAAATTGCACTACAATATCTCCTTTATGAGAAACCCTTCTCATTTTATTGAAATTCAATTTATTTTTTGAGTTTTGGTGTTCTAAAGTCCCAAAATGTCAGGTGGTGCGACCGTCCGAACATACATGCAGAGAACAAAACTGCAATAAAAAGGATAATTTTCTCAATAAAATTCCTAATCAAATAGTTTGGCAGTCCTATTTCAAAACTATTCTATTACTTAAAAAACCTTTGTCCGAGAAATTGACTCCTCCAAATGTCAGGTGGGGGGGGGGCGGGCGACCGACAAAAAAACATAATTTTATGTACTGTGCCTGTAAGAAAACGATGCAACAGGGTGTGGCATCACACAGAAGACCCCACAGGACCCCTGTCATGCAGTAACAAGGGTAATAACTCTCCCACAAATATTACATAATTTGACGATTTTGAGTAATGGTGCGGTTGGTTCAACTTACTATGTCAGGTGGTATGACCCCTGGAAAACTATGAAAATTAGTTTATATTCAGAAAATGTGTATTTGATTGAAAAAATATATGTATAACCTTGAGTTCAAGGACAAAAATGTATATAGGTGACCAAGTTAATTCCTGTTAGATTTGAATTGAGCTTGAAAAATCAGGTGGTGCGACCAATATGTCAGGTGGCGCGACTAGAATTACAGTTAAACCAATTGAAAAAAGTGATGTTAATTAAATACATTTTCTTAAATATATATGAATATATATATTCTGTATGATATTAAGTTGTTTAAAGGTGAAAAAGTCCTACTCTTCAAGAATATAGGACTATATAACCAAAATTAATACTCAAAGTTGCATATTGTACCTTTTAAGTTATTATTTTTTCATTCATTTTTGTAGATGCCATTATCAAGAAAAGAAAAAACAGCACAGCATAGAGATAGTTAAAAAAATTATCCAGTTGCATTTCATTATTGAAATGTGTTCCTTGAGACTTCATGTTTCAGTTTTATTTTTAAAGCATTGATCAAATGTTATCTTATTGACATTACCATTGTGGCAGTATTGTTTTAAATGTTGAATGTGCAGTGTTGTTTTGAACACTGATCTGAATGAAATGTAGTCCTCATTATTGAAATGTGTTCCTTGAGACTTTATGTTTCAGTTTTATTTTTAAAGCATTGATCAAATGTTATCTTATTGACATTACCACTGTTGCTGGCCTGAATTAAATGTAATTGTATGATTAAGTTCCAGTATAAAATGCTCAGGTTTCAAATAAAAGCCAAATGAAACCAGAGTAAAATGCATTTACACATCCTTCTTTTTATTTAGTGAATTTCAATCGTTATTGAGCACAATGTCAGGTGGCGCAACTGGTCAGGTGGTGCGACCAGTAAATTTACATTTAAATGTATCCATTCCCATTGCAGTCTGCAAAATTAAATCAGAAATATAACTGAAAATCTTTAAATAATGTATACAAATAATTTATACTGTTAGAATTTTTGTTTTCTTTCTCTCTATGGAAAATAAGGTGTTTGAAAACAAAAAGAAGTGGCCGTTTCTATAAATGGAATAAAACTGCCATAAATAAAGAAATTAAAGTGGAATTTACCATGTGATATGTATTTTACACGCTACAATGATTCATATTTGCAGGTTTTCAGTAGTGGTAAATACATTAAAAGTGTATTATTCAAAATTCATATATGGTCGCGCCACCTGACATTTCTGGGTGGTGAAATCTGAAATCCTGTTTAAAAATGTATTTATATCACCTTAAAAGCTATGAAACAAATATAAATACACACGATACATTCTTGTGGAATTAAGAATGTATTTAAAATCCATTTTGGTCAGTATTTAGTTTTTCTTTCATTTTGAAAACGTTATTTGTCATTGACCCAAGTACTGAATTTTTAGTCCCGCCAGGGGAGCTTTCAGACTTCATTTTCAGGTTATTGCTCCTTCTTAAATCATAAGAAAATGTAACAAACGTAGAAAAATCTGTTTATCATTCAACAAAAGAAAGGTATCACATTTCAAACGATACCCAGCCCTAGCCACCACGCCTTTTCTGTGTGTGAGGTTTTATAGATTTTTCACTAATGTTGGCGGAGGTGCTTGTGAATTCAGAGGAGGTGCAGTGCCTCCACTATTAAACCTGGGGAAAACCGTGCAATGCATCGGCCTGCCTTATCCTCTCTTTGTCCTGCAGCTGGATTGATGACCAGCCTTTTGCTAGTTTGATTCGCGACACCGATCTAATTAAACTGTTATTGGTATGTAACATCCGTTTACCCATCTGATGGCACTGTTATTGGTATATAACGTCCATTTACCCACCTAATGGCACTGTTATCGGTACGTCCGTTTACCCACCCAATGGCACTGTTATTGGTATATAACGACTACTTACCCATCTGATTGCACTTTTATCAGTACATAACCTTTATTTATCCATCTATAGGCACTGTTATTGGTTATGTATCCTCCACAGCCAAAGCTCTCATCTGTTCCACTTTTGCTTCCTGGAAATGGTGTACATGTAGACTACCGAGTGTGGGTTTGTGGCTGCAACACCATTTGCAATTGCTCTGGCCCAGTGAATTTAGAAAACAGATTTTTGGTTTCCAGGGATCCGTTTTGCTGATGGTTGTTTGAGTACTGGGGCTCTAATTACAGGCTACAGATAGTTTTCACCTGCACCCGTGCCAGTCAAAGGCTCATTCAATTACAATTTTAAATTAAAAAACCATACAGCTTGTGGACCCGGCTGCCCCTTCCAGCTAAAGCATTTGCCCTTAGTGGAAAGGGGACAAACAAATGGCATATAAAAAACAAATTACCACACTACAGAAAAATAGCTTGAGCTTAATTAAAATCTTTTTGATTTGAATAGAAATGAAAACACCCCCTTTATGGGAATTCATTGGGTTGTGTGTGCATCGGCTAATTAGAATGTAGCTCATCGAGTAGTTTGTTGGAAATAAAAGGGCAAGGCTATTTAAAATAGCGGTTTTGGGAAGGGAGGACATTGTTGTACTCACCCAGTGCACATAGCCCAGCTCACTGTAGCGCAGACATAATGATTATAGCCTACAGGGAATGAATGAAGCTTCCCAAAGTGGTCAGGGCAGCAGAATCATCCAACACAGACTGATGATCCAACTAAACTTGGTTCCCCTCCAATCCACTCCTGCATTTTGTACTAATTCAGGTTAGTGTTTTTATGGTTTCAGGTTGTATGGTTTCTTCTTAGGGTGTGATCTGCCTGTATTTATAATTAGCATTTTATTGTTAGCACAGTTAGCTGCTTTAGTGATGTTGTATCTACTTGTTGATGTTAGCCAGGTTTGGCACTGTTGCCTATATTAATGAGATGAATGCACATATGGTTCTGCTATGTTGTTTGTCGTCGTGGATAAGAGAGCCTATTTAATGAATGTAATGTAATGGAGGATAAAAATATATCAATCTTAGTGCCTTCCCCACATCCAGATTTAGTTCATTTAAAATCTGGCAACCCTGTGTGACTTATACTGCACAACAGCCATGTCTGTGTCGAGCATCTGCTGTTTTAATCAGTTTAGTTTTGTTTCGTCGTGGGCCACTTTGCTCTCATTTACACAAAAAAGAGACCCAAAACTTTGAAATATAGCCTATTTAAATGTCCAGTTTAAAATTCAGCGGAGCGTTTTCTGCCCGTTCTCTGGCTTCTCTGCGGCCCATTTTTCAAGAGACATAAAACATCCAATAAAAATGTGGCTGAAAAGAAACATTGCGCTTCCAGTTGTAGTATTTAGTCATTTTGGCCTGCGTGGTATTGAATAACCTTCTCGCTATCATCACTGTGATTGTTAAGCACTGTGCCAGTACCAGAACTCTCCTCCCTTTATGACCCTCACTGAGGAGACCCTCGTCTACCTGCTATACAAATAACGAGCCAGTCCCTTTCCTGTCACACGGCCATTATTAAAACCTGGCCTGACATACAGTATGTTTAAACATCAAATGTACACGCTTTCAGCATATGTCAAAATGCCTGCATTGCAAGCAGCGTGGCGTTTAAATTGCCTGGTGTGTACTGTATCCCCATGGGAAGTGTGTAACATAATGCAAAGAGCCGCCGGTCTATTGCAACAGCCTCCGTCTCCAGTCGGCCGTTTTTAAAAAAATGGCTGAAAGACTGCGACCTTCCAGCCTGACCTTGAGCCCGGTTGTTGGAGATTGTAATTCGATGGAGAAATGAACTGCGCCGCTGTGCGGGACGTGGCAGAGAGACAGAAACCGGCTGAGCGCAAGTTAGCAGAGAGATGCTAAAGGCAAGTGACAGCGGACATTAAAGCGTTTAGCTGCTGTTGGGCCTCCAGGCAAGCCTTTTGACTCCATTTACTGCAGTATATCAGGAATGTAACACTGCGCTGATCCGCTCGACCCCTCTTGCCTGCCTGTCTGCGTGACGCCGCAGCCGCCGAGCACCGTCAACTGGCAACCCCCCCCCCAAAATTTTTTATTCTGATCTCATTTAACTGAAGGATGTCTTTTTGAACTTTCTACAAGTATATTTTTCGATGTCGCACAAAAAAAAAAAAACAATTTCTCAAGAATGCCAAAAAAGAGGGGAAGAAAAGCAGTTATGTTTGATTTGTGGGTACGACTTTTCGTACGTCGTGTGGGGCTTTGACCCCTGCCCACAATCCACAAGCGGCAGTAAGGGCTTTGTCAACAGGACGTATTCAGAATGTGAGGCCGAGCTTCTTGTTGCCCCCCACCCAATTAAAATGTACCTCTTAAGTGATTAAATGGTTAGCTATAGTTTAATTACTTCAAGGGCATGATGTAGACCATTGAAGTATTTAAAGTTGATATTTGCACACATTTAAGAAGGAATTGCCTCAGAGGGTAACCAGCGGTGCTTTCTTTGCTAAATATTTCCCTCACTTCTTCCTGTAAACGGCTGTGTGACGTTTTGCTAACGCGTACCTGTACTAGCAGGCAGTGGAAAAAAGTTTTTGCTCCAATTACATTGCTCGATTTTCTGCTTGTCCTCAACGTCAATGTGAGTGACAGCTAGCTTAGAGTAACTTAGGTTGCTCACAGTAGCAAGTTAGCAACTGTCAGTGCAGTGCGAACTGCGAAAAAATGGGACGAAAGTGCTTGTTTGGGTGTGAGAGTCCTCACACGCTATTTAGTTTCCCCACAAACGCATGGCTACGGAAAAAATGGCTAGAATTTGGCCACATGAAGGAGGCTGCAATCTGCTCGAGCTCAAGGATCTGTAATTTGTATTTCGAGAATTGTTTATTCACGAATGCATTTGCTGTCCAGATGGGATTTGGGACTTTCTACTGAGTGGGCCATTCCCACCATCCACTACAATGGTCCCTCACTCCCTTTGAAAGTAAGTAACTAATTAGCATTTCTGTATAACGTTATATTTAATTCACTATCGGAAATGGCAACGTTAGCTATAACTCCTTATATATCATCTTGCTATGCAGCCAGAAACGAGAGAGGTTGCATGTCAGTGTGAGACAAGTTGGTCTGAAACTGAGGCAGGTCCCTAGGAGAAGTAAAGGCTAATCATGTTAGCTGAGCTGAAATTCTTATTTATAATGGCTGTTTTTCGTTCATTTGTTGTTCGAGGTAACTTAGGCACGTCTGCTTTCTTTTACTAACGTTACCGCTACGCTAGGCTAGCTGGGAGCTGCTGCCTCTAAGTTAGGTGTAACGTTAGCAGTAGCTTACATTGCTTGTTTTGTTGTCGATTAATTAAATAATCTGTAGCTATCTAGTTATGTAACGTTAGCTATATTATCTACACTTCAAGAATTGCGGTTTCTACCTTGTAAGAAAGACGGAGAATTTGGGCGCCAGGGTGGTATTTGACCACCAGTATTGAGCAGGCAGCGGCTGCGGTTTCTCTCTCGTAAGAACGACTGACCGCCGGTGTTGTGCCGTTTTTCGACTCTCCTGCAGATCTCAACCCCCTTTTCTTTGCCGGGCTAGCTTTGACAGTCAATACTAATATCTACTGATAGTCCACAGATTTTAGTTTAAAATGATAGATGTTATGATTTATTAACAGCTGAACAATCGTTGTTGCTGTCTAGCAATTTGCACACAGCTATCCTGTTATTGCGGTAACGTAACATAACGTTACTATAAAAACAGAACAGGATTCCGGATTCTCTGCGAATATTTATTACAGATGTTGACGTTACATCTGACTTATCATACCATTCAGAAACATCGAGATTCTCTTGGGGGTGGACCGCATTTTCTGCAGCTCCGGCAGCAGCAGCAACAGGGGGTGGCTCAAACATATCGGGCCGCAATGGAGCGAAGCCGCCCCCATGCTCGTAGTGATCTCCCTCCTTCCCGGTACCATTCTCGCCCTCCCCGACCTCATCTCCCTCTTCGTTCTCATCCTGCTGCCCCTCATTGTCCCACAGAAATGACGCTTCCTCCTCCTCAACAGAGGGAAATGGAGGAGGAGAGTGATCCTCAATTTGAGAAACAATGTCATCCATTTTGGCTAACGCGTTAGCTTTCTTTTGAGCACTGCTATCCAGAAGCTAACTAGCTAGCCACCGTGACAGCCTGCCCATTTAAAAAAAAAAGTCCCGCCCAAACGTCCGGTTTCACGAGGAAGCCTTCTGAAAAGCATGAGCAAAAATGTGATCTGACTTCTGTTGTGTGGGGCCTTTAAAAAAAAATGGCTGCCATAATTACAGTGAATCTGGCCTTTCTGAAGCGAGGGGTGAAACAGAAATGCCATTGGCCTCATTGGTAGGCAGCGCACCGGCATCTGCTTATTGAACAGGACCTTCTCCGCCAAGCAATTGCAGAATCTGCCAGCAGCGCTTGTGCTTCCTCACAACATGCGTGATTGCAGTAATGGTGCAGTTAACATTTGGACACCCACCAAATTAAAGCTTTTTCCCTTTTCCCTGTTTTTAAATGCCTTTGTCTGGATGGTGACCTTTACTTTGGCTGACTCTGATGAATAATAACTTCTTCATGTGCTAGTTCTTTTGTACAACACCATAAATAGCCATATTTGCTTTATTATATAGATATTAAAAAAATGTCTTTGTTTAGCACTGAAACCCATGGAATGGGCTATTGTAATGATATTAATAGTGAATGATTGCTTTAGTGTAATTCTGCAATGCTGGAGTTTCCTTTGAAGTGGGTGACCGTCTCCTTGAGGTCTGCTGTTCACCTTTTTGGCCTGTACACCCACACACACACACACACACACACAGACGCACGCACGTTCCCTGAGAGTGAAGACTGCTTTCATTTGATAAAGCCTCAGGATATCAGCCATGATTTTGAAAGGAAGGCTGTGTCTTCGGCGTCCTGCCCTTTGTACCACGTTCCACAGGTGAAGCCGACGTTTACAGAGACCACTGGAACAAGCTTATTGCTGCTCCACTGCCAAACAAACGCCTTTACTCTTTTATAGCATAACAATTTTCTAAGCACCGCACAGCCTGTAGTCGGTACTGAGGCTGCAGTCACATGGGCAAAGGGGATTAGTCGGCAGTGATGCTGTGCGAAAAAAAAAAAAAAAAAACTACTGCAGTATCATTTCAAGGAAAAATGGCCTCGGTATGCTTTAGACGTTTAAAAACCATCGTATTTGTGGTTTTTCTCCCGTTGGAATGCTCATGCTGTACTTCAATGCTCATGCAGCAGTGTCTGCAGCCCGTTCAATCGAGTGCAGACAGGCACGCGCTCTTCCCAAGCTGCTGCTTTTTCACACCTCAGCCCACAAGCCCAGCTTTGTACGGACATGAGACTGAGGAAGACGAAGCACGTGCAACTTAGCGAGCAGGTCGCAGGCGCCCATTTGACCAGCAGGGGTCGCTAGACCGCAGTGAGACTCGGATCCCAGCCAACTGAACCCTCCCTAACCCAGGGTGACGCAACAGGCAATTACACGCAGCCCCGCGGGATCGCGAGGCACATCCATGCGCTAGAACAGTGCCTCAACAGGACGAGCCACCCAGCAGCCCCAAAACCATCCATTTTTAAAATGTATTTTCTGCATCGCTGGCATCTATTAATCTACATTGAAAGAGGCAGTAATTTGCCAAATGCCCTGCTACTTTCCATGTACGTATGCATTGATTTATCCCTGCATTCATTTACAGTGTTGCAGTACAGGCTCTCCATCTCATTAAATCAAAGCTTGAGCCTTTTACATAAATCTCATGCGGTCTTATAGATTTTAACATCTTGCTGGTTGGTGCTTATGTTGATGCACATTAAAGTGTCGAGAGATGTTTAATGTGAAGTAAACCCAGTGACTGATGCAACGAAAATCACATTTTCAGTGCTTTCATTGGGCTCTGAGGAAGTTCTTCATAAGAAAAGGACTGTCGCTTTACTTTTCTGTGCTTTCTTTGCTACATATATATTTTCTCTTTATGTTCGACCAAAACTGACGGCCACTTGTGTTGAACGAACCAGAATTGAAAGAAAGGCGAACAGCAAGAAAGAAGAGAAATTTAGCAGTCTCCAAATTGGAGGAAGATAAGGGTGTGATCCAGCAGCCGGCGTGTCAGTTACGCGGGGTTATCAGTGCAGCCGGAGCCGTGTTAGGCAGCTGCACCAGCGCCGCTCCCTGACTGGCCAGCCTTCAGCCGGAGACTTCACGATTGGCATCGGCAAACCTGCGCGCTGCACAGAACGTCCTGTATTCCCCCCGGTTTCCATGGCAACGGGGCTCGGCGGCTGCTCGGGCAGGTTCCGAGGGGGTCTGCGACTGCGGGCAGGGAAGCGGAGTCTTTTTTAAGACGCCGCTCAGCCAATTGTCAACACCTGAAGCCTGCGGGGGGTGCGGGAAATCGATGTGGGTCTGTGTGCTGTGTTCAGCAGTTACTAAAGTAGAAGATGAAAGAAAAAGGATAAGAAACAGTTTAAATAATCTAATATATATTTTCTTAGATTTAAAGTGTTCATTAATCCAACAAACAACAGATTTATACTTACTTTTCCTATATTTATAGATGGGGAAAATAACATTTCCTTTCAATGTAATGTATTGAGTTGGAGGTCTGAAATTGTGTCTGTTCTGTAATGGTATTCACTTCAAGCTAACTCCTGATTGGCAGCTCTGTAAAAGGTTTCACCTTTGATTGGTTGAAATGTAAATTACATAGGCAACATATTCTGTAAAAGTTCAATACCGAATTCCCCTGTCATGCGCAGCATAAGAACTGTTGCTTTTCTTTAAAAAAAAAAAAAAAAAAAAAAATTTTAATCAACAGAATAGTCTTTCTATCGAAGTGTTTGTTATTTTCGATGGTTTGTGTGTAACTATTTGAAATTATCTTGATTGCACCGGGTCCTTTTAAAGGAAAGCATAAGAGCATGGGCTATTGGCCATCCAAAACAAGTACGCTCTTCAGGAGAGGAGCGTGCGTCTGGGTTTTTAATTGAGCCGCCCCGAGCCCGCGCAGCGCATGGCAAGCAGCGCTCGGCGGTATGGAGGGGGCGCGGGTAATTGATGCGGTTCTGGGTCCGGAGCAGACATTTATCTTGCCCTTCATACCTCCTTACCCCGCATCGATTTCTGTTCTGCCCTGATTGTCTCTGTCACCCTGACCTCCGCGGCCAAGGTGGACGCCGTCCTCCGAGACCGGCTGTCAGGCTAGTCAATTCCTCCCTCTCTCTCTCTCTCTCTCTCTCTCTCTCTCTCTCTCTCTCTCTCTCTCTCTCTCTCTCCGCTCGAGGGGGAAAAAAAAATTGGAAGAAGACCAGGGGTCCAGAGATGCCTTATCTGTTGATATTAGAGTCCGGAGGAGGAGGGCCAGACTCAATCACCCGGGGGATATTGGCGGAGACGGCTGCTGTCACGTCTGCCGTGGGAAGCCGGGGAAAAGTTGTGTGGAGATGAGCCACCGTCGAAACGTCTCTCTTCACAGATAAACTCAAGTCTCAGCTGCTCTTGGTTTTGAGTGGTGTAGAAAGGACGGGAAAGACCGTTCATACCTGTGTGTATGAACAGTATGCTTTTATGGGAATTGTGCACTTGGCATTTCTTTTATTTTTTATTTTTAATTTTTTTAATTTTATTTTTTTAAATAGCAGTTTAAGGAGAGCAGACATTCTGCCCTCTTTATTCAGACTGGGAAAGTGGAGAGGGTACATATAAAGACTGTTGCTCAGTACAGAGAGCGCCACTGCCAGGAATGAACCCTCCCCTGCCCGCCTGCCTGGCGGGACTCCTACATGGGCTGAGCATCGGCTGCCCTACAGTACCAGTTTTGCCCTTGCGCTGTTCTCTCGCAATAGAGAATCGCTATAGCAACTCGTTGAGGTGAAATATGACATTAAACATTGTGTCATGACACGTAAGTACAAAAGCACGCAAGTACAATTTTAAAAGCAACAAACGTGATATGTTACTGTCCTAAAGGCTCTAGAAAAGCTTTTTGTGAGTTTCACCCCCATATCACCCAGCCCCGGGCTGCTGTTTGATGGTTATGGAGGAAACCCCGCTCGCTGAATGAAATGGCACAGGCTCTGATCCTTAAGAAAAGCAGAATGTGAGTGAAATCCTGCACATGTGCCTGTGTGACCATATCCAGGCAAACGCACAGGCCCGCTGACTGCAGAGAAGCACAGATACAGAACACCAAGGTGAATCGCTTCATAAAATGTACATCGTTTTTCTTTCTCACATGACGTCCCGGCGTATGTAAGTGTGGATGGGGGGCAGCAGATGTTGGAGTCTGACAGGAATTATCACTGGCGCATAAACATGCAAACGGGGACACCTGCATTTATCAGAGAAGGACGGTTAACCACAAGCACTTCAGATTCATGATTAGAGAAGGGCGATGCAGACTGGAGCAATTAAGTTGCTTAATAGAAAAGGGTAAATAAGCCTATACATATAGATTTTTACTTTCCCATCAACGACACGGCACGCTAAACGGATACTTCCAGTGTGTTGGTGTGTGGAATCGCTGGAGTGTGAAAGGTTGTAGATGCATGACTACTCGCTGAAACGGGAGCATAGTTGTACGGTCCCCTCAATTTCCACTTTCTATTTCCTGTTTTTGCAAATGAGATTTCCAGCTTTAGATCCACAGTAAACCAGTGAGTAAGGTTATTTAGCTGGGTTGGGAGAAGCAGTGCAGTATTGTGGTGAGGAAGCTGGGCTTGTTACTGAGTTCCATTCCCAGGTGGGTCTGAACCTGAATTACTTTTGTAAATATCTAGTTTTGTAAATGGCTTGTACTTAAAAGTAAATAGATAAATAAATTGAGTTGCTCTGGATAAGAGCCTCAGCTAAATGCCTAAATGTGAATGCAAAATGAGAGACTGAGGCTTGAACCTGTGACTGTCGAACGCAGCCTGCACTTTTACTGAGAGCCTTTACTGACTGAGCCACTCTATAGGGCCCAGCCTGCACTCCTGCTACGAGCCTTTACTGACTGAGCCACTCTATAGGGCCCAGCCTGCACTCCTGCTGAGAGCTTTTACTGACTGAGCCACTCTATAGGGCACAGCCTGCACTTTTACTGAGAGCTTTTACTGACTGAGCCACTCTATAGGGCCCAGCCTGCACTCCTGCTGAGAGCCTTTACTGACTGAGCCACTCTATAGGGCCCAGCCTGCACTCCTGCTGAGAGCCTTTTCTGACTGAGCCACTATATAGGGCACAACCTGCACTCATGCTGAGCCTTTACTGACTGAGCCACTCTATAGGGCCCAGCCTGCACTCCTGCTGAGAGCCTTTACTGACTGAGCCACTCTATAGGGCCCAGCCTGCATTCCTGCTGAGCCTTTTACTGACTGAGCCACTCTATAGGGCCCAGCCTGCACTCCTGCTGAGAGCCTTTACTGACTGAGCCACTCTATAGGGCCCAGCCTGCACTCCTGCTGAGAGCTTTTACTGACTGAGCCACTCTATAGGGCCCAGCCTGCACTCCTGCTGAGAGCTTTTACTGACTGAGCCACTCTAGGGCTCAGCCTGCACTTTTGCTGAGAGCCTTTACTGACTGAGCCACTCTATAGGGCATAGCCTGCACTCCTGCTGAGAGCCTTTACTGACTGAGCCACTCTATAGGGCCCAGCCTGCACTCCTGCTGAGAGCCTTTACTGACTGAGCCACTCTATAGGGCCCAGCCTGCACTCCAGCTGAGAGCTTTTACTGACTGAGCCACTCTAGGGCCCAGCCTGCACTCCTGCTGAGAGCTTTTACTGACTGAGCCACTCTAGGGCTCAGCCTGCACTTTTGCTGAGAGCCTTTACTGACTGAGCCACTCTATAGGGCATAGCCTGCACTCCTGCTGAGAGCCTTTACTGACTGAGCCACTCTATAGGGCCCAGCCTGCACTTTTGCTGAGAGCCTTTACTGACTGAGCCACTCTATAGGGCCCAGCCTGCACTCCTGCTGAGAGCCTTTACTGACTGAGCCACTCTATAGGGCACAGCCTGCACTCCTGCTGAGAGCCTTTACTGACTGAGCCACTTTATAGGGCACAGCCTGCACTCCTGCTGAGAGCCTTTACTGACTGAGCCACTCTATAGGGCCCAGCCTGCACTCCTGCTGAGAGCATTTACTGACTGAGCCACTCTATAGGGCACAGCCTGCACTCCTGCTGAGAGCCTTTACTGACTGAGCCACTCTATAGGGCACAGCCTGCACTCCTGCTGAGAGCCTTTACTGACTGAGCCACTCTATAGGGCTGAGCCTGCACTCCAGCTGAGAGATTTTACTGACTGAGCCACTCTATAGGGCCCAGCTTGCACTCCTGCTGAGAGCCTTTACTGACTGAGCCACTCTATAGGGCCCAGCTTGCACTCCTGCTGAGCCTTTACTGACTGAGCCACTCTATAGGGCCCAGCCTGCACTCCTGCTGAGAGCCTTTACTGACTGAGCCACTCTATAGGGCCAAGCCTGCACTCCTGCTGAGAGCTTTTACTGACTGAGCCACTCTAGGGCCCAGCCTGCACTCCTGCTGAGAGCTTTTACTGACTGAGCCACTCTATAGGGCCCAGCCTGCACTCCTGCTGAGAGCCTTTACTGACTGAGCCACTCTAGGGCTCAGCCTGCACTCCTGCTGAGCCTTTACTGACTGAGCCACTCTATAGGGCCCAGCCTGCACTCCTGCTGAGCCTTTACTGACTGAGCCACTCTAGGGCCCAGCCTGCACTCCAGCTGAGACCCGCTACTGAGCCACTCTAGGGCCCAGCCTGCACTCCAGCTGAGACCCGCTACTGAGCCACTCTAGGGCCCAGCCTGCACTCCAGCTGAAACCCGCTACTGAGCCACTCTATAGGGCCCAGCCTGCACTCCAGCTGAGACCCGCTATTGAGCCACTCTTGGGCCCAGCCTGCACTCCAGCTGAAACCCGCTACTGAGCCACTCTATAGGGCCCAGCCTGCACTCCAGGTGAGACCCGCTACTGAGCCACTCTATAGGGCCCAGCCTGTGCTTGTGGTGAGAGTCTTTACTGACTGAACCATTTGGACACCCAGTTTCCCGTTTTATTTTGTTCAGTATATTTAACCATAAAGGAGCAGGCATCATTTTTATTGTTGCATTTCAATTTAATGAATGTGTTCGTGTGCAAATATGAGACAGAGGCGGTTTTTGACTTTTTTTTTGAAAAGCCAGAAATAATAAAATGTTTTCTGTAATCTTTGTCTTATTTAGAAAGAACTATGACCAGATTGTATAAAAATCACTGCAAATAGAAGGGCATTAGGATAACTGGGTATAATGTTGTGCGAGTATGAAAGAGAAGCCGTTTTGATGGTTATACAGGTGAACAGTAGTGTGGGGGAGGGGAAATTTTTTTTGCCAGTGTTTACGAACTGGAAAATGCTTTAACAAGGTTGTGTCGACCTCTACTGCCCCATAAAACAACTCTTCTTTGTGAAAGGAATATTAGGGCGCTCGACATAAGGTTTGGAAACGGTTCAACTTCACTTCAGTCCATTCAGGAAAATAATTGTAGTCAATGTTGGCTGTAATGTTCTATGGACGTTTTTTTCCCACTCATCATAAGTTGAGTTTCAGTTCATTTCGTGAAATACTGTGGAATTGACCTCATCCTTGCTAGCATTTATTTGGATTTTTCTACGAAGCAAAAGCTGCTACCACGTGCAACTTCAGCCTTCATTTTACTTACTTGCTTGTCAAACATTGGGAGAATGTGCCGTATCATGATAGCCCGTATTTTATTTCCAGAAAGGAGGCCACACCATTTTTAAGT
Organism: Synaphobranchus kaupii; assembly: GCA_029718625.1. Lineage (NCBI taxonomy): Eukaryota > Metazoa > Chordata > Actinopteri > Anguilliformes > Synaphobranchidae > Synaphobranchus > Synaphobranchus kaupii. The sequence continues at coordinate 40,980,040 of CM056384.1, forward strand.
AGAGGGGAGTAGGTTGCAGACTAAGGGCTCTATTTTCTGTCTGGCGCATGGCGGGTGGCGAGCCAGCGCATTGGCGATGTGACATTTTCGGCATGTACTTTCACACTCCTGAGCCCGTTTGACTCGCCGTGCTCTGGAAGTGGGAGGAGGGTCGCTGGTGGAGGTGTGTCAGTCCAGAGCGAGCAGCGAAACACTATTTCCCAGCCGGTGGCGAGCCATCACTGGCGAGGTAGCAATTTTGTCATGGATTTGCACGCGCATGAGCTCGTTTGGTAATTTGGGGACTCGCCGTGCGCTGAAGTGGGAGGGAAGCCGCTACTGGGCGGGTGTGTCTGTCAGGAGGGAGCAGCCCAGTTCAATTTTACTGCAGCGGAATGCTATTTTGGGCTAAATTACATTGTGATTCGCGCTCACGCTGCTCGCCAGGTGAGACCACGTTAACGGCGCAAATCGCATCACAGCGTACGCGGAGTTGCTCATTTCGGGGCTTTCCCCAATGTGTGCATGATCATAACCTATTCAAAAGCCAATCAACCATTTTTGTGGATACAAGGGTTAAACAAGTCTTAAAATTAAAGCGAAATTAATCTTACACCAATCAATTACTGCCATGGCTATACTGGGGACATAATTACAAATCAAATCAAAATTAACAAATGAAAAGCAATGGGTAGGCTTATTCAGTCACCTTAACAACGCTCTGACAGTCATCAAATAGGATATGCGCCTATCTCACCGTTACTGGCCGAGGTGAGAGGGACTAGCCTCTAAGCCTAACCTACCTGACTCGCCCACTTAATTCTCTCTTTTCACAACCACCAGGCAAATTGATTCAAACATTGGTCCACAAAAAAAAAATGTAAAAACAGTGCAGATAATAAAGTGAAATAAATAATAACGTACTGTGCAAAAAATAGCCTAAACGAATTGTACATTTGTGAAAGTGTTACCGCTATTAGTTGAAATAAACGGACTACAGCGCAGCAGATAGGCTACTTGATGTAGCTAGGCTACAGTATACAGGCCCAATACGGCATAAAAAGCATTTGAAATAACAGGCAGCTAGATAAGATCGATGGTATGGCCTACTTGCAATTTTGCATATTATGAAACGAACAGTGACCAGTGATAATGGACCATGCTTACTCAAACTATGGCCTACATTTTTGTTCAGAGAAATCAACATATCAACACCAGACCACGTTGGATGTGATTTCTCATCGATCCAGTCGAATGGTTTTATGCCAGTTTCATCGGACACAACCGAACCTACATGAAACTTTCCCATCATCTTTCAAATCAAAGTAGCCTACTCCTGCTGGTTTTACAACTCGACATAGCTGCGTGACTCAACGCTGTAGTAATCTCAGGTCACTTTCGACTTTGTCAACTGCTAGCAGCCACGTCCACAACCACTGCCGCACACAAAGCCCCTCAAATAAATTAATTTAGATTAAAATGCAACACTATAAACCGTTTTGCCTTTCACTGTGCATATATCCCTTTCACTCACCGTGCAAATGCAACACGTGTGTGTGTAGGTAAAGCGTGCACATGGTGACCTAGCTAACGTTAGCAGTCAAACTACTTTGTTCGAAATGCAATAGCCATAGCTAAGTTAACTTTACACAACCACAGCCACACAAAACCACAAACGATAACGCCCCAGTTAGAAAATAAATTGTTTAGAAGGTGGCAACCAAACTTCCATCGTGCAAGCTGTAAATTAACCTTACCTGGCTCATGTCTGGCACATCTGGTGAAAATCCCCACTCCGAGTGTTCCTGCCAACAACTGAACGGGGAGGGACAATGAAACATCTGGAATTCAACTCGGTAGTGCTAAACTGTATAGCTAATTGCTCATGTAGCTAGCCTATGTAATGTTATCTAACGTTATGCCTGGACACTCAAAAAAATCAAAGTGTTCATCATTCAGCACAAAACAATTTCACAAGCGAACTAAGACTAGATTTTGAGTTAGGCTAACATTACATTAACTTGCATGTCCTCCGTACATCACGTCTTCAACGTCTGCCATGCAGCACTAGTGCTAGCTATAATAATAATAATTCTAATAAAACTAAAACTATTTACTGTAGTGTAACACAAAATCTCAATAAATAAATTTACCTTACCTGTCTTTTCACATTCAAATGGTTCACCAAAAAGAACATTCGTTCCGTGGAGGATATCTCGCAGACAGTAGGCTATACGAATGGGCGCGCGATTTGAAGGGGCAACCGTTATTTTCCCGAGACCCCTTGCGATCCACAGTATGTTGCTGTAAATTCAAACATTTGACCGTATGTTGCTGTAAATTCAACATTTGACCGTTGAAATGCTTGAACAACCACGAGACTCCCACAATGCACTGTATCACAGCATTGTACTGTACAAACTAAATACAGTAGATTGCTGTTTGAATTTCACTGTAAATTTACATCAAAGGTTTACAGTGTGGTACTCGTGCTGATTTTCATTGAAGAGAGAAGCAGAGGGGTGGGAGGGGGTGGGGGAAGCAGAGTTAAAGCGTACCGGGCGCATATGAGTTCCTCATAAGTCATAAGTCTGGTACTCGTGCACAGCCCTTATGCTGATTTTCATTGAGGAGAGAAGCAGAGGGGTGGGGGGAGGGGAAGCAGAGTTAAAGCATACCGGGTGCATACGAGTTCCTCAGAAGTCATAAGTCTGGTACTCGTGCACAGCCCTTGTGCTGATTTTCATTGAGGAGAGAAGCAGAAGGGTGGGAGGGGGTGGGGGAAGCAGAGTTAAAGCGTACCGGGTGCATATGAGTTCCTCAGAAGTCATAAGTCTGGTACTCGTGCACAGCCCTTGTGCTGATTTTCATTGAGGAGAGAAGCAGAGGGGTGGGGGAAGCAGAGTTAAAGCATACCGGGCACATACGAGTTCCTCAGAAGTCATAAGTCTGGTACTCGTGCTGATTTTCATTGAGGAGAGAAGCAGAGGGGGTGGGGGGAAGCAGAGTTAAAGCATACCGGGTGCATATGAGTTCCTCAGAAGTCATAAGTCTGGTACTCATGCACAGCCCTTGTGCTGATTTTCATTGAGGAGAGAAGCAGAGGGGTGGGGGAAGCAGAGTTAAAGCATACCGGGCACATACGAGTTCCTCAGAAGTCATAAGTCTGGTACTCGTGCTGATTTTCATTGAGGAGAGAAGCAGAGGGGGTGGGGGGAAGCAGAGTTAAAGCATACCGGGTGCATATGAGTTCCTCAGAAGTGCTCTCCGGGGTGATTTGGCCCCTGCTGCAGTCATTTTGAAAGTGTATTACCGAGCGGCGGCTCGGGTGATTTAGCGAGATGAAGCCCGCGCGCGGGCCTGATGAATTGCTGGCGGCAGTGTCGCCGCGCTCTCTGTCTGAGACCGGCTGAGCCATCGCGCTCTCCCTCTCCCTCCCAAGGTCACGGCAGTCATGAACAGGTGAACAGGTGATTGAGTCTAATGGACGCAAATTGACACGATCAGCGGCCCTCGCCTTGGAGTTGCACGGACGGATTGATTCGAACACGCCGAGGTGTAAAACTCCCCGTAGGAAATCGCTCTCCTTCCGCACGTCTTAGTTTTCGGTGACCTTCACAACACTGCCGCTGCAATTAGCCTCATTGCTGTTGGTTTATTAATGTATTTGCCGGGGTTATGTGGTGAAGTAGCAGTAATTGAACAATAGGTTATCACTGTCTAATTAAGGTTTGTTTACGGATAAAGTGAATGTGTAGAACGTGCTGCTGTGTGTGTATCAGAATGCTTGTGCCAGAAGCCCACTCATTATACCATTGACCCTCATACCCCGACATAATCACAATAATACAGATTCTTATTTTGTGTCGAATGAAACCCATTAAGGTAACGTCAACGATTTATTTATTTTGTTGACCATTACAAGGTTATTGCAATTTTAAACCGTCTTTCAGGAGACTTGGTTCATGTTCACATCCACACACATCAGTTGTGACATCACGGTGGCATGGGGCTACCAATACCACTATTTCGGTCATCCGCCGAGCACTTTTTTGTTGACCTTCTCAAGGTTTGTAGATTTGTGGTGTTTTTTGTTGGTTTCCAGAGTGTCGGTGGTTTCCCTGACAGGAAAAAAGGCGCTCGTCATGTCAGTGCCAGCCCGGTTCCATTCACTGGTGATAAATGGAGGACAGTGGAGACATCAAACCTGTCTCTGTAAAAATGTCCTTCCCCCACATCCTCTGATTGGATGATGGGTTCCCACCCAAGCAAAATGGTTCTCTGCTGTAATATGAAATATTTCAGACACTACGGAAAAAAGTGCCGGACAAGAGTTTTGATGAAAAGATCACTGTTTGTTTATTAATATTAATGATGGGAGATGGTCTTATGTTTGGGGGGGAGAGAGTGTAATTTAGTGCCTGTATCTGCCCTATCTAGCCTACTAGAACACTTGTGAACACTTTCTCACTGCTTTTTGTGAAGAGGGAACAGGTGTCTGTGTGAGGGGAGATTTATAAAGCTGTTGGAAATGGCAACGTAGGTTCAACCTAAGAGCAGGAATTTACTTGTCAAGGTTGTGTCAACCGCTGTATATTTTGAGCACAATTTTCTTTGAAGGCTTGTCTAGAGAGACTCGTCTCCTGTTTAAAATGTTTAAAAATCTGGTATTGATTGTATGACACAGGCTATACTTTGTCGTGAAAAAAAAAGAAAAAGATAAATAAATAAAAATGTACTGCTTTCCCTGTAACAAACACACATGCACAAATCATTGTCCTCGTGTCCTCATGATTAGGGTCCATAGTGAGACCATTTTTTAATCTATATCGCTGATAAAACACAAGTAATTAACTTGATAACCATGCATAGTTGTCCATGTGAGATTTTTCCCCGCTGATGTAATTAGAGTGGGTAAAGTTTGTCTCAAAGCACAATTATTATATAAGATTCTGAAAACTTTTTAGTGTAGCTCTTTCCTGCGAAGGCTTACGGTGTGTGTAAGGTATTCACTATTACCCTCACATCACATTTATTTACAGGTTATGAAATGCTAAAGATCCTTTTTTGTATGTAGTACTGGTTTTTGTAAGTAGGGTGTGCGTGTGCTGGCTTTCGCAAGTAATGTGTATTCACCATGAGAATAGTGTGTGCGTGTGTGTGTGTTTGCTTTCACAAGTAATGTGTATTCACCATGATAATGGTGTGTGTTTGTGTGTGTGTGTGATGGTAATGTATCCCTCCGATCAGAATATGTGGAAGTTAATTTTGCCCTGTTTAATTATATTGAATGATTCATGGTGGGTTTCTTGCTTTAATCAGTGTGGAGGGGGGAAAAAATCCTCTTCAGTGTTGTTTTAGAAACATGTTGTGACAGACGGATCATTCATACCGACATGCAAATTAGTTACTACTGGAAACCAACCAGATTTATTTGTAACAAGAAAAATGACACGTTTCAATTAATGTTGTAATTGCTTTGTTGATGGAGAAGATCACACGAATAAGGATAAGGCCTACCTGTTATATCTTCAAGTAAGACATGGGAGTATATCAGGATTTAATTTGCAGTGGTTGTGCAGCAGTTATTGTTTGATATAACAAAGGTCTTCAACATTTTAAGAGGATGTTCCCTCTAACCATTAGTGAGGAAAAATTACCTTGCTGCAAATTCTTATTGTATTGAGCTTTGAGGCTCAGTGGAAGTGTTTTTTGTATTCAGAGTTGGTTTACAGCGTCAGATACTCAATGAGAACAATGTGTTATTGTAAAAATTGAAATTGAATTTTGTGAAAGAATGATCAGGGTTCAGAGATGTGAAATTCATTTGTATTTTTAGACTAACAACTCTAACGGACGACAGAATCCATAAATCAGATTAAAGCAGCTCTGTTTGCTCTAAATAATTTATATACACCAGCTGAAATGAGTAATAGTTGGTTGATTTGTGTGTGTGTGTGAGATGCAAGTAGCATTCCATTTTGTTGGGTTTTCTCTTTTGAACTTAACCAAGGTGATTATCTTCATGTTGTGGAAAGGTGGCATTGAAAATCTTTTGTTTCTTTTTCTTTTGTTATTGTTGTTATTAAAATTTTTTTGGACAAAGCAGTTGGGCAGTCCAAATGGCTTATAAAAGTTGAGCCATAAATAAAAGTTTATCAACTTAATTTGACACGGTACTCTATTTTTTGTGGCAATACAGCGTTCTGTATTACAATGGGTCTGCCCATGGACTGCTTAAGGGGAATTCCACTGAAAAATGATTGATTTGTAGCAAAGTAGCTCTCCCCCTGATTACAATGACCTCTCAGCCAACTCTCTACCTTTTGTGAGAGCAGAGATATAGCCCCAAACTACTGCGCATGTACCAGGTATCTGCTTTACTGTGAACTACAACTTACAGTTTATGGGCGGTGTCAGACAAAGCCAGTCACATCTTGCCACTCCCACTGAATACCAGAGTGGAGGGGCTGGGCATTTTACTATTAGTCCTGCACTGCAGCGGCAAGTTAGCCGCTAACGTTACAGTTCTACTGTAAAAATACCACCACCATTAGCTGGAGTTTCCAGAAAAACGGGAAATAGGGCCATTAATTTCGGAAAACACAGCCCTTCATTTATCTACTTTTGGTATCGTGAAAATAGAAAATGACATCGTTAACATTGCTTCTGTAATCGAACGTTCAAAGTGAAAACCGTTTCATTATGGTCAGCTCGCTATTGTTGGTCTACTTTTCATGGTCATCGATCATAATGTAGTTGACCTGGTTCCTTACCAGGAGATTCAGTAAGGCAGAGGAGATGTCAGGGAATGAGGCCACTGAGTTGGATTATTTGTAACCGCATAAGGACAGCACTCGAGTCTTGGTTTAGAAATATCTTTAGGAAACAATATGTTAATGTAATTTTCTGACATTATAATAATAAAAAAAAATAAAAATAGCAATGATAGCTAACTTGTTCCCTACTCAGAACAGTGACAGACACGGCATTGTTTTCCCCCTCGCTGGCTCCGCCTACCTGCCCATGTAACGTACACCCACTTGACGCCACTGTAGTTTTTCAAAAACGAGGAAGGGTAGAGGTGCACGTCGTCATGACGTATACCTCTACCAAAATGTAATCTTTATCTGCAGATATCTCAGTCTAGAAATGATTTTGGCCAGCCACAAAGAGAGACTTAATTTATTTTAATGAGAACAGTAACACCGATGGACACGGTATTTTCTTGCCTAGTTTTGTCACACCTTTTCAAAGTGAAAGCTCTCATATTGATGTTACTGAGAATTAGATGCGGTCCGGCTCGAGCTCATAATGCGGATGCTACACGGTTTTCACTGTCAAGTGTTTATATCTTAAATGATTTTGCATCGTTACAGACTGCTGTTGGAGTATGTTTGCTCATGGTCGTAAAGTTTACATTTGACTTTATTTTCTGAAATGTGCTGATATTGACACAAAATTACACTCTCTCTTCCATTCTTCGCAAAGCATTTTGAGGAACGTCTGTTTGATTTTCGCCTAGCACGCAAGCATACGCCTACTTTATTACTTGAGAGTTGATCAAGGAACATTTTTCCCGTGTCTATATCACATCCTCACTCAATTGTCAAAGCCCTAGCACTAGATGAGCACTTTTCAACACAAGCCTGGGACAATCAGTGAGAATAGGACCGTGTAAAAAAAAAAAAAAAAGGTTATATAATAATAATTGATTGGACTTTTTGGATAGGATTTTTATTAAGCTGAGATATCATTGATATTTAAATTAGGCTAATGTATTACATGTTCAGTCATCTTAAAGCTAAACCTGAGACATTTTGAAATATTCAGTTGCTGAAAACTGAAATAAATATGTAATCTTGATTAATGTAATTCACTTAAAGCAAGTTTTTGTTGTTTCGTTTTTATGTAATTATTACACATCAGAGGTGTGAAAAGAATTGTACAACCCCCCCCCCCACCCCAAAGGTGTGAAAATGATTGTATTATATAATTATTAATTATACTGTGCACCGCCCCCTGCCCCACACTCCACAACACCACCCATTAATACAAATCTTCTAGGGGAAACACTGTATTATGACTAGAAATAAGTTCTGTGTGTTATGCTGGGGTGAGCAGTAAAATATGTATGTGGGGTGATTTGATTTACTCAGAGCTAGATTGGCTTAAACAGTAAAGGGTCAACACAAATACGTTCTATACACAGTGTCACATAGTCAGTAATTCCAAATTCCAAATATGATCTCAAGTGCACCTATATCTTCACCAAACGACCCACATAACTGTAAGGTTGTTTGGCACAGTAATTTGGTGCCATAAAACCCCTATAATTCTCTGAACGGCGAATTCAGCGCACCACGTCTGACCGTCCATCCACATTATTTCCGGAAAGCGGATGGCGAGATTGGCCTGGCATGGGGGCTGATTGTCCTTCCCAGTGCAGTGACTCCGCCCCCCCGTGAGGAGCAGCTGATTCTCAGCAGGTCCCCAGGAAAATGCGCGCAAGCTGCCAGCGCAGCCGCGGGTCCCCCGAGCTGCCAACCGAGCCGCTGCCCCCCACAGAGTTACGGCCTTTAAGTGCCCTCTCTGGACCTTCCCTGTCTCTCTGTCTCTCAGAGTCTGCCCGCTTCCAACAGACAGGATGAAGTGCGCACTGAACAGTCTCTGCATTCAACCCATTTTTTTTTTTTTTTTTTTACTCCTGTCATTGTCTTCGGTATCATTGATTTGAGCCACAGCAGTCTGTGTTGCGAGATTTATTGCCGTTTCGTCGAAGGCTAGTAACGTTTGTGGGGAGAAATGTAGCGTTTACAGACAACGTGTTTCTGCTGGCAACCGCACAAAGGGGAAATGAGGACAGAAAAATCAACAAACACGGTCACTACTTTGTTTTTGCCAAAAACAAGGTGGATTAGATTGCGGACTCAGACAAGCTGTTTGATTTGCACTGAGCTCCAGCCTCTACCGAAAAGTGTTTATTAAGTACCGTGCAACGGTTTAGCGATTAAAACGATATTAGGCCCTCTGACCGAGTGGAAAGCTTTCCGTCCCTCGTGCCACATAAAATAAACCAAATAACATTGGGCTTCAACCCCAAAACGGACCCATCCCACGCGCAATAGCCAAAATGCTGCCTTTCAAACTGTTGCCATTAAATCCGGTTCTTCCTCTAAGACCTTCTCGCCTCAACTCCTCTCACCCATGTCCATCCCTCATGTTGCTTTTCCTCAGGATGAGGTCACACCCTTTCGCCCATTTGGGACGGGAAGCACCTATGTGTTGCATTGTTATGGCGTTTGCAACACTTACCCTGAGAAAACAAAAAAAGACTAAAAAAACAGTACTAAGCATTTAAATGCATTTAAAAATTTAACATGAAAAGTGTAAGAAATGGTGATACTCATCTAGTGTTGTGTCCCACATGCCTTCATTCCCGATTATAGTAAAAATAAACTAAAGTAAGAGTTCAGTCTAATTGCATTGTGCTTATGAGCCAGTGCAGTTATAATGGAAGTTGTGCAACTTAGTTTCTGCACGAGTGAGAATTTTACAGTTTTTTTGTATTCGACACAAAATAATTAGACTTACAGAAAAACAATGCAAGAGAAGCAAACTTTTGGCAGATGCAATGGCGTGCACTTTGGTTAGGGAATACAGAAAATACATTAGAGCTCGCTCATATGCAGAGCTCTTTGTTTTACATTGTCACACAACTTTATCGGTTTGCCTGCAAATGCTGGAAAGACTCATTTGCCTCAGTGCAAACGAGCAATCTGACTGAGATGCAGGGGGCAGTTAAGCGAACGGCTAAGGAAGCAGACCGGTAAATATTGGACGTGTGAAGGTAGGCTATATTTTCCTAAAGCGCCGTGTGTCCGTGGAGCCCTGCCTGTATTTATAGCCTGTTTATGATCTCTTTGAAGTGGCTGCTTTCTTTCCGTCCCGTGTGCAGGTTCATCCACGGCGGGGCCAGTTTATTACTGCTATTTTGCACTTAAATTTTGTTTGTGCATTTCCATGGTATAATGAGCACTGTATGTGTGGCAGTGAATAAATTGGAATAAATTAGACAACACAATGGCTCCCCTAGGAATGCAAATTGACTTGCATTAACTTGCTTGCAAATAGCCAAACGGCCAGGCACCTTACTTTATTTTTCTCAGTCAACACGAGGTGCATGGCGCAGTACTATGTACTGCTGTTACACTTGTTTTTGGACACCTTTTATTTTTGCTTTCATTTTACAAAAAAGGCTACTAATTAACTTACGGTCTTCAATCAAGACCTTCATAAGTAGAATCACGAATCGTAGTGCTGGGCTCGAACAAAAAAACCTGCACCCACCTCGGCCCTTTTCGGATAAGATTGGACACCCCTGGTCTAAATGCTTTCAGCCGCTGAATTCTCTGCGATTGGCAAGCATAGAGAATGTTCAGCATAGAAGTCAGTGCGTCTCCAAGGTTGGTTTAATTTTGTATGCGACTTAAGTAGTGATGCCTAGCATTAATGCTGAAGAGTACTGCACTGCTGTGAATTTACAATCTGGAGGGGGGGACACAGTCCCTGTAGCTTTCATTGATAAATAAAGCTATCCCTGTCTGGTTTTATAGAGTTCTCATGCAAATACGCTGTTCCCCTGAGCTTCTGGGAACAACTGGGCCCCCATTAATGCAGAGTCCTGGGTTGGCTCTTTTTCCTATTTATCTTGGCCTGTACTATAGGTGCCAAAGTAAGGGTTAGCTGCTTGCTTTTTTACTTTTTTAGGACTAGTTTAAAAATAATTTAAATGTCTGAGGTATTTCTTCTTCTGCATGAGAAATGATTATTTTTCATGTTTTTGGTGCAAATATTAGATGGAAGTTCAAGCCTGTAGGCAGTATATCCACTGATATTTCTAGGGCTGCCTTCGACCAAAGAAAACTTGCTCGACCATTTTTTTTCGACTGAATGTCGATTCATTTAAAACGTAAATTTCTTTTGTGTCGTCTTTCTCAGTGTATATTGCGGAATGGGGGGAGGGGGAAGTGGTGGAGCGATTGCGGATTGTCCTTGAATAGTAATCATAAATTTTGGAGAAAAAAAAACAAGGTCACATTACATTTCCAAAGATTAAAAAAAAAGCCCAAAAGACCGTGACTTAAACTTGAAACCAAAATTACATAGTGTTCGCGGTCGTGTAAACTCCTAGCTAAATCCACTTGTTATAAGTAAGGCTGGGTGTTTGTCATGGAATATATTAGCTGACGGAGAAGTCACGGCAAAGTCGTTGAAAATCGCAGAAAACTGGAAAAAACGCGGCAGAAATCACAGGGTTTCTTTCTTTTTTTGGTCGATTAGTCGACCAAGGTAGGTCAGCCTGAGATATTTCAGAATGATTAGGCTTACTTGCTTTTACACTGGCCTTGCAAAACGGTTCTAGCCGACACGTTCAATTAAGAGGGAAAACTTTGTGTGCGGAAAGTTTATATTGAAATATAACTAATTAAATTTGTTCATAATTTGGACAAATCTCTTCTGCAGACTGGACTTTTCCTTCTTTAACAAGCGCCCCCTCATGCACTTTTTTTACCCGACTTTGCCACTGTTTCTCCCAGTCGGCCGCTTTCCCGGTTATGTTGTCCTAATGAGGGGCCATATGAATTACTCCCAGTCTCTTGAGCAGAGTGGCCCGTGTGTTTTAATGAGCCGTCCGCCCAAAGAAAGGTGCTTTTAATAGGTTTTAATGCAGTCGGGAGCCGTTGTGTTGCAGTCCCACACCGGGTAGTGTTGCAGAGAGGTTTTTTAATGAGCACTCCTGGATGTGACCTGAATGCTTTTCCAACCAGTCTCCATCGTCGCCGCCGTGCGTTTCTTACCCACGATGCCGTTGGGGCGCGCGGCAGGCCCGGCAGGCCCGGCCACGCCGGGTCGGTACCCTCATCATCGCTGGAGCCCTGGCCGCGACTGGAACAACCCGCTGCTGCTTCCATCGTCCGCTTAATTCATTTGTCCCCCGGCAGGGATTCCACCAAATGGGCATTGGGAGATGCCTGCAAGGGGCTTTATTTTAGATGACCTTCTTCCCGTCTCTTTCAGGTTTAGTGCACTAACCTGCGATCGGATAGTTTGTTAATTGGCTTTTCCTGTGATGTCTTCTCATACGTTAGCCTAGCTGACGAATCTTGCACGTCTCAATACGCACATTCCGGTTAAGCATGCTCCTCCTGAGGAGAGCGGCACCGTTTGAGACTGGAGCTTTCCTGCCACCTCTCCCGATGTGGGCTGAAGTCATAATTAATCATGGCACAGCCAGCTGCCATCTTAGAATTACAAGGGAGAGCAGAGCAAAGCCAAAACGGAACCGAGGTAAAACATCGGCCCGCATGATCAGGGCCAAATTTAGACACCTGCGGCACCCGAGTGCTCAAGCCTGCCTGTAGAAGAATGGATTGCGCCCCGTGTCCTGCGCTCTCCCTCTCCCTCTCCCTCTCCCTCTCCCTCTCGCCCTCCAGCACTTTCCCCACCTGTGCGGTTCCTGCATAATAGTTTGTTTGTTGGGAAGCGAAGCGGCGCAGATGGTGTGGTACGGGGTTGCGTGGGGAGTGTTGATAGGGAGATTGGAATAGACAGTTAGAATCCAAGGGTGGTAAACCACCACTGCGTTCCGTCTGTGATGCGGAAACCCTGCACCTCTGTATGAACTTCATTCATTTTGGACGGCGACTGTAAGCAGAGGCCTTTGGCATATGCAACGTATCCATTTTTTATTTATTTTTGCCCCGCAAAAATATTTTTTCATCTGGGGAGTACAGGCATTTTTCCGAGAATGCTTTGTTCATACACTTACAAGGAAATACATTTTGGCTATAGATATGTAAAGGAGATGAGTAAAAGAGAATTTACTTCAGGAATGGGATCGGGAATACACGGTGGGTAGGTAAGGGGCAATTTTTCTGTTTGTGAACCATGATTTTGAGGATGTGTGAAAGTTGTGGAAGGATGTAATTAGTTGGCTTGCGGTGAGATGTTTTTGGCAGCTAATTGGCAGCACGCAGGGAGAAATGAAGGCGGCAGCTTCATTTGGCTAATCCCCGCGTGCTAGGCTGATGGGGAGATCACCTACGGGGCAACAGACATCTGACGGCTCTCTTTTTCTCACAGGATGGAGATGCTGAAAACACAGCAACCAGTAACCCTGTGAAGTTCCCTAGTGTTTACACTTGTTAAACCAACTCAATTTTAGCAAGCCAAATCCTTTGCTTTTCAATATGATAATGAGAGAGAGGGTGGTGTTGAACCAATGATACACAGAAACACAAAATTACATTTTTAGCCAGTCTTCTCTTCACAGTGAAAAGTGCGCGTGTATGCGTGTGTTGGTTAAGCACATGTGAACACTGGGGATAGGCATAAAACACGTACACATACATAACTTTCGTATTAGGATTTATGATAAGCTGTAGTAATATGATTGTAATTATACTGTTAGGTGTGATTAAAGGTTGTATCAGCGATTTTGGGTGACGTCACTTCTGAAGCGAAATCCCAAACAAACATACTTATGAATAATTATGTTGTGTTTTAAAAAATAGTGTTCAAGCATCCAGAATTATAACCACGTTAATAACGTTTGTAAGAAACCAAACCGTTTGTAAATCCGTCAAGATTTCAGCGAGATAAGAGTATTAGCGTTTGTGCAGATCATTGTGATTGGTTGGAATACTGTTTATTTTGGTTTTGAGTGGTTGGTAGTACCATTTGTTTTTGTGTACGATCTCGGAGCATAGGCTGCCTACAGAGACGCGGTTTTTTGACGGCCTGCTTATGGGGCGGGCAGCTAGCGGATCGTGAGGAAAAATCAGATGAATGTGATCATTTATGTTTCCACCCAAAATCGCTGATACAACCTTTAAATGAGGAGGTGAAAACACTAATTTTCTCAGTGGTTCAAACGTACCGTAGTGTGCTGTGCAAACTCTCAGAAATGGGCCTTGGGCACTGTGTTACTATTGACAGACCTTAATTCAGACTGACAGGTTTGTCTTGGGCTTTTTTGTGAACTTTGCATATAGATTAATCATTCAGAGTTTAAAAAAAAATTTTTTTTTTACAGAATCTGTTGTAGATTGTTCAACATCTTTTGTGGTGCTACATTATTATTTGTGTGGTCAACACAAAGATAATGTCTTGTTGACTGCTGTAATGAATTTGACCATTTACTTTCAGGACTGTTGAAGTCAAGGGGTTATCATTTCAGATTATGGTTTCTAACAAGTAGCTCTGAATTGGTTTCAGGAGCCATAGCTGCATAGTTAATTGCTTTGTTTACCTTCATTTTAGAAGCCGTGCGCTCACAGTAAATTTGTTTCTTGAGACAGGTCCAAAATTACTGCCGGCCCTATCTTTTTCCGTCTCGCGCGACTTTCTATCTTTTCCCGTTCCGTGGAACTTTGTGGGCTGACCTTGAAAGCTGGAGTTTGCGATTCTATTTGCTGTGAGAAATTGTGAGTTTGGGTAACCGATTAGATCTAAAAGCAGAGTGGTGCATTGCTGAAATTCCCCTTTTTTATTTTGGTTGCCAAACTTGCCAACAATTACGGTTTTCATGAAACATTGGAAGGGTTAGAATGGAGGACTGAGTAAGGCTAAATGGGAGAGGGTGGAAAATGTATTCCATTTCAATTGCAAACTTCAATAAAGGAGGGTGGGGTTGAATTCAAAAGTCACCCAAGACCCACCCCTTAAGTTCACTCTCACAAAGGAAGTCATTTAAAGCACAACTAAACTTTGGTAGGACTTTGGGTTGTGTAGTTACCTGGCCATTATATGAGTCCAAATAGTGGCAAAATATGTTCGTTAGTTGCTCTGTACTCCCCTGGGGTGATAATCCAGAATAGGGTATTTGTCGCTCTCCATTCACTTTTCTCAAAAAGTGTCATTTTGAGACTGCAGGTTAAACGGTCTCAAAATGACACTTCTAGCAGGTATACGACTGCGAAAGAAGTGGAATCTGTCAATTTATTTATTCATTTGTTTATTTTAATTAAATGGCCCTTTTCTTGCTTTTTCGTATTTTATTTGGAACGTAGATCCGGTAGGTAGGCTATGTTCTTGTGCCAGAAACGCCGATGCTTCAGAAACCGATGCGCTGATGCGTCAGAAACCACTCATTGTTCCAAATTTCCACAGAAGCAAACGTTCCTAGTACTAGTATATATGTATGGTCTGACCTGCCGACATTTTGGTAGTCTTTTCTGGTAGCTTGCTAACAACATTGAAGAAAATAGTACTTTATAAATAATTTTAATTACACAAAAAAAAAGTACAAGGACTGGTTATTTTTTGTTGACAGAATCCGCTTCTTTTGCGGTTGTATACGTGCTAGAAGTGTCATTTTGAGACCGTTTTAGCTGCCCCGTAGAATAGAATGGAGAGCGACAAATATCCTATTCTGGATTATCACCCCAGGGGAGCACAGAGAAACTAACGAACATATTTAGCCACTATTTGGACTCATATCATTGCCGGGTAACTACGCACCCCAAAGTTCTACCAAAGCTTAGTTGTGCTTTAAGGGTCTTTTTAAAAGTTTTTAAACTGAGTTGGCAGTCTTCCTTGATTGATCGATCCCTCATGTTTACACTGAGCTGGGCCAATTTGTTTGGACTGCATTAATGAAGTGAAACTGATGGAAGCGTTTCCTTGGCCCAGCCTCTGCTTCCACTTTTCTGGGAGGGCTGGCGCGTATCATCTGAATGAATCTTGAATCAATCGGGGACGTTTGAGACCCAAACCGCCAGGACCTTCAAAATCTTTAATGAGGGGTTCACCATCGTCTGACAAATATAGATTTTTGTGTTTTGACTGATAGCTAAGGTCCACCTCCTAGCATGATTTTGCAACGAGGGAAACGTCCCCAGTTTGGTTGCGTCTTCATAAACTGCTGATGGTGGCACGGTGAGGTCTCGAGACCTTAAATCGATGGAGCTACCATATGATTTCAGAGGCTTACTGGTTTGAACCAATCATTGTGTTTCACTGTGGATAGCCCAGCCTTCTAAATTCAGACAAGTCAGTGATTGACAACTCATTGCAGCTCTTCCCATTGTAGGGTTCATGAAGCCCTGCTCTCTCATTAGATTGTTCGACGCCCTCGTTTAAATGATAATGTCAATTTTATGTCGATGTGCAAACTCATGCGTGCACAGTACATTAACAGTTGGTCCATCAATACTTGCACTCTTGGTGCAAGCTAGGACTACTGGACCTCGATTGCCATACACGATTGATCTTCGCATGCTATGAAACAATTGGAAGGAAATGCTGTGAAACGATTGGAATTTTTGTAATTCCAGAATCCCAATATCCAAATTTCTGAACAGTGCACTAATTCACCTCATATACTGCAACTATACTGTGACAGTATGAAGTTTGTTGCCTATTTATTACAATACATGTAGGCTAATTCTGAAACAACGCTGACCAGTTAAAGGAATTTGTCCATTTTTTATTATAAACTTTTTTTGTTGCTCAATGTTTATATTATGGCAATTTTTCATATTGAGAAATATTTCATTCTGTAGTAAGTGAAGTGCATTTTTTGGCCATAAATAAGCATTTTTTTCAAGTGAGGTATTGAACAAATACATTTTTGCATATTCACATTTTTAAATTGCGTCAGCTGCTACACGTTTTAATTTTTACCGGTTTACAGAATCCTTTATGGTCCCATTGAGGCCAGTTATGTGGAAGTTTACTGTACACCCTTTAAATGTTGAAGTGATGACTACTTGTCTGTAAGAAAACAATCTTTTACTGAAACGCATTGTTTCTGAAGAGTTTGCGGGTGCTGACATTGGGGCAAGCTGTTGGTTACCATGTACAAAGCAAGCAAGTCTGATGTGAGTATTAGATTCTCCTGGCAATTTTGTTCTTTTTATCTCCACTGTTCTTAGGCACCACATTTTAATTCATTAGTTGAATGTTAGGTCTTTTTAAAATAATATTTTAATTGAATATGTGTAGAACTGGGTACAATTATTTTGCTTCTGAACCATTTTACGCTTCCTAACTATTTCACATATTGTGTTTCTCAGTCTGTCAGAAGAGGGAATTTGTGTGTGAATTTTTAAAAATGAATTGTGTTGATATTTCTCCCTTTCTTGCTGTGAATCACTAAATTGATGAAGCGGATTTTTGCCTGGCGACTGCATCTAGTCTTTTTCCATATACAGATAGAAAGTTTCCCCATCCCCAAATGTTCAGATTTATGAAATCTCCCCACTATGTTTAACAGTTTTCTATTTAACAGTGAGTTCTGACATTGTTGGCTTGTATCTACAATGCTTCATTTTAATAATAATAATAATAATAAAAATAGCTTTGTCATTTTTAAGGCATGGCTACTTTGGCCTTGCCCTGGGCACAAAGGACAGTTCAAAAGGCCAAAATCATTGTGGAAGAGTGAGTGAAAGTACTACAGTCCCCATAGGGCCGTGATGCACTGACGTTAGTCCAGATCGTGCGGCCAAGCAGAACTGCGCTCCGCTTGTCGTTTGGGGAAGCTGGGTGTACAGGCTGATCCCAGAGAGGAAGGCATATGTTGGGCCCATCATCCGTAAACTGCTCTTTGACTTGTGCTGTGGCCCCCCGTCACCTAGCCGGAGGCACGAAAGCAGAGTGTGCGATGCGGCCGCAGGTGCACCGTATGGGGGGAAAGGTTAGGACGATTCTAAGGGCCCCTGACTGACGGGGGTCCTACAAAATTATTAGAACATTAGGTAAATTTTTTTCAATATTAAGTTATTAACCTATCATCATTAATAGAATTTTTAGGTTTCTTCGTTTCTTTTCTTGTTTTTGGCAAAAAGTAAACGTTCAGGGAGCCTCTTTACCCCCCGCCTCCCGGCAGGAAATGGTTTAGTCCTGCCGTCTCAAACCTGTGGCGGGTGGGCACTGTCTTAGTAGTCGGCGAATTTCGAGTTAATACCGCAGTTCAAACAGTGTCATCTTGTATCTTCCTAAAGTAAAGGTAGGGTTCCACAAATGGAAAGTGAGAAAAGAGTGGGCGACAGTACATCACCCAATGTTTCACAAAGGAAATCCGTGAGTGAGGTGCAAATTAACGTTATCCAATTCCATAGTGAAATATGCGTGCTAACCTACTTCATATCTTCACATAGAAAATACTTTCCATTTTGCTCTTTTAGCCGAAATTTATTAGACGCTGGCTAGCGTTTAGCAAGCCATTCATAGGCCTATTAAAGGGTAACTACACCCTTTTTTTGTTGCTGTAAACGTGTTTGTATGCCTACCTTACAATTCTGAAATAATAACATAAATCAGGAGAAACTGGTAGAAAAGCGTCTTTGTGCTTCCCCTAACGGTTGCAATTTCCTTTCTGCTGCCCGCTCTGGCCCCGCCCTAATTGTGATGTCTAAGTACCTATTTCTTCATACTACTACATCATATAGATAATTGTTGTCGCCCACAACGGAAACAGCCGGCACCTGATTGGTTAGACCCGCTACATTACTTTTGTTTCGGCTCCAAGTTTTTAAACAGGAACAATGTTGCGTCCTGTTCATAAACTCTCTTATTCCATGTAAATATGTTTCTGAAGAGATCTGAGGTGAGAAATAGGCCATGCGATTGCTGAATCTTGATTCATATTTGATGTGCAACGTCTAGTTTGACAGTTTGATCCGAGTTATACGAAATAATTTGTACAATCCTACGTTAATTTATGCAAATGACGATGGACACACCTCCTCTCCCTCGCTCACCCCACAAAGTATTTTTCAAAATTGTTTTGTGGGCGGAGACAGGGTGAAACAGTGGGGCTAGTTACCCTTTAAATTAATTGTCCCTGGTGCCAGGCCCAACAGATTCAATTTCAGGCTCAGAACCCCAGTCACTCCATACCCCACCCGATTAACCAGTTCTACTACCAATTCCCAACTGAAGGAGGTGAGCAACATTATCTTGAATGACAAAACGGTTAACTATAATACAACGTCTTCCACCTATTTTTCATTTGTTTAGTGGTTTGACTGAACTCAGGATCTTTCATTTTGTCTGCTACAGGCTACATCCTTAAACAAATCACTATTTCGAGGTTTTCTGTCGTCCAACTGCACAATGATTATTTCTTTTAATACAGAATTTAAGATTTGTCTCCTCATCGGACCAGAAGTGAGGGTTGCGTGCTTGCGGCAACTATTTATTTATATATTTATTTATTTATTTATTCATTAATTTATTTTACCGTAAATTAGCTGGCTAACTTCAACACCCGAAACACATTCCGAATCTGTAGGCTACATGCACAGACTGTGTCGCTTTAAACCAAATAATGTGTTGTTAAGCCGATATGCTTTTCATTTTTAGGTTATTATGCATGTGCAACCTATTTATTTATTTATTTTGCTTTTTGCATATTTTTGAGGATTTTCCCGCGGGTTTTGCTTTTCGGAATAAGGTGTTTACATAGGCTGCCGCTGTATCGTAACCGGAATACTTTTAATTTCCGAATAAGATCAATAATGATGTGCATGCAATGTTTCCCATACCATTAAGGCTATTTTATATTTTATATAATTATAGCCAAGCCTAGAGTTGTTCATAATCAGACAATCGAAAATAAAAAATAATAATAAGAAAAATAAAATGTAGTGATATGACATGCAACAAAAAGACCATGTGGTCTAACCCTAACCTCAGAATAAAAAACGTTTTTTTTCTGATTCATTGTTTTCTATCTTTATTCTGTATAAAAAAGCAGAAGCAGAGTTTAACTAATGGGCAAATTTTATTCATGTTCAACCTTTGGAGATTGAGCTGGGTAAGTCATTGGCATGAAATGAGAGTATACACATATGCATAGGCCTACTGTAGTTTATTGTCAGGTACAGTCTACATAATACAGTAGCAATGGCCAGATTCTTGGTGTGGTGTTGTGCTGCTATTGTTTACTGTTATGGGAAACACTGTTATATTATCTCTCAATAGTCACAGAAATGCATGAAATGAGCTCTTGTAAATTCTAAATCTTCTGGGGGTGTACCAGACCCCCTATTTGATTGATAGCCAAAGTGATAGCCATTGTAATGCTACTGTCGAAAAAGACAGGCAATGTTAAGGTGTGACTGCCAGTGCTAAATGATAGTCCATGTAATGTCCTTGTAACTTCAGTGTTAAAATGTTAGTATTTAAAACCAATGGGTGGATTATTAGCTTCTGGAGGTGTGGTTACAGTAATTGTGCAGGGGTGGCGGGGCCCATTGCGAGGTTTTTTCATGGGGCCCAAAATCCCTGGCGGCACCCCTGCTCGTGGCTGTCATTGGCACCACGCTAACAGAGCACAGGCTTCTGGTAATCAATGTGTCCAACTAACCACGTCCAACTCTCCAACGACGCGGCCCTCCCCCGCCATTTATCACCGAGCGGCAGAAGTTTGTCTGGCTGTGAGATTCATTACCATTGATTTACATTGCATTCCCGCCACGACCACCTTTTCATGCTACAACCGCTTTTCCCGCGAGCCGCTTGCAGAAAGAAATTTCACCAGCCGTAAAAACCCTGCATAATCCGGGACACGCTTTGCAACTCGGAACCACCGTTTTTCTTCTTTTTTCCATCTCCTGGCCTGCAGAATGTGAGTGCTTTTTAAGTACAGTTCTGTCAATATCGTAATCTTTTTCAGCCATCTTTTTGGACTGTAGGTGCCACACTGAACGGGCGCATTCATTGAGGCCAATTGACTGAGAGCCCGTTCCCCTCTGCTGCAGGTGACTGCACAGAGACAGACGTGGGCAGGTGTGCATAATGGAGACCAGCGGGGGAACGTCTCCCGCTCGTATAATTCGGCTCCCTCGGAGCTCGGGAAATTGCCGTTGAAATGGTTTTTCTTACGTCCCGCTGAAATGACCGTCCTGATCAGCCTCCACTCCGATTTGAATACAGCATGTACCACTGTCCCGCGATGCTTCCTCAAACACACCGAATCAGGGTTGCTCTCACGACTTCCTTTGTGCCGCTCGTTCAGTGCTCGGAACTGAGATAGCGGCACATCTTCTTCCCGAAGGCAGACTCCTGCGCTTTTTTGGAAGATTTAATACGGACATTATGGCGCACATATATTCGGAGCATAACAGAATTTCTCAGCGTTTGATAGCAATTCAATAAGGAAAAATCCAGATCCTTTTGGGGGGCGGGGGGACGTGGCTGGCGTAGGCGTTTCTGACCAGAGCACTTCATCAGGAGTATTTTCAGTGTCCTGCTGCTGATTGGATTTTCTGTCCCTATATTTGGAAAAGAATAAAGCATGAAATATGTTTAAAGAATCAAATTCAATTTTTATTGCTAAATATTAACAAGAAGTGTCTGACCATTATGTATATCCCCTCTGGTAGCGTTTAAATCTGTGAATGTTTGAAAGAAATTGAGTGCTTACTCGGCTAAATTATTGCTTTAATTTTCAGACCTCGATTCTGTCTTGAAACGCAATTCCTATGCTTTGTCCTTTTGTGAGACCTGGATCCATAATATAAAATGATGGTTTGCTCCTGTATTTAGCCTACCAAAAAGCAGAAAGGAAAAATCTCATTGGGCGATAACGGGAATGTAACGTGATTTGAAGGTGACAGTTATTTATGTGACAGACATAAATATCGCTGTCGTAATCACTGTTGGAGTTTTAAGCCCTCAGTCCAGCTGATATAGGTACTAAACTGAGGGACAGATTCCCTTTGGTTTTGTGGTACTAAACTGAGGGACAGATTCCCTTTGGTTTTGTGGTACTAAACTGAGGGACAGATTCCCTTTGGTTTTGTGGTACTAAACTGAGGGACAGATTCCCTTTGGTTTTGTGGTGTAATTCTCATATAATTTCCTTTTTCTTTTCCTTTGTAGCACTTAAATATTAGAACGCTTACGGATGATGTGGTAAGGCTTTTTCTACTCGCTTCCTTTCTCCACTAACCGCACCCCCAGTGCTTCCTCCTTGGGACGGGACAATGCAGCTTCATGACCGCACTAATGGGCGGAGCTAACACATGTTACCAGCAACTCACTGATTCGAGCCAATGATCGCACTTTGCTATGGAGAGCAAAATATTTTGATTGGCTAAAACAAGTTGATTGGCAGCTTGCTGTAGCTCCACCCGTTATGGGGTTCATGAAACTTAATTCTCCAAACACTGCTTTCTATTACCGACCAAACATCACACACCTTGAGCATTGGATTGATGGGTGAATGCTTTTTTTTCTTCTTCCCTTTAGCAGATTATACTGTGTATAATAGAACTCTGTTTATGAATTAACATAAATTTGCATGCAATGCTTGGTAAAGCACTGTGTGCACTGCATTCATTTACGTGGGCTTGGCTTGGTCTTCAGCACAGTTGGGAGTATCTCAGCATTTCATCTCAACATTTAGCCATATGTTTTTATTTATGTTCCGTGAAAATCTCTGGAATGATTGTAAAACAGTGATTTTCTTGTGACCCAAATAAATGTTCTTGGATGCTTTCCAGATGTTTCTGGCTGCGTAGAGTAGGTAAGTCATGCCAGCTAATGCACAGGGAGAAAGGGACGTGCAATGATCTGATGCCACCATGAGCAGTGTGTGTGCGCCTTACACGCACACACGCACACGATATATGTATGTGTATATATTAGTGTTGTCACGATACCAAAATTTTGACTTCGATACCGATACCAGGTTTAGTATCATGATACTCGATACTGAAACGGTACTTGAAACTGAAACGATACTGATTCGATACTCGGTACCTCTACTGAAATGACCTTAACCCTATTTACTTTGGCCCTTCAGAGGCAATTTCCTCCTCGTTTCTACTAGTTTTATTTAAATGTCAATATCTAAATAAATATTCCCTGCACATCCATGGTTTTAAGTTCGAACTGAAGAAGAAGCTGTATCATTCAGAAATTTGCTACAGAATACATTTATTTCAGAATAGTCACATACAGTACAGTGTTTCCCCTAGATTTTTTTTCAGGCCGGGTGGTAGGCCCCTCGAAACTACCAGTGTTGTTGCGCGTACACGGTGTCATCAAACGCGCATGCGGGGCCGAGGTCGTATCATCGCGCAGGTCGGGGGTACGGAGAGTCGTCGCACACATGGGGAGGGTGTTGGTAACAAAGTGGTACATTTCTCCATTCTGAGCTAAAATAACATTTGCTCACAAAGTCGTATGGTAAATAAATATTAGTTATTTATAATATTAATAAACTTAAAACAGAACTTATATACAATAAACCCCCCTTAGCTTCACAAATGATATTCAGAACTATACAACTTAAACCCAGGACAAGGAGTTTGTTTCTACCGGTTTTTAAGGACTGTTTCTGGATCAGCTATCTTTGCAGCACTGTAGAGCTGCTTTTGAGACTCCTCCATAGTGCTGATCCATAATCAGTCCTTAAAAACATGCAGAATCAAACTCCTGCTTCTGCAGTATTAGCTTTTACTCTACACTAAAATGTAAGAGTTCTGGTCAGATAACGAAACGGACGAAAGTGCGCCATTTTGCGTAGAGGCGGAAACTATAATTACACCCTCATAATATCAGCGCTGCCACTGAAAAGGCCTAACGGGAAACCGAAGCTGTTTTGGCAAGGGTTTTTCCAGATGCTATTTTGATCATTCCAGCATTCTGCGGTAAGGGAAATATTGCAGCTACATAAAAGAAAAAGAAAAAAAAGATATTAAAAAAATGAATAATATACAATTTTTTTTTAAAGTACCGAACGTCGGAAAATTCTAATACCGAACCGTTTTTTTTTTTTTAAGTATCGAAAAAGTACCGAAGTTTCGGTGTACCGTGCAACACTAGTATATATATACAGTCAAGCCGGAAAGTCTCCCCACCCCTTTCACCTTCTCCACGTTTTATTACGTTACAGACATATTCCAAAATTGATTAAATTCATTTTTTCCCTCAAAATTCTACACACAACACCCCATAATGACAATGTGAAAAAAGTTTTTTTGAGATTTTTGCAAATTTATTACAAATAAAAAACTAAAATGTCTCATTTACATAAGTATTCATACCCTTTGCTTTAACGTATTTTTAAAGTATCATATTTCATATTTGGTCGCATATCCTTTACATGCTGTTACTTCCTGAAGTCTGTGACCATCAACATAAAAAAACTGTCGATATCTTATTTTCAGGTACTGTTACAAGCGATACTATAACCTCTCTGCATTTGAATGGATCTCTATGGAAATTGGGGGGTGAGACTAGATTCAGCTGTAAATTACACTGGTACAGTATGGAACACATGGCTGGCTAAATGGCTGTAAGTTATCAAGGGTCTGAGCTATCAAACGAGCCCCAAACCATCACTCTGTTGCCAGATATGGAGTAGATGTGGATGGATCACTGCAAGGGTTATTTCTCCGGACTCATTTTCCTATAGAACTCTATGGGGAAAAAAGTCAGGAGAAACAACCCTTAAAGTGATCCATCCACATCTACTCCATATCCGGCAACAGAGTGATGGTTTGGGGCTCGTTTAATAGCTCAGACCCTTGATAACTTACAGCCATTTAGCCAGCCATGTGTTCCATACTGTACCAGTGTAATTTACAGCTGAATCTAGTCTCACCCCCCAATTTCCATAGAGATCCATTCAAATGCAGAGAGGTTATAGTATCGCTTGTAACAGTACCTGAAAATAAGATATCGACAGTTTTTTGATGTTGATGGTCACAGACTTCAGGAAGTAACAGCATGTAAAGGATATGCGACCAAATATGAAATATGATACTTTAAAAATACGTTAAAGCAAAGGGTATGAATACTTATGTAAATGAGAAATTGTATTTTTTTATTTTTAATAAATTTGCTAAAATCTCAAAAAAACTTTTTTCACATTGTCATTATGGGGTGTTGTGTGTAGAATTTTGAGGGAAAAAAAATGAATTTAATCAATTTTGGAATATGTCTAACGTAATAAAACATGGAGAAGGTGAAAGGGGTGGGGAGACTTTCCGGCTTGACTGTATATATATACACTACACCGATCAGCCACAACATTAAAACTACTGACAGGTGAAGTAAATAACATTGATTATCTCGTTGTTATTTTGGTTCAGTACTCTAGCGCTTTGAGTTTGAAAGGATAGAATTAAAGTGCAGACTGTCAGCTTTAATCTGAGGGTATTTTCATCCATATCGGATGAACCGTTCAGAAATGATAGAACATTTTGTGAAATGAAATTGACCCAAACTCTGGCCTGTGTATGTTTTATTTTGATTTCTGCTCATTCACACTGTGTGTCTATGCATGTGAGCGTGTTTTCTATATACATGCTATATATACACCCCTCTCCCCTATTCTCCCCAATTTGGAATTCCCAAAGGTATTTCTCTGCCAATTGCTGCAACCTCTCCTACTGATCCTACTGAGTGCAGATGAGTAACACGTACATGCTGTCCTCTTATGCATGCAGTGTGATCTCACACAGACAGGAGTTCAACAGGCCGACAAATGAGCACCCGATCAACCGGCAGGGGCCTCCACCCACAGTCGGCTCTGGAACGGTCCGGATTCAAAACGGGACCTTGGGGCGCATCCGAGACCCGTCGTTTTTAAAGACTAAATTGCAGCGGCGCTTTTGTAAAAGGCGGAGTTCCAGTCCTCGGGCAGCGTCGGGCGTACTCTTTCCCTCCGCTGGAGCCGGAGTCTGTCATATTTATTGGCTGATAAACCCAGGCCTAATCAGCGAGGTCCTTGACGGGCTTCTCGGGACGGGAGTAATCGCACGCGTAATGAAAGGTTTATCTAAGGAAGCCACCTCGTTTGCTCCCGCGGTCATGCCGCAGATGAAGGGTTTAATTCATTAGAGTTTAGGGGGACGTCGCTGCCCGGCTTACGGATGAAATGCGCTGCGGCCCCTTCACAAAGGACCGTGAGACCGAGGTTCGCCGCCTCCTCCGTCTGCCACGAACCCCGATCCTGCGGACGAGCCGGCGCGGCGGTGGTCTTTTAACCTTACGTTTGTCAGGGGCCGCGTGCAATTAAAAACACTCCCACGACGACGACCCTGTAATGCATCGCACCCGAATCAGCCAAAAGGGGCAGCTTTTCATCGACGGTCCCAGAGCAGCGCTTTTAAACGGCGCTGCATTAGGCCGACCGCGGAGACCGAGGATACGGCGCCGTGCCCAAAAAACGGCCTTGGCCACCGTCCGGGCACAGCCTTATGCGCGAGGGACGGGAACGGCAGCTAATGCAGGTGTCGTTTGCCGATGGAAGTTCTGTGTGATGCGGGAGGGGTGGGGGGGTACCGTGCCAGCCATTGTGCTGAGAGCGTGGTGCTTTCCTTTTATGGTATAATGCATTATATATTAAATGACTAGCTTATTGGGAAAGTTGCGTCTTAATGAATTAATCAGGTTAACGCGCTCTACAAAGTTAATCTTTACAGATTAATTTATCTTGTGCGTCTAAGTAGCCACTAACAAAAGGAGACTGTGGAAAAGATTGTGTGGATGATAGTGTGCCTGCATTGTCTCCTGTAGAAAAAATAAATCCATTCTCCAAACGTACTGTAGGTGAAGTCATGAAAGTTGCTACTGTGGTATTTAATTGAATTCACATTAGTGTCACGGCAGATTATCTGAGCCGGAACTGCGGGTAAGATAATGCGTAATGGGAAGGCTTGTGTAGAATATCCCTGAAGATAAGGGCTGGCAATTTACCCACCCAATACAAATCAGAAAGCCATAAGATGAACAAACTACCTTATCCTCTTCATACGATATCTCAATCTGCAGCCCCCCCCCGCTCCTGCAGCTACTGGATGATAAAAGCAAATAGTTTTTGACAAGTCTAATCCAATTACAAAATCATTATTGCCATAATGTTTGATGCCGTCCGCACAACATAAATCAATTTGAGGCTTCTATGTGCTTTATCTTGTTTGCTATTGCTGTGCATGCCAGTTAGAAAGCAATTTATGGAGGAAGGCATTATGGACAGTTTAGTAAGTGTATTGTTTGTGTCGGCTCTGCTCCTCTTCAGTTACTCTTCTTTGGCCAGCGTGTGAGCGTGTTCCTTTGGCCCCTCTAGAATGAACTGTACTCCGAAAACAACAGAGAATTAAAACCTCATATCGTTTACGCTTTGCAGTCTTGGAAAAGTACATTATGAATCAAAAGGAAAATAATCAATTGTCAGTGGTGGTGTGCATATTTGTCTTAAGAATTCTGTATTGCGTTGCGGATCGTACAAGTTTGTACCGTATGTGCATTTGGTTTATAGGTGTATCAAATGAGTTAAAAATACCTTTTTTTATTGTATACGTCAACCTTTTTGGACTCAAAAATGAAAGAAAAGTACCGAATAGAATTGACCAGTTGGGGCTGGAATTGGTAAGAAAAGAAAAGGTACTAGACAAACACAATACTAGAAATCAACACTTATGTACCTTGCATTTTAGCTTTAATACTGGTGTTTTTTTATATGAGCAGCTGTGTATTATACTGAAAGCTACCTGCAGTATTATATTTGCTAGCCTTTTTCACTCCTCGGTTTTAGTCCGAGTTTAAGATGAGCTATTTAGGCTGCGAATTAACTTTGCAACCAAATCCCACACACACACACACACACACACACACGCGCATTGGATATCTATACATTTAATTGCGTTGGATGTGCATTTTCAGATTCATTTGTACACAAGGATTTAAAAGTCAACAGTTTTTCAGTGTGTTTCCCCGCTGAGTAGTGGTGGAGGTGTCAGGAAAATAATATTTCACTCTAGATCCCTGTGCAAATGTCTGCCTGCATTCTGCATCCATATACTGATTGGAAATGTTTACGAAATGGACAATACCTGAGGCTGGATTTACAGAAGGATTTTGTATGCATCGCTGTTTACAAAAATGCGTTGGAGTTTACTATCAAGTTGTGACGGGTAAAATCCCTCTGAGAATTTATTTTTCTTGTTTCTGGGGATAGTCATTGCACCATTGCCTTTGGTATACACACAGTTTAGAGTATGCATGTGTATTGCCGGGGATTAGCTCCCTTAATCTGCAAACAAGGGGAATCTGTCCCTCCTTTTGGAAAGTTGGGACTATCACTGCTTGACACCTGCAGGACAAGGGATTTGAAAGGGTTTCTAGCATTTTATGTTTATGGTGCAATTTTTAGACATGCTGTTAGAGTAGTTTTTAATGTTCCCTTATTTTGCTCCCCCCCTCCCAGCTGGACAGGTTTGCCAGTATCCGGATTCCCGGTAGCCGGAAGGAACGACCGCAACTGGCACACGTCAAGCACTCCTCCTCCAGCGACTGGTCCGCCTCCTCGGAGTTTGAGGACCTCTCCACTAAAATCACCTCCGAGAAGGAGATCCTGGCCCTGTTCGAGAAGATGATGGTACGTTTAGGGTACAGTCTTAACCTCAGTACAGGCACAGCCAACGCAAACATGGGTTTACTGGGCATTAGGATTCAATACGGCCATATAAGGAGGGTAGCACTGCAGTAATTCACTGTAGTCTCTTTATATCAGGTTAATTGGCTAACATTTTACCAAAACTAGCTCTCTGACTAGCAAGCTAACAAATGATTAAGTTTGAAGTAAATAATAATAAGTGTTATTTTGCAGTTTGTAAGCCTTCCACTGAAACAATACAGGTAATATGGAGTTTCCCATAATTTGGACCGAGTGTGAGTTTACTGTGGGTTTACTTTGCAGACAGTAGGGCACATAGGGGTATTTCTCTGGTTTCAGAGGTGTTGTTGGTTAGGATGCCCTGGTGGTGACAGTCACTCACACAGCTAGGAGAGAGGGGTGGGGGGACTGACAGCTATCAGGCCAATATAACACCAAACCCAATCCTCAGCTTTCCCCGGTGAACCATGTAATGTGGCCCCGGGATTAGTGTCAGATGTCGCCGTGCCAGAGGGGCACGCCCATGGCGCGCAGTGACTTCTCTGCCCCCGGCTCCAGCGGCGCGTCCGTCACGGTGCTTTAGCGAGCGGGGGGGCTGGGGGCGTGAACAGTTAAGTTGCAGGTTCACGTCCCACTCGCTGCGCACGTCGCCCTGGTCAGCCTACATCGTAGGGCTGCTGGCCAACCAGGAGAAAGGAAAATAAGGAAGAGCATAGAAAACGGGCTTCATAAGTGGTTCCCCAGGATGTCAGTTGGTAAAGGTGCTCACTAAGACTGCAGGCTGGGTTTTTTAAATGAAAGCTTGAGTCTTGTGCACGCCCTTTACCGACTGCGGCCAGTAGTCCTCTGAGGAGGACAGTTTGGCCAGGATTCCTCAGTTTGCTCCAACGTTAGTTCCTCTCGGGGACGTGTTTCCGCGAGAGACGCCCCTCCAGTGCGCTGGCTCTCTCCTGTAGCGCTGTGTTGACGGCGTGAGATGATGACCGAGTTTCAGGCGAGCGCATTCCGCTTCGGCGTGCCTGGGACACGGGCTGTGGGCAGCACGGCGCTCAACTCGAGTGGCACCGCTCGCAAAACTGGCCAGAAAAGGAAGGAAGAAGGGAATAAAGAAGCAGTTATTTCCTCTTCTCCCGTGCGATCCGAGCCTCTCGCCACAGCCGGCAACGTAAAGTGTCACGAAGAATAGCGCCGGTGACTCTTGGTACGAGGTAACATTTACCTGCTCCGTGTGACCAGGCTTAACCGCACTCTGCCTGGCTTCTCCTGAACCTTGACACCTCTACCCACCTTTACCTGTCTGCTCGCACTGGCCGTCTCACCCGTACGTGTGGAACGTGCTGTGCTGCATCAGGCACAAAATCCTCCGTTTTCTAAAAAGTTTTGTCATCCCCAAGAGAACATCCATTAAGTACCACAGCCTGTTCATTTCGCCCGTTTACCTTTGCTGTAGGGTTTGAAATATCACGTCTGCACATTCTTTGGGATCAGGTGGATATCTTCAGCTTTTCCTGGTAAAATGTCACATGAGATTACTTTAACTCTGAAGTCAGGTGTTGGCAGGAGAAAAAAAAAAAGTAGTGGGGGAAATAAGTGTCAGGATACTTCAAAAAAATTTTGGTAACATCAAGCGGTTTGTAATATATGACAAATTCACCGTGGCAGGGCTAGTCTGCAGCAAATTGCTGTCTTAAGTGTGTATAATTGCAGATTTAGCTGTGGCAAAAATAGAATCGCTTTCATGTAGTTACTGTATTTGACAGTAGTTTACTGCACGTGTTCGGAGAATGACACTGTTTTTGATGTCAAAATGAAGTAGTCGGCTGGGAATAGAACAAAGAATGAGAGGAGTATTTTGGTCCTAAGCTATTGAGAAGAGTATCCACAGAAAGCAATTTAATATCTTATGAACTGATAGGCGACTGCAAATCCCTGTTCGAGGTGACCATAATGTGTAAATATTTATCCAATGGCTTTATAACCAGATAAAGCCAAAAGATGGAGGGGGGATTAAAGTGGCAAAAAGCCGTGTGGTGTTTGCATTTGCCTCTTCCCCCCGAATGAAAACTAAGGAAGGCTTCTTTTTTTTTCTTTTTTTCTGCCACTTCTGCACGTCTGTAGTTTTCATATTACCAGAAGGATGGATGATGCCAGGAGAGGAGATGCTACTGTGAATAATAAGCGTGCCCCAAAGCCATGAACGGAGATGTGTATGTTTGCACCCTCTCGCTTTATCAGCGACTGCGGATTCCACATTTTTCAGCAACGCCTGTGATTCAGTAAAACCGTTTCAGCCTCCGCTCCGCTCAACTTTGTAAAGCCCGGCGCGTCCGATGCCGAAATGTTCTCTCAGCCGATTATGCCCTCGTCCAGTCGTTATGCGTGTCACCTTACCTAGTTTTAAACTAGGTTGTTTTTAAGTTACGTAGAGCGTACCAGGCTTAAGGAGTCCACTAGGTCTTATTCCTCGGGTTCTTCTTGAGAAGTAGAAACTCCAGGCCTCTACCACTCCCGAGTCGGTGGGTTTGTACCCGCCAGGCGCACGGCTAGGGTTGGGTGTTGACAACTGGTTCTGAATTGGAACCGGATCCCAATATCCAAGACCCAGGAATTCATTAAAAAACGTGAGTTTCGAATTTACCCACGGCTACAGGGCTGGGGGATACTGGGCTTCTAAATCCAAACTATACCCGACCCTACCCACGGCTACAGGGCTGGGGGATACTGGGCTTCTAAATCCAAACGATACCCGACCCTACCCACGGCTACAGGGCTGGGGGATACTG
This sequence comes from Synaphobranchus kaupii, assembly GCA_029718625.1. Taxonomy (NCBI): domain Eukaryota; kingdom Metazoa; phylum Chordata; class Actinopteri; order Anguilliformes; family Synaphobranchidae; genus Synaphobranchus; species Synaphobranchus kaupii. Next base: position 41,011,228 of record CM056384.1, read on the forward strand.
GGCTTCTAAATCCAAACGATACCCGACCCTACCCACGGCGACAGGGCTGGGGGATACTGGGCTTCTAAATCCAAACGATACCCGACCCTACCCACGACGACAGGGCTGGGGGATACTGGGCTTCTAAATCCAAACGATACCCGACCCTACCCACGGCTACAGGGCTGGGGGATACTGGGCTTCTAAATCCAAACGATACCTGACCCTACCCACGGCTACAGGGCTGGGGGATACTGGGCTTCTAAATCCAAACGATACCCGACCCTACCCACGGCTGCAGGGCTGGGGGATACTGGGCTTCTAAATCCAAACGATACCTGACCCTACCCACGGCTACAGGGCTGGGGGATACTGGGCTTCTAAATCCAAACGATACCCGACCCTACCCACGGCTACAGGGCTGGGGGATACTGGGCTTCTAAATCCAAACGATACCTGACCCTACCCGCGGCTACAGGGCTGGGGGATACTGGGCTTCGTGCACAGATGTGAGCGTGCTCATTTGTCAGTCCAACAGGAAATATTCATGAAGGTGGATCAGGAGGTGACAGGGCTAACACAGGTAATTGATAGTCCCCCAGTGTTTGCCTTCAAGTCATCCCCTGTGTCCGTGTGTGGGCGTGCGAGACGGATACGTGTATCTGACAGAGGCGTCGGTACATTGTGACATGAACCTTTAATTGCACAAGCTCATCATCGTTACCGCGTTTTTTTGAAAGCGCACGTCCTCACACGCGGTGAATCTTCCACACTACCCCTGATATACACACACAAGGGTACCACAGGGTCTAATTAGTCGCTCGTCTTGGCTGTTGCCATTGGCTCATGTCATGTCATGTCACGTCGGTCTGTTTGTCGAGAGGGTCATCCAGTGTTCACGTTTGATTTTGCCTTGTGGTTGCACTTGTCTTTCTGAGGCTTCTTGGACTAATCCCTGTGGCCCACGATGCCAGAACCCATTGTGCTGTCACTGTGTCCGAATGTCTAAATTTATGGCAGTTGAAAGACTGATGCGTAGAAGGGCTTTTTTTTATTTTTTATTTTTTCTTCTCTCCCCCCTCCTTTAGGTGGGCTGTGTACAGGTGTGATGCGATTGAGTTCATTTTGCTCTGAACAGAGCAGCTGAACGTGGGCGAAGCCCTTCAGCTGAATGACAGCGTGTTGGGGATTTGTCTCATCTTCAAAAAGAACACACTGGATAAGAAGGAAAAAAAAGGTTTACTGTACCGCTGAAACTTAATGGCTCCCCGACAAAGTAGGGCTGGGCGATATATCGCAACGATAATTATCGATTGCAATTACGGCCGTTGCCAGCATGTGGGGTATTGCCTTTTTTTCGTCTTTTTTTCTTTAATTATACCTGATGCGGTACTAATCTAAACTTCAAAACCCGTGTGAAATTCTTCCGGGGAAAAAAAACGTCATCACTGTCTACTGCGCGTTGATAAGACGGACAATCACAGAAAGGAGTTGCACCTTTCATGCGATTGAAAAAACACATCACATGATCACGTGAAAGCTGTATGACCTTACTGCTGGTTGGCTGTCTTATCAACACTCAATAGATATCAGCGGTGATGTTTTTTTCCGGAAGCATTTCACGCGGCCTCTGAAGTTTGGATGTTTACTGCCGTATATTGGGTATACTTAAAGAAAAAAAGACGAAAAGAAAGGCGACCCACACGGTGGCAACGTCTGTTATTGCATTCGATAATTATCGATGTTGTATATCGCCCAGCCCTACTACAAAGCCACTGCAGAGAGATCATTTCAGCTTATTACCTTTTCACTCCCTATTTGTCCCCTTTCATTCTGCCTGTTACACCAGGAGGGAGTTCTCTCTAAAATTGTGGCTGCGTCACCCGTCCAGCTCTTAGCCACCGGCCCCCGTCGGAACCTTCCGGCGCTCGGCCGCGCGAGAGGGCAGACGAGTAATGTTTCTGAAGAGGGGCCTGAGCACAGCGGAAACTCTCATTGTCCGTTTGACCGCTCCGCGTCCTTACAGAGCGCGCTCCCTTTGGCTTGGCGGTCTGAAACGAACTGAACATTCTGTCATCAACCCCCCCCACCCCCACCCAGCTGTGTGGGGAGTGTGCCTGCAGCTTTGTGCTAAACTCTAAGTGCTTGCCTTCCTCCAAATTAATTTCCCCATTAGTCTGTTGCAGTGCAGCCAGTTAGTATTCCAACCTGAGGGAGGTGAGGGTCACTTCCATTTAAATTCTGTCTTTTTGGGAAGCTCGGTTCCTTTTCCCAATTGGAATTGATGCAAGCATTGGTTCCGCCAACCGTGAATGCTTTGTATTTATTTGGTTGACTTTCTCCCCTCACAATTTTATTTAATTTTGTTTTCAAGATTCGCCAATAGCCCAAAGTTGACCGCATGCTACATTAAACGTGTTATAGGAGAAATGGGAAATACACTGCTGTAGTAGAATGTGTCCTCATGTCTCAAATATTAGTCCTCATACTTTAGCCAATAAGACATTGTCTCAAGTGCTGTCGTCCAATCCGGCCTCGTCTTAAGGTGCTGTCATCCAATCCCTGCTTTTCTCAAGCCCTGTTATCCAGCCTGGCTGCACTTCTCATTCCTTGGCTGCTTAAGATGTCCTGGTATAGAACATGACATGGATGCACCACAGTTAAAGGAGAAAGCCAGACCATGGTGTCTCGGTGGCGAAGCCTGTAGAGCACGATCCCTTGCTCATTGCGAGCGACTCCGACCGCGCGACCTTTGTCGCATGTCTCTCCCTCTCTCTCGCTCCCCATTCTTCCCGTCTCTCGACACTGTGCTGTCCAATAAAGCTGAAAAAGTCCTAAAAAAAAGCCCTAAAAATACATTTAAAAGGAAAAGAAGCGAGACCGTAATGAGCTGATAAAAGTTGTAAACCAGTGCTTCTGTAGAGGTCGCTGTGGCTAAGGATTGTTAAATCCTGATATTTTCCCTCCCATCTCTTCTTTTGTTTTAAATCCGTAATTGCCCTGGCTAACCGACGCTCTGCCTCAAAGCGGGGAAAAGGAAGGGAACCTCGGAGCAGGAAGCCGGGCCCGCCAGGCCAGGCTGGTGGAGACACGGGTTTCCTTTTTCAGCCCGAGGTGTTCATTCGCACCTTGGTGGGATGCAAGAGTTTAACGATTTTCATGTAAACTAATTTCCCATGTTGGAGGGTAATAGGTTAATCTATCTTGTTGGAGAGTGTCCGTCGAGTGGCTAGTACACGTGGTATGTCTCTTGGTAGTTAGCTTGACGCAGCTAGGAATGAATAATCTTTAGCCAATAACATTTCTTAATTTACCACACATTCTTTGGGAAACATTTAACGAGGTGATTAAAGTTAATATAGCAGCTGTCCCGTGGTGCTGGGGAGGCGTATTGCCTTTTCTGGTCCCAAATTGCATTAATCTTACAGACTTCTCATATACGGAACCAGCTCTCTCACTTGTAAAGACCAATGTCACCTTTTAGACTGGATAATCATAGCATGTCAGAGCAGTACAGTCTGTCCACAGAAATCTCCATCTCTACAGACCTGACAGACCCTGGACTGAATGATGAACAAAAGACCCTGGACTGAGTGATGAACAAAAAAAAAAAAAGACACACAAATATCGCTGTCTTTCTTTCATACACACACACACACACACACACACATATCTCCTCTCTGTCTGTCTCATAGACACATATGCACGGCTCTTAGCCTTTTCTTCCTGTGGATGAGAACCTTTTGTTCTCCCCCCTGCTGTCTCTCCCCCTCTCTCCTGCTCCTCTCTCTGTTTCCCTCTCCTTCTGCCTCCCCTCCTTCCATCCTCCACCTCCCCCCCTCTCTTTCTCTCAAGGGGCTGATATGTTAACTAAGTGCTTTCACACTGTCCACTTAAAAATGCAATGTTGCTACAAAGGATTGATTTGAGGACATGTAGCAGTTGTGTCTTCATGTCTCGTCTTCTCTCCTCAGAAAGTAAACCATTGCAGGGTTTTAGTCGTTTCAATATAACATTTTTTCACCTATACAAACAATGTGTGTATTGTGCAATCTGAAATGTTGAGATAATTATATTCTCACATAAGAAAAAAAAAAGGGAAAAGCCTTGTGCACAAACCAGTTTATTAATTAAAATAGAACGAACGACGCGCGGCGTATCTTCGTCAGGTTCGTTCGTGAAACAAGCTTGGACACAGGTGACTCATCATGTTGTCGAAACAATTAACACTTAATATCAATTAAGTTACACATACACATTCACAATAATGGTTACAACAGGAAACAACACCAATTAACACTAACCAATAATGGTTAAAACAGGAAACAACACTTAATATCAAGTAAGCTATAGTCATTCACAATAATGATTACAACAGGTAAACACTGTGTGATCATCAATCATTAGAGAATGACCACCAATCTTATATGAAATGGACACATGAAACAGACCAGCTAAATACCAGAGCTATCCATAAAGGGATCTAAACGTTTTTTTGCCTCTGAAGGTCGGTCCTTATTCTTTTCTCGTTTGAGTGTGCGGGCTGAACATTGGAGCTTTGCATTGTATATTTTCGTCCTGGTTTTCTCTTTTTTCATCATATCTTCATTATGAGGTCACATATTTCACTGTTATACAAGTAGTCTTTGTATCACTGCAAATTTCGATCTGATTGACGTAAAAATGTTATTTTATAAAATAGTGCAGACTTTATGCTTGATGGCTTTCCCCCCCCTTGTGTTTTTTCCCCCCAGGAGGATATGAACTTAAACGAAGATAAGAAAGCTCCTTTACGGGAGAAGGACCTCAACATGAAGAAGGAGATGGTCATTCAGTACATCATCACAGCCTCCAAAACGGTAAGCAGCAGATTTAACAACGTTTACACCTGCTTTCCTTTCTGTTCACTTCCTCGGCCTTAAAGCATCCTCACCGGTGGGCGTGTCCATTTCACACCTTGGTCATTCATGCGTGAGCTGCTGGAGTCCCTGTACCTCAGCAATGCCTACAGCATGTCCCAGCTAGGCAGGAAGGACCTTCTGGGAACGCGTCTGTAGAAACACAACTGTGCTGAGTAGCGTGTGTTAAACTTTGTTGTGGACAGTGTGTTAAACTGTGCTGGGGAGAGTGTTTACTCACAATGGTTGCTCATGGCTGAAACGGAAGTTGTTCCATCGCTCACTGGGAGAGGACGGTGGGTTGGGTTTGGGGGGTTGGAGGCTGAAAGGGGCCAGCACCAGCGCTGTGTTTCTGACAGCATCCTGCCAAAGTGCGATGGGGTGAATCTCCATAGCTTCCAACATCATGGCTTTTCCATCTGCGCTGGGTTTCCCAGTTGGAATTAGAAAATTAGAAAATTTGTTTTAGCTTTTGGGCTTTGGCTCTATACTTGAGGTATAGGCATTGTTATTTTGCCAGTTATATAATAGTTTCTGACACGTAATCCATGGGGAAAGATATTTATAACTCGCGTATATTGCATTCGATGACAATTGAATCAATGTCAGTCATTATCCAGAATATCCAAGCCGCAGTCTCCACAAGAGCTAAATCCAGGCTGATTCATTTTACCCCTTTCACACTGTAGAGCAGGACCCAGGCTGATTCATTATACCCCTTTCACACTGTAGAGCAGGACCCAGGCTCATTCATTATACCCCTTTCACACTGTAGAACAGGACCCAGGCTCATTCATTTTACCACTTTCACACTGTAGAGCAGGAACCAGGCTGGCTCATTATACCCCTTTCACACTGTAGAGCAGGAACCAGGCTGGCTCATTATACCCCTTTCACACTGTAGAGCAGGAACCAGGCTGGCTCATTATACCCCTTTCCCACTGTAGAGCTGGAACCAGGCTGGCTCATTATACCCCTTTCACACTGTAGAGCTGGAACCAGGCTGACTCATTATACCCCTTTCCCATTGTAGAGCTGGAACCAGGCTGATTCATTATACCCCTTTCACACTGTAGAGCAGGAACCAGGCTGATTCATTATACCCCTTTCACACTGTAGAACTGGAACCAGGCTGATTCATTCTACCCCTTTCACACTGTAGAGCAGGAACCAGGCTGGCTCATTATACCCCTTTCACACTGTAGAGCTGGAACCAGGCTGGCTCATTATACCCCTTGCCCACTGTAGAGCTGGAACCAGGCTGGCTCATTATACCCCTTGCCCACTGTAGAGCTGGAACCAGGCTGGCTCATTATACCCCTTTCACACTGTAGAGCAGGAACCAGGCTGGCTCATTATACCCCTTTCACACTGTAGAGCAGGAACCAGGCTGGCTCATTATACCCCTTTCCCACTGTAGAGCAGGAACCAGGCTGGCTCATTATACCCCTTTCACACTGTAGGGCTGGAACCAGGCTGGCTCATTATACCCCTTTCACACTGTAGAGCAGGAACCAGGCTGATTCATTATACCCCTTTCCCACTGTAGAGCTGGAACCAGGCTGGCTCATTATACCCCTTTCACACTGTAGAGCTGGAACCAGGCTGGCTCATTATACCCCTTTCACACTGTAGAGCAGGAACCAGGCTGATTCATTATACCCCTTTCACACTGTAGAGCTGGAACCAGGCTGATTCATTATACCCCTTTCACACTGTAGAGCAGGAACCAGGCTGATTCATTATACCCCTTTCCCACTGTAGAGCAGGAACCAGGCTGGCTCATTATACCCCTTTCACACTGTAGAGCTGGAACCAGGCTGGCTCATTATACCCCTTGCCCACTGTAGAGCTGGGACCTGGCTGGCTCATTATACCCCTTTCACACTGTAGAGCTGGAACTAGGCTGACTCATTATACCCCTTTCACACTGTAGAGCTGGAACCAGGCTGACTCATTATACCCCTTTCACACTGTAGAGCAGGAACCAGGCTGGCTCATTATACCCCTTTCACACTGTAGAGCTGGAACTAGGCTGACTCATTATACCCCTTTCACACTGTAGAGCTGGAACTAGGCTGACTCATTATACCCCTTTCACACTGTAGAGCTGGAACCAGGCTGGCTCATTATACCCCTTTCACACTGTAGAGCAGGGCCCAGGCTGGCTAATTATACCCTTTTCCCACTGTAGAGCAGGAACCAGGCTGACTCATTATACCCCTTTCACACTGTAGAGCAGGGCCCAGGCTGGCTAATTATACCCCTTTCCCACTGTAGAGCAGGACCCAGGCTGGCTCATTATACCCCTTTCACACTGTAGAGCAGGGCCCAGGCTGGCTAATTATACCCCTTTCCCACTGTAGAGCAGGACCCAGGCTGACTCATTATACCCCTTTCCCACTGTAGAGCAGGAACCAGGCTGACTCATTATACCCCTTTCACACTGTAGAGCAGGACCCAGGCTGGCTCATTATACCCCTTTCCCACTGTAGAGCAGGACCCAGGCTGACTCATTATACCCCTTTCCCACTGTAGAGCAGGACCCAGGCTGACTCATTATACCCCTTTCCCACTGTAGAGCAGGAACCAGGCTGACTCATTATACCCCTTTCCCACTGTAGAGCAGGAACCAGGCTGACTCATTATACCCCTTTCACACTGTAGAGCAGGACCCAGGCTGGCTCATTATACCCCTTTCCCACTGTAGAGCAGGACCCAGGCTGACTCATTATACCCCTTTCCCACTGTAGAGCAGGACCCAGGCTGACTCATTATACCCCTTTCACACTGTAGAGCAGGACCCAGGCTGGCTCATTATACCCCTTTCACACTGTAGAGCAGGACCCAGGCTGGCTCATTATACCCCTTTCACACTGTAGAGCAGGACCCAGGCTGGCTCATTATACCCCTTTCACACTGTAGAGCAGGACCCAGGCTGGCTCATTATACCCCTTTCCCACTGTAGAGCAGGAACCAGGCTGGCTCATTATACCCCTTTCCCACTGTAGATCAGGAACCAGGCTGGCTCATTATACCCCTTTCACACTGTAGAGCAGGACCCAGGCTGGCTCATTATACCCCTTTCCCACTGTAGAGCAGGAACCAGGCTGACTCATTATACCCCTTTCCCACTGTAGAGCAGGAACCAGGCTGACTCATTATACCCCTTTCACACTGTAGAGCAGGACCCAGGCTGGCTCATTATACCCCTTTCCCACTGTAGAGCAGGACCCAGGCTGACTCATTATACCCCTTTCCCACTGTAGAGCAGGACCCAGGCTGACTCATTATACCCCTTTCCCACTGTAGAGCAGGAACCAGGCTGACTCATTATACCCCTTTCACACTGTAGAGCAGGACCCAGGCTGGCTCATTATACCCCTTTCCCACTGTAGAGCAGGACCCAGGCTGACTCATTATACCCCTTTCCCACTGTAGAGCAGGACCCAGGCTGACTCATTATACCCCTTTCACACTGTAGAGCAGGACCCAGGCTGGCTCATTATACCCCTTTCACACTGTAGAGCAGGACCCAGGCTGACTCATTATACCCCTTTCACACTGTAGAGCAGGACCCAGGCTGGCTCATTATACCCCTTTCCCACTGTAGAGCAGGACCCAGGCTGACTCATTATACCCCTTTCCCACTGTAGAGCAGGACCCAGGCTGACTCATTATACCCCTTTCACACTGTAGAGCAGGACCCAGGCTGGCTCATTATACCCCTTTCACACTGTAGAGCAGGACCCAGGCTGGCTCATTATACCCCTTTCACACTGTAGAGCAGGACCCAGGCTGGCTCATTATACCCCTTTCACACTGTAGAGCAGGACCCAGGCTGGCTCATTATACCCCTTTCCCACTGTAGAGCAGGAACCAGGCTGGCTCATTATACCCCTTTCCCACTGTAGAGCAGGACCCAGGCTGGCTCATTATACCCCTTTCACACTGTAGAGCAGGACCCAGGCTGGCTCATTATACCCCTTTCCCACTGTAGAGCAGGAACCAGGCTGGCTCATTATACCCCTTTCCCACTGTAGATCAGGAACCAGGCTGGCTCATTATACCCCTTTCACACTGTAGAGCAGGACCCAGGCTGGCTCATTATACCCCTTTCACACTGTAGAGCAGGACCCAGGCTGGCTCATTATACCCCTTTCACACTGTAGAGCAGGACCCAGGCTGGCTCATTATACCCCTTTCACACTGTAGAGCAGGACCCAGGCTGGCTCATTATACCCCTTTCCCACTGTAGAGCAGGAACCAGGCTGGCTCATTATACCCCTTTCCCACTGTAGAGCAGGAACCAGGCTGGCTCATTATACCCCTTTCCCACTGTAGAGCAGGACCCAGGCTGGCTCATTATACCCCTTTCTCACTGTAGAGCAGGACCCAGGCTGGCTCATTATACCCCTTTTCACACTGTCAAGCTCAAACCAATCTAGACAAAAAGATTTTGAGAAGAAGATGAAGATTTTCAGGTTTCGATCTCAATGGGGTCTTCCTGGTGGCAAAGTATGAATAAAAAGCTTCTTTTCCACTGGTCTGAATTGCAGTGACGCATGTGAAATAAACAAAAACACTAAACACATGATCATTACCCCCAATAATGGCTTGCTATCTCATAAGCTAGTTCGGCCATTATTCCATTATAGCTTGCAAAAATGTAATATGTAACACTTAAGGAACCTGTGTATTAATAAGAATAAAGTGGAGTTATTTGTAACCATAAGAAGGGATTTGGTGAATTTTTGTATTGTGAAGACCAATGCACCACCTAATCCGTATGAATTTCAGAAGCTCCCTTTAAGTGATCAGAATGTTTTTTTTTGTATTCCTGTCCAGTACTGAGACCGAATTTCCATTTCTTGCATTATCCACGCATTGAACATGTTTGTTCAAACATCTTATTAGTGTGGTTACAAAGGGAATAATTTAATTTTCCGAGATTAACAAGGAACCATGAATCTGCAATGTTGTCAGGGGCTGAATATTTAATGCCTCGTTTTCTCCCTATTACAGCATGGAAATGTTGTGCGCGACCATAAAATCCGTATTTGAGACTTGGAAAGGTGCATCAAAAAAACATTTTAAACTGAAATGAATTCTAGGGTGTCTAATCCTCTCTTTGCCTGGTCTGCTCCGGTTCTGCCTCCAAACTCTATTGAAAATCACAAGTAAACGGGAGTGTTTAATTATCCTGCAGTTTGCACTCATCTTTAGGGAATTTAATTATTTCTGAGTGCTGTGAGATTGGATGATCCACTGTATTCCCTCTTCATACGTTGTGAAGGGAAGAAAAACAGTCTGATGTATGCTCTCCAGACCGGCTCGCTCTTCTCTTCTTTCTCAAAGTCATTTTAAAAAATAAAAAAAAATAATTCTATAAAATGTTATTTCATTTTATTAAAATTTTTTGCTCCTTTTGTGAACACAGATTTTCTTCTTGAAAGTTTGTGGCGCAGCCGTCAAGGGCAAAGAACTTGCGCCTCAGAAACCCACGTCATTCAGCAGTCATTTCCCTCCAAATATATAAATAAATTCAGTATGCAGTACATCGATTTCAATTACCCTCTGGGACATAAACCTTTACAAGTCTGTGGAAGTGAATAAAAATAAATAAAAAATAATAATAAAAAAACACAAACCAGGAACTTTTGATAAATAATTGTATTTAACATTGATTAGAAATGGTTTAAAATGTGATCCGTCAGATGCGGTAAATTGGGTATTGCAATCGATAAATATAGTTTAGGCTTCTCACGAGGTAGGAAATAAAAACAAAACGAGGGTTTTTGTTGATGAAAGCTTTGTGATGTGTAATGATGTCACAGCCGTGTCAGCCAATGGGAGAGTGGAGGGGCGGGGCTAGCTTCGCCCGTGACAGAGCCACGGATCCCCCGGCCTCATCACAGCACACCAATCGTGCATGTCCACCTCTGTCAGAGCGGAAAAGCTACATTTTCCCTGCCTGTTTTCCCATGATTCTGCACCGTACGCCCGTGTGACAGCTACATGACAGGCAGGTACGGCTCGACCCACAGCTGTCCCAGAGGCCTCTCTGATTTATTGAATCTGCCTCCTTACCCCCGTTCCGAGTTACAGTACTGAACCCCCCCCCCCCCCCCCCCCCCCGTCAGGAGCTTTTGATACTTCCCACCCGTGTCTACAGGGCTTTGCTCACGTTACCCTCACGCCTACAACTAGCGCAATGCTCCATCAACAAAAATTAAAAGGGGGGAAAAATCAATAGCACAGAAAAGCTGCAGAAAGGTTAAAGTAAAGCAGTATTACTGCTTGTGTGGAATGGAAAGTAATACTGAGGGAGCCGCTGAGCAGTAGTGGCCATTGTGACATCACCTGCTGTTACACGATAAGGCTCTGATTATGGGGGTCATTGTGATTGACATCACATGATGATACCTGATTACGGGGGCCATTGTGACATCACATGATGTTACCTGATCGCGGGGGCCATTGTGACATAAGATGATGTTGGCTAATGGTGGTGTTATTGTGTATCAGATGATGTTCGCTGATTGTGGGGGATGGGGCCATTGTGGCATAAGATGTGAGCTAATTGAGGTGGTATTGTGACATCAGCTGGTGTTGGCTGATTGTGGTGTTGCCGTGACATCAGATGATGCTCGCTGATCAGTGTGGGTCATTGACGTCACGTGACAGGTGATGGGGCCAGGTGGCTATAGTGTCTATACGTTTCTGCAAGTAAAATGCGATCCCTACCTCTGAAGAGGGAAGAGATGACAAGAAGACAAAGTATTGTAAATCAAGGTGAAATTAATGAAGGTCAATGGGAGGGATGCTGTCCATTTCCCCGCTGTTGTGGTGAGGTCCGGTTATGGTATCGATGTGACCAGTGACGATGCTACCTCGACACATGGACGGCAACAACGGTCTCTATGGGAACAGCGGCCCGCTTGCGACGGGCTGATAGGCTTGTTTCAGGATAGAGCGGTGACATCCGGAGGAAAGGCAGTGGAGCCAGCCTTGCACTCTCGGGCCCTTCCCGTAATCTGCTCTACCGCTAGGAGCCATCCCTCTTCTAAGCTGTAACTCCGCGCTCAGACCGTGCACTCAGAGTCTGTACCGAGAGGCCAAATAGACTCCATAAAGCATTGAAATAGCTTTGACTTTCCAGTGGAAAGCAGAGCTGGCTGGAGCCAAGCGATTTATTTATCTGACTTTTTTTTTTTTTTCTTCTTCAGAGAATGATTTCCATTCCCGTTTCCCGAAGGCGGGCTCAGATGTGACGCAAAGGTCAGAATAAGCCTGATTAAGCCGCTTTATTGCCTCCGTCTAATCTGCCTCCATCGCCGTGCGGCCCCGCGCTTTTCAGGTGGGCTCTCCCGCGTTAGCTGCGTTCCCACCCTGCCGTTTCCTGTCGCACCATGCGGAACAACTCTGACCCTTTAAAAGTGCGGAACTGCGGGTTCAGGCCACGTCTGATTTCACATTTCAGTGCCTATTGCAATAGTCAAGATGGGAAGGCGGGCGCCATTTTAAAATGGAAAACTAGGACGGGAGCCACGCGAATGTCCTGAATTTATAATGAACGCACGTGCACGCATGCACCCACCCTCTTAACATATGCATGTTTCTATCACGCGACGGATTTGTGGCATCGAGTGCGATATATTAATAGGCATGTTTATTAATAACACACGTCTTTCCTAACCAGGCAGGATGACAGTAAGCAGATCTTATCACAGAGTGCTGGTAGTAGGGGTTGAGCGTACTGCTGTGAGCCATTCAGGCTCAGTCTGCACGGCCACCTTCTGTTCCCCTGGGGGAACACCTGTTTTATTGATTGACTTCATTAGGACTGACCTACTAGTTGTTTTTTTTGTTTTTTTCCCCCCCCACCTACTTTCAAGATAAATTGGACAAGCCCACACTATGTATAGTAATTTAACATGGACCCCAGCAATGTTTGAATGGTCAAGGTCGCAATGTCGATAGCCACATGAATACATTTGGCCTTCAGGCAAGAGGAGGAGAGATACCCCCAACCCCCAGCACACTGAAGTGGCTCAACTTTTAATGAAGGCTGTGGGAAATGATGAGCTCAGTGCAGGTCTGCCTGAGTTGTGGGTAAACAGGCTGTTTGCAACTGATGAGCTCACTGCAAGTCTGACTGGTAGTTAAAATTATGTATAAGCTGTGGGTAAACTGGCACTGCAATAAATCATGAAATTATATGTAGAATTATACAGTAAGCGTGAGCTTAAAATGGGCAGCAGTCTGGAGTTTTTATGCTCCAGAGGTCCTGATTGACTCCCGAACTCAAATCCCAAGAGCAGGGTCGCGCCTTACCTGGAGCGGCAGGGCGCCTTACCTGCAGCTGCAGGGCGCCTTACCTGGAGCGGCAGGGCGCCTTCCCTGGAGAGGCAGGGCGCCTTACCTGGAGCGGCAGGGCACCTTACCTGGAGCGGCAGGGCACCTTACCTGGAGAGGCAGGGCGCCTTACCTGGAGCGGCAGGGCACCTTACCTGGAGCGGCAGGGCACCTTACCTGGAGCGGCAGGGTGCCTTCCCTGGAGAGGCAGGGCGCCTTACCTGGAGCGGCAGGGCGCCTTACCTGGAGCGGCAGGGCGCCTTACCTGGAGCGGCAGCGCGCCTTACCTGGAGCAGTGTGCCATACCTGGAGCGGCAGCGCGCCTTACCTGGAGCAGGGTGCCTTACCTGGAGCGGCAGCGCGCCTTACCTGGAGCAGTGTGCCTTACCTGGAGCAGCTGGAGCCGTTACGGATCTGCATGAGCATACATGCACGCACACATGAACGGAGACGCCATAAACAAAACGGAGGAAAAAAACAGCAGAAAACAAGTAGAAATTTGTATGAGTCATATTTACTGAACGGACAATATTGGCTAAATAAAGGGGTGAAACGGGAGTCTTATCAGATGAAATTCAATGAGGCTCTTCATTGAGGTCAAAGACATTTGTATAAAAAAAGTAGGTTTAGGTTAAAATGCATATTAAAAACAAACAAGGAAGCAAAAAAAGAGAAAACATTTAAGTTGTGCTTCTCCTAACCAAATGTTCCCTGCACAGATGGGCATATTAAGGGCTCAGATGAATGCAGTGGTTAAAATGGATGAAATGTTCCATACAGATGAGTTTACGGTACTGACGAGCACAGCTGCAGTGTGTCCCTGTAGAGGAGGTAACAGGCCCGATTCCTCAGGGCTATTTTATGCTCCTCATTATGGGCAGGGACAGAGCCAAGCCTCTGCTCCGGCCCCTGGGACTGCGCTGCTGTGCTGCTGTGCTGGGCCACAGCCTGACTGAGCCCATCAAGCTTCCTGCGTAGCACAGTCAGGGTGGGTTACACTCCGCTCCAGTCTATTCAGGAAGTCAATTCAACAGTTCATTAATTGGGAAATCCTCACAGAGCTTTATGGGAATTTTATGGGTCTTTTTTAAAATTCATGAATGGAATTTCTGGATCTGTAATTGGATTTCACTCCAACCCTACTGCACAGATGGAGGCGTCCTTGTTTTGAACCATAAAACACCAGGGTTTTTTTTTTTGTTTTGCGCTGATCAAATGTACATTTATAAAGGAGAGGGACAACCAAAAAAGGTTAAGAAAATATATACAAATTTCAATGCAAACAGAAGCCCGTATGGGCAGGAGAGCTTGTGGGATCGGGAGCGGCGCGGCATCGCCAGCAGATGGCAGTGTTCACTTCTGGATGCCCGCGAGAGAGGGAGAAAGAGGTTTAAGATCTTAAGCTCAGCTTGGGGACTTTCTGAAGCGCCATTGCCCTGGATGTGAAAGAACAAGCGCACGTCGGCTCCTTGTTTCGCAGATCATTAGTTCTGGGGGTCCCCAGATAACAGTCCCCGGGGTGACGGCGCTGTCCTTTAAGAGACAGGAGAAGCGATGGAGACGGGGGAAGGCTGCAGTCCCGAGGAGCTGGTCATATCAGTCATTGAGCTCGCGCCGGGTCTGAAACGGATGTGCATATTCAAATCTCACTGCGCGTTAAGCCACGCGCGGGCTGGAGACCGGGCCCGGCGTCCTGCACCCCACCCCTTCCACTACAGCACCCGCTGCCTTTGCCTTTTTTGTGTGTCTAAGTGATTACGGTAACCTTCAACAGCGGGGCCTTCCACACTTTGTTTAATGCAGATTTTCCTGCAGAGGAGACGTTCACATTGGCCACAAATCACCTTTGTAAAGTTTAATCTCTCTTTTTTTTGGCTCCCCTCACACTTGAGTGGCTGTAGGTCATATCGCGAAGAAAAGCGGTTGCGCTACAGCCTTGACTTAACGCGTCGCTCGGTTATGAAAGCCCCCCCGGCTGCCCTTGATGATAGATGTATTATACAGGAAGTTTTTTTCCCATTTCGCACAGCCCGCGTGAACCCAGTTCACCGCGCGCGGAAAGTGCGGAGGATGGAGTTGGGCGCTTGGCCCAGTTAGTAAAGTTTAGCTTTCTCCTCCAGCTTTTACATGAGAAGATTACATTTGGAATCGGAGGTTTGGACCTTTTTTTACCGTGTCAAAGTGTCTGCGTTTCCTCCTGCTCCTTCTCCTGTGGCTCAAAAGCACTCTTCCCTCCTCCGGTCTGCACTGCTGAATTATGGGAAATATTTATGTTAAACCCTGAATAATATTACGGTTATGGGTTATTCTTTACGTGTGCTTATTTTCTTGCATTTCTTGATTAACCATAAAATGGAGATTTGGAGACCCTTGGAGGTGTAGGTGACAGAGGCGGAGTGCTTGGGTATGTGATGAAGAATAATTTCATCATCAGACAGCTGGTGGCAGGAGAGAAGGTGCAGTAATGAGGCCGAATTTGAGCAGCCCCCAGAGATCTGGAAGTCAGTATTTCCTGATTAATCAGGACAAATCCCAATTGTGATATTCAGAGGCGGAAGACACTGGTGGCTGCATGAGATGTCCTTGATGAAGCAACTTGCTCATTTAAGCTCTGCCAGCTTTTTATGTCCTTTGGCTTCAGAGAAAAGGAAAATGTTCCTCAACAGCCATGTGTGTTTTCCTGGTTCTTCTACTGCGCTGCGAGCAATGTTGCCACAAGTGTGTGCATTTGCATAATCTCCTTTAGCGAAGACTAAAAGAAACACAGCTTCTCGCTGAAATTAATTTGTAAGAGCGGTTTTCTCCCATGCTTAGGGGGCGAGTGCTCTGTCCAAACGAAAAGACAGATTAAGTTCTCAAACTGTCAGGGAGAATCTCTGGTTGAGGTTATTGATATGGCAGATATCGATAGCCGGACTCTGATTGTGTTTTTTTGGCTGAAAACTGAAAAAAGTTGCTGCCGAGCCAGAGATGGGCAGAAGTTCAGGTGCACTTCTGTTGCATTAAAATAAAAAAAACCACGCCTACAGGCAAATCTTGAGGTATGAAACCATTTTAGCATGCTGCTTTGCCACCTCATCTGTGAGCTAACTCGCCACCTGACCAGCACGCTAATTACCTCACCAGCCAAGCCAGCTGTCCGCCGCACCAGTGAGCTCATTAACCATGTCCATACCTCTGGCAGGAGGGCAGGTCTTTTTCAGACTATCTTACAGGGTTTTTTCAAATTTTGTTCATGTACTCCCCGAGGTGCCTTCATTTTAATTTGGTGTTTATCTCAAATGAACAATTTTATAAGACTTGGTCTTTACACTCAAATTTAATTGCCAGCGTTAGGCTATATTAAAATCTTGGAGAAAAACTTCCCGCTTGCACCAGAAGGAGATGTCGAGATTAACTTTATCATAATTGGTGTTATGTCTGAGAATTACATCATTTCATTTGGGGCACAGTGCAGCAGTTTAAAGAAACACAATCTGTGTGATTTTGTTTGCTTAGAGGGGATGTTTTGAAGCTGAATATTTAATTTCCCAACTTTAGTCTTATACTTGTTTTAATGTTTGAAGCTTAGCCTCATTGGGTGAGAATAATGCAGGTACAGTACGTGTGTGGATTCCGTGTTGCTTGAACTTCTGCTTTGTGCTGTTGTTTTTTTACTTGTCATTTCTATTAATAAGGGGGTGTGCACTCTTGCTTTTTAAGGCTCCACTCACTGGAATGATCTGCCAGCCCTTAGATATCTAGCCTCTCCATTAAAATCATACACTCAATTTCACACACATTTCGTCTTCGCTCGATTGATGTCAAATACTACATTTCCCCCCCTTTCAATTTTGATCACACAGTACATTTCCACCCTCTTTCAGTTCATATCACGAACTGCATTCATGCCTAATCGGGTAAAATCTAAACACTACCCCCTCTTCCCCACAGACACAATTCAATTACCCCCTACATCACACGCCATATCCTTCCCTTTCTCCATTAAGTGTTTTCTCCTTTCTTCATTAACTATGAGGTGCCGTTCTGGACAAAAGTCGTTCGAAAAACGCGATAGGAAACGAACCACTTTTGCGTGAGAGAGGTCCAGTTGTCCCGCAAGAAAGATTCAGTTAGCTCGCGAGAGCAATTGAAACCCTGCGAGAAGGATTGAAATGCCTGCGAGAAGATCCAATGGACAGCGTGCGTGAATCAAAGTGGCTTGCGAGAGAGGTCCAATAGATAGCGCGGGCGGTCCACCAGTCAGCGCGCGCAAATGAAAGTGGCTTGCAAGAGAGACTGAGGTGGTTCTGTTCACTTCCATTACTTTCACGAAACAACCCGGAAAATGTACCTCTAGCACATATTCGAGCGCCATCAACACGTATTCTTACCAAGTTGCTGTCGTAGTTAAGAAGTAATATTTTTTTCTTATTTACAATTATTGATAATAACAGTTTTCTGCGTAATTATAGCCGACTTCATGTGTAAGTTAGCTCGGCTAGCCATGTCCTCGTTATCTCAGTAACGTTACCACTATTAGTGGAAC
The DNA here is from genome assembly GCA_029718625.1 of Synaphobranchus kaupii. Lineage (NCBI taxonomy): Eukaryota > Metazoa > Chordata > Actinopteri > Anguilliformes > Synaphobranchidae > Synaphobranchus > Synaphobranchus kaupii. Next base: position 41,028,991 of record CM056384.1, read on the forward strand.
AACTTGGGAACTGTACAATGCAAGTACGCATGTAACCTCTAGAGCAATGAAAATACCGGATGTTCTTCCATTTAAAAGTATATATATTCTTTAAACCAAATCTTCTCATATACGTAGGAACCAATGTGCTATATTATGAATACCATCAGCCCACCTTGTGGGTGGGTTTGTCAAAAAGTAATGTTTTATTGAGGTATAAGAGTGAATGATTAGGCTACATATTTAGGTGTGTGTAACAGTGTGATATCAATGTTTTCATCTTAAACCATAAAAGGGGCAAATGTATCTGCTTTAAGGCCATTACACACCAAGAACGATGCGAATAAACGACACGAAATTGCAAATTTAACGCGTATAATATAGGCACATAAAACGCGATGCGATTTTGGAATTAATTAAATAGGTTCTTGTATCCTTCTCCATCAGCCCTGTACCCTCCAATGGGAAACTGGGCTTGTATCTTCGAGAGTAGGACTGCTTCCAAATATGCTAATATTACTTTAACTAGAGGAACTTTTTTTCTTTTTGAAGGTCGCTGTGTTATTTGAAAGGTCAGAGCTCTTTCATAAGTGTTTTGTTTTTTTCCCCCATCTAATTTTGCCCTGAATATTCAGGAAACTCATTGTAACACACGTCCTCTGCCTGGCTGAGATATTTGATGTTTTGATTAATCAGGAACAGTCACAAGCCTCTTGCACATTAGCTGAAACTGTCTTCAGGCACCAAGTCCCATGTCATCTGTCTCCCCATCTTGTCACCACCGTCACCGCCCAGTTCCTCGTTATTTGTAAACGGCAAACGGCGCTAATTAACTTGCATGGCTGACAACTTCCTAATCAGACAAAGCATTCGTTTTGCAAAGGTCTCGTCCAGAAATGTCTATTTTTAACCAAACTAGTGAGACAGAGGAAGGCTACAGACACATTGCACGCACGCACAGGTATCTTGTCTGATTGTGTGCGTTTGTGACAGACAGCTTGGTGATCTCGTGGTTAGGCTGTCGTTGTTTGGAAGAATCTTTCCTGCATTGCATTACGCTCTTAAAACGAGTTTTGCATTTTATGCCTTTGCTTTGAGTCCCATTAAAATGGAAACTGTCCATTTGTTTAAGATTTTGTAGTGAAATTCACCTTTTATTTTATGTCCTCTTGGTTGCTTTAGGGCATCCATCAATGTATTCTGCTTCTCCCTCCCTCTCCTGCCCACTGTTTACTGTCCACACGCAATATTTGGTTTTACTGTGTTGCCAGTTTCCCATGTGATTAGAAATGGCCATTCTGAACCGCCTCTTATGCAGGTCTTGTTTTTCTACTGTGTAGTTGAGATTGTCAGTGGGGAATGTCTTCCTTTCTTTTGGAATAGGAGATTCACAGCAATAAAGAAGCCCATATGCTTGTAATACTCCCAGTGTGGTAAATATAATATATGGGTGATACAGGAAGCCTCTTTTTCCCTTTGCATCTCCCCCTCTGCAAATGCATTTTTCATTCAGCTCATACTACGTTTTTTGAGCTTTTCTGTGATGGTGATAACCTTGCCCTTTCTCATTAAAATCCACAAAGAGTAACCCGTGCATCTGTGAACTCTGCCCAGCCAAGGCCTAATCTGCGCTTGTTCTGTCCAAATGAACACGTCCTCCGCCGTCCCCTCTGCCCGCTAAGAAAAGCTCACTTTGAGCTCGTATTAATTATGCATGTTTAATGATTTAATGATATTTGCGGGACGCATACAGTAAAATAGAGCGTTGGTTTAGCACACTGCGGGAGCTTGACAGAATTTTAACTAGCGTTTTTCCAGGTCGGAATCCCGAAGCGCTGCCACCTTCAGTTATTTTGAGGCTGAGGAAATAACCGGAGTTATATTGAGGCTGAGGAAAACACCTTGACTTTAATCTCTCGGGCAGTGCAGACAGCAGCACCAGGCACACACTTTCTGCTCAGCGGAGTGGGAGCAGATCGCTGTCAGGAGACGTTAACGCAAAATCGGCAGGCGAGCTCGGCGGCCGAGTCGGCCCAGATTAACGCAGTCCAGCTGGAACTGAAACCTGCGTGCGGCGTGCCTCTTGGCACAGGGCTCTCCAGAGCGCTTTCAACTCCGGGGCGGGTGCGATGACCCAAGAACACTGCCGGGCGTTTAGGAATACCCAGAATGCTCTGCTCCTTTTCCAAGAGTGCCCGTGCCCCCTGCACAAGCAGCTTTGGAGTGCAGTTTGAACTTAGGTGCTTTTTCTTTCTTTAAACCCCCCGAATGCCCTCTACCTGCCTTTGCAAACCCGGCAGGTCTGAAACTTCTCTAAATATAAAAATATCCTTCATAGCACCTTGCAACTGTCTGGGCCAATCAAAAAAATGCACTGAAATTGAAGTAATATCAAAAAGCCTCAAAATGAACTGTCCCTTTAAGTTCCATCCCTTTTCATTTTGTGTCCTCATTGACATTCCACCATACTCATTTCTATTTATTTGACTTGCGCTTTTTTTTTGTTGTTGTAGTTTTGCATTTGAATAACTTGTTAAATCGTGGAATCTCAGAAACCATTTTTAGAGAGAGCAAGAGTCACCGAAAGTGGTAAACAAACCTGTGATGCACCCCCACCCCCCGCCCAGACAGCATGTGTGACCTTAGTCTTAACTGTCATGCAGCCAGTAGATCCTTTCTCATTTTCTGTGTTCCATCATTAAAGGAAGGGCAGGTAGGCTTGCAAATCCAAGGGCAGCACTACCATTAGGCAGATGGTGAATTCATCAGTCAAATTAAAAATGCCATATTTCAGGCAAAGAGAAAAAAATGAAACTATATATTATAGCCTAAAGGTTATGTAAATGGCACCTAGCATGCTCTTGGCACTGCCTGAGTTTCCTGTTTTATTAACAGGCTAATTAGCGCATTTGGTAGGATGACAAACATCACAGTAAGGAAAAGTGATTGGAGTTGGGATGAAAGGTTTTTCTTCTGTAAATTGTTACTTTTTTTTTTTTTTTTGCATGATTAGAAATGAGAAACCAATAGAATATGCTCAACGACCTGTCTCCTCCCACTTTTTAATCATGAAACTGAGTTTTAGTGAAGGTTAGAGGTGAGTGGGGGAGAATGATCCAGGCGAGCTTGTGCGTACGTGCGTACGTGCGCACACGTGTGCCCCCGCGCCTCATTTAATTTCCTTTCTTTCTCCGTATCCCAAGATTGCACAGGGGTTAATGGAAAATGAAATGGTATCCATGCTGAGCATAAGGATGAAGCAAGCTATTCTTTACCTTTGCACTGTCCAAAATAATCTGCACTGGTGCAAAACTACCGAGGGATAACGGACGGCCCTGCACTCCGTGTGATTGAGAAAGATTAGCTCCAAAAGGAATCCACAATGGAATGTCTTGACTACACAATCATTTTTGATGCTTTGCATATTGATAAGCTTTGCAGGAAAAAATAAAAGCAAATGAAAAATGGTAACAAAAAAAAGGAATGCGGATATTTTGAGTAGTGGCTGGCCCTTCATTAGTGCATCAAATTTGATATAGCCTGAATGTTCATTTATAGGAACTGAGGCAGGGACCGTCAATGAGGCCAGCACAACTCATTTACATTTGGCACGAAGTGGAGGTACACGTGTGTTTCAGCTGCTCAAATTCACTGTTATAATATTGTCTCGTATACAACAAATTGGACATTAATCACCAAGCCAAAGGAAGAAATGTGTTTCATTCTGTCAGTTGGACTCTGAAAATCGAATGAAAAGGAAGACTGATATGTCACAAATAATCCAAGGCACAGAGTTTCCAAGTGAATCAAGGTGTCGGCAGTGTAACAGTTGCTCGTAATGAAAAACTTTCAAACCCATATTAAGGAACCAACTGTATGGTCTTGGCGTACTAACCATAGCCAGCATGTTCAGTATCCATTGCTGAAAATAGCTGGGTAGGTATTTGGGTTGCTAACTTGCTAGCAAACTTACGTTAGCTAACATATCCATGGGACTTTACCTAGCTAGCAGAGTACACCAGCATACACAGAAAGACAGAAAATTATTTATGCTGACTAATTAAGCCGCATATTTCTGGCCAATGTTTTATTTTGTGGCTAGTCCCTTTGTCACAGTTATACTAAACCATTGATTTGCGATATTCTGTACCATATTTATCAAAATGGGGGGAAAAGCTTTTTAATTAGGAAGGCCATATGGCTTGATATGTATGCATCAATGAAATGCAAAACAAAAGCAAATTTAAACGAAACGGGGCAAAGATTACGAAGGTAGGATTTTTTAAATTGGGAGGACAATATTAAAAGAAAAATCCTCCTGCGTTAAATTATGTAGATGGGTAGCTCTAACTACCGAATATGCCTGCATTAATAGCTCTTTAAGAACCAGCCAGTTCCTCAACAGTTTATGTATGGTGATGGCTAGTTGTAGCGTACAAAGTTTGTATTAGTTTACTGTCATTTTGATCAAGCAAAGTTTTTAGGCTTCAGTATAACAACACCTTTACGCCTTTCTTGCCAAATATTTTTTCTGTCTTGATAAATTAATTACAGAGCAGACGCTGTTGCTTACAAGGCAAGCATTTTAGATTGTTCCATTTTAAGTACCAAATGGTGAACGAAATAGACAGCATGCTAGATATGTACTGGGTTGCTTATTGAACCTTTCCTATTTGCGATCTGCTTGTTATGAATTACTTGGCAATTTCGGAACAGAGCTGACTAATGGTGAATTTTACCGCCGTTGACAGCTTTGTTTTCAGCTGAAAGATAACCTGACTGATGGGTAATGAAGTTCCTAGGAGAGAGCTACTCACCTGCCGGACCCGAGGCCACATACTGCCAACCATAGACAAACTCATGGCCCTTCCATCTCTCAACATGGGAATAAAGTTTTTACATCCAAGTCTGCATTTACAATGCCAGCATACCTCCCCATTGTGACAGAATAGTAAGCAGTGTTAGTTTTGCATATTTGCTTGCATATGTACTGTATATTCTTATCAAAACACAAATAATGTAATACATGGAAATCGTTCATTTAAAAAATGCATTTTAAAACAAGAAACTAAAAATGTGGCCTCCAGGAAGTAGTAGTGAAACTGGCCCAGGACATAGACATGGCAGACTGCAACAGGGTTTTCACCTTCCAGTAAATTTAGCTTGTATCTGGGTCAACATGATATACTTGCTTAATTTTTTGCACATTTTCTTTTCCATTTGGTTAAGGGTGAACTTTATTGTTAGTGTTTAGTGCCAAGAGCTTGCTTTGACCTTGGCTTCATATCAGTTCTTGAAGCAATTATTGAGAACAAGACATCTTGTAAGAAATTGGCACAGTTAAATGAGTGTTTGCAATAGGGATGCACAATCTATTGCCGACTGTATATCGATGTTGGCCGATGTTAGTTATAATTTTCATTGTCGGTATCAGTCAGATGAAGCCGATATGACAACCGATAATTATTTCTTTATACGAACGTCTAGTGCGTCATCTTTACACAGGGCCATGGCTGGAAACAATATAAGGCTACAACAACACAATTAAAATGACCTATTATAAGAAACAATATTAGTATTAATTATACAATTATTCAACTTTTAAATACTAACAATAAACTTTGGCCTAACTCAAGCATAATCGCTGCTCTCACAAAATTTAAAATGAGTGCTTTTATTCAGAAATATTTAGAAATACTTTTGAACATTCTTGCCATTAATAGCCTATCAATATTGAACAGCAGTTAATTATCAAAACAAATAGGCCTATTTAACAATAACTGCACAAAACAAGCACCATCCTCTAATGTATCTGGCCAGTGTGTTCGGGCGTGACTTGAATCAGTGTAAACACAGAAAAAAATAATCACCGTATTAACCCGTTAATTCATTCAACACCCCGGTGTCAATTTGTTACCGCAGTAAGCGGTAATACCGAATAACGGCACAGCCCTCCTCGCAAGTAGTACAACTCCTCCTTTATGTTTGCTTTAGCCTACTGATGGCCTTAGTGCAGTTTCTTAAAATAAACTTTATGGCAAAGCTATGGTTTATGTTTCGGCCTGGTCCAAATGTTGGGAAATTAAGAGCCCCCCCCCCCCCCCCATGATGTTCTGATGCCTCATCATTTAGAGTATGTCAAACTCTAAATTCTAGCTGACCATGTTTCTTATATAGACCAAATTAATTGACCTACACTATCGGTAATTATTGATTATTGGCCATGACAGGGAAATGGTTGTTTGAGTTATTGGCAAAAGTTTTGATATCGGTGCATCCCTAGTTTGCATCCCTGTAAAAGAGACATGATGCATAAAATTGAACAGGAGCAGATTGTGACCGTGTTACCCAAGCTGTACAGTACATCACTGTATTTTTCTCTTTTCCTCAAACAGAACTGAGGCAAAACTTTTTTTTTAATAGCAGGCCTTCGTGGTTATTAGATGTGGTGAAATCCCGGATCGCTGTGCTCTCGGGCGGCAGGCCCCTACCCTGTAATTCCCCAAAAGCGGCGGGATGTGGAGACGGGGTCGCGGGCACGTTGCACCCAGTAATCAAAAGCGCATTTTCTTGTCTGAGCCCCCTCACCCTTCGTGCTGGAAGGTGTCCCCAAAACTAATTTGCTTTGAAAACAGGGTAAGCCCGGACAGCTGGAAATCCAAAATGACCAACAAAGAACATCCCGGAGTTCAGAGCTTTCTGCCACCTCGTGCCCAGTCTCATTTTGATAGCATTGTGTCTGTATTAAGCGCTTATGCCACTTGATCCTCCCTCTGATTCCTTCCATGCCAATTCCTTTGTTATGTCCTTTGCTGTGACAAAGAGGGCGTTTAACGGCGAGCGTGTTCGGGGGGGGGGGGGGGGGAATGTTTGTCTTTTAAAAGCAGCTTTAAACAAGTGAGTGGAATGCTAATGCTTCGCCTTTTAATATTAATGCGCGAGGATTCATTAATGTCTGTGTGGAAATGTAATTGTGCAAAGAGAGCGCTAACATGGTTTACGTGCAGATGATTTAATTAAATGGAAGTGAGCTCTGGAAAAACACAACTCGATTTTTAAACCTCCATTTCAACATCGTGTAGAAGAAAGGACAGTGATCTTCATCCAGACAGGTAGAAGGGAAGGCGGAAGGGATCGTGTTGAAAGAGTGTTGACTCTTCCTTTATGCATTCATTTCACCCTTCAAACACAAAACCCCCACATGTAAAATGTACTGAAACGTGCAACACAGCCTCATGTGGGTTATCGTGTTCTTCAACTGGGAGGAGAGGGCGTTGTGGAATGTTAATTTCCATCCTCAAATAGGAGTGAAACTATGTGAAGATATTGGCCTTCATATTTCTGCCAAGCTGGTCAGTTTTTAACTTTGTCAAGATTACCTTTAGGCTACCAATGAGCTACCGGGCTGCATTTGTTGCTACGCATTATTAGCACTGCTTAGACCCCCCCGAGAGTTCTCTGCCTGGCACGCAGGGTTTTGATCGATTCTGTTGGGCGGGGGGAAGCACACTTTTGCCTCTTGATGTTTTACGCTGCGTTTTCCTGCTTGCGTTTTCTCACAGTTAATGCACATTAATTTCTAGTTTCCCTTTTGAGACCGCACGACTTGATCGTTTCTGCTTAATAATTTATTTATTCTCGCAGGCACTTGAGTTGAACCGTTCTTTGGATTGTCAGAGCTGTCTGTGTGGCCCTTTTTGCGTGATTCCCGCGAGCCTCTCTAGCTAGATTGTTCAGAGCACTGAGGCGATTTGGTTTGTAGCAGACTGCAAATATTTTCTGTCTTTTTAACTTGGTCCTTTAGATGGGGGGAAATGAAGGACATGAGAGCAACACCATTCCATCATGGGATGAGGTTTCTTTGTTTCTATGGAGATTAAGTCGCGTCTCCTTCATGCCGTACGGTCGTTTGTTTTATTTTATTTATTTATTTTTTTCCCCTTTTTTCTGCAATTCCTTGGGGTCTTCCTTCCCTAAACCTTAGTCAGTTGCCGTTTTAAAATATTTACCGCCCGGCAATCTTCCCCCTGGCAAATGCAACGGAGGGGATGTGGACATAAATAATTTGTGCGAATGGGAGATTAGAATATGCGCCTCTTTTCTTATCCGTCCGCCCGCAGCCCTTTACTCCTGGCTTAGCGCGGGGCGGCTCTGACGCACCGCCGACCCTCACGCGCGCGGCAAGTCCCCTCAATTCATTAGCTTCAATTAACCCTAAACCAAGGCTGTTTGTTTCCTCACCCGCTAACACAGGTGAAATAATGAGCCTGCTCCTCGCTTCTTCATCCGGGATCGTTCTGTGCGGAAGCTTATCTGTACTTGCCTTCCTGTTGCTTGGTCGCACAAGTTGTGCGTACGTGCACGCGTGTGTCCGTGCATGCCTGTGTGGGACTTTTTGAATCGTTTAGGGAATTGTGAACTCCCATTGGATGTGTTGATGTACGGCTGCTCTGTTCTACAGTCTGAAGGACTTTTATTTATTTATTTATTTAAATCACACATTTTCCATAATAATGCTCTACATCTTTTTATTTATTTTTTTAAACGTGTTCCCTTCCCCCCCTAAGAACTGCTATCCCGTCCTGCTGCGTAGTGCATGAAGCGATGCTATGGACTGTGGCCTAGGTTTGACTCCTGTGGGTAATGTATACTACATGGCAGTCTGCACCCCACTGGCTCTAGAGGTGGAGAGAGGGAAAGATACACTTTATGAGATTGGCTTCCAGCAAACCGATTATTTCAATCGGGATTTGGCCCGCATTTTCACAGGTCAGTGGCTGAATTGGCTTTCATCATCGCCTCCGGTCGGAACCCCGTCTACACGAGGCCATGATATATCATGACAGAGGTAGTAACTGAATATCGGTGTACTAGCAAACCACGTCCCCAGAGGTTGCTTGGACTCGCATCAATGTCAGCCCGGTCAGGCTCATAGTACCATAAGGTGACTCGTCTGACAAGTGAGGCAAGATGTATAGTGGTATAGGCTACATAGAGATTGTGTTATCTCATATTGTCTGTCACTTAGAATGTGTCTTTAGGGAGTCGGATTGCTCCCTAGTTCCCTCCTTTCTGACAACTCCCTCTCGTTTCATAAATCTCGATGTAGCTCAGCAGCAATTTGTGGACGGGATAATGCAAGCGGGGCTTTAACAGTGCGCGTTTGGTCATGGCCGGCAAAGCTCTAAATGTTGAGGTTCAGGTTCTTTTTTTTTTTTTCCCAGCAGAGATGAGGTGAGATGTGACGGACAGTCCTAGAGCCGCTTATGAATGAATGGCTACAAGGCGAGAAGGTGAACTCCTTTCACAGACACCAAAGCAAAGCAAGAGGTTGCGGTGGCCACCTCACATTACATTGAGGGACATGGCAATTACATCTGCACATATTGTTACTCATTTTTTTTTGCAATCGATAAAGCAGTGCTGGTCTTTATCACATGAACCTTGGAAAACTAAAGTGCTTTTGCTAATTGTCTACACATCTTTTTCTCCAGGAATTATCCATTATCTCCATTGGCGCTCCAGTTATGAATCTTCTGTATCCAATGATTCCAACTCTAAGACCGTTTCCATTTAACCTGACCGGCTATCATAAGGTGGTGAGGGCAATCCATTATAGACCCCCACCCCTTAAAGCTAACTTCAGATGTGAGCATAATCTCTTAAAACCACAGATATAAATGTCTACCACGTAGCTAAGTGTGACTTTAATTTTTTTTAAACCGCTTGACATTTTATGCTCCTTAAGTGCTTTTCAAGCCTCTTTTTGAAGTATGATCTAAATCTTCAGGAGCCTGAAATTTCATAAAGCTGCCATTCGCTGCCCCTTTGGGCTTCAGGATCCCTGAGCCAGTTGGGAGAGGTGTGCAGCAGAAAAAGGGAGTATTAACCGGCGGAATTTCGAAAGAAAGGTCTGATGGGTAATTATCCTTTGTCTAACACCTTATCTTAATTGCCTTAATATCTTACCTCACCGTTCTGAGTGATGAAGGTTTTTCCATCTCCCGTTCTGCGTGGTCTCTGCCATTTTTCTTTTTTCTTTTTCTTTTTTTTTTTTTAACGGGAGGAATTAGAATCTGAGAGTCACGCCTCATCTCCTCTAAACCGGCTCGGGAGCCCGGGGTGAAAGTTTCAGAAAGGCCATTTTCCGACAATGAGAAGGGGATTTGGGAGAGTACAAAGGAGAAAAACTGCGTGGTAAATGACAGGAGAGAAGTGAAGGTGCTGCAATGGATCACTTGATCACTTCTATCAACGCCAGAAGCTCTTTTTCGCTCTCTCTATCTATCTCTCTCCCTCTCTCCATACCATCTCATCATTGAAGTTGTGGTTTATGGGATTGCTTTCCTGAAATTGGATTGAGTCTAGAAAGTTTTAGCCAGTGTTGTATTATTGGACTGTTGTTAACTTGGCTTCAGTTGCCGACTCCATTTTGGGCCCCACCTACACAATGTGATCGGATAGAAAGTAACTGACCGTTGTTTTGTTAGCGTACGTTCAGCTATTCTCTCCAGTTGCCAGGCTCATAGCGTAACGTTATGGACCTGAGAAGTAAGGCTGCGCGAGCACAAGTGGGCCCAGTGATCTCATGAAATCCGCCACAAATCAGTGGTTCTTGCATTTGCACTTGCAGGCATGTAAATATTTTAACCAAATGGCCATCACCATCGGGGGTTGTTGGCATTTAAAAAAAAAACTCCAAATAAGTCCCATTTAAGACAGAAAGCTTCATTACACATGCATGGAATTTCGGCGATAACACGGCAAATTAAATTCCTGCGTTGGTTTCTTTTTTTTCTTTTTTTTTTTGAACTGCGACGACCAACGATCGCTCTTTCAATGCGGCTATTTTTTTAAAATGATCAGCACGACTGGTATTAAGCTGCCCTGCTCCTGGCCCTAATCGTCGTCTCCCTCTGACTGACAGATGAGATGAGGCAGCGTGTGGCCGTGACTAGCCCTCTCCTCTCTCTCTCTTTCTCACTCGCTTCCAAATCTCTTTACGTTTGCTGTATCATGCTATTAGTTTGGCTCTTTGACCTGAACAGACTGTTTTTTATTTTATTTAATTTTTTTATAAACCCTGACATTTGATTGTAGAAGATTTAAGATTTATTATGAGGACCTTCTTTTGTACGCTTCCTCTTTGAACCCATGAAAGGGTTCTTCCTGGCCATTATTGCACTAAAGCTGATAATTAAAAAAGAACTGCAGTGATGTGAGATATTGGTGTTTCTCTCATATTTAAGCAGGAGTCCTTTTTGAGTAGTGTGGTAAAATCAGTCGTTCCGGTTTGGAATTTAAATGGATGCATGTATTTACAGTGTAAAGCGCATTATTGAAACGGTACAATCACGCCAATGGGAACCGGGAGCTTTGGGGAATCCCAGTTCGTTCATATTAAAACGATTTTGCCTTGAAGACGGGCAAAGCGAGCTCCGCGATTGGCCCCCGACACCCTGTCCCCTGGCCTGGCTGCTTCTGGCGCTCTTCACATGGCAGGTTTATAATTGGCAGGTGACGCCCTGGCTGCTCTGTCATGTTTGGAGTCTAATGGGAAAACGGGAAAGAGCAGGCGAAGGCGGCAGGAAGTTCAGCCGCTCCGTTTGAGCTGCCTCTCTTCACAGGCTCCGGCACCTCAGATTTAAGTAGATTAAGGCGGCCATTTAAATTCACACTTTTTAATTTAGGCTGCATTTGTGAACTTTCTCCTCATTGGGTTTCTGCGAAAGCTACCGAGGCAGCTGTAAACAACTTTCTTTCATTTATTTATTTATATTTATTTTAAGGTGCGCCAGAGTCTGATTGAATTGCAAATGTGTGCTGCTGGTCCTCCCTGAATAATACTGGGCTCGTAAACCGGGGAGCGCAGTGAAGTGCAAATGACTTGTGCGTGCATGTTTACTGCACGGTGTTGTTACGGTCCGGACTCAAAGAACGGGAAATATATTCTCGCCTGAGACTCCATTCTGACATTGAGAAGTTCCTGCCTGTTAAATAAAGGCAAACGGCGCCCCTGCGTTTTTGCACTTTCGCCGAAGTTGGCTCCAGCGCGTCGTTACGGCCCACGGGCGCTTCCTCCGAACCGTTTGTGAACGCGGGGGGGTTGTTATTGCGATTCGCGATTAACGATACGGCCATGTTGCTCACGTATCAAGGCTCTTGTCCGTGTCCGATTACAATGCACGACGTATAATTATGAGAATGGAAGGGAAGAGCTGTCCTGTCCTCATAGTACAACCTCCCCCTCACACACACACACACACCCCACACACATGGCCAATTAAAAATGGCTGTTTGAGCTCTGCATATTATCAGCTTCCGGCTAAAAGGCAGCCACTGTGGCCCCAGTGCAGTTGTTTCATTTCGTAGGCTGAACCCGTTTGGACGGAAATCATAAAACTTGACTTTGCACGTTCAATTTACTGCCATATCTGCTTTTAGAAATTGCAGGTCCCCCCCCCCCCCCCCCCCTCTCTCATTTAAAGTCAAAGTCAATGTGATTCAGGCAGATGCACCGCACCATGATAGGCTCGGCACAATCAACTTCCAATTGTGAGTCGCTATTGGCAAAAGCCAATGTTTGCAAACCAATTGCTGAAATCAAGCGGAGGGCTGGGTGGTGCGGGTGATGGGTGGGGGGTGGAGGAGGGGGTGGCCGGGTGAAGTCTACCTTTTGATTCTGCAGTTCAGCACTTCTGCAAAATAATTCTTTATCTCATAATTACAGTGCTGGCGGTCTAATGGAATGTGTGTTATTAAGCTGGAGCTTGCATGACAATGAGCCTTTTCAGGGAGAATAGAGGCAGCGGGGCACGTTAGACGCTTCCTTTTGGACGTACCTGAACTCCGCACGACTGGCATTGCGATCAGTCGCGAGGTCTGTTTTTTGATGCCACTGGCGTTGCCATTGTCCCTGAATATCGCTGTGTTTTAAGCTCTCACTTTGGCTTCTTGTACATTGTTTGTTTCGGTAGCTGCTGTACAATTACTTTTATTTACATGTTTTTTTAAAATTTTTTAAATAATCTTTCTGGTTATTTTGTAACTTTCTGGAGTGAGCAGTTTAGCTACATTCTTGCGCCTGTGCTATAGTCCCTTGCAGGTAAAGCATGCGCACTGTGAGCTGGTGCCCTTCTAAAGGTCGGCAGTGTAGTATAATGGTTAAGGAACTGGCCTTGTAACCGAAAGGTTGCAGGTTCGATTCCCAGGTAGGACACTACCGTTGTACCCTTGAGCAAGGTACTTAACCTGAATCGCTTCAGTATACATCCAGCTGTATAAATGGATAATATGTAAAAACATGATAAAAAAGTTGTGTAAGTCGCTCTGGATAAGAGCGTCTGCTAAATGCCTGTAATGTAATGTAATGTAAAGAGAGAGACGTCTCTCAGTAACGGCAACCAGCGAGTGAGCAGACCGAGGGGCGAGCACGCAGCCGTAACCGACGGAAACCTGGCCTATGGCGTCGGGCCACTCTACCTTGAAAAGCAATCGCGCTCCGCTACGGCAGACTCGCGGTCACAGTTGGCTAATGCCGAACACCTGCGTATGCTACGTATGCTAAGGGACCGGTGAGCGACTTTCAGGCCCCAGCCTGAATTACAGTGTAGAATTACCACGCCGTTAGCTTCTCACCTCAAGGTTGATGGCGCCGTGCAGGATGAGATTAATTGGGCAGGAAGCTGCGTGCTGGGACGGCGGGATCAGAGGAGCGCGCGGCTCTGACAGCTTCGCTGAGCGCCCCCCCCCACCCCGCGCCTTTTCTTCTCCCCTGCAAATGGCAGAGGCCGTCTCTTTGCCGACGTTAGATTCCTCCGCCGGAGGACGCGTGATGACGGCGCAAATGTTTTCGGTTTCCACCTCCTCCACGCAGTGTGATTTTTGGGAGTCCCAGAGCCAATGCGCTCGCCTCTGACTTGACATGACAGACCGCCAGGCCTGCTGTCTCCCTCTCTGGCAGGTGTTGACAGGCAAGGGACTGTGTGTGATATGACTACAACTCCCAACATGCACTCCCAGCATGCCACTCACAAATGCACCTGCTAAGTTCTAATCACTTCAAGTTCAATGTAATCAACATATTAAAAACTCAAGACGTGGATTCTCTTTTTCTTTAAAAAAAATAAATAATAGTAATAAATAAGATTTTTGTCCCTTTTGCCTACCCCGAAAGCCTATTGTATGAAATATTTATATTATCATGCTCATTGAGCAGTGTAAGGTCCTCTGATACCTTCAAGGATTTGTAAGGAAGTAAAGCAAAAGGTTAGCTTTGCTTGGTATTTTCTAGCGCATTAATGCAGGCCCTGGGCAGCAAGTTTGGCCTCAGTTCCATTTCAAATTGGCAATTCAGGAAATTCATTGAAAGTCAGTAAATTAATGAGAAAATGGCTGTGGTTTCGAATGGAAATTTTTTCTGTTTTTGAATTGGAATTGAAAGGGAATTAGACCCCTGACACCACCAGCATGTGTACACCCTAGCAGCTTCGCTTGAGGGCCTCAACTCCCAGCCACAGTTCCTCAGCCCCTGCGTCCAACTGCACACCGTAGCTCTGTCATGTTTCATAAGCCCAGCAGTCAGTTACTACGGTTACCATGCATTATTTATTCATTTAGCCTTTATTTAACCCAGCAGATGACTCTCTTGCACTGATGACCGGGGGAATCAAAATGGGTACGGTACGGGTGTATCCAATCTGTACTAGGATGATTAGAGGATCAGATATAGAGAGCCTGTTGTGGGAATTTGGCGAGGACACCAGTGTTATCACCCCTACTCATTCAAACAGTGCCATGGGACACTGGACCCAGTTTAGTGATGGGGCACCCGTGGCCCCCAGACCCGGCCCTCGGCACGCCCGACCCGTGGCCCCAGGTCTGGCCCTCAGCACGCCCGACCCATGGCCCCAGAGCCGGCCCTCAGCATGACCCACCCGTGATGGATGCTTACCGATCTACCGCAGGCCCGGCTGCCAGGGGGAACTGTAATCGAGCAAGCGTTTGTACCACGCGGCCGAACGGCAAGACAACGTGCCGCACCTGCCTTTTACGCCGTCAAGCTTTTAAGAACGCCACCGTTTCACATGTTTCGTCCGAGAGAAGAATGTGTTGCACTCGCATCACCAGCCATGCTTAAGTGGCTGCTGGCTCGGTCGCGTCTTGCCGCGGGGAAAAGGTTCCCTCGCGACGATTTGCCTCGTTTATCCGTTTCCATGGAGATGTCACAGCCTTGCCAGTAACGTAAGATTTGGCCACCGTGTCACATTTACCTACGAGAATGCTTGACTGATCTGGTTGAATCCTCTGGTTGCTTTGTGTCATTGTTCGATTAGCGAAGCTGCCCTTGACATAGCGCGTTTTATTTTTATTTTTTTATAACATTTTCCATTCTGTGGGTTTTGTACCTCAGATTGCAGTAATATTTTCTTGCTATATAATGGGGTGTAAACATACACAGTTGCTTATAAGAAAGAAATTGAACAGCTGGCTCAATACATTTCATTTTACACAAGCTGATTTCCTCTGTTGCAGATGCAAACTGCTTTGACAAAATTGCCCATTGAATTAATTGCTGATTAGATTATTTTCCATTGTGCACAGAAATTTGAAACATTTGCTTAAACTTGCATCTTCGTCTGGAAATTGTATTGGAAAATCAACATACAAAAAAGAACACACAAATACTGTAAGAACAAGACATGCCATCTGCGTGTGCCGAACATGCAAGGAGAGACGTCCTATTGGACATCAACAACTGCACGGTGCATGCTTAACACTATGAGGAGATAACTGGGATGAGAGAAAGAGATTTCATGAATGTCATAATGGCTGGAGCGACAGACAGTGAGATGTTCATCAGTAACTCGTTTGAACCAATCAGAAGGTTTTGCTCCACCGTATGTTTGGTTAGAGATTAAAGTAGCTCCACTTATTTTTGTTGTCATGAATCCTCATTCTGTCACTAGCTTGCATTTTGGCAATAAAAAAAAAAGTACTGCAAGATGCATATGAAAGGGATTTTAGTGTTCTGAATTTCGTTCTGCTGATATATAGAAAAATATGTCAATATGACTCTTCACCTTCCGCTGGTGAGGAAACAAACTTTCTGTGAGACACACACACACACACACACACGCGCGCAACTGATTCTACACCTTTAGACGACGCTCTGACGCATCACAAACAAAAAAGGGACTTGCGTAACCTTAACCGGTGCAGCGTTAATGGGACTATTGTGGTCCTGCTCAGAAACAGCGGCAGTGTTTAATTGAATATAGATCAGAGAATAATGGCGTGATTTCGGAGATGAAAGGCCCTCTGCAGCCTCTGCGCTAATGATAAGCGCACTCTCAGGACCTAGATTCCACGCACGTCATCAGAGCTCCGAGTCTCTGGCGGTCGGGCCATCAAAAGCTGCCTCTTAATTACGTCTCCGCTGAAAGGGAGACCTGGCCAAGCACTGGCGTCCTAATTTGCATTTTGCATTAAGGTAAGGGACTGTGGCCGTGCCTGATGGGAGGATTAAACTGCCTGGAGAAGCGAAGGAGACGAGCCGCGCTTTGTGTTTCTGATGATATAGTGCACCGGGGGTTTCATAATGGAGTCTGCGGTGAAGGCGTCCGTCAGCGTGGAGGAAAAAAAACAAAAAAATTAATGGAATGGCCTTTTTCCCTTTCTCTTTTTCCCTCCCCTTCTCTCTGTCTCTCCCTCTCGCTTTCCCGCTCTTTCTCCCTCCCTCTCTCTGTCTCGACCCCTTTCTCCCTCTCCCTCTCCCCCTCTCTGTCTCCTCCTCTCTGCGTCTTGCTCTGTCCCTTACTCCTCCAAGGTGGGATGATAACCGCTCGCAGTGTCTGCAGGGAGATGCGATGTGGCCAGTGTGCAACACAATGTCATGTTAAAAGAAAAAAGTAAGACGAGGGGTTGGAGCCCCGCCGTGGCATCTCCTGACCCGTCATCCCTTCTCTGTTTTATACCCCTCTGAGCAAAGCAAAGGACGGCAGCCTGTCGGCTCTCGTTTTAACAACTCAAGTTATGGCTGCAAACTATGAGCAGAAACTATCGGTGAAATGTTTTGAAGTTGCAGCATTGCATTATGGGAGTTTGTCTTGTTTTCCATGATGCATACCGAATTGCCATACTGTATGTATGAAATCTTACATGTGTGACAATCTAATTATATAGATATAATTTACAGTGGATACAAGATTGACTTATTTCTGGCTCTAATTATTGCAGTAATTACCGTCGTCCTGTATAATTGTTCATGTTGAAAAATAAATCGGCCTACATGAACCAAAATATCAGTCTTTACATTTTTGTATCGTCCTTAATAGTTTATTAAATTAGATGCAGGTCAGCTCAGGTATACGTCAGTGGTTGTGCAAGATATTTGTTTCCAAGAACCTATCACTAAATTAGCTTTCAGTCTTTTCACCAGATGCAATGCGTTTCCTCTTGTGGCTTTAGACCGTGCATTTCAGTTGTTTGAGCCGTTTGTTTTTCTCAAGTACTGCTGGCCTTAGAAACCCTCACAATATAACTTTTTCAGCCTCTTTTTTATGACAGCCCACCTGTATCATATATATATATTTTACAGAGAAAGAATATGGGCTGCACCCCATCTGTTCAATAGCTTATGATGGAGAGAAAAATGATAATAGTTGTGCTCATTTTCCCTCCTTTTTGAGAGAATGCTGAAAGGGAATAAAGTGACACTGAGTGATATTGATTATATGTAAATGGGCCAAACGGCATGGGGGCCAAATATGTGCATCCTGGTGGGAAATATTGATGATATCTGAAGAAAATTGCTGTGCCTAACAAGGAGAAAGCTTTGAAAAGCACACGCTGGCCGTGCCATTTCTTTATGATTGCAGCGCGCGCTTCATCTCTGACTGCTGTGGAAATCGCCTGTCATCTGCCATCTGGTACAGCTGACCCAAACCTTAGAAAGAGGTGTGTGTGTGTGTGTGTGTGTGTGTGTGTGTGTGTGTGTGTGTGTGTGTGTGTGTGTGTGTGTGTGTGTGTGTGTGTGTGTGTGTGTGTGTGTGTGTGTGTGTGTGTGTGTGTGTGTGTGTGTGTGTGTGTGTGTGTGTGTGTGTGTGTGTATCTGTTTGTGTGTGTATAAATGTGTCTGTATGTGACATTTACATTCCACATTTAGGTATTTAGCAGATGCTCTTTTCCGTAGTGACTTGCATAAGCGCAGACATAAATGTGCCAATTGGTTGAGCAGATGCAAAGTCACCGATGTCACAACAAAGGGTGAGTGATATAACGGTCGAAACGTTACACTGGTATAAATCCGGGCCATGATATGGATTTGACCATATAGTTTCTACCGGTAGAGCATTAGATTACTTGCATATTTGAAAAATGTTCACATACACTACTCACAAAAAGTTAGGGATATTTGGCTTTCGGGTGAAATTTATGGAAAATGTAAGTTCACGCTACAGTGATATTATACGTATCATGAAAGTAGGGCATTTAAGTAGAAGCATGCAATGGTGATTTCCTCATCTCAAACAATTTATTGAAACAAAAGCCAACAACAGTGGTGGGTATACCACAACAAAAATGTCAATGTCTCAATAACTTGTCATGTGCCCTTGAGCATCAATTACAGCTTGACAACGACGTCTCATGCTGTTCACAAGTCGACTTATTGTCTGCTGAGGCATGGCATCCCACTCTTCTTGAAGGGCGGCCCTCAGGTCATTGAGGTTCTGGGGTACAGAGTTACGAGCCTCTACACGGTGAGTCAGCTGATCCCATAGGTTTTCTATGGGATTCAGGTCTGGAGAAAGTGCAGGCCACTCCATTTGAGGTACCCCAGTCTCCAGCAGCCTTTCCCTAGTGATGCGACCTCGATGAGCTGGAGCATTGTCGTCCATGAAGATGAAATTAGGCCTGTGTTGTTCATGCAGGGGCACAATGACTGGATTAATGATGTTATTCAGGTAGTATGGGCTTGTCACTGTACCATTCACAAAGTGTAGGGCAGTTCTGTATTGACTAGACACACCTGCCCACACTGTAACACCGCCACCACCAAAGGGTCGTCTGGTGACAACAGTGGCTGATGCATAGCGCTCTCCTTGACGTCTCCAACATCGTTGGCGGCCATCATTTCTGCTCAACGTGAATCGACTTTCATCAGAGAACAGCACTGAGGCCCACTGGTCCCTCGTCCAGCGTAAATGCTCCCTGGCCCATGCAAGACGATGACGCCTGTGCCTGGTGGTGTGGTCAGGTACCCTTGCAGGTCGTCTAGCACGCAGACCACGCTGATGTAAACGGTTTCGAATGGTCTGACGTGACACTTGGGTGCCTCTCACCTCCCTTAAATGTGCCTGGAGTTGAGTGGCATTCATCATCCGGTTCCGCAGGGCACTGTTCACAATGAAGCGGTCATCAGTGTGGGATGTGGCCAAAGGACGTCCACTTCTATGCCTTTCTGTGACTCTTCCAGTCTCTCTGTATCTCTGTTGCAACCTGCTGATGACACTCTGTGACACTCTAAGCTCAGTGGCCACTTCCCTCTGAGAACATCCTGTTTGAAGCCTCGCAATGGCGAGGTACTGTTGATCAATTGTTAGGTGTCGTCTTGGTCTCATGATGTCAAAATGTGAACAGCATGATGAAGAGGACTGTTTAAATACCAATTCTAATTGAACCAGGAAATTTATTGGTCGATTCATGGATCAAACACCTGTTGTGAATTTTGCCGTTCAGCTCCTTGTTAGAGAACAGCAAGTTGTGCAAAAAGTACTGAAACATTGAATAGTTGGACATGTGCATTCAAAAGTTTAGAGAAGGTCAAATTAATTTCACCTGTAAAGGTTATAATGCATTTTAGGTTCATCCTGAAATTTCACCCGAAAGCCGAATATCCCTAACTTTTTGTGAGTAGTGTATATATAAATGTAAACTATACCACATAAAGCGGCGAAACGCGCGCTATCATTTAATGTGCCAGGCATGTAACGTGCATCTCCAATCAAAAACGACCTCCATGGATTAATTGAAGCTTGTAATGCAAATCATTCCCCTGTATACAGTTGAAGTCGAAATTTTACATACACCTTAGCCAAATCCATTTAAACTCAGTTTTTCACAATTCCTGACATTTAATCCTAGTAAACATTCCCTGTCTTAGGTCAATTAGGATCACAACTTTATTTTAAGAATGTGAAATGTCAGAATAATAGTAGAGAGAACGATTTATTTCAACTTTTATTTCTTTCATCACATTCCCAGTGGGTCAGAAGTTTACATACTTTGTTAGTATTTAAATTGTTTAACTTGGGTCTAACATTTCGGGTAGCCTTCCACAAGCTTCTCACAATAAGTTGCTGGAATTTTGGCCCATTCCTCCTGACAGAACTGGTGTAACTGAGTCAGGTTTGTAGGCCTCCTTCCTCGCACATGCTTTTTCAGTTCTGTCCACAAATTTTCGATTGGGTTGAGGTCAGGACTTTGTGATGGCCACTCCAATGCTTTGACTTTGTTGTTCTTAAGCCATTTTGCCACAACTTTGGAAGTATGCTTTGGGTCATTGTGCATTTGGAAGAGCCATTTGCGACCAAGCTTTAACTTCCTGGCTGATGTCTTGAGATGTTGCTTCAGTATATCCACATAATTTTCCTTCCTCATGATGCCATCTATTTTATAAATTGCACCAGTCCCTCCTGCAGCAAAGCACCCCCACAACATGATGCTGCCACCCCCGTGCTTCACGGTTGGGATGGTGTTCTTCGGCTTGCAAGCCTCACCCTTTTTCCTCCAAACATAACGATGGTCATTATTGCAAACTGTAGTCTGGCTTTTTTTTTTTTTTTGAGTAGTGGCTTCTTCCTTGCTGAGCAGCCTTTCAGTTTATGTCAATATAGGACTTGTTTTACTGTGGATATAGATACTTTTGTACCTGTTCCCTCCAACATCTTCACAAGGTCCTTTGCTGTTGTTCTGGGATTGATTTGTATTTTTCGCACCAAAGCACGTTCATCTCTAGGAGACCGAACGCGTCTCCTTCCTGAGCGGTATGACGGCTGCATGGTCCCATGGTATTTATACTTGCATGCTATTGTTTAGACTTGTTATTGTTTCTTCAGGCATTTGGAAATTGCTTCCAAGGATGAACCAGACAATTTTCTTTGTGAGGTCTTGGCTGATTTCTTTTGATTTTCCCATGATGTCAAGCAAAGAGGCACTGAGTTTGAAGGTAGGCCTTAAAATACATCCACAGGTACACCTCCAATTGACTCAAATAATGTCAATTAGCCTATCAGAAGTTTCTAAAGCCATGACATAATTTTCGGGAATTTTCCAAGCGGTTTAAAGGCACAGTCAACTTAGAGTATGTAAACTTCTGACCCACTGGAATTGTGATATAGTGAATTAAAAGTGAAATTATCTGCATGTAAACAATTGTTGGACAAATTACTTGTGTCATGCACAAAGTAGATACAGAGGAGTAGATACCTACAATCTACCCATAACGTCTCCAAGCTATCTAGCCTACCGTAGCCTGTGTTAGCTGTGCTGGCATGTGGAATGGATGAATGGGTTGGAGTTTCGCTTCTCGGCTACTGTTGGACATTGACTTTTCCTTTATGTTTTTGTTCCCTGCTATTAAGAGACCGAATATTGGTGGCTAATGACATTTTTTTATGGTAAACAGTTACTGTATATATATATTCATGTCATTCCAACGTCTCACGTAGCCCATTTAAAAATGTTCTTAAAATACGTGTGAAAATTTTGTCCTCATATACAGAATATTAAAGGATTGGTCTAATTGTTACCATCCCAGATTTGCATTGCTCCTAAAATATTTTAGTGAAATTATATTAAAAACAACAACAATACCGTGATATATATCGCTACCATCCAAAATAACATTTATACCGTGATATGAATTTAAGGCTATATCAACCCCCCCCCCCCCCCCCCTGAGCTGGGCTAGTAACCACAGGATAAACGCTCAAGAATTCAGCCTTGGCTGAGCCAAGACGCAACGCAAACAAGTGTGTTTTCAGTCAGAGATAATGACTTTCCTTTCCCTTCCTAATGCATTGTTGTTGTGTGTTATTGGTGGTTTCCAATTGCTACACTAAAGCGCTTCGACTAAGGCTTGGAATGGTTGAAATTTCTATGCACTGTGAGCGATATTCACATGTCCAATGTGAGGCTTAGGTTTGTGTATAAAAGAAAGGGATTTTGAAAAAGCCATAATCGTCAGCATTCACTCTACCTTTGGAGATAATTTAGATCCCGGACCCTTCTTTTCATGCGAGGTGGAATTAAAGGCTGATTGGTTTACAGGCAACAGTCTGAAGGTCCTGCATGCTGATGATTGGCTGTGTGGGTGAGCCTTCTTAGGTTTCCAGTGGCTGGCTGACAGCAAGCATATTTATGACTCGGTAAAAAAAAAAAAGCCCTACTTGTCATAAAAGCAAAGATGTTGTTAAAATATATTTATGAAACACTTACACGGCAAGCTAGAGAGTCTTAACTACTGCTTGTCTGGTCTGATTTACAACTGTCATCGGTAATCAGTGAGGCACTCAAATCAAAGGGTGCTGTGTCTGTGCGCTGTGGGCCTTTTGCACAGCGGTGTACTTATCCGCTAACCCCCCCTACCCCCTCCCCAGGCCATGCTCAAGCAGCTCTTCAACACCCACTCATCCTCACTTCCTAGGAGACCTCCTCACCCCACCCTTCTCCCACCTCCACACCACCCCATTTCCACACCTTCCTTATTAGCATACAACCCCCCCCCTCCCCCGCCACTCACATGAGTATAAAATAAAACTGGAGTTTGTGGGGAGATTTTTTTTCATTAAAATGGCTCCTGTTTAGAGCGTCCCCAGAGTACCATCCCAGCCTGGACTTTGCGGTTTGCCATTAAGTAAGGTTTGTTTGGCCAGCAGGCAGGCAGGGGGGCGGTCAAATGCCTGCCGTAGTGCCGTGCCACATCGGGTAATAAAACGGCAAAATGAAAATGTGTCCCGTTGCCCCTTCAGATGAAAGTGCTTCTCAGAAATGATATCTGCTTTCACCAATCACGCATTCCAGAGCAGAGCTGTGTGTGTGTGTGTGTGTGTGCGTGCGTGCGTGCGTGCGTGCGTGCGTGCGTGCGTGCGTGCGTGCGTGCGTGCGTGCGTGCGTGCGTGCGTGCCTGCTTGTGTGCGCGCTTGTGTGCGTGTGTGTGTGTGTGTGCGCGCTTGTGTGCGTGTGTGTGTGTGTGTTCAGTAATCGTGTGGAATGAGTAGTTTATGTGGACAAGTCTTTCACAACAAATCAAAATGCAGAAAATGTCCTCTGCACATTTTTATTTTGCACTTCATAATCAGTTTCTCCTGTATCTAGAGGCCCTGGCTAGTGATTCATTATTTACATCAGGGATGTCAAACTTTAATCCTGGATGGCTGCAGTCTCTGGAGGTATGTTGTGATTTCCTTTCATTCAGCAGTGTAAGCCTGGGAAATAATGTGTGCACTCTTTTGCCAATCGGTGACTTCAGTAGGGCTCTTCAGTCGGGTTTTTTCCCGTTTTCCAGATTTTCAACCCTTTTTTTATTTTTATTCACAAACTACCTTTAAATATGTGTATATATAATAATTCAAACTTGTAATAATTCAAAGCTAAATGAAGACAAGAAAATAATATATCGGATGCCACGATCAGGATTTTTTGGGGCAGATGCCGATCACCAATTTTCTTTTTAACACACTAAATGCCATGGAATTCCAGAGCACTGAGCATTCAGACTGCCAAGCCAATATGACTGCCCAACATTCTAAGGGCCAGATTCAGAGTTGAGATAAGCATGTTCAAAGGGGACTTACTCCCAAAATTCTGCATAGCATAAGCTATTTGTGATTCAGACATTTGACTTATCCGCTGTTTTTAGCGTCTCTCCAGTATATACGTGGCATTACGCACGCGGGGTGGAGATTTAATGAAAATGAGGCGTGTCTGCAAGTCATGCAAGAGACGGTATTCAGAGTTTTCACTTAATCATTTTTTTCCGCTCAACTTTGTTTGGTGGTTTATGTCTAGCACTGCCAATAGTTTATTATGAACAAAACAGCATCTTTCGAATAAATTGATATTTATATATAGATGGATATTAGTTATATTAGTTATTTGAAAATAATATTGGTCATATTTTCCTTTGCATAGCTAACTTGCAATTTGACAGAGAGACGATTTGTCAGCGCAGCTTCTCCAAAATTATTAAGTTGATGACGTCGCATATAGGCTATTGTGCTCAACCACCGTAGGCTACATGACTATTAGGTAAATCGTGACGATTTTTTAAATAATTTTATAATTTTTTTTTTCTTCCAGTAAATCCAATGATTTACTTAATAATATTTCATGCAACCACTGTCCAGCGATTATTTATTTTGATTGTGTGATGGGTATATCCAAGTCATCAATAGGAGCTATGATCTTTTTATCAATGCGACGGATTAATATGTTCACTGCCTTCCCTGTCACACAAGAGCAACTACGATGCACAAAGGTAGGATTTTACAAAGGCAAAAGCTGTTATTAAAGGCACTGTCACTGACACATTGAAAATGTATACCCCCACACACATATTTTTAATAGAAAGCTGGCAACCCATGGGGCAGTTACAAGAAGCAGGTCATTAGAATTCCATGCCCTGTGCCACCCACATTTTGAGAAACGCAGCCACGTAGAGCCGGTTAGAATACGGCGTATGTCATCCTGTGTTAAATCCGCGCAAGAGGCACTTAAGCGCATGGCTTAAGTTGGCCATCTCTGAATCCGGCCCTTCATGATTAAACTCACACGGCAAATGTTTAATCCTTAATGGTCCTTGTTTTAGCTCTCAAAATATTTGAGGTGAGAAATAGGCCATGCAGTTTATGAATCTTGATTCATATTTAATCTGCAACGTCTAGTTTGACAGTTTGATCCGAGTTATATAAAATCATTTGTACATTGTACGTTAATTTATGCAAATGACGATGGACACAGCTCCTCTGCCCCCACCCCTCTCCCTCACTCACCCCACAAAGTATTTTTCAAAATTGTGTAGTAGGCGGAGACAGGCTGACACAGTGGGTGCACTTACTCTTTAAAGCGAGCAGCATTAAATGGATAGTATCACGTTTGCGTGCAAGATGTTGAGATTTTTCATTTAATGTTTTGTTTCCTTTTTTTAAAATTTTTTAAAATCTTTTTATTTTTTTGCTCTGACAAGATTGACTTAGGCCTATATAAACAAGGCACACTGTTCGATTATAACGAGCATGTTAAAGACATAGGTTGAGTATCCGTAATTTCAGGGACTGCCGATTGAGTCACATGGCCAATATCAAATGGCTCTATTTTAATGGTATTTTTATGTTTTTAATAACCAAATAAACAATCCAATGCTTAATTCTGTAAAGTTCAGAACAAGTTCCCAAGATTCTGCTTTTGAAGGTCAATTCCGCACTTCCGCGAAAATGGAATCCTAGGGGGCCTACTTCAGTTAAGCACTTTAATGCTAAAACACGCTGAACCGACAGACCTGACTGACGCCGCAGCCCTCCTGGCCCTGGATGGCCATTTAAATACTGTGCCCCCGTCACCAAGCGTCACCTGGTCAACCTCACTGTTAATTAATGCAGTTTATTAATAACACGACTTCACTGACCAGTCTTTTGTCCTGGTAGGCCAGGAATTGGTGCAGGTTTTATTGGTCCAAACTTTAATGGCAGTTATTGACGCAAGTCCCGTCCTGTGTCACCCCCTATGTTCGCCCCCCCGCATATCAGTGTGTAGAAGCAGGCATGGGACAAGCTGTCATTTTGTGCAGTTATTGCAGCTTTATAAAGAGCTAAGCCTCACAGCTCTCAAAAGTCCCATGTCCTTATCAGTAAGGATTACTTAGGGTTATTCATCCCGCGTTACATTTCTCCTTTTGTTAGGAAACATTATCTCCTGCAGCTTTGCAGCTCCACACCTCGTTCTCACAGGAGTTATAGCGCTGTGTCCAGCTTCAATCGTTTCATATTGATTAGTTTGAAAAACGCAGTCCTTTTTTGTGATTTATGAAACCCCCCTGTTTTTTGTATTTATAAATTTTTTTTTTTTACTAATTTCCCCCATTTAGCGAAATGGGTGGGGTTCTGGACATGCACCATTGTCTAGAAACCGCCGCGCGTTGGCTGATTTACGCTGCCCATAAAAAGCGTGTTCTGTGTGTCCGAAGGCCAGCGTTTTAGACATGATTGAAGCATTGTAAAGATGACGCACTGTGGGCCAGCATCGCGTCAAGGATACACACTGAGTGGCGTCAAGAATGACAACTCCACTGATAGCTTTATGTTTCCACACTGGTCAGGTTTGAAGGTTGTTGTATTTTTTTAAAATTTATTTATTTTTTTTGCATTTCCAAGCTGCCTATGCTATCACCCATATTGATAGCGTTAGCGTTAGCGTTGCTGTTATCCGGCGTCTTACCCCTCTTGAACGTCTTTATACTTGTATATATTTATAGTTGTCTTTGTACACCTCTAGATCGACATATATAGTATGTGTTCTGCAAGCTAACACAAATGCATTTAAATAAGATTAAGTTGAGGTTATCATGGTTTTTCCTTGAAGCTGTCTGACATCCTCTGTATTATTTATACTGGACCTGAGTTGGCGTACTTACCTGCTTGTTTGATTGGCACGTGGGAAGGATTGGGGTGTTAGAGAGGATTACCAGAGCGCAGAATTCACCCTCCTTTCCCTCTGTAGCGAAACTAATGTCAAACCCCAGTGAGCAGAAGGCTTGGGTTTTTCTGTAATGCAGAGGGCGAGCTCGGAGACAATTACTGACACAGCAAGCGTGTGTTCTCTTAAGCCTGCCGGTGGCACGTTTTCCCAACACAATCAGGGAAAGCAGCCCTTTTACACTGACCTCGCACTCGGGATTCTGCTCCCCTTTTAGCCACGCTTCTCCGCTGACGTCCAGTGGAAAGGAAGGAGGCGTGCGCGGCGGTGGACTCCCCCGGCCTGGGCTGCCCTGCTGGTGCTCTGTAATTACAGAGAGCTGTGTTTCCTCCTGAAATTGTAGCTGTAATTACTGTGCACTCAGTCTGTGCTCCTAATCAAGCAGTCTCTCTGTCTCACTCTCTTTCTTTCTCTCGTTCTCTTTCTGTCTCTCTCTTTCTCTCTCTCTCTCTCTCGTGCTCTTTCTCTCACTGTCTCTCTCTTTCTCTCTGTGTCTTTCTCTCCGTCTCTCTGTTTCTTTGTCCCTCCCTCCCTCTCTCCCTCCCTCTCTCGCTCTCCCCCCTCCCTCTCCCCCTCCCTCTCCCCCTCCCTCTCGCTCTCGCTCTCTCTCTCCCTCCCTCTCTCCCTCCCTCCCTCCCTCTCTCACTCTCCCTCCCTCCCTCCCTCTCTCACTCCCTCCCTCCCTCCCTCCCTCTCTCGCTCTCTCCCTCTCTCCCTCTCTCGCTCTCTCCCTCCCTCCCTCTCTCGCTCTCTCCCTCCCTCCCTCCCTCTCTCGCTCTCCCTCCCTCCCTCTCTCGCTCTCCCTCCCTCCCTCCCTCCCTCTCTCGCTCTCCCTCCCTCCCTCTCTCACTCCCTCTCCCTCCCTCCCTCCCTCCCTCTCTCGCTCTCCCTCTCCCTCACTTTGATTAAACTGGTGTTAGGGTGATGGGGTTTTCAAGGCTTAGGGGTGTTTGGTGGGGTACAAAGGGCAGTTCAGGTGCGTGCCAGACAGCAGTGCGTCCGCAGAGGATGTGGTGTTAGCAGTCGTGGAACAGGTGGACTGTGAGCAGATCTATCCGGCTTTTAGGATGAATAAGGCAGTGGCAGCTTTCCTCTACTCTGAAAATGTAGTTGCTTTTTGTGCCGATAACCCCCCTTTCAGTGCCGGTGGCGAAAGTAATCGTTTCTAATGTGCCCCCATTTATGAAGTGATTGAAAGGGCGAAGTTTGGGAAATTCACCAGCTCATTAAAAACCATCCCATTGGGCTATAAAAATAGTGCTGTGAAGAATGCGTTGTCTTTTAGAAGACATGTTTTCATGTTTTTAAATAACGCTAATCAGACCCTCGTCGCAACTTTTCGCTGCGGACGCGGGAAAAGCTTGTTCGTGGCGTTCGCATCAGCTGATAGCTTGCGCTGCTCGGAGCGTGGGGATATCGGGCACAAAAGGTTTTCTTGCCTGCACTAAACCCAGCCACAGGAGGGCGATAATGGCAGGGATACGTCAGAAGCAAGGCATGGCACAGGTAAGGGAAATGGGGAAGGTGCTACGGAGGCAGATAATGGCGGCGGGGGGAGTGTCAGCAGGGGCGAGTAAGGAGATGTGGGAAGGGGGCGCTCTGACGTTAGCGTCTGGTTCAGCAGAGAAGCGCAAAAAGTGATGTAAAGACGTCGAGGGAAAATAATGGTTTCAAGGAAGGATATTGCGGAATCCGATCATGGATTGAGAAGACTGAACCGGGGCGTGTATTTTCAGTGGCTCCGGAGAAGGGGGCTGAGGTCGGGGAAACGGAGATGGGTGGCGTGGAGCTGGAGGAAGAGGTGGAGGAGTGGGTGATGGAAGAAGATGACTGACATGTCTGATTCTTCTTTAGTATCTGAAATAACAGTGGGCCAAATGGGAGATGGTTCGATATATACGCCTAAGGAAATAGTAAAATTTCTACTGGAAACTAAAGGAAAGTCGGTAAGATTGGTAAAGTCATTGTTAAGACCAGTCAATTTACATACTATTGTCTCCAAACTGTTTAGACTTAAAGGTAGTGGGCGACAATGAAAGACAATGTCCTAAGAAAAGGTACGTCTAGCGTAATGCACTTTTTTCTTATGTTTTTTTAAACGGGTTTCTGGTTTTCTGCTTCTCTTCTCATGTGTTGAGCCATGGCACAAACTTTAGTGTGGCAGTGCTGTTCTCACTCTGCCTTGCAGTGAGTATTAGCGCAACAAAAGAAGTGTGCCGGGGACAGTTTTTTGATTGTGGGAGGAGATGTGCATGGAGATTGTGCACGGTAGATTTTTTATATAGATAGGAATGGAGAATAGCCCCATTTAAGATCAGTTAGGCTTTTGGGTGATCTTCTGGAACAGTTTGACCTTTTAGATGCTTGGAGGATTAAGCATCCAAAGGATACACTTGGTTGAGAGTGGTTGGGCAGCGGGTCACTGCGACCATGCTGGAATGCATGTTGTGGTACAGCGCTGGGGATGGTCGCTGTACCATGTGGGTGAACAGACAGGGGAACAATGAAAAGAGGGTAAATAATTGAGTTTATTTTAACAAAAGAAGACACACCAAAGTAAAAGGGGAAACAAAGTGGCAAAAATGTGCAGCCAACAGGTTTCAACCATTGTCCAAAATCAAAAGTCTCTTGGGCCTAAGGCAAACTAATTAGGCCCCATGCTGTGCACCTGGGCTAATTATAACGAGCCACAGCTGTTTTGGTGGTGCCGTCCAGCAGAGGGCGGCACCCCAACTCCCTCCCTGGCACCACAATGTATATTCCACTACAGTACAACAGGTTGGTACAGGCGGGTATTTTTCTGATCACCGTATTGTTGTGGCACACGTGACACTTGCACCAGGTCCACAGAAAGCATCGGACTGGAAATTTAATGTTAAGCTATTACAAGATGCCTCCTTTTGGACTGCATTTGCTGATTTCTGGGAGTAAAAGGGAGTTTCTGAGTCCCTTCGACACTGGTGGGAAGTTGGACTATAATTATTATTTTTTTGTCAGCAGCATGCAGTGCTTTCATCATGGGGAAAAAAGAAGGGTGATTGGCAACATTGAGAAGAGAATTTTGGGGGTTGAGGATGAATTACTGTGTCAAAATCAGGTGGGACTGAATAATGTGTGAGCAGAGAGATATGGGCTCATTTCCGCATGAGAAAACAAAGGGGACACTTTTGGCCTTTGGTGGTACCTAGTTATGCATTCATTTTACCGTAAATACAGTTTTTGGAGTACAAAGCCCATGTAGGCTTTGGTTGTAAAGAACCAATAGGGTTGTGTTTAGGGGTTAGGGTTTAGAAATCAAAGGTGCTTGAAGCTTTGAATATTACACCATTTATTTTAATAGTACACAAATAGAAAAATAAATAAACAACACTATAAAACAGAAATAAAAATCAAATAAACAACACGCATGTCATCCCAAGGTCAGTGTGTCGAAGGCCATCATGAACCTGAAGCCAGGCCGGGTCGAACCCACCGACTCTGCTTTAACTTTCACTGACTTCCTACAATGTTAATTCATGTAATTCCACTTTGAACCTCAGTCACCTGCTCTGGTGCGCGCCTTCCTGGCTGCTGTCCTGCATCTTCTCTCTCTCCTTCTCTCTTTCCGCTGTCTCCTTCTCTCTCTACTTGTTCTCCCTGGGGTTCTCCGTCTGCCTCTAATCTGACTGGCCTTGTCGTACTTCATGAGAAAAAATATTATGAATCACTGAAGTCATTGTTTTCATGGATTTCATTTTGGAATATAGGAGCCCTGGCTAAAACGCTTTCACCTTTCTCCCTCTCCTTCTCTTGCTAAAGAAAGCATCGATTGTTCTTGCTCTGTTCATGAGAAAGCTGCCTGCAAACATTTAGACATCATTCAGCTTCTATCCAGCTTAAAATGTCTAATATTGCAAGTGTGCAAGAGAAGTGTTCCAAATAATGTCGCTGAGGTAAAATGGTGTTGCAAAATATCACTTGAGGTAAACTAGTGTTGAATGATATGGTTGAATGTCACTGAGGTAAAATTCTGTTAGATAGTTGGCTATAGTGTTGCTGAGGTCAAATGGCAAGTAGACAGCTTATCCCTTCTGTTAAGATGGTGACACAACAATTTACTTTCAATACTACCTTCTGTTAAAACATTGCATGAACTTGTTAAAGCTTTTACCTTTTCAGAAGTTAGGGCTTCAAAGGTCATTCAAAATTGGAGCATGTTCCATCCAACTCGGTCGCTGCACACGCTCTCTCTTCGCGCTCTCCTCCTACTGAGTCACACACTCCCACAGAACAGCTGAGCTGAGGTTCTATGCTTCTACTCCTCGTACATTCAATTCAATTCAATTTATTTTGTATAGCGCTTTTTACAGAACCGTCGCAAAGACGCTGTACAGAGAAACAGAAGGAGAATTGGGCAAAATCCAGGCCTGAACCCCCTGAACATCAAACGAGGTAAAAACTCCCCAGTGGGAAGAAAACATTCAAACGGTGGCAAGAAAAATAACTCCCCGATGGGAATAAATCTCAGAAGGAACCTGGCTGGACAGGGGGAGCCCATCCTTCGCTGGCCGGCCTGTTTAAACTAAAGGTAGAATGGATGGTAACAGAATGTAATGAGGGATCTAACACAGTAAATAATCAAGTGGGTTGAAAATTTGACAGTTTGAGATGGTACACTAGCTGGTAGAAAAAAGTCCAATGAAAAGATGTATAATATGCAGTTCAGAGGGGTGGGGTGGTACATCTGGTTGTGTCAAGGCGTGGGCATAAACCAGAGGTGGGACAGGGCAGGAGCAGTCTGCAGACTCAGGGCGAGGGGCAGGGATGGAGCAGTCCGTAATCACTCAGATATGATTTTATTTGCCGTTTTCTCAGTTATTCACATTTTGGTGGTCATGATTTCCTTTTGGCTGTCCGTGAAATCATTTTGGCAGCCACCAAATAATTTACTATGTAGGTAAAACCTGCACTTGTAAGAGCTACATTTTCCCTGTTGAGGGAGATGGGTGATTCAAGGTCTTTTTTCTTTAACTTGGAGAGACAGGAGGGGCAAAATAAAGAAATGTATTGTCTCTGTCCTCAGCAGCAGAGGAAAGTGAGGCTATGTTGATGCTCCATCAGGGTCTCCCCACATTGATAGAGGTGGAAAAAGCAGAGCTGAATTCACCAATTACAGTGCAGGAGCTTACTGTTGCTATGCAGCAAATGGAAACTGGTTGTACCCCTGGGATAGATGGATTGCCTGTGGGCTTTTCTGAGAGCTTCTGGGGACACATAGAAGAGGAATTTTATCAGATGCTGCTGGAGTGCATGGAGGCAGGAAAACTTCCGGCCAGCTTTCGTGAGGCAGGCCCTGACTGCCACTAAAAAAAAGGGGATTTATGTTCGTTGACGAACTTGCGGCCGGTAGCACTCCTTTGTACGGACTATAAGATATTGTCCAAGGCCCTCGCCAAAGGGTTGAGGACCCACTTGGCATCTTGGCCTCTTACTGTGTTCCAGACCACTCAATAATGGACAATTTGTTTTTAATGTGGGACATGCTTGATTTGGCAGGGTGTGGTCAGGTGGATTTTGGGCTGATCTCCTTAGCTCAGGAGAACGCTTTTGATCGGGTCGATTATAAGTATTTGTATAGCGTGTTAAATGCTTTTGGGTTTGGGGAATGTTTTATTTCATTAGTGAGGCTGCTGTAAAAGGGTACATCATGTCTGGCCAAAATGGAAGGTGGGCTTAGTAAACCAGTATGGTTGCCTATTGTCTGGTCTTTTATGGGCGGTAGAATCATTGTTAGCAATCGGCAATGGTACGACGGAGGCTAAGGTGGGTGGGAATCCCAGGGGCCAGTGATGACATACAGGTGTTGTTGAGTGTTGGTGAGAGACAGGGATGACATACAGGTGTTGTTGAGTGTTGGTGAGAGACAGGGATGACATACAGGTGTTGTTGAGTGTTGGTGAGAGACAGGGATGACATACAGGTGTTGGAGGACAGCCTGTGGGTTTATGAGGGTCCCTCCACAGCAAGGGTGAGCTGGGGGAAAAGTGAGGCTTTGGCCTGTGGGTGAGAGGGGAGAGAGGGGTCTCTGCCTCGGCTACCGGTTAGCTTACAGTAGGGCCAGACAAGGGGTTAAGGTACTGGGAGTATATCTGGGAACAAGCGCTTTTATGGCCAGAAATTGGGAGGGGGTCGCAGATAAGGTGGTGGCTATATTGGAGAAACGGAGGTGTCTGCTGTCATGGGTGTCATACCGGGGGAGTGCTGAATATCTGACCTGGTGGAAACCTCTCTGTCGCATTGATTGATAGTACTGGACCCCTCTGGTAGTTTACTGGCTGAGATCCAGTGAAGCCGGTGGATTATTTTTTTTGGACAGGCTATCAATGGCTACTGGCACCGATCCTGTACCTTCCTGTACAGGAAGGAGTGGCTGGAGCTGCCAGACATGTAAACTAGGCTGGTGGCCTTTAGGCTGCAGGCAGCTCAGAGCCTCCTCTATCACCAGGAGATATGTAAGAGCAGGCAACATGGGACTGGATCAACAACTGTTCTTGATGAGAATGGACAGCCTTAACACCACAGGGCTCAGAGAGTTCTATGCGGCCCTGTTGAAGGCAGCTGTTGAAGCCCTCTCGCGAGGATGGTCTGGAGCAAGGGGTGTAGGAGGAGCCTATTCTCCACAACCCTGTAATTGAGTCTGCGCCATTGAGGTCAGTTACCCTGCAGTGGGAGCTTGTGGCAGCAGGCATATGCAAGCTGGCTCACCTGCGTCAACCAGGGGGGTGCAGTTTAGTCACAGCCCAGAGACTAGAGGGCTGCACAGGGGTACACTCCATTAGAATCCTGGAGAGGATTCTGGGAGATGTACGGCAGGCTTTGCCTGGGCTGGAGAGGGGGAGTGATTAATCAGGCACCTGAAGGAGAACCCCCCCCCAGGTCCCAACAGTTAATGTGCCAACAGCAGTAGAGGAGAGGGAGGAGAGGGAAGGGAAGCTTTTATCCATCACTTCTCCGGGTTTGGGGAAGTTTCAGGAGGTGAAGGGGAAAGACTTTTATAGTGTGTGTTAAAGTCAGACACACGAGGGCTTTACAGGATAAGAAGCGGCATCATTGGCAGGATGAGCGAGGTGACCACACAATGGCGTGAGTACAGCTGGAGGGTGTTATACAAGGCCCCCATTCCTAAGAGGACTGGGGATCTGCAGTGGAGGGTATTGCATGGAGCTTTTTGGGTTTGAAAATAGGTTGTTTGGGTAGGTTTTAAGGTAATTGTGGAACATTTTTGTGTTTTAATAAAGGTTTCTCTTTCTTTCTCTCTCAGGGTGGTCTGAAGAGCAGTCATCAGGTGTACCCACAGGAGTTTCTGAGTGAGCTGAAATCTGGCATTGTGGATGAGAGACTGGTGGCCTGCCTGGACTCACTGCGGGTTTCGTTGACAAGCAACCCTGTCAGGTATCCCTGCTCCTTGACCCAGCCCAGTACATTCCCCACCTCTACCCTCAGTACATTCCCCACCTCTACCCTCAGTACATTCCCCACCTCTACCCTCAGTACATTCCCCACCTCTACCCTCAGTACATTCCCCACCTCTACCCTCAATACATTCCCCACCTCTACCCTCAATACATTCCCCACCTCTACCCTCAGTACATTCCCCACCTCTACCCTCAGTACATTCCCCACCTCTACCCTCAATAAATTATTTTTTATCTACCTTCAATACATTCCCCACCTCTACCCTCAATAAATTATTTTTTATCTACCTTCAATACATTCCCCACCTCTACCCTCAGTACTTTCCCCACCTCTACCCTCAGTACATTCCCCACCTCTACCCTCAGTACATTCCCCACCTCTACCCTCAGTACATTCCCCACCTCTACCCTCAGTACATTCCCCACCTCTACCCTCAATACATTCCCCACCTCTACCCTCAATACATTCCCCACCTCTACCCTCAGTACATTCCCCACCTCTACCCTCAGTACATTCCCCACCTCTACCCTCAGTACATTCCCCACCTCTACCCTCAGTACATTCCCCACCTCTACCCTCAGTACATTCCCTACCTCTACCCTCAGTACATTCCCCACCTCTACCCTCAGTACTTTCCCCACCTCTGCCCTCAGTACATTCCCCACCTCTACCCTCAGTACATTCCCCACCTCTACCCTCAGTACATTCCCCACCTCTACCCTCAGTACATTCCCCACCTCTACCCTCAGTACATTCCCCACCTCTACCCTCAATACATTCCCCACCTCTATCCTCAATACATTCCCCACCTCTACCCTCAGTACATTCCCCACCTCTACCCTCAGTACATTCCCCACCTCTACCCTCAATACATTCCCCACCTCTACCCTCAGTACATTCCCCACCTCTACCCTCAGTACATTCCCCACCTCTACCCTCAGTACATTCCCCACCTCTACCCTCAGTACATTCCCCACCTCTACCCTCAATACATTCCCCACCTCTACCCTCAGTACATTCCCCACCTCTACCCTCAGTACATTCCCCACCTCTACCCTCAGTACATTCCCCACCTCTACCCTCAGTACATTCCCCACCTCTACCCTCAGTACATTCCCCACCTCTACCCTCAGTACATTCCCCACCTCTACCCTCAGTACATTCCCTACCTCTACCCTCAGTACATTCCCCACCTCTACCCTCAGTACTTTCCCCACCTCTGCCCTCAGTACATTCCCCACCTCTACCCTCAGTACATTCCCCACCTCTACCCTCAGTACATTCCCCACCTCTACCCTCAGTACATTCCCCACCTCTACCCTCAGTACATTCCCCACCTCTACCCTCAATACATTCCCCACCTCTATCCTCAATACATTCCCCACCTCTACCCTCAGTACATTCCCCACCTCTACCCTCAGTACATTCCCCACCTCTACCCTCAATACATTCCCCACCTCTACCCTCAGTACATTCCCCACCTCTACCCTCAGTACATTCCCCACCTCTACCCTCAGTACATTCCCCACCTCTACCCTCAGTACATTCCCCACCTCTACCCTCAATACATTCCCCACCTCTATCCTCAATACATTCCCCACCTCTACCCTCAGTACATTCCCACCTCTACCCTCAGTACATTCCCCACCTCTACCCTCAGTACATTCCCCACCTCTACCCTCAGTACATTCCCCACCTCTACCCTCAGTACATTCCCCACCTCTACCCTCAGTACATTCCCCACCTCTACCCTCAGTACATTCCCCACCTCTACCCTCAATACATTCCCCACCTCTATCCTCAATACATTCCCCACCTCTACCCTCAGTACATTCCCACCTCTACCCTCAGTACATTCCTCACCTCTACCCTCAGTACATTCCCCACCTCTACCCTCAGTACATTCCCCACCTCTACCCTCAGTACATTCCCCACCTCTACCCTCAGTACATTCCCCACCTCTACCCTCAGTACATTCCCTACCTCTACCCTCAATACATTCCCCACCTCTACCCTCAGTACTTTCCCCACCTCTGCCCTCAGTACATTCCCCACCTCTACCCTCAGTACATTCCCCACCTCTACCCTCAGTACATTCCCCACCTCTACCCTCAGTACATTCCCCACCTCTACCCTCAGTACATTCCCCACCTCTACCCTCAATACATTCCCCACCTCTATCCTCAATACATTCCCCACCTCTACCCTCAGTACATTCCCACCTCTACCCTCAGTACATTCCTCACCTCTACCCTCAGTACATTCTCCACCTCTACCCTCAGTACATTCCCCACCTCTACCCTCAGTACATTCCCCACCTCTACCCTCAGTACATTCCCCACCTCTACCCTCAGTACATTCCCTACCTCTACCCTCAGTACATTCTCCACCTCTACCCTCAGTACATTCCCCACCTCTACCCTCAGTACATTCCCCACCGCTACCCTCAGTACATTCCCCACCTCTACCCTCAGTACATTCCCCACCTCTACCCTCAATACATTCCCCACCTATACCCTCAGTACATTCCCCACATCTACCCTCAGTACATTCCCCACATCTACCCTCAATAAATTATTTTTTATCTACCTTCAATACATTTCCCACCTCTACCCTCAATACATTCCCCACCTCTACCCTCAGTACATTCACCAACTCTGTCCTCTTGCCCTCCCCTCCTTCACTTGGACCCACTGTGGGCCTCAATGACTAGATACTCCAGGTTACTCCACCTTTCCCAGCCCTGCCCTGCCCCACTCGCCACTTTTTCAGCCTTCCACCCTCCAGCCTCTCACCTCCACCTGGATTCATTGCCGGTATCGCTTAGCAGCAACCCTGTCAGGTTACCCACCCCGCTCAGCAATTTATCCACCTTCCACCACACAGGCCCTGACCTTTATGGATGATGTAATCCCAGCATGCCCCCCCTCCCCTTCACCAGCCCCTGGTGGAAACAAATAGCACGCTGGGCCTCATTAATATTTATTAGCGATACACGAGGTGCCCGCGGTTTTCTCACTCACCTTTTTAATTGTCTGATGCCTTATCCTTCTCCTCACAATTAGCCTGCTGTTTTCCTGTGCTTGTATCACAAACATGACACCAGACTGCAGGAGGGGGTAGTCATAAATAATTTTTAAATAATGAAACATTTTGCTCCAGTGACTACCTTCATTTAATAGTTTCATGTTTTTAAATGTTGTGCATGCTGAGAGAGGGGGTCCGCAGGCTATGAGAATAGAGCGCCGCCCCCCCCCCCATATGAAAACGGATAAGAGGCACGCTTGTTTTTTTCCGGTATCCTTCAGTTGTCCTTGGATTATATCACTTGTTCTTCCATAGTTTTACACTCGTGTGTGAGTGTGTTTGCATGTTTAGGGATGTAGACATGTCAAATCTGCCAAATGGTATGTCAGTGATGGCATCAGTAATAAGCAAGGCACTGGCTCATGACTGGTGTTACAAGTTGTTTTAGATGAGGAAACCTCTTGCTATGACCTTTGTCCTTGGGCAGTAGTGCATTTTGTGGACTGAAGTAGATTGCAGTGAATGCCACTACTACCCACTAAGTTGCATGTTTATAAGTGATGGGTGGAAATATTTTTTCCAAAAATGAATGGAGCGGATGCAGAAAATATAATTTAACAGAATGCATCACTTTGTGTCAATTAAGCATCAATTAATACAGTATGACGATTGGTTCAGGTAAAATTGTTGGCGCAGAAATCAGGCAAAATTACTAACTACAATAATTCACATAGCTTAATGTCCAGATGTACAGAAAACATACCGTTTGATAGCTATGTTGTATAGGGGTGTAACAGTACACAAAAGTCACGGTTTTGAAGTCACGGTTCGGTATGCAAAGCATAAAATTGCATTTAATTTATTATAAAGTT
Source organism: Synaphobranchus kaupii (assembly GCA_029718625.1). NCBI lineage: Eukaryota > Metazoa > Chordata > Actinopteri > Anguilliformes > Synaphobranchidae > Synaphobranchus > Synaphobranchus kaupii. The sequence goes on from CM056384.1 coordinate 41,067,078, forward strand.
ATAAACTTGTAAACAGTGGCTAATTGGCCATAATTTTCTGAACAAAGGAAGGAAGCTGAAGTGTTTCAAAAGCTAAAATTGTCTAAAAGTCATGTTTGTTTACTATTCACAATGTGGGTCACGGTGTGAGCTGCCATGATGATGTGATGTCAAGTTCTTTCTAGTCGGGGTTGTTGATTTCCCGATCCATGATTTCCGACATGGAACTTCTAGTTGGAAGGGCGTTTTATTACATTTTCCCTAATCAGATATCAGGATTCCTAGTTGGAAATTAAAAAAACAAATTCAGCATTAATTCAGTTGCTGTGCTCATGGGCTAAACTAAAAACATCCGGCTCTTTGCGAAAGTCATGTCTTTGGGGGGGGGGGGGGGGAAACTCAGAGTTTTGAATTGAAGTTAAGCACACAAAACAACGTTCTGCACATGCGTGGTTAAAGCAAGACTATTCATTCGGCTCACAACGTGCGCCGAACCGAAAGCCATGTACCAAATGACAGCCGTGACACAGGAGTGATCATCCCAAACAAAACAAACTAGATAAGCTAAAACTGAACTTTGCTTCTTTTTGTCTTTGTATCTTAGCTGGTAAAAATGACCCCTGGGTCCTTCAGTAGATTATTGGGTAAAGTATGCATACTATGCAACTTTAAATTATCTACTTTATTGCATTGCATATTTGACCATGTTTTTTGGGAGGGGGGGGGGGGGAAAGCATTTATGGTATTGTAAATGCCGTCTGGCCCCCTTCATTTCTGTTTTGTGCATAGCCAAATTTGAGGACACTGATGCAAGAGTGCAGCCAGAGCTCTGTGTTTACAAAGTGAAAGTTATTGCTGCCAGGTTGCGGCACAGGGGGAAATGTCACCTCAGAAAGAGTGCACACGCTCTTCCACACACAGTCCTCAGAACATTAGTCATGGAATGATTTTATGCACATTTCCCAAGGTAACACAATTCACCACCTTATTTCCCTGTTGCTCAACATCTTTAGTTGTCTGTCCATTAAAAAAACAGACACTTCATCACAGATATGTAAATAATAAAGAGCAGTTGTCCTCAAAAATCACCCTCAGGGTATATCATAGGATGTTGTATTGCATTAACTGTAGGCATTTAGCAGACTCACGGAGCTTTGGGCCGAGTTCGTTGAAGAATATTTTTTGACTCCGGTCCCGGCAGATGTGCGACCTGTCGAGAGTGACAAATAAATAGATAAACAGCCATCCGATCCAAAGCATTCGTGTTAGTCTAACGGTACGTTGACGAGTTTAAAACGCAAGGTGCAAACACAACGACAAGCCAAAATTCTGCACGTAGTCCAAGATAACATGTGGGCTGACTATTAATGTTATGTCTGAATGAACGTTCTGTAACAAACAGCAGATCGCTATAACTTATTTATTTGAATAAATCAAAAACAGGGTTTGGTGACAGTAAAGATTTAAATGAGCATATCTTGCTGGATATTTGGAGCAGAAAGATAATATTGGTATCACCAGAAAGCTGAGACTCGCCTCTGTGTTTCTGGGTGACTCAAAATGATGGAGCAGGTCACATATGTGTTTGCTCAGTTTATTGTGTATTCATCTAGTCAAATACAGAGCACTGGCTGTGTGTCACAACAGATATTGTGAAACTGTCCAGCTGTGTGCAACTTAAAGCAAGAGCTGATTATGGAAAACTGTTTTCACTATTACACATCGCCAATGATTAACAAGTAATTCTGTTCAATTGGCAAAATGATGTTTTATAATGCTTTATTAGAGGTTGGCAGACTTGGCACATTGACAGGATAAATCTAAAACTTTTGAATGTTGGCAGCCATATTGGCTTGGCACTACAGGGACTCTAGTGTTCTGGAACACTGGCATTGAATGAGTTTATCACGCTCTTGCTTTTTCTATTGGCAATTCAAGGAAAAAAGAAAACCAAATTGCAAATTAGCTTATCGTTTTAATCTTTTTGTTCTCATCTGAAAAAATACCAGGCAACAATCAGATTTAAATGGATAAAAATGGAAAATGTAATGTAGTAGCTCTGCAGCTGATGGACGTTACACTCACTGCGCTCTTGCAACAAGGTGGAATTTTGTGCAGAAAGACCCTTTCACTTCCTCCTTGTGAGCAGAGACAAACATCTCCTCTCAGCAGAGTCAGGCTCTTTCAAAGGATGAAGATTATGCCATCTGTACCTGGGGGTTTAATTAATGATTTTTCAGGGTGGTTTTCACAAGTGGTTTAGTCAATCCGGGAATGGTTCGACTCAAAATCTGGAAATGTGAAAGCCTTTTCTTCTGAACCAGGGTGTGTACCAAGGGCCCGTACCCAAGTTCGCCTGTACGAGGTGGTCTGAGAACAACAAACTGGTACGGGTCACATCTAGTGAGAACGCAATCCGTTCTCTTCAGGAAGAAAAAATCATGTGCGCATTTCATTAGTGGCGATCTTGCTTGCCAAGCAATAATTTACCGTAGAACTCTGGCTTTTCATTACTGCCTGTCCTCTCAAAAACCTTGTGCGAGCAGCTCGCATTCTATGCATCTGCAGCTTGACAGCACGCGAGGCGCACAGGCGCAAATGTTCTTTTCGCCATCTTGGATGTGACACCTAATAAACAGAAACATAACCAAAAACGCCAAGCGTGCATTGTTTTCCATTTTTACTGATGGTCACAGGTCAGTGTTTGGCTGGCGAGCTGATAAGCTACACACATGAAAACCGACAGCCAAATTGGGTGCACTCTCCTCCAAGCCTTGTCGCCGGCCGACGATGGTAAACAGTTGGTGGTAGTACTCTCATTGATGATGAAAGTATTGCGCAAATGTACCGCGGTTCGGATTAGCAGTAACAGTGTGAAACCAGACCAGCGGGGGACAATCGAACTCAGATTATGACTCGGACTCAAGTAAACGAACCGAGTGTGAATACGCCCTATAAAGCCGTTATGGGGTGTAGGCTGGCTAGGGCGAGCCTCTGCTGTCTGTCTCTCTTTTTTTCTTTTCCCCACCTCTGGTTTAATCACAAGCTTCTCATGAGCGGTTTTTAAAAATGTTTGTACAATGTAATAATCCCTGTTCGTTCTGGCCGTCAGCAAATAGAAAAGGTGTTAATATCCTCCCTGAAAACACGTTCGCGCTGCTTAAATTGTGACAAATATTTCTCCTCATTTGCACCATTGTCAGTTCTTCCCTAACGTTTTGCGGCAATTCTCAGTCTCTGAATAAGCATGTTAGATTGGCTTCAGAAAGGCAGAGGGAATATGGAACGTCAAAACCATTCCACTATCGGCGCTTAATACGGTTTAGTATACATAGCTATATATATATATATATAGCTGTTGGAACGCACACCTTACCACCCTCCCACTCCTTACCCACCTCCTCTTAACAGTATGGCGCATTCTTCACTTGTTATAAAGATGAGTGTATCTGAGCCCCCCGGCTAACTGCACTATGGGACCAGCGGGGGAGAGGAACAGTGGTGGGAATTCATAGTGCCGGGAAGCCGGTTGCTCCAGAAACCGAGGGAGTGGTCAAGTTTCTGTGACGATAGCCGCCAGTTTGTTTTCAATGTGTGGCAATGAAATGCTCCCTCATTGGCTGACAGAGCCTGCTTTGCGTGTCCATATGGGTACAACTGCTGTCGATTGAGAGCAAATGACACCCCTCTGCCATTTTGCATTTGCATCATCTGTGCCGTTTGTTGTGTTTAAAATCTGAATTAAGTGGGTGACGTTTTTCATCTCATTATAATCAGGAGGCAGCCAGTTAATTGCTGCAGCTTGGCCTCCCCGTTATTTATGGGACTGGTCAGACTTTCTAATTGTCGATCACTTTGCATGGATTTGTCGTTCCTCTTCAATCAGGGAAATATGTGTTTGAGTGAATTGTAAATTTGCCATCCTTAAACGATAATGCCTTGTGACAGTTAGCCAGAATTTCATGGTGATGTGTACATTAATGCAGTCTCTGGCACGCTCGTTACGGGAATTGATTCTAACCGCAGGTTACGAGTTCGGGGTGGGGTGGGGTGGGGTGGTGTGTGGGTGGGTCGGTCGGTGGGTCGGTCGGTCGGTGGGTCGGTGGGTGGGTGGGTCGGTCGGTCGGTCGGTCGACCGACCGACCGACCGACCGACCGACCGACCGACCGACCGACCGACCGACCGACCGACTAATATCCACACTCCTTGCCTTGCATAAGTCTGACCAGGCTGCTCATATCCTTATGGGACTATGAATCTAACCGAGCTGCTTATAACATGAGCTTGACCAGGTTAAACCTATGGTACTATGAGCCTAACCAGCTTCACCTTACAGTACCTTGGGCCTGACTAGGTTACTCTTCATGTACAATGAGTCTGATCAGGTTAATCTTCATGTACCATGGACTTGACTAGGTTAATCTTCATGTACCACAGGCCTGACTAGGCTAATCTTCATGTACCATGGGCCTGATTAGGTTAATCTGCATGTACCATGGGCCTGACTAGGTTAATCTTCATGTACCATGAGCCTGACTCAGTTAATCTTCATGTACCATGGGCCTGACTAGGTTCATCTTCATGTACCATGGGCTTGACTAGGTTAATCTTCATGTACCATGGGACTGACTAGGTTAATCTTCATGTACCATGGGCCTGATTAGGTTAATCTTCATTTACCATAGGCCTGACTAGGTTAAACTTCATGTACCATGGGCCTGACTAGGTTAATCTTCATGTACCATGGGCCTGACTAGGTTAATCTTCATGTACCATGGGCCTGATTAGGTTAATCTGCATGTACCATGGGCCTGACTAGGTTAATCTTCATGTACCATGGGCCTGACTATGTTAATCTGCATATTCCATGGGCATAGGCGGAGGGTGTGTAAGGGTGATTATATTAATCGGACATGGCGATTAATATAATGTAGGCTAATGCTAGCGATAGAGGATTCGAGGTCGAGTTTGGTCACTCAATCCACTAGGCTCCTGCCTACTGCGGAGGCGGTAACTAAGCTGGCCGGCTGTCTGTAGCCGATTGCTGCATGGTTAGACTACCTGCACTAACGTTAGTTGGTTAGTTAGCTAGCTAGATGTTAGAAATTATGTCTGTGTTAGCTGCCATGCCGATAGAAAAAAAACAAAAAAACATCACGCATTCTTGCAGCGGAGTCGCTTAAATAATTAGCCTATGAATATGACGTGAGAATGTGATCGTATCTATATAACTCACATTTTCTGGAGTGTTATTTTGTATGATGATTTCACGGGTCGCCATAGGGAAATCACGACCGCCAAAATGAGAATAATTGAGAAAACTGCAAATAAAATCACATCCAAATGAATTTCAGTTAATTTGGATTTTTGCGTGCAATGTGATCTTTCGGCTAGCGGATGACGATACGTTGTAGGCTACTAGTCGCTACAAAGATGTCGGTACCAGGAGTAGAAGAAGCATAGAACCGCGGCTCAGCTGTTCTATGGGAGTGCGACTCGGTAGAAAGAGCTCCAGGACGCGCTAGGAACGCGCCCCAATTTTGAATGAACTTTGAAGCCCTAAATTCTGAAAAGTTAATAGCTTTAACAGGTTCATGCAATGTTTTAACAGTAGGTAGTATTGATAGTAGATTGTTGTTTCACCATCTTTATTTAAACTGTCTTACTATTTTACCTCAGCAACACTATAGGCTACTATCTAACAGTATTTTACCTCACTGACATTATTTGGAACACTTATCTTGAACACTTTTTATTTCAGTTTCAGAGTGTTGTTTATTTATTTTTCTATTGATAAATGGTGTAATGTTCCAAAAGCTTTAAGGACCTTTGATTTATAAACCCTAACTCCTAAACGCAACCCTACTGGTACTTTACAAGGAAAGCCTACATGGGCTCTTTGTACTCAAAAAACTGTATTTACGGTGAAATTAATGCAAATATTTTGTTAATCTTAAAACTAGGTTAATCTTCATGTACCATGGGCCTGACTAGGTTAATCTTTATGTACCATGGGCCTGACGAGGTGAACCATGCACTACTATGAGCCTGACCAGATTGCTAATCACCATACAGTAATGTAAGCCTAACCAGGTTAACCTTATGGTACGATGATCCGGACCAGGTTATCTCTCTGAATGACTGTCACCATTTAGAACTTTGACGGCAAGGACCGTTCTGTTAAAGCCACGTTTGCTTTATTGAGTACCAAGGATGTGTCCACAAATTAAATGCTACATCGAGATTTATGAAACGAGAGGGAGTTGTCAGAAAGGAGGGAACTAGGGAGCAATCCAACTCCCTAATGACACATCCTAGGTGACAGACAATATAAGAAAATACAGTCTCTATGTGGTTATCCTCACTTGACTTATGGTACTATGATCTTGACCTGGCGGACACCCTCGCACACACTCACATTTACTTTTATGTCCCGTGATGAACGCTTGGTTTGCAGATTTATTTTGCTGAAATACTGGAACCATTATAACTGCTTTAAAACTAATTAGGCCAGGCCTCGTGCGATTGGGGATCTGTTTGGCAGGAACGCAACTGCGGGCACTGTGAAAGCGCTGGCACAGCCGCCTCCCTCGGAGAGATCAGGTGTTTGCGGTCGCGTGGGAAAACCCCATCTCGACTGCTGCCTTCCTGTTGCTCGCCCATCTGTGTGGAGCAACAGCAGAGCAGTGCCGTCTTTCTGAACCATAAGGCGGTTAATTCTGTCGCCATTCAGACGGATCACACTGCAAACTGCTGTACGCTGAAATCACAGCAGTGTCCGATGATTACATGTAATACAGTTCAGCCGTGCTGTGGCAGGACCGATGTACACTATTAACCCTCGTATTATGTTCGCGGTCAGTTTGACCCAATGCATGTTTGGCGTCCTTTAAAAACCTGTTAACCTTATTATGTTCATCTTGACACTATATGACTTTTCCTAATTTTTTGGAACAGGCAATAAATTTAATGCTATTTTTTCAAAAGTCCTGTAACCACTCTGTATACAAAGGTGTTGTGTGGGGGTGGCTGTACAAAATGTAAATAATAAAATATTAAAATTTTTATCTCTGATTTTTGTGGGTGATTCTGGTGGAACATTCCCATACTGGTTTTAAACTTCACAAACTGTCACTTACCTCAGGCTCTAAATTGAGATTTTAGGGAAAGAAATTTAGGGATAAAAAGTTAGTTGGGAAACACAAAATGTAAAAACCTTTCTATTACAGTAGTTTTATGTCAGTTTAGACTTTTGGCGTCAATTTGACCGCAAACATAAAAGGCCATAAAATGTCAACATAATATGAGGGTTAATAAACAACAAAAAATAAATCTGATAATCACACACGTGGATGATGTCAGATATGTGACACCATTTATGCCTCTCACTACAGTAGAAACTAATGATGGGAAAATATATCCGTGCTTAAATGTGTCGCTTTTCTAATGTCAAGAATAAAATGAGCGCGGAGCGTGGGGCCAGAACAGCCGTATGTCAGGCCGCTAACTGCCGCCACCGTGTTCCCCCTCATCCTTTTTACCTGCACTTTTTTTTATCATCTTGTCAAAATTCACAGCAGATGTGTTCTGTCCCGCAGAAATTGGGGATGGAATATAAAACCCATAATTTCCCCAGGGGCCAATAAAAACTGGAACTCCGTCTCCAACAAATCCGCTGGGCATTGCTTGGAAGTGAAAGCCTACAGATGAGAAATTTCAGAGCAGCATTATCATTTTTCTTTCTTTCTTGCTTTCTTGCTTTTTTTTGCTTTTTTGCTCTCTCTTTCTCTCAGTCTCTTATCTATCTCTCTCTGAGACTATTCTCTTTCTCTCTCTCTCTCTCTCTCTCTCTCTCTCTCTCTCTCTCTCTCTCTCTCTCTCTCTCTCTCTCTCTCACTCTCTCTCACACAGTCCCCCTCCTCCCCCTTATAAACACCGTTACGGCTGCCTTTGTGACAGAGAAAATTGTCTTTGTCACTTGATGTGATGAAAAGGCAATCATAGAGGTAAATGTCGATCGCAGGCCTAAGGCTGGAGAGAAGTCCTGTGTACCCTTCACTGAAATTGGCTCGGCTGTGGGTGGTGGGGTCATCAGGTCTTTGAAGACGCATCGCTGGGGGGGGTGGGGGGGTTTATGCGGGAAGAGAATTTGTGAGAGATTTTGCAGCCCTTCACACATCATATTTTACTCACTGAAAAATTTCCCTCTTGAACGGCTGCACACACTGCAGATTATTATTATACTACTACATGGGCTATTATTTACCGGGAGATTTGTAGAGTATCGCGCTTAGCTGGCGAAGTGAAAGAAAGCAGCTTGCTGGTTTTGGGAGTGATGAAGTACGTGGGCTCAGTGTCTAAGGCACCAAAGTTTCTTCTCACTCAAGGTTTCCTCTCCAGTACCCTGGCAACGCTTCAAAGAATCCGTCATCACAAAATGACATCTGTCACTTTTCTGTTCCTTATGTTTCCCCAGATCAACCTACGTTACTAGCAAGATGCCAAGCTACATATGACCCATTTTTATAAATGTTTTGTATCTTTTCTTTTTTAATGATATGCCTACTTCTTTAAGATTGTATTTTAGTTGTTTCAGAATTCTTTGAAGAATTTCCTATGGGTCCTTAAAAAAGAGTTGCATTCTTGGTTGAAATATGGAATATTGCAGGTTGTGATAGTGCTGTGAATCAAGGTGTGGGATTTTCGGTTGGGCTTTTCTTTTTACGAAAGGTTCTTGAAATATGTGAAGTTAGTGATATCAACCTTTTGAGATATGGCTCGTATCCATTTTTTTTATTAGGCCATTAACTCATAAATACAGTCAAGAATGCATTACGGATGCGTTTGCCAATGACCTCTCTCTGGCAGCGCTAGAAATCACATGGGTCTTAGAAGTGCAGAAGCGCTTCCATCTGAACCTGACCAATGTGAGGGACTTGTAGGATATGGGAAAGGAAAGAAATCTATGGTTTTCTATGAGAAAACTGGGCTCGTACCTCTGAGGTTGCATGTTCGAGTCTCAGGTGAAGAGGGTCCGTTTCATCTTGCCTGGCTTTGGCAAAACTGCATCAGTGCGTTTGATTTTCAACGGTTTTGGACTGGGGGTGAGTTCTTCAAACGACTGAAAACGGGCGGATGTCTTTGCTCACCAACCCCTGACTTTTTGAGTGAGTGGACCTTTCCAGTCAGTCACTGTAAAGCGCTCCCGCTCCCCACCTACCCTGCGACATAGTGGAAGTATTAGAAAAACAGGCAAACAAAGATTGGGTTTTGTGTAAGTATGGAAATATCACTCCACTGACACACAATTGGAAATGGCAGAAAACCCCCCTCAGTCAATAAAGCTGTGTTTACACTCGTGGACTGTCTGAAATTCATATTCGTCAATCGTCTTGAGTAACGACAGACCTCCGGCGTCCTGTTGTGGTAAACGGAGCTACGGCTTGAATGCAGAGCGATTAGTTTAATCTCTCTTCAGGTCGCCTGAATTTGTTCTTTTGTGAACCGATTTTGTAGCTTTAGGGGTAAATATCCAATCAACTACGTCTGTTCTTTTTTTCCCTCTTTTGTTTGGGGAAAAAAATAAAAAAAAGCTTAAAGATTTCTTTTTAAACTCTGCCGCTAATTGTAAGGCTTGGACTTGGCGGTGAGAGGGGCACAGTGGGGGGTGACGGGGAGTGTCTGGGCAGAGCTGGTTTTGTATGCCTCGTGAGCGGGCCCTCTGCTCTACCCTGCCCACGCTGGCAGTGAATCACAGACACGGCGCACTCAGTGTCGCATGGAGCGTTTCCACCGGACCGTGGATGAAGAAAAATGGCTCTGAGAGCGGAGAGCAATTTGTGGGAGAGCTGAATCTGAGAACAGAAAAACACTTTTTTTCTTTTTATTTATTTATTTTTTTTGTTTTTGTTTTTTATGAGGTTGTCTCGCTGGCACCCCTTCACACATCAAACATTTTCTCATTTTAGCACATGTACCTTTTAGCTCAGCCCTAGCCAAGGTAGCAATGCTTTCACACTTGTACTGTGCTTTTGCTCACTTTCGAAATTGGGGATGTAAAAGCTCTCATTTACGATGTCCTTCCTGATATGGGTAACAGCTGTATTTACAAAAGCGTGAGTGCATGTGCATGTGCATGTGTATGTGTACATGTGCGTGTGCGTGTCCATGTGTATGTACGTGTGCATGTGTATGTGTACGTGTGCATGTGCGTGTGCGTGTCCATGTGTATGTACGTGTGCATGTGTATGTGTACGTGTGCGTGTGCATGCGTACGCATGCATGTGCGTGTGCATGTGTACGCGTACACATGCATGTGCGTGTGCATGTGTATGTGTACGTGTGCGTGTGTATGTGTACGTGTGTATGTGTATGTGTATGTGTGCGTGTGCGTGTGTTTGGACGTATTGGGGGGGGCCCAGTCTCCCTCACTTTCAAAACGAGCCCAAAAACAGCCTACAGATACTTCGTAAATCAATATTGCAGTACGAGTTGAGTCTGGAGAAAGGTAAATATTATCTGTAGACAAATAATTACTGAATGAAAAGAGCCCTGGGGCTCATTTCTTTCGGAATACTTCCAAATAACAGCAGCGAGACTGAAATTTCTGGCAGGACCCGTTCCTTCCTAGATGAGCTGGTCGGCGGATGGGGCTGCGTTTTTATTGATTAACGTCCTTTGTGAACGGACGGACTCACGCTTGCGAGTTGAGCCATCTGCTCGAGTTGCAGTCACAGTGACCAGCGTTTTTCCCCAGAGCTGCTGGGAGATGCTCTGGCCTTGGGGAGGTGGAAACTGCTTTTGCTTTGCCTTTCATGCCACATCAAACATATACGGAATTGAATGAAACCCATTCTGACAGACTTGAATATATAATTATTTTTGATTATGTATCCTAAGTGCTTCTTAAAATGGCTCCAAACAGACCCCTGTATCTAGCAGCCTTTCAGCACCTCTCAAATTATTTTATTTTCCTGCAGCAATTTCAAGCGCCTCTTTTTACGGACTGCATTACACATTTTCTTGTCTGCACTGTGTGTGTTTGCTGTAATCATGTGCTGGTAATATGCTTGCACTAATCTTATTATACTGAGTGCTGTTTCCCACACGTCTGAAATATACTGTGGTGGTGGTCTATGTTGGGGAAGGAATGACCCAAAAGTTTTTAACTTATAGAATTAAAGACTGAAGTGAATCAATAGGGTCTTAATTAGGTTGGTGAACACGTGTAAGTTCTCTTATAATCTTTTCTTTAAAACTGGAGTACGCAACGTTTTTAAAGAAAAATATCGGGGAACGGTCATGCTCAGTTGGTATACAATCATAGAAAGAACTGTTGTGAGGGAAATCCAGCACCATACACTATGGCCCTGATTTACTAAGACCTTTAGCACGCGCAAAAACTTTTAGCACACGGAAAACCAATAACATGAATTGGTCGTTGTATTAGTTGTGCTGCAATCATTGGTTCTGCTATTAGTTTTATATGTGCTAAAGGGTTTTGCACACTCTAAAATCACTTAAAAATCAGTAAATCAGGCCCTATGTTTATACCCTGAAATTCTGCACTCTAAAATCAGCGATTCGGGCCAAATTTTTGTTTTAAAAACAAAATGGCTCATGACGCGAACCAATAAAAGAGATAAGCCGTTTGCACGTTCACAAGGTCTCTGGAAACAGTGGGGTGGGGGTGTTTCTGTCTCTCTGTGGGCAAGGGCCAAGGGATGTTACGACTTTGAAATGTTTTGATAACAAATTTGACCGTTGAGAATGTTGTGTACTCCAGCTTTCAGCTTATTAACACAATGCAGGTTTGGCTCATTATCTTTGCTTTGTCTTTCAATTCTTCATTATCTACCAAAACCAGCATACACAAGGGGGCCCTGAGACCGATGTTGGGAACCACTGCTTTACTGTATGAAAAACAAAGAACAACCATTCTATGCATGTATTGATTTGTAGTGATTTTCACACGGTTGATGCAGTTAGTTAGAAATACATAAGGGTTGCAATAGTCGCCAATATTTTTTGTGATAGCAAATATCCCCACAATGTATTTTGAACGTTCTATACAAGGAAGAGCACATTTTTAATTGTACTGACTGAATTCCGCCTAAATCTTTCTGTTTTCTTTTACCTTGTCAGATTGCTGGCGAACGTAAGCTAACAGAAAAAAAGTTTTGCAAACATTCGCCTTGTTGAACGCACGTATGGTTGAGGAAAACATTTCACTTCATTCTATAACATATTTTAGAATCGGAACGTACAGTTCTCTTATGTCAAGTAATCTGTAATGTATTAGAATAGGCAGGAGTGAACCAGAGGTGAGCTTCGGTGATGTCGACTTTAAGAACTTTTATTTGAATAATAATTATATACAGATCCTTTCCAAAAAATTAGAATATCGTGGAAAAGTTTTTTTTCCCCATAATTCCATTCAAAAAGTGAAACTTTCATAGATTATAGATTCATTACACACAAAGTGAAATATTTTTTGCCTTTATTTGTTTCATTTTTCATAATTTTGGCTTACAGCTCCAGAAAACCCCCAAAACCGTATTTCAAGAAATTAGAATAGTGTGTCGAAAATCAGCATTTACTTCAGTTATTTCAGAGAATGAATGTTTTTTAGACTCAAATAGTAGGTAAGTGGGCTGATTCGGACTATTCGGACAGTCGTAGTTGTGTTTGATTAATATAAAAATATGGGTTAATACAAATTTTGCCAAGGTTTTAACCAAATGCTCATCTACTGATTTCTCCACTGATTTCGATTAGGTACAGATCTCACCATTTTTTCTCACCAGTCCAAACCACATGTTGTGTGCTGAATTCAGCGTTTTATTCATCTAGCCTACATGCAGCTATCGTAAAGCAATAATTAAACATTGTTTGGCTAATAGTATGTTGACTCGCATAAACTTGAGATTATAACCCAATCGTGTGTAGCGGATACTTTATTTGCTCTAGATATGTCATAATCGATTGCATTTAGAGTTGCTGACGTAGGCTCCTGGCACCTGTCACCTTGGCATTTTCATGCAGTGAAAGGTTTCTTTTTCCTGGTAGCTTAACCACAGTAGCCTAGCTGGCTTATGCTTTTGTCATGTTTTGTTAGGAAGTTGTCTGTGCTAACGTTATTAAGACTTCAATGAGAATTTGTTGAATAATGTTGAATGGACAGATTAGATGAGCATGTACCAAAAACATAGGCAAAAACTGCAACAGCACTAAAAATATTTTTTTACAATTGTATTTTGTAACTTAGACAACATAACGTTACGTGACAGCATTTGATTCTTTGTGATGGTGTTGATGTTCTCGTCAGAAACCAGCTGCATTTACTGGATTAGCCAGTAAATGTACACTCCGAGTACACTCCACAGTGCACCCAAAGCAAATAAAATACGACAACAGTCTATAGGGGTTATTTTGAGTGTTTATACCATCATTTTTTAAGTCAAACTATCATTGAATCCTTTACTTTGTGCTGACCTATATTCTCTGTGGAAGTACGGCGGCGGAGCGATACTTTACGTTACCTACGAATGTAGTGCCGGCACTGGTCGACTACAACAACAAAGGTTCGCTCCGCCGCCGTACGTCCAGAGAATATAGGTCAGCACGAAGTAAAGGATTCAACGATAGTTTGACTTAAAAAATGATGGTATAAACACTCAAAATAACCTCGATAGACTGTCGTCGTATTTTATTTGCTTTGGGTGCTCTGTGGAGTGTTTAAGTGCGTTTGGTAGAGGATGCTACCGGTTACCTTAGAGTTGCGCTAGCATTAGCAACGTGTGTAAATCCAAAAGAAGGGACAGCATGGAATTAGCTGAAAATGGTTTCCATCAATCAACTACATCATGGGTAAGTCGTAATTGAGACATTATGTCCAAAATTCCGAACTATCCCTTTAAATTGTCAGAGGTAAATTGGCCCGTAAAATGTTGAAAACCACTGGTGATTTTTAGAATCCACAAGCCACTCTGGCCAGTGGGTGGAAAAGTTAATTTCATGCCCTGGTCACTATTTAAAGTTCATCCTGAGAATCGCACCACTTTTCCTGGTAGTAGTCACCACTACTCTAAATGAATACACCCACTGTCTCCAATCTTCAGTCATCAGCTTGGCAGCGGTGTCCCCCTCTCCCCTGCTTCTTAGAGTTAGCAGTTCAGATCAAAAAGCCTCTGGCAGACGAGACGCTTTTACAGACATTTTTATTCAGTATGAACTTTTGAGTTTTCATACATCTGATGATGGCAGCTGTGATCTCCAATATGAAATGTTTAAAATAACCAGAGTCCAGATTTCAGTGGAATCATCACTTGTTATGGAAATTTAATTTGGTTAACTATTGCTGTGATGTGGACTGTGTAGGCTACTATTTACTCAGTACCATTCTAAGGGAAACTATTCAGTCTTCTCTCACTTTTGATCTGAGCTTTAGTTTTAGTGCTGCCATTGGGTTGTACTACTCCGTGCCTCCAAATGTTAGTGTTGCCATTGGATAACGCCAGCCTGAGCCTTTCTGTTAGTGCTGCCATTGGATAATGTCATCCTGTGTTAGTGCTGCCATTGGACATTGCCATCCTGTGTGAGTGTTGCCATTGGATAGTGTCATCCTGTGTTAGTGTTGGCATTGGATAGTGTCATCCTGTGCCTCTGTGCTAGTGCTGCCATTGGATAATGCCATCATGTGCTTCTGTGTTAGTGTTGCCAATTGGATAGTGCCATCCTGTGTGAGTGTTGCCATTGGATAATGCCATCCTATGTGAGTGTTGCCATTGGATAATGTCATCCTGTGTTAGTGCTGCCATTGGATAGTGTGACTTGTCTCTCTTCGTGAATACTAGAGTTAAAGGTTGTATCAGCGATTTTGGGTGGAAACATAAATGATCACATTCATCTGATTTTTCCTCACGATCCGCTAGCTGCCCGCCCCATAAGCAGGCCGTCAAAAAACCGCGTCTCTGTAGGCAGCCTATGCTCCGAGATCGTACACAAAAACAAATGGTACTACCAACCACTCAAAACCAAAATAAACAGTATTCCAACCAATCACAATGATCTGCACAAACGCTAATACTCTTATCTCGCTGAAATCTTGACGGATTTACAAACGGTTTGGTTTCTTACAAACGTTATTAACGTGGTTATAATTCTGGATGCTTGAACACAATTTTTTAAAACATAACATAATTATTCATAAGTATGTTTGTTTGGGATTTCGCTTCAGAAGTGACGTCACCCAAAATCGCTGATACAACCTTTAATGTTGCAGTTGGAGTTGGTTACGCTCTTTGATACCTCCCCCCCACCCCCCCTTATGCCTGACTGGCTGTATCCTGACTCTTGACTCATCCTTTCTTCCACGGGTCACTGTCTTTTGTTTGGGAGGTTTTGCAGTTTCCCATCCATTGTTAAGGCTGTCATCAGAGCGGAGTGGGGACAGCGCTGAAACTAATTCCGTCTCCAGAGTTCAGAGTTTGTGTCGCCGGGTCCCCAGCGGCTCCCTGGCTCCGCCGCAGCTAATCACCCCCTGCTCCCTGCAACGCTGCCAACCAAAGGCCCCGTATCTGCCCTAATTGTGTTAAATGGATGTGATAAATGGATCTGACAAACAAGTGGAAATTGGTTTTTGATATTATATTAAAAGTGACCTTCATGTTTAAGGCTCCAGATCTGTTATTTTGTCAGATATACAATAGCCGGGGCCTTTTTATAACGGGTTTAATGAATAGAAGAGGCTGATGTGGGGCTGTGCAATGGCCGCTGTGCGCGCCGGCTGAATAAAACCAGCCGCTTGCCTGTGATGCTCCCACAACCGCACGCCTGCGTCGTTTGCGTTTTCCCACTCTTTGACGAACGTAGATCTTGTCCTGGCTTGCCGTTGGACAAACTCTTATTCTCTCTGCTCGACAAAGGATTCGTATGCAGCCGTGTTCAATTTTGAATCGCGTATTTTTTTTAGTGCCGTTTCTTTTGGGTCATTCCAAGGTCGAGGCGCTTTCTTCCTTTTTTAATTCTTAAACATTTGTTTACATCGAGACAAAACCGTTTTGAACAATCGGCAGTTGTTGTAAAAATGCAATTGTTTTTTGTCTTGGTATCACTTTTCATTGCTTTGTGGCTCTTGCCAGTTTGCACAGTGGATCATGCCATGCAGGCTCTATCAGCTGGGTAATTATGCTGACAGGTGTGTTAATGGATCACATTCGCAGAGGAGGGATGGCTGACGCAACACTGGGGTTCAGGAGGGCTCGAAGTGATGAATGAGAGAAAGGGAGAACGAGGAACGGAGAGAGAGTGTGAGTGCGAAAGAAGGTGAGAAAATGAGTGTGGGCGAAGAGTGATAGTGAGAGAAGGCAAATGTATTACAGATTTGTGCGACTCCAGTTGTACTGAAAGTTACATCTGGTTTGATGCAGGTTGCATTTTGTAAGGTGCATGTTAGTTTCAGTTTGGTGTAGGTTGGTGCCTATCTGTTGCGCTTTATTTTCTGTTTGGTTCAGGTTACTTCCTGCTTGCTTGGTATAGGTTATTTCCTTTTTGATGCAGCTTATTTCCTGTTTTGTGCAGGTTAGTTCCTGTTAGTGCAGGTTATTTCCTGCTTAGTGCGTATGTCCTGATTGGAACAGGTTAAGCAAAGTTCAGACTCAGACTCATGCTTATGTATTTGGGCAGTGGGAGCTCAGGGGAAGCTGGGTCTACAGTGTTTGTTGAACTAACTTGCAGATGTCTTCTCTTCCTTCTACTATAACTAAAGATTCAAGTGTTCCTGCAAACCTGCTTCATTGGTGAAATGGTCTGTACTAGTGGCAGTCATCTAGGCCTATTACCATAGCTCTAAAATGTCACCACAGACTCACAGGATAATTGGAGAGAAATGACCAAACTGTTGCCAATATATTTTCAGGTAGGCCGTCAAGAGTACTTAACTAGGTGGCAAGTCCATTGTAGCCTACATTATAAAAATTAAATCGATTGTGCCCTTGTTTCTGCCCTTTAGGTTAAAAACACAGGCTCTTAGATCTAAAGAATTCAGCAGCTACATTCTTAAGAGGCCAGCAGTCACTCAGCAGGCCCGCTTGTATGCAGACTTACATAGTCGAGTCCCTATGGGCCTATGAATACTGCTGGCTTTTTGTTAGCCTGCTAAACCACGTGGAACACACTTCACCCAGCATCACGTCTGTGATATTCTCTTCACTGTTACTTGTCTTTCGTATATCACCCATAACCATAGCCTTTATTTGAACATATACAGTGCCCTTTACAATTATTGGCACCCCTGGTAAAGATGATTAAAAAGGGTTATAAAAAATTCACCGTTTGGTGAATAAGCTTAATCTCACACTGAAGAAATTAGAAAAATCCAACCTTTAATTGAAGTAAATTTATTCTGAGAAAAAAAATCCCCTCATCAAGAAATAATTATTTTTAACAAAACCACGTTTATTATTTTTAACAAAACCACAATTATTGGCACCCCTGCATTTAATACTTAGTACAACCTCCCTTTGCCAATAAAACAGCACTGAGTCTTCTCCCGTAACATCTAATAAGGTTGGAGAATTTCTCTTGTGCACTCTCCTCTTCAGCTCAGCCCACAGGTTTTCAATGGGGTTTAGGTCAGGGGACTGAAATGGCCATGGCAGAAGCTTGATGTTGTGTTCAGTTAACCATTTGTGTTGATTTGGACGTATGTTTTGGATCATTGTCCTGCTGGAAGATCCAACGACGACCCAGTTTTAGTTTCCTGGCAGAGGCAGCCAGATTCAGATAAAACATTTCCTGGTATTTTATGGAGTTCATGATGCCATGTTCCCTAACAAGGTTCCCAGGGCCTTTGGAGGAAAAACAGCCCCACAACATCGCGGAACCTCCACCATACTTAACAGAGGGGATCAGGTTATTTTCGGTATAGCCATCCTTCTTTTTACGCAAACCCACCTTGAGTGTTGGTTGCCGAAAAGCTCAATTTTCGTTTCAACTGACCATAGAACACGGTTCCAGTAGCATTTAGCAAACTCCAGGTGCTTACATTTGTGGTGAAATGACAGGAAAGGCTTTTTTCTGGCATGCCTTCCAAATAATTTGTTGGCATGGAGGTGACGTCTAATGGTAGTTTTGGAGACTTGATGACCCCAAGATGCTACTCCTCTGTAATTTTCCAACAGTGATCCTTGGGGATTTTTTAGCCTTTCTTACCATCCTCCTCACTGCGTGGGGGCAAAATAAACTTGGGTCCTCTTCCAGGCAAGTTTGTAACAGTTCCAGTTGCTTTGAACTTTTTAAGTATTGCCCTAGTGGTGGATATGGGCATTTTCAGGTGAGTAATTTCTAGGGGTGCCAATAATTGTGGCACGTGGTTTTGTTAAAAATCAAAGTGACCTGATTGGAAGAGATTGTGCATTTGATCCCACTGTGCCCCACAGGAGCCGTTAGCGTGCGCCCTTTTTCACCGTTAGCTTAAAACCTGCGTTCTGCGCATCGGCGATTCGGCTGTCTGTCAGATCAGGCCTAGCTCACTGAACTGTTTTCTTCACAAGGAGGAGTAAAGTGTTTTCTTTGTTCTTGCTTATTATCTTAATGATGTGATTATTTTACCCCGGGGATTGTGGTTGTGAATATGTGGAGAACTGCGCTGGCATTGATCGAGTCCAGCCGCGTGGCGCTCTGAAAAATCCTTAATTTGCCATATTAAGCGTGACCGTATTCTGACATTTAGCAGAATTAGGAGCCAGAAATTTCTCAGTTTAAACGGGGGGGGGGGGGAGCTTATTGACAAACTTCGGCGGCTCCAGGCGACGGGCGTAACGGGCATTGATTGAAGGGACTGAAACAACAGAGCCCGGGCCTGTGCTCATTAGAGAGAGGAGCGCTGTAGACTCCTCTGCTTTTTCGTGTGCAGTTCTTTCAGCTGAGAAAGGAAGCTGCACGCGGATGGGCCATTTGCATTTCCCCCGGAATAAGCAGCGCACTCCTGATTTTTCACATAATTGGGCTGCCCAAGCCTGCCCCAACCGCCTGATTAATCGATGGAGACCGGTCCTCGTCCAGCTTTGCTTAACGCTCGCTCGATCGCCGCAACTTCGTCCCGTCGCATTCGTGCTATAAAAAAAAAAAAGGCGATAAATGTGAAGGTGTTAATCTGAGAACGTAACGACGAGTTCTGCTGGTTGAGCCCGCCGCTGTTCTGGGAGAAGGCGGTAAGCTGTGAGGTGAGGAGAATGTGTTGAGATGACAGCGGTTGTAGTTCTCCCTGTGCTTGAGTCTCTCGGGGAAACGGAGGTATTATACGGTACGTACTGTAAATCACGGCTCCTGCCGTTCCGCCTCTCCGGTCTCCTCGTCGGTCATGCCAGGCCGGGCAGAGGGATCGCAGGGAGGAGTGAGGTTTCATAATTCTGTCCAAACGAAACATCTTTTACCTGCTTCATCGGTAAACGTGCACTTTTTCAAACTCTCTCTTGTGAAAATGTACCTGGCATGTGTGCAACTGATAGCCTGCCGACGATATATTTGTTTTCTCCTCGCTGGAAATAATTTTGAATGCCTGTATGAAAATTGCACTTCATAATGGTGCATTAAGATAATGTTACTATTATTAATATGTATTAATAATAATAATAATAATAATAATAATAATAATAATAATAATAATCAGCCATTGATTCATAGCAATCAGCACTAGGAGCAATCTGCCAAACTCCCCTTTCCCTATCTCAGTCGGGTCTGGGGTCCTGTTTGGACTGCTTTCCTCATTGATGCAGGAACTGCAGGTGTAGAATGAAATGGCCTGGGAGCAGAGTCTCCCAAGCACGTGTGTGACGCTTAAGAGGGGAGAGGCTCATAAGCGCTTTGTGCCAGTGTGAGTCTGCTCACTGAGAGGCTGCTGCTCATAAGCGCTTAGTGCCAGTGTGAGTCTGCTCACTGAGAGGCTGCTGCTCATAAGCGCTTTGTGCCAGTGTGAGTCTGCTCACTGAGAGGCTGCTGCTCATAAGCGCTTAGTGCCAGTGTGAGTCTGCTCACTGAGAGGCTGCTGCTCATAAGGGCTTTGTGCCAGTGTGAGGCTGCTCACTGAGAGGCTGCTGCTCATAAGGGCTTTGTGCCAGTGTGAGTCTGCTCACTGAGAGGCTGCTGCTCATAAGGGCTTTGTGCCAGTGTGAGTCTGCTCACTGAGAGGCTGCTGCTCATAAGCGCTTTGTGCCAGTGTGAGTCTGCTCACTGAGAGGCTGCTGCTCATAAGGGCTTTGTGCCAGTGTGAGTCTGCTCACTGAGAGGCTGCTGCTCATAAGGGCTTTGTGCCAGTGTGAGGCTGCTCACTGAGAGGCTGCTCACTGAGAGGCTGCTGCTCATAAGGGCTTTGTGCCAGTGTGAGTCTGCTCACTGAGAGGCTGCTGCTCATAAGAGCTTTGTGCCAGTGTGAGTCGGCTCACTGAGAGGCTGCTGCTCATAAGAGCTTTGTGCCAGTGTGAGTCTGCTCACTGAGAGGCTGCTGCTCATAAGCGCTTTGTGCCAGTGTGAGTGCTCACTGAGAGGCTGCTGCTCATAAGCGCTTTGTGCCAGTGTGAGGCTGCTCACTGAGAGGCTGCTGCTCATAAGAGCTTTGTGCCAGTGTGTCTGCTCACTGAGAGGCTGCTGCTCATAAGCGCTTTGTGCCAGTGTGAGTCTGCTCACTGAGAGGCTGCTGCTCATAAGCGCTTAGTGCCAGTGTGAGTCTGTTCACTGAGAGGCTGCTGCTCATAAGCGCTTTGTGCCAGTGTGAGTCTGTTCACTGAGAGGCTGCTGCTCATAAGGGCTTTGTGCCAGTGTGAGTCTGCTCACTGAGAGGCTGCTGCTCATAAGCGCTTTGTGCCAGTGTGAGGCTGCTCACTGAGAGGCTGCTGCTCATAAGGGCTTTGTGCCAGTGTGAGTCTGCTCACTGAGAGGCTGCTGCTCATAAGAGCTTTGTGCCAGTGTGAGTCTGCTCACTGAGAGGCTGCTGCTCATAAGCGCTTTGTGCCAGTGTGAGTCTGCTCACTGAGAGGCTGGTGCCGGCAGTGCAGCTCTCAGTGCTCTGCTGAAACGGTGCCATGTCAGCAGGGAAAGATACTTTTAGCCTCTATTTGCGTCGGAAATTGGTCGCTTTTAACCTCTTACATTTCAGAACAGTATTACAAGTAATGGACTGTCAACTGATTCCATTGATGGCATAGTATTTATGTGCAATTTTCTGATACTTTTTTTTATCGCTTTCCTCTCACAGGTTGACTTAAAAAATAAATAAATTTAAAAAAAAGGTGCATGTTTAATTTTCAGCTCCTAAATAATTTTGAATTAGTCTGCAGTTAGTTTTTCAGTGATAGTCAATCATCAGACTGGAGAGACTCAGAAGAAAGTTGTGGCTTTTCCCCCCCCCCCCCCATCTAAAGGCACATCAATGGAAACTGTCAGTCTGAACCCTGTGTACTCCACCCTCCAAACTCGCCAAGGCTCCACCGCCAAACCTTATTTATTGAAGCGATCTTCCGCTTCACAAAGAGAATTCGTAAACCAACAGAACTTCAAAAATGACACTGTCACGCGTCTCCAGAGCTGCGGTTCTGCTCCAGATCTTCTGTTTTTCCCCGCGACTGAACCCCATGCTATCGCTAAATGCTACGATGAATGTTTTTTTTTGTTTTCTAAAGAGAATTATGCTAATGTATTCACAATGGCGTGTGTCTAATGGCAGTTTAGGGTGCCTTTTGACAAATGATGCGTCTCGTGAGACTCTCCAAGTGAGATTCTCTAAGCATTTTTATCCATTTCTTACAATAAAGAAGAAAAGGGGATTTTAATTCCCTGCCTGCGAGTAGGAACTCGGTTTAAATGAATCGGGGCTAATCGCAGTTTACTTGTCAACTGAACTCGACGGTCCCGTCTGACAGAACCAGAAGTCTGCTTTGCAGTCTACACTGGCCTAGTTAGACTGTTTGGTTGATGAATGCTTTCTCCAGTTCCTGCGTTAGTCACATGCCACAGCTGCATTCCGATACTTTATTAAGCTCATTATGGATTTCTGTGTCTCCATTTCTACAGTGAATATGAATATGAATACGAATACGTTTTCCTCAGTAAGTGATGCATTGTGCGCCAGATAGACCGCCGCACGGGAAAACCCCAGTGCTTGACGCCTGTTATTGAAATGATTGTTTATCATTAATAAGTTGCTCTGAATTACCCTTGACTATTTACCTTTTTTTTTTTTTTTTACACACTATCAATTCATACAGCTGGATACGGTGACTGGGGAAATTCAGCACAAGTACCTTTTTTAAAGAGTACTGTCGTAGTGGCCTATCTGGTATTTGAACCTGTAGCCTGAGTTACAGGCCCAGGTCCCAGTAACTGTTACACTGTTATCCAGATGATGAGATGAGTGTGTTCAGTGGCAGCCAGCAGAAGGGTAGGGGGCTCATAGCCAGCAGTGTTTCCCTCAGGATGTCTTTGTGTGTGTGGGAGGGGTTTCATTATTTAATTTTCTTCCTTTGGTTTGATGAATGGAATGAATGGAAATAATGGAGTAACGTTGTGTAATTTTACTCCCATTTCCTTATGTTTCATTTTTATGTGTGTAGCCTACAGTGTACAGAGTAGGCACCTCAATAAAACTCCTTTCTGCCCTGCCTCTCTTCACTGCCTGCTTGTGTTGCCCACATAAGTGGCAGAGCATCCCTACAACAGTCAGAATTATAGCCTATTATGTAGGCTAAATTGAAAATGCCATAAATGTAATTTAGCTTCATCAATATGAGTGCTTCAAAATATCACAGACAAACTAAACAATAGACCAGAGAACAATTAAAAAGGATGGGTAAAGCCATGGTTTGTAGCGACGGTAGACTCCAGTCCATCTGTCGTTCACGTTGGCTCGCTTCTGTATTATCAGAACGCCGCCCGACGTCCCCATTCTGCTACATGGAAGGTGGCAAGCTCTTCTTATTAGCTGAAGATGACATTACCATTAGCTAGATTAGTTATTCGCTTTCCTGAGGTAACGTAACCTAAACAAATCCATTCTTCTGCACGTGACCAAGCAGCCAATCGCAGTGCGATTACCGCAAATCAAAACACTAATTTCATACTTGGAGTTTGTTACTAACCGAAGAGTCTACAAAATTTTCTATTGATTTTTAAATGATAGTAAATTAGTTCACATTACCATTTTATATTTTTAGGCGGGGCGGCAAGATCCGTAGTGTATGGTAGGGGAAACACTGCCCAATGTTAAAAATGCCGCTCAAAGTTGTGTCCCGGGCTGCAGTAGATGCAGCAGTTTTCAGCTCACAGGAAGTGAAAGTGCTGTTGTATGGCAGAACAGGACGTGATCTCACAGACAGTATTAAAATGCTGCTCTGTGGTACAATGGGAGTTGATCTCACAGACAGTATTAAAATGCTGCTCTGTGGTACAATGGGAGTTGATCTCACAGACAAGTATTAAAATGCTGCTCTGCTCTGGTACAGCAGGAATAAATCTCACAGACAGCATTAAAGTCCTCTGTTTGGCAGCAGAAGTGAAATTTCTCATCCCAGATCCGCAGTGTGTTGGGAACACAAACGCAGTCCACCTGAGCGCAGGATAGCCTTTTTGTGCCCTCAAAGCGTTTAACCCTTTCCCCGCTGGCCCTCCATGACCGCACTGCGCCTCTGCCGTCTCTAAAGCGCTCCCAGGTTTCTGGTGACAGGAATTGTGACGGGAAACGGCCATGCTCCATTAAACCAGAGGGAGCGGCTTGCATCTGCTGGAACAACAGTTCCCTACTCGGAGTCTCTCCTGGCACGGCTGGCTTTGGATTATTTATGGGCCCTTCCCCTGTGAGGCTAATAATAGAGGCGGGTTTCCAGATGCTAGACATAGCAAGGGCATCCTTTTCCTTTTACCACCCGGGGTTTCTGCTACTTACGAGAGGGTGTTTGTTCCAAAAACAAAAAGTTACTAGTAGCGGTGTTTGTATTTTGAGGTTACGTACCAATGGTACAACTGTTACAAGTTAAAGGCGTTTATTTTAGTTTTTAGTCGCGCCCCCTTCCTCAATCCGCAGAGCCGCTCGTCTGCGTGCGGTGTTCTCAGCCCACGCGGGTGCGTGCCGTTGTGCGGCTCCGCGTTAGCGACTCGGCTGCGACGGCGCTCCTCGCGGCGAACGGGCGCAGACGCCCGCGCTGATGTGCGCAGCTGCTTAACGCCGCTGCACAACGCCGCTGCACACGTGCTCCTCTCTCAGCTCTCAGCTCTCAGCGTGCGTTAGACAACTCTCTAACTCACTCACATATTAATGCCACTGTTTATTCCACTGTCATCTTCACACCGAGCGCGCTGCCAATGAGACTTTACTGGCACTCTTCTTCACAAGTGCGCGTGTGCGTGTGGCACTGTACCGTAATCAGCCAGTTAAGTTTCTCCACCGTCAAAGTTGTAAGGCATTTTCAGGATTGAGGAAGTTTAAAAAGTTATTTCAAAGTTCAAAAGTTCAGGTGAAGATTTTTGCGAGTTATTCATCAAGACCCATAATATATTTAGATGAAGAGTTCTGATACCGAATGACCCCACATGCATTAGGGTTTCCTCCTGGAACTGTTGTATATTAACAAAATCTATAGATATTTTAACCGATTTAAAATGAAACGATTTATGTAGAAGTGCTACTTTGCTCAAGGTCTGAAACATGACTGCAGAGAAAAAATCCATTATTTGTAATGGACAATAAAGTTTTCTATTTTATTTTATTCTATTTTTATGAAGGTGATCGATGTAAATTGATAACGTGGCAGTGAACGTTCTGGACTGTAATATAGCGGCATAAGCTCCTCTTACCAACTGGAACCCCCCCGTAGTTTAGAAGAGTGGATGGAAGGAATGCAGAAGCTGAGTGTCTGGAGCGTATGGGAAATGTGTGGTCTAATCTAGCTGTGTACAATGTGGGCATTCTGCGGCCGATATCAATAATCAATATTTGTCTGGCCAGATTGGCTGATGCTGATACCGATACTGATGCTACAGCCAAGTTTCCACATTCACGGAGGGAGTACATGAGCACAGATGACCGCGACTGAAGCGGGTTCGGATGACTGACTAAGCAGCGTTTTTTTTAGCACAACACTCCCATTTAATGTCCAGCGTCAGTGATGCTTTATCAAGTGCGCCGCCTCTCCGGCACGCGCGTTAGTCGACGTATCGGCCGTGATCTCAGCATTGTTCCTCAAGCTCTTATCGGCCGACGCCGAAACGGCCCCCGATATCACCGCGTGTCCTCGCTGCGAGCCCCCGGAAGACGAGGGCCTAAGGCCCGGGCAGACGCGTGCGTTGGAGTCCCCGTCTACACCCGCAACGGCCCCCATCGCCCGAGCGCCCGCATGCCTCCGTTTGTTCCGTCCGCGCGCCCACGCGCCCACGCGCCCATGCGCCCATGCGCCCATGCGCCCATGCGTTTCTGCTTAAGCCCTTGCGTCATTCATTCATCTGCAGGGCGTGAGGCTGAGCGGGGATTACTCTCCCCATCATATTACCACATTCCATTTTACCTCAAGCGCCTGCTTTGCTATTCAGTACGACTGCTTGAATCATATTACTCCGTCCAAATCCAATGCCGCTCTGTACAGTTCACCTCATTGCACAAAAAAAAAAAAAAAAAAGGCAAATTGTATAAACACCTCTCTGTTAGTTGTGTAGGCGCTGCCCCTCACAACTGCACTAGTATAAAAGAAAATTATTTCCACATTTTTTGAGCGCACAACATAACTTATTCTTGCATTGTTTATTGTTTATTGTTTCATGTAGCCGCCTTTGCTGATATTTTCCAAGGGTGTGAATAATGGAGGGCGCTGCATGGTATTGCAGAAGTTGTGTGTCTGTAAGGTATTTTAGCACAGTAAAATTTAATCTTAGCAATTTTACATGTATCAGAGATCAACTTGTCAATAAATGCTTCAAGTTGTCACGCCTATCCTATTGTATCACAAGTTGGTCTCAAGCCAGAGAAACTAGGCTTAAACCTTTACGTAATCTGCAGAAACAAAGTCTAAAAGTTCTCGACAAAAAGCTGTCAAAACATAGTTGCTTTAACATGGTGAAAAAGTAAAATCTTTTAGCTTTTGACAACTTTGCGTTTCTTGCGTACAAGTCTGCGGTGTATGTAACTAATGACCTTGCTCCTCCAATGATATAATTAATATCACTGTGTTCAGTGTTTGGACTATCCACCTGAGGGGATTGTATAGTGCATCACAGATTAACTGAATTTGGTCAGTCAACCTTTTCTATCAGAGAAACAAATGTTTGGAATGCGCTACCAAGCATTGTACCAGTTTTAAGTCGCAATTGACATACTGGCTGATAGCAAATCAATTATGTGACCACTGAGCATGAAATGGCTAGAGTGCAGTTTTTTCCCTCCCTTTCTCCTCGTCTTTTACTCATAATGGGGATATGACTATGTGTCATGATGTTTAATGATTGTGCGTTTGAGATGTTCATTGTATCAATCACTGTCATGTTGTCTGCATGTGGTCTGTTTTGTGTTACTGGCCCAAGGGCTACAGATTACATTTAGCTTGATGGCTAGTTCTTGGGCAGCTAAGTGGCTATGGACTGTCCCTGTCGAATTAATACATAAATAGATAAATAGATTACTGCCGGCGAGGTTTTTTTGTTGATCCTTAAATATAGTGTAGTGAATTGCATCAGCCCTGCATAAGCAGACGTGACCGTACCCTGCGGAGTTAATGTGTTATTTTCAGCTCGTAGCGCGCCGCGTCGGCGCAGCCTTGAGTTTCCTCCAGAGGGAGAGAAAGTCAAGCTAACGTAGCCGTGAAGTTAGCCGGATAAGACGCCTCATTTTTCTCTTTGATTTATGGCTGTTTTTGCTTCCGGGGAACAGAGTGATGAATTTGTTTAGGGTATTTTTAATGTCAGGGCTGCGAGCGCAGGGGGACCCCAGCAAGGCGATAATGAGCGGGGCGACTGCACTTTCACAAAGCCCGCCCCCCTGCCCCCCTGTCCCCCTGTCCCCCTGCCCCAAAGGGAGTGCAAAACTACTCGACATAATATTATGCTCACCTCTCTATGCTTAACCCAGTGTGTTCACAATTTAACACTACAAACAGTGAACTGCCTTTTTTAATAGGAGTGACTCCTCATGGTTTACAGGCCTCCAATGATATGCCTTATTTTAGGTGTCAATGATGTGTTGTCTGATGCTCATACAGTCATTTTTAAAATTGATGTAGTTTTTAGGGTGTTTTTATGGCTATGGGGGGGTGCTCTCCTGGGGTTGGAGAGGCTCGTTCATCTCTCTCTCCCGGTGGGGTTTTGGTGTTGGTCTGAGGGCCCTCTCGCTTCCTTTGTGAGCCTCTGGCAGAGGAGAGCATTTAGAGGGGCCCCCACGGCCGCGCTAACGCTAACAGACCCGCGGAGAGCCGAGCATCATTAGCCCTGGAAACTCGCCAGGCTGTCCAGAGCTTCCATCATTAAAGCGCGTCTGAATCTTAATGTCTCGCAGCTGTCTGCTGCGTAGCGCCGTGCCCGTTTCACTCCGTCACACACGTACGCGCATGTACAAATGATGTGGAGTCTGACACGGGTTGCAGTGGACAGCGGTTATGTGACGACACGCTGTCTTACAGCTGTGTCACTTTGTCCTTGACTTTTACTAATGAACCAAAGTAAGTGTCTTCTGATTCCTACACAGTATTTTCCCCTCATGCCGACTTGAAACATCTCCTTACCACTTAAACTCTGCTCTGTCTTTGGGGCATACAGGCGAGCTGTGGCAGTTAGATTGCGCAACCTGATTCCCACTCTCCCAAAAAAGAGAATGTCAGCAGTTTTATCTATTTTTAATATTGTTTCTCTTTCCCAGAAGCACTTATTGGGCCTAATCTTCCTCAGGAAATAAGCTTCTGCAAAACGCTCCTGATTTCAGCCATCTTGTGCAGTGGTGCACATTTGTTTCTAATTGAGCTTTGGGGGCCTATGTGATGAATATTGTTTCCGTGCCCGTACATTTACAAATGTGTTGGCTTGTAAAGCATTGCCTTGTAAAAGCTCCCCCTTCACCACTTCAGTTCAGAGGGGTAACGTAGGTCTGATGTGATGAATTCTGATGCAAAGATGGATGGTGATTGGGATGCTGGCGGTGGAAAGGGAACCATTTACTAAAAATAATAACAATGGTAATACAAAAGAGTCTGTGTGATTATGCACTCATCTATCAGCGATGGGTGACGCTGTTGATAATGTCCAAACCAATCAAATAGTTTTGCTAAGGGGCACAGCCACTTTTGATTGGTTGAAGGGAGTCGGTGATTGACAACTGGTAGTAGACCCCCCCCCATTAGAGGGCTGATAAAGTCTCTCCTCTCACTGTGATTGTGAGCTGTGGTTGGAGGGTGAGCTCTTGGCTCTCTGATTTGGGGAGGGTTTATCTTCCCCCCCTTGTGCGGCGCGCTTCCTCATTCACACTGCTGGGGAAACAGCCGGCCTTAATGGACGAGCCGCGGTGTTTCTTTGCCAAATTATTCCTTTATTCATCAGCTGATTGTTCCCCCTCTCCACTCTGCTGATGAGGAAATATGGCCCCTGTGTGCTGTCAGGCCCTGGGACCCCTCAGTATCAGTCCTTTCTCTGTATCTCTACATCACTCATGTCTCTGTCTCGCTCATGTCTCAAATATCACTCGTGCGTCTAGCTCCTGTCTCGAATATCACTTGTGCGTCTCGCTCCTGTCTCAAATATCACTTTTGTGTCTCGCTCCTGTCTCAAATATCCCTCATGTCTCTGTCTTTCTCGCTCTGGTCAAATATTAATTTCACCCCGGTCTCTATTGCTAACGTCTCTGTGTCACTCCTGTCTCTATCACTCCTGTCTCTGTGTCACTCCTGTCTCTGTGTCACTCCTGTCCCTGTGTCACTCCTGTCCCTGTGTCACTCCTGTCCCTGTGTCACTCCTGTCTCTGTGTCACTCCTGTCTCTGTGTCACTCCTGTCCCTGTGTCACTCCTGTCCCTGTGTCACTCCTGTCCCTGTGTCACTCCTGTCCCTGTGTCACTCCTGTCCCTGTGTCACTCCTGTCCCTGTGTCACTCCTGTCCCTGTGTCACTCCTGTCCCTGTGTCACTCCTGTCCCTGTGTCACTCCTGTCCCTGTGTCACTCCTGTCCCTGTGTCACTCCTGTCTCTATCACTCCTCTCTCTGTATCAGTCCTGTCTATATGTGAATGAAACATTTGTGTCAGCACAGCAGTCATTGGATAGTAGAATGGACCTGAATAGTAGAATGTTTTGCATGCATGATGAATTTGTTTCCTTTGCACTCAAGTTTTCCGCACAAGGCAAGTTTTACCCAACCCCCTGGAACAGCACTGATGTGAGCTGATGTGTTTACTGGAGCGCTGATGTTTAATCGCGTGCGATATCTCCCATCTCTTCCCTTCATTTGGGTTAATTCATCATTGATTTAAGTGCTTTCCAGCAGATTTGAGATCCCTGGTCTCTCCTTCCCTCTGAAACAGCAAGTTCATTAGCATTATTTCTTCTCTTTATAGAGGGGGGGAGAAAGTCCCCACAAATTAATTTGTGGTTGACGAAATTGGCGGTGTCGTACACTCTCCAGTTTGATGATGAGAGGCTGGGAGGCATGCGGCCTGTTGATTAAAACGGCACCAGCGCTGCATTCTAATCGCCGGCGCCGAGACCGACGTGTCTCCGGTCTCCGCACGCACGCTCACTCCCGCGACACACCGCCAGGTGGGCAACGTGCCGCATTCACTCCCAACGGCCGCCTTCACTCAGCGCGGGATTGTACCGCAGAATCATTACCGTGTTGACCGTTATCGATAAATCAAGAGTAAACTTTACATCCATGTCACCGGGATGGAAGGTGCGCCATGGTGCGACATACCGCATTACCTACAGCACAGAGAGCTTTCAGCTTTTCAGGGTTAAACACAGAAATGGCCGCTGACTACAGTCCCTTACTCCATAAAAGCATTAACTCCTGTACCCTATAATGTCAGCTCATGCAAGCATTCAAACCGACTTCAAGTTGTACCTGAGGACAGTGTGTGCTGGTCTGCACTCTCAGAAATCCACAGAAGAGGCAACAGAGAAGAGCCAGAGTGGGGGGATGAATGGGGCGGGGTGTAAGGCTTAAAAACAGAAAGAGGGTCTGACCGTTCGCTGCAGGTACCCGAGGCTTTTCTGAGCACCTCTAGTCGCGCTAGACTCTGCTCGGCGGGAGGGGGAGAGACGTGGAGGCCTTTGGACTGCCTCGCCTGCTGCTTTGGGGAATTTTCACCCTGCTGTTCTCAGGGAGCGTACACAATGCCTTTCGTGTGAAAGCTGGTCTGTGTCGCCTCCCACCGAAGGCGTTATATAAAGAATGCCCAAGTGACACGTGCCGATTGCGTGGAAAAAATAAACTATTTATTAATATTGGGTAAAAAGGAGTTATACCAGACAGCTGAGAGACGGAACTCATGCGCACACACACACACACACACACACATCTGCCCTGGCTTGCGTTGTACGCTGTATGTGTTAATGGCCAGCAGGTGCCTTAATTATAAGCAATCACCTCAGTTTAACACATGCAGCACACAAAACACTTCCAGACATTTGACTACTGTGAAGTCTGTTCTTTTACTATATATATTTCAGGTTATACCTGTATATCATAATATGGCACTTTATAATAATTATATTATATACTGTATATTATAATAATAATTATAAATAACCCCTTCACTGCAGATACCAATTTTGGTCAATTCTCACATATCTAGGATGTGTTCTATTTCAGGCTTTATGTGAGCATCACAGAAACCTGGTAAATGGCTTAATTGAAACAAGACAGTTGTACCATTCAGTCTACGCTAAGATTTTTTTTCCAAGGAGCACAAGTGTTCCTAAGTCGAACATTTTAGGAGCACATTAATACATCCCAATTAGTAGATGTGCTCCTAAATTCATTTTCCAGTTAGCACACTTCAATCTTTAGGTGCATATGCTCCCCAAATGGGAGCACTGTAGAGCCCTGACATTTACAATACAATACAAAACTTAGATTAGTTAATTTTTATAATTTAGGTCAAAATAAAATGCCACAAATGCAAAGAAACCTTGAAAACCTTCAGTTATTAAAAATAATGTTCCCATTCATAATGACTCCAAGAACTCTAACTCCAAATTTTACATTCATCTAGCAGATGTCAGCATACAGGGCATGGAAAATACTCATTACAATTTACTAAGTAACAGGTATAGCCCATGAAGTGACTAATACGCCTGTATTATGTACGATAAGATTGCAATAAAATAATATTCCACAATCAGGAAAATGCTGCCAAATGTTCTAGCTTCAATACAAATCAGTACATCAAACATAAAACATGACTGGGCCACCAATGAACACTCACAGTACAGTATGTGAAATTCACTCAAAATGCGATAATAACAAGATCAAACATATTGGACAAGACAGTGGTCGAGTGGAAAAACTAACGTACATATGTAGCCAGCAAAACCAACCACATATTACAAGCAGTCTCCTCGAGGAGGAAAAACTCCCATCATGTAGGCATAGCCTATTTTATGATAGAATAAAATTTCCTCTGACCCACTCCCAAAAATCCATGTAAACAAGGCGGGGATTACTCGAGCCATGCTGGCGACTTGGCCAGAATTAGTAAAAGCTTGCGATAAAAAGCAGGAAAAAAACAAGTATACCTCGGCGAGGTAAAGTTACTTTCTGTAACTTTTTGCATAATACTAAACTGAAAAACTAAAAATTCTGTTACACATGGCTGTAATTTATTGTGCAAAGCAACCAATAAGACTATTGCAAACACCGTCACGAAGGATATCCTGGCCTCTATCAGAAAAGAGTTGTCAATCGAACTGGAACAACATGAAATACTTCACAGCTGTATGTCCATCTGGGGGAGGGGGTTTGCGCGTGAGGTTACAGGAAGTGTACTTGCGTTATAATGGGGTGTGTATTTCTCATACGGATTGTCCAAGACAATAAATGACCACTGAATGAAAGGGACATCTCTATGTCTAAAACCAATGGTAGGATTGCATATTTATTTCATTTATAGTAACTGATATTGA
Organism: Synaphobranchus kaupii; assembly: GCA_029718625.1. Taxonomy (NCBI): domain Eukaryota; kingdom Metazoa; phylum Chordata; class Actinopteri; order Anguilliformes; family Synaphobranchidae; genus Synaphobranchus; species Synaphobranchus kaupii. The sequence goes on from CM056384.1 coordinate 41,099,193, forward strand.
TAGTAGAATGACGTGGTATAATTACACAAGAATTTCACTTGTTTATTTTACAATTGAGTTAGCAGGGCTTTTTATGGCTGTTTTGGCATACATTTATATTGTTGCTACGACGGAACAGAAATTTTTGATGGTGAAACAATATTAACATTGGCATTTAGAAACTATTCGGTATTGTCACAAATCGCCTACTAATAAAGTTAGAACACAGAGTTTGTTGTTTCCTCTCATAGTGTGTGTGTGTGTGTGTGTGTGTGTGTGTGTGTGTGTGTGTGTGTGTGTGTGTGTGTGTGTGTGTGTGTGTGTGTGTGTGTGTGTGTGTGTGTGTGTGTGTGTGTGTGTGTGTGTGTGTGTGTATATAGTGTGTGCGTGTGCGCTTGTGATAAAATTAGTTTAACTCTTAATTAGGGAAGTCTCTACCTTCAAACTCTTTTTTTTTTTGTCGGACATTCAGAATCCTGCCCCATTGGAAAGGAGGATATATAGGCACTGTGTCTCCATATGATAACCTTTATGGTGACCTACTTGCTCCCCAGACTACAGCTCAATAGCGTGTAAAACCAGCTCCTTTATTATGATAAAGCTCAGCTATAAAAACGCACAGGCTCGGACTGAACTTCCCCACAGATTCATTAGTTGCGTAGTGTGTAGCGCTTAATGCATTAGGGATGCCAACATGACCGTGAAATGTCAGTGGCTTCATATAAATATTTGCTCTATATAAATACATTGCCGTACATGGCGCTTTCTGTGAAATGGATTACCTTTCCCCTTCTTGGCTCACACCTTTCTCTGTGAACTGGCCTGCGTGGAGTGATCGTTATATTTTTCATTTATCATTTTATTATTATTATTACTTTTTTCCTTTGCAGGTAACAACGTTTGGATTGTAAGTTGCCCTGGTTAAGAGTCGTTAAAAATAAAAAGAGGCAGAACAATTCTATCAAATGACACAGATTTCAGCAAATTGTGTATCTTTTTTTTATACAAGATCAGACTACACCTGGATAGCCGTTTTTGACCCGTTTTTACACGCACAACAAATGGAAAGTGTTTTCACTTGCATCTTGCATGGAATTTAATTGTCTGCAGAGGGAAGGTGAAGGGTTCTTTGCGAGTCTGGTTAACATGGTTAACATGGCGGGGGAGCTCACTGCCAGCATTTGCGCTTTCCCTGCGGCGCTTGTGAAAAAGGCCATTGTTGGGAGCTGCGAGCCACTCTCAGGGCTGTGCATTGCAGGGGAATGGAGAGAGTGGCCTTCCTGAAAGGCTGTTTCTCCTGTATTCAACAGCACAGGCCTAGGTAGCACTCTCTCTCTCTTTCTGGTCTATTTTAAATCCACCTCACATGACTGAAGCCAGCGGGTTTGTACCTCTGTTGTTCTGGTGCAGAAAATTTAGTTCTCTGAAGACGTAACTGCACGTACAACATGCTTTAACCCTCCAGAGGCAATTTCCACCTGGTTTCTACTAGTTTTATTTAAATGGCAATATTAAATGGCAATATCTCAAAAAATATCTCAAAAGTGCAACGGGTGGTCGCTGTGGAAATGTCGACTGTACGGGACTTTGGCAAAATGTAACACGATAAACTCTTCAGGGTTAATCAGAAAACAGCTGTAGTTGAAAAGTGTATCAGGTACTGTATATAGTACAGTAAGCAAGGGAAAACGGCGAATGCTCATTTGTACGTTTAAAAAAAAAAAAAAATTGTTTCTATATGTGAACATGATTTTCTTAGCGTGTATACACGGTGCATTTTACAGTCTGTGGCTGTGGCGAGAGGAGGGTCGTAAGTGCTTTGGGCTATTAATAGCACCCTCCTATTTTATTGCACGGCAGTGTAACTGGAGAAGCTGAGGTTTTCGCAAGCGGCTACCCTTTTAAAAAAAAATACTGCGTCAAAATTTACGGGGTTTTCTTAAAGCTGTAGTTTATAATTTCAGACAAACATGAATACTGTAATTGAGACGGATACGTCTCAACCACTAAGGGCAAAGTTTATTGAGTTAAAAAATTATAATAGTTATAAAAGTGATGAATAAAATTTACAGTAATTTCATTAAAGCAGCGTGCCTTGAATTTTCTTAAAGTAAAAAAAAAAAAAAAAAAAAAAAAAAGGTTTGTATTAGTTGTAAATATAGAAGAGGAATGTACAAAGAAGTGTATTTCTACACACTAATTATCTCCAGTCCAGGGCTGCTGTACATCTACAAAGGTTATGGGTCAATGTGACACCACAATGTACAGGCAGTGTTTTTGCATTTTGATAATGTACTTTAGCCTGTTTATTTCATATTAATAACATTAATATTAATGTTCTGCATAAACTTTTATATGCTGGAAACACATCCGCCTATTACAGATTAAAGCGTAAAATCATCTGGAGTGAAAGGAGGGAACGGTGCAATGCTACATTTAATAGCACGCGCTGAACAAATAGTTTTATTATCCTATTATTATTTTATTATCTTATTACCATAATTTTTTAAATTGAGATTGTCTTGAAGGACACATCTGTCTAAAAGTTAACACCCCCTGCATATTGGATACTTATTTCCTTTTTCAAACATGAATTGGCACACGAAAGAAGCGAGTTTACGTTATGAAGAAAGGCATTTGGTGCAGGGTCTGTGGTGGTGGGGGGGGGGGGTCTCCTGGTTAAGATTTTTAAGCAACACTTTGGTTTTGTGATGGTGGGGGAATGTTCCATAAGAGCGGTGTAGATAGGGAAAGCCTACATTGTCGAGGAGGGACCAGAGTTTCTCTCAATTCCAGTCGTTTTTAAAACTTATTTTCATCACTGCTCTGTGGGCTTCCTCACATATTCTCAGGGCTTTGGGGTTTTCAAAGAGAAGCAGAATGAGACTCATACGATATTCATTCAAATATTTGACCGCCAGATCCCTAATCAGTTACTTGGATAAGCATTGCGGTGTTGGTTGATTAGAGAAAAGTGAATGCATTTTCTTGTACTTTTTCATCAGTTTTTCTGAAGAAGCACTTTAAAAAAAATCCTGCATGAAATAATATTAATTTATATGAATATTGTTGAAATTGTGAGAAAGTTCTGATGTCTTTGGAGTCTTATACAGTGCTGGGGTAGGGCAGGGGAATTTTATTATTTGATTATTCAATCCAGGGAGCCACAGATTAGTCGGGCATAAAATTACTTGAAATTATTTTCCTAAAAGAGATTTGGGTCTTTGGAAGGGCTCTGTCCTCCACTGAGAACATTTCCAATGTTACACCAAAAAAATCCACAGAGCATTCATTCATTTGTTTGTTTGTTCGTTCCTTCATTCATCCATTTACTCGTTCACTCACTCACTCACTCACTCACTCACTCACTCGCTCACTCGCTCACTCGCTCGCTCACTCGCTCACTCGCTCACTCGCTCACTCGCCCGCTCAGTCATTCATCCAGGGGCTTATCCTGTTTTAATTTGTTGTTGGTCACAAGCTTCTGTGCTTTGTAGTCCGTCTGGCTGCCCCCCCCCGCAGCGCATTCCTGCTGGATATTTGTCACATATCCACCTGCTCTCCTTGGGGACAGAGTGGCCACTCGCCTCGCGCTCTCTGTTGTTATTTCGTGGTCCTGTGTCAGTGTTCCTGCCAGTCCATTGTGGCTTTGCCTTTGAAGAGCATCCATGTCTCTTGACATTGGCTCTGAAAATTGCCCCTTGATTTTTTTCTGCAGAGGACAACAACGCAGCGCTTTTTTTTTTCATTGTTGTTTTGAACTGGAGTGCAGCGCACTCTTCCAGCTCGTGATGAGCGGTTACGAGCAGCCGGCAATCACGCCCGCAATGTTGGACCGGCCCGAACGAGAACGGCTCCTTCATCCGATGGCTAATGTCTCGGCCGCACGCTCGCAGAATTCTAACGCTTCAGTCTGCTCAGCCGAACTGGACTTTCATGCTTTCTCAAACCTCCAGTTTACAGACTGATTCTAGGACAAGCAACAGGGGTTTGACACCTATAGTAAAGTTGCTGCTTGTTATTTGGTGAAAAGACACTGGCCTGGATCCAGCCAGCATTGCGTTTATTAGCAAGTGAAAGGGAAAGTGTTGATTGAATCCAGGCCTCAGTCTGCTCATTTTGCCCTTCTGTCAGCTTGCGGCCTCAGCGCTCCAGGCTCCTCTCATTCGGTTTTATTTGTAGCCGCGGCTAGGCTGCATGCTGCACCTTATCTTACGAGGAGATGATAGCTAGCCGAGCCCTTCCTTCACTTTTGGATTGATTCAATTGCTTTTTTTTCCATTTACTCATAAAGCAGATTAAAGGGAAGGTGTTAACAAAGTCAGTCAGTGAATGGAATGTCCATAAAACCACAGTAAGGGCTTGCTGCAGGACTCGTAGCTGTAGTGTTATCATTACACAATCGCCACTACTGGTTTTAAGAGTATGCAGGGTATAAAATAGTACTAAATGCGCACCTGATAAAATAACAGGTGCATAGCAGAAACAAAAACTGAAGTGAATGAAAGGGACTCCTGCACACTGAGATACTTGCAAAAGACATTTAATGACTGCATGACGAAGGTCTATGTGACTGAAACATTGCCCACGTTAAATGTCTTTTTAAAAGTATGCAGGGGAACATGATGAAACGCACATCCTGGGATGGTCCTGTAGATGAGGTGGAAGCCTGCTGCCCATTTTGGGCGGGTTGGACTGTATCCAGTGTGAACCGAATATTAGGCTACAGGCCATCACTCTGTAGCTGACACTGCCCATAAAACAGTGTGTAAAATCACAAAAACATTTAGCTTTTTATAATACAAACACCAATTCTAAAAAAGGTAAGACGGTATGTAAAATGCACATGAAAGCAGAAAGCTATGATTTGTAAATTCTCATTTACATATATTTAACTGAAAACAGTACAAAGAAAAGATATTTAATATTTTACCTTATCAACTTCATTGATTTTTGTAAATATACGCAAATTCCGAATTTGATGCCTGCAACACGTTTCAAAAAAGTTGGGACGGGCAAAAAAAGAGAAGGAAGTTCTAATAACACCTGTTTGGAACATTCCACAGTTAAACAGGTGATGCTATCATGACTGGGTATAAAAGGATATTATTTTCAGGTACTCTTACAAGCGATACTATAACCTCCCTGCATTTGAATGGATCGCTATGGGAATTGGGGGGTGGGACTAGATTAAGCTGTAAATTACACAGGAATAGTATGGAACCCATGGTTGGCTAAATGGCTGTAAGTCATCAAGGGTCTGAGGTATCAAACGAGCCTCAAACCATCACTCTGCTGTCAGATGTGAAGTAGATATGGATGGATGACTTTATGGGTTGTTTCTCCTGACTTATTTTTCACATACTCCAACACACACACCTTTGAGAATCAGATGCACTCCGTCGCTCCGGTATGCAGGCCAACCTGCATGCTCCGGAACAATATCCACCGTGCCTTGTCAAATGTTCCCCACTGGCTGCATACAGGCGTCCGGGTTGAGCTAGGCTTGCCTAGTCTTGTTATCTAACAACAATGTATTTCAGCCCTACGTGTGATAGGTGGTCGCTTTGGAAATGTCAACTGTACGGGACTTTGGCGTAATGTAACAAGATAAACTATTCAGGGTTTCATAAAAATATTCATATGAGAGATTTAGGAGAAAAAAAAATAGGTGTCTTCTCAACCAAAAGTGCATCAGGTACTGTATAGTATATAGTACAGTAAACAAGGGGAAATGCTGAATGCTTATTTATACAATGTTTAAAAAATATATGATAAACGGTGCATTTTACGCGCTTTGGGCTATTAATAGCACCCTCCTATTTTATTGCCCTGCAGTGGCTACCCTTTTAAACAATCCTTTGTCAGAATTTACAGGGTTTTCTTAAAGCTGTAATTGGGACGGATACATCTACCACTAGGTCGCCAACGTGGATCGGTTTAAAGCTTTTTCCTTTTCAGAAGTTAGGGCTTCAAAGGTCATTCAAAATTGGAGCATGCTCTCTCCGCTTTCTCTCTCTACCGAGTCGGTCGCACTCACTGAACTGTCGCACTCTCCCACAGAACAACTGAGCCGTGGTTCTATGCTTCTTCTCGTTACCTAGTACCGACATCTTCAGGCAACTCGTACAACATATCGCTATCCGCTGGCCGAAAGACCATATTGCACCCAAAAATTTTAATTAACTGAAATTAATTTGGATATGATTTTATTTTCTGTTTTCTCAATTATTGTAATTTTGCCGGTCGTGATTTTCCTGTGGCGGTCCGTGAAATCATTGTGACAACTGCCAAATAATTTACCATGTCGGAAAAACCCTGCAATAGGAGAGCACACCATTCGGAGACAAAGGCAGCTAACAAAGAAACCCTTTTCTAGCTGATTGATATAGGGAAGGATACGCACTTGTGGTTGAGATGAAAAATCCACCTGCGGTGACGCCGTGTTGGAAACCGCTCACACGTTGTACAGCCTGACCGCTGTTCAGCGAGTTCACATTTGTGACCGGATTCCTGCTTTGGATACATGTTTCAAAATTGGACTTTTTGAGTTTTTCTTGTTTTTCATCTCGTGTTAAAGTACATAATCAGAGCTACGAAATGAGAAATCACTTGATGAGATTGAGTAAATATTTCTGGAGATATGATTGTTTGAATATTGTGATTTTGAAAAAACTGGCTTTAAAGATTTTGTTGTGAATTCTGCCCTTTCTCATCATAAAATACATCCTCAAACCAGGAACTATTGTATGGAATTGGTATATTTGTGTAGCCCAGTGCTTGGTAACTCAGCGCTTGGTATGATTTTGAATAAGTTTGATTATAATAGTGTTTGAACCATAAATTCATAAAAATATGAAAAAATTCATGCATGAGGTTTAACCTCTGACTTTACTTAAAACCCTCATCCTTTTTCATTCTTCCACTTTCCTAATTATTTTGGCATGACTCCCCCATTATCATGTAACTTCAAAACATTGATAACTGCTCTCCCTATTGAAATATAGCAATAATATTTCAGTGTCCACACATTTTGATAACCCTCATCAACCGGCAATTACTTCTTGCCAAGTAACTATCCCACAATACCTTGCATATGAATGCTTGTCTGGCCCCAAACTAATTTGCATCTGTATCTTGGAGGACTAATGGCATATTAAAGGATTTTGTCAATAACTTCCCCCTATCTATCATGTGACTGTTTAACATCAGTGGAATGATTTAAGTTGGCAACACTGAATGGTGCAAACTGTTGAATACTTTGAGTCTTGAATAACTTGAGGGAAAGAGATTCATTCACAAAATTATGGTTAAACCACCCTAAGGCATTGTAAGATGTTCAGTGTAATAGTACATTAAGTGCAATTTTTTAATTGCTTGGTGCACAAAGAAAGATGTGAAAAATAATTATTGGCCTACCAATCAGCATTGTGGAAATAGTTTAGCCTAGTTTAGCCTACCAATCAGCATTGTGGAAATTGTTTAGCCTAGTTTAGCCTACCAATCAGCATTGTGGAAATAGTTTGTAAAAACAGGTCCAAGTGATTCAAAGTGATTGTTTAAAAGGGCGTTTTGGCCAAGTTATGACCAACCATGTTATGACCCTCGGTTATGAATGTTTCAACTTTGTTTAGGAAAATCCTGTTTTTTATGTTAGTTTGGTATTTCAAATACTATAATATCCATGATGCTCACCGGATATTCCATGAGGCTCATTTTGGACAACAGAAGAAGAAAAGAATGGCATTAAAAAGGAATACTTTATAACACTAGAGCAGAGTATTACGTTTGATTGTAACTTGTCATTGCATAGACCGATAAAGTATGATCTCTATTTTTAAAACCATATCAATGACGGATGTTTGAACCCGGGAAAGTTTTGTTTGGAACTCGAACATTTACGGTGAGTCAAAGTTATTTCTTATGTGTGGTGGGGTCAGGAGGTCTAACTAGTCCCTATATTTAACTAAGTGTAACATATTTACACAACAATTAGCATTTTGAAATTTAGGTGAATGGTATATTTGATATTCAGGATTGCGATTCTGGTATCAACTTATTTTTGACTGGATAGTGATTTTATTACGTCTTTTGCCTCTTCTGTAAAATAGAGACATGCAATACATGTATTCGAAGTTTGTACCGGGTCACATTTCGGGATGGACAAAACTCGCTAAACGGTTACTGTGCAAAAAAAAATTATTTACATGTTTAAATGTAAGGTTTGGGGGGTTTCAATTTAAACCCATACTACAGCCAAGCTATGCTTTTAAATACAAAGTTGCAGAAGCAGGCGCAGCGCAAACATCAAAAGCAAATACTGTGGCCCATATAAAAGCGCAAATCATGGATAAGCACCATATGATGGGTGTAGTACAGAGCGGACCACTTCAAATGCGTTGAGAGGATAACATGGCTGCTACACGGCTCCTCACTCAGTCGCTGTCGAGTATTAATATCTTGCATCAACCAGACGCCTACCATATTACTTCAGAGCTGATCAAGGAACGCATTACCCATGTCCATTTCGCAACCTCACTCAGTTGTCAAAACCGACACCACATCAGCACTGATACTTTTAAACACAAGCTCATGACAATCACAGTGAGAATAGGGAAAGGATTATAAATAATTTTTATAAATAATTTTTAATATTGGCGCTTAAAAAAAAACAATAAAAAAAAAACGTGTTTAATCGTTTAGAGATTTTCTTAGACGTTTACCATTTTTGTTAACGTTAACAATTAAACGTCACACCTCTAGTCCAACCGAATGGTGTACACGCATTATATAGGACTCTGTGGAGTCTATCAGAGTCCCCCTCTCTCTTCCCCGCCTCCGCATCAGCGGTAACACGGGACCACCTGCGGAGGGCGAGATCTGAGAGGAAGAGAAATGCTGCTCTGTGTAATGAATTCGGTTTTATCTGGCTGGCTGTCGGCGGGGTTTTGTTGCCAGGCCGTTTCATGCCTGTCATGTTCAGGCCCATGGCGCCGGTGTCGCCGCCCGCGCTCTCTCCTCCCTCCGCCGGAAACGAACCCGCATCGGGCGCGTTCGTATTCTTACAGGCTCTCGGCCAAATCCAGCACCGTGTCGAGGAGGAGCCGTTTGTTTGAATAGATGGGAATAAACATCTATAATCTGTTACACCTGTCGTTACAGCGAGGGAAGGGAAATGCAATATCTGGGGGAATCTGGCAGCGTTTAATGGAGTCCCCCGACAGACACAGATAAGCCTTATTGACTTGCGTCTTTTTTTGGCTGTCTGGGCTTTATTCGTTTGTCAGAACAGGGAGAAAGATGTTGGGGGAGGGGGGGGGGCGGGCGGCCATGCCGTCACAACGACATGAACAGGGAACATTAAGACGCCATGAAACGGAAGTTGGAACAGCACTATGACGAACGCAAGCGAAACATATTTTTTGGAGGAAAATTTTGAAGGGTGTGGAGTCTAGTTTATAAATGTCAAATGTGGACATGCATTCAGAACGAAGATGGAATGGACAACAGTCTAACTTCTGTTGTGGAGGATCAGTCTCCCCCTTCATCACTCCCACTCATGAAGGTAGTGTAATTTTGAGTATGGGCCTGAAGAGAACGGGGATGACTCAGACTAATTAATCTCTCGGGTCCGGCCCTATATGTTCCAGCCTCCTGAACAAGAACATGAACAAGTTTTTTTGCCATATCAAGTTATATTGTCTCTCTTGAAGGCCGTAATCTAAAAACTACATATCCGACACATGGTTTGTTAACGATCGCCATTTTGTAACTGCTTCCTCTCCGGAATGTGAGGAAGATGCACACCAGTAAAGGTGTTTGATGGTGCTCTTGCGCTAATTGAGAACCTCCTCACAGTTTTTCTCATGACCGAGGGCATCGATCCTCTTGGAAAGACCTTGTATATTTAAAATACGAGGACAACACAATGAAAGGTTAGTAACTCGGTAAATGCCAACTTTAATTACCTATCATTTTCTAATTTGGACAGGCCTCAGCTTTTAAATGTCATGCTTAAGTCAGAGTGCAAATTAATAATCAACGCAAGTGGTTCTTTACATGATAAGGCTATTGCAGCACAGGCACACACCTGTATTGAAGGCCTTTGCACCCGGAGGAATTTCTGTGCCAAAGGAATGGCGGTCAGTGATTATGGCACCAGTCCTCATATCTTCAGACTCCAGGGATGCCCGCTCAGATCCCTCCTTCTCCATCCTGGCACTGTCGCCCACCTTGTTATTCTACTAATAGAAAAGGTGGGAGAGACTTATGTCGGTGTTTACAAGTGCTCTCTGTGTTTATATTGAGACATAATTAATCGAAGGGACACTCCGCTAAAATACGAGGCCAGCTTAAAATATCATGACAAAAATGCGCCAAAGATGTTGTAATCACAGTTTTGTTCAACACATTTAAACGTTGAATGTGTATGAAAACATTTTGACAAATATTGGTGGCGTGCCCCTTTCATGTAGACTTCCCTTATGGCTCACCCGGACCAGCTGGATGTCAAGCACCTGTTGACTTTGTGGTTCATCATAGTGTAAGATTTGTACTTGACACTATGGCCTTAAAAAGGCTTTAAACAATGACTGAATGTACTGGGTACCTGCACGTGTAATAAACTGTTGTAATAGGCATTGACTATGGCACTTCTCTGTGTTTGCTAGGGTGCCCTAGGTGGTCGTTGCATGTGACTGTGATTATGCAGAATGATAAAGTAAGTCTAAGTACAGCATGAGTGCGCTAAGTTTCGGCTAGCCCACAAATAAATACTTGGTGAATTTGCTCTCATATCTCCTCCTAATGTGATGGCCACTCCAGACTTTCTGGCCCTCTCAAGAAAGAGCTGCTGCTCTGTCCTCCACTGCCAGAGGATTGCTGGATTGAGGAAAACCTTCTGATGATTAAAGTAGGCTTTTGGGCACATGCACTGCAAACACAGGGAAGAGAGCACCTGCGAAATATAAAAAAAATGCTACAAATATTCCCAACCTTTAATTATTGTTCTATATCCAAACAATTACCTGATGAATTTTGATGTACGAGTCTCCATTGAAGGCCACTGCAGAAGACAACTGCAGATTGCCAGCTGGAATGTTGCTAATAAAAGGCTGGCTTTTCCATTGTGCCTTATGTAGGCAGCGATGGCAGGTCTGATAAAGAAAAAAAAAAAAAGAATATGATGAATGAATGGTACATTGGAAAATGAGTAATGAGTTTTAAGTTTAAGTGGAAGGGTGTCAAATTTGGCTATACTGTCTTGTGCAACTAGGTGAGGAGAGGGAGAGAGAGGGAGAGAGAGGGAGAGAGAGGGAGAGAGAGGGAGAGAGAGGGAGAGAGAGGGAGAGAGAGGGAGAGAGAGGGAGAGAGAGGGAGAGAGAGGGAGAGAGAGGGAGAGAGAGAGAGAGAGAGGGAGAACGAGGGAGGGAGAGGGAGGGGGCTGACTAGTAAGGGAGGGAGAGGGAGGGAGCTGACTAGTAACACAGTAAATCAAGGACTAGTCCTTAATGCATTGCCCTACATTCACACCTACCTGTAACTGTATCATCCCCCACATGAGTAACCACTGGAGGATAAGTTGTCCCTGTGTTGTCACTTGAGTCCCTTAAGTTGTCCAACTGAGGGAAGGCACATAACTGAACTCCATGCGTGGTTTTTTTACGGGAGTTGAATTGGGGACTTGGGCAAGCGCCAAAATCCTCTATTGAGCACGAGATGGAGTTCCCCATCTGTCTTACTTGGATTGCTGCACCACAGGAAAAAAAGAAAGAAAGAAACCAACCTCATTTGGTCCCTAGGCATCCTGATCAACTCGTGGTCCATTTAGGAACAGGCAGAACATACTAAGTCCAAATGAGATAACAACATGTAAACTTCAGGAGATCTAAAGTGTTTACCGTAAAACATAAAAAAATGGAAATAAATTTGATTTTATGCTTTTTTTTTTTTTTTTTGGCAGATTAAGGTTTGAGTACAAGTTTTAGCATATTTATTTATTTTGGACCAAAAGTATTGAAATTGTGGACAACAACCTTGTTTGTCAGCTTTCCTATAATAAAATAACCATACTGTTATGTCTATTTTTGAAGAACATATCTGTGTCTTTAGGTAAGGTGGAGGATCCACTATGGGTTAGCTTTGAGGTACCCTGTCTCCTGAATGGTTAGTCATTCTGGTTAATCAAACCACATTCTAACACTCTCACATAGGTTTACATGTTTAAAAAAATTAGTTCAAATCTAAAAGGGTGAGGTCAGAAAGTCGTGTAATTCTGATGGAATGACCCATCTGTCGGTACAAAAGCATTCAAATTACAGCCCCTGTGTAAATATTCACATTATAACTGATGAAAGCAGTAATGATGTTCTACCCCCCCCCCTCCCCAGCTGGGTGCAGAGTTTTGGACATGAAGGCCTGGGTCTGCTGTTGGACACTCTGGAGAGGCTTCTCCATAAAAAACAGTAAGTGTGGCGAGACTTGTAGCGCAGTCTGTAGGGTGACTCAAGCCACTTTTCCCCTGTCTGAATAAAGCAAAAAAAAAAAGCTAAAGGAGGCTGGATTGTCTGCTATAAATAAATAAATGGAAAAAAAGAAAGAGTAAGTGCACAATGGCCTGCACACATGCCTGCTAGCCTCCACTGTCTCATAGCCTCCTAGCCACTGGCTCATAGCCTCCCGGCTGTGCCAGGACCCATAACCGTGTTACTTTGCCTAAGGAAGGAGGGTTCAAAGTTGTGGGAGTTGGTTAAATTGAGTGAATTCAGGAAAAATAATTCAAATTCAAATCATAAGTTGAAAAAAAAAAGTTCACTGAAGATTTTTCCGTTAACAGATGCATTTTATTTCATGTCTGGCATTGACTGGAATGGAATTGAGTCCAGCCCTGCAGAGTATTCCTTGGCTGAATCCCATTCTCTGGACTCACAGACTCATGGACTCAAATGTGCTTTTTCGTTAAATCTGTCCTGTCAGTGCTTAGGGCTGTCCCATTGTGAAAACAGCCTTTTTGGCAAGTGCTCTTATGCGGACTGTTCACACCCTCTACCTGCTTTTTTTGCAAGTCCGCAGCAATGCAGACTTACCTGCCCTCGGATATACGCCATTAAGGTCCGCAAGTCCTGAGTCCACGAGTCCATGAGGGCTCAGTTTGGGATTCAGCCCTTGTTTCTTTATGCAACAGTGCCTCCTCTGGTCAGTTGATCGCTGCTGTCGGCCTGCTTCTCCCACCCAATGCCTGCGCCCAAATTTACAGAGGAAGTTTCAGGGTTGGGGAATGGATTCCAAATTCACTTTCCAAAAAAAAAAAAAAACGAGAACACTGCGTTTTTTTAGATAAAATAAAATCCCTTTTTATGATTTTCCTTGTTTTCTAGCCCGGAACATATCGACAAGAAGAGCCAACACAAGGTGATCCAGTGCCTGAAAGCCTTCATGAACAACAAGGTAAAGTGCAGCGTCAATCATTTCTTTACCTTGCCTGTCCCTGGCTCGAGTTATTGAGTTTGCACCATAAAAGGCTCCTTTTCTTCTTGTCTCAATATCTAAATGTAATGAAATGTATTTGTGCATTTTCCACATCCAGGTTCTGTAAAAGGAGCAATGACATGTTTGGGGTGGCGCTGCTAAGCTCTTTAAAAAAAATAAAGAGCGTCCTGTCTGGCTGCTGGTTCGCTTTAAAATTGAGTAGAGAAAACAGGTGTTGCGTTTTTGTCAGGGGGCAGCGCTGTGGCACTCTGCTTAAGTGGATAATCTTGTCAACAAAAGGGTCGCGGTTTCACTTCTCTGGTAAGCCCCTGCCTTGGTACCCCTGAGTAATGTATTTAACCAGTGTTACTTCTGTGTAAATTAGGCATGATAAACGCATGCCAAGAAAAAGTAACTGGATTATTTTTACCCATTTCAGTCGTAACGCTTAAGTTAAATTGCGTGTGAAATACAGGTGCTTGCTTGGAACTTCAATGTGGGATTTGAACCTGCAACCTCTTCAGAAGCTACGAGAGCAGTTCAGTAGCACTGCTGCCCGCCGAAGCTGTGGAATTGTATAAGAAATGTTGGATTAGCAGACAAAGCCGAGCCCCGTGCGCAGGTTAATACGACCGGCTACGCCAGTTAGAGCCGGCTCTGGAGGCGTGTCCCGCAACGGGACTCCTCTTGGTTTCGCGAGGCGATTGGCAGGCCGGTCACTTGCGCGCGAGCTCTCGAGCGAAGGCTTCGAGCGCTCCACCGTAAAGGTGCGTCTCCTGAGCTTTATCTCCCGAGACGGGAAGCCAGAGTTGACGCGACCCGTCACGCACGTGCGTGTTCTGCCCTTTCATTCCCTCCCCCTTTTTAACAAGGCGAGTTTCGGGGGCTTACAGTTCGCTCCCGCGCAAATACCTGCTTGGCTGGAAACGCGCGGACAGCGCACGATGCATTTCCCGCCCGTCGCTAATGCGCGCGCCGTATCAGGGAGTGATTTAGTAATGGGCGAGAGACGAGGGAGGATCACACATTTAGCGCAGGCATAAATCCAGCAGACACGTATAGGCTCTCTGTATGGTAATGCATAATCCACCCCGATAACAGGTTGAGAGAGCCGGAGGAGCACCTGCATCCCGGACTCTCCCCCCCACCCCCACCCCCTCGCACCGTGGAAGAGACTGCACTCTCACAAAACAGCCAGGTGCTTCCCACCAGCTGTTTGCACATCCGAAGAAATTTCATAAAAACAAACCGAAACGATAACATTTAATGAACTTACAAAATTGCCGGCGAAGAAAACGTGCTACGACAATTAGCAGTTCAGGCACTAATGGACTTTTTTGAAGTTGATTTTCTGGAACTCAAGACCTGCCGTGCCACTGTGTCTGGGTCTTTTTTTAATGCGTATATTTTTGTGTTGGGCGTGTGGGTACAAACTTGTTGTTCTCCTCCCATGCAGTGGCCCTCTGTTTGGAAAGCTGTAATCGCGGGCACTGCACTCAGAAGCAAAGCCAGCGGCTCTATCCTTTTTCTCAGAAAGCTCTTGAGCGGCTCAATAGATTTGGCTGTTCGGTGTCATAGGGAGAACATGGGAAACGGGAACGAGAGAAAAGGTTTAAATTAGCCCAGTTTTTTTTGTACCATGGCTTCAGCAAGGAAAGTTAGCGGGAAGCCGGCGGGTTGCTGTTCCCCATACGGAAGTGGAGCTCTGTGCTACGCCGGCCTGTTTGGGGAGGGTCACAACGCACTGGGGGAGGGCGCAGGGGCAGACTTACCCCAGCTGTGGGACCCTACTGTTCTCTTTCCTTCAGGCTACCGGGACCCCGCCCCTCCTCTCCGTCGAGCTCGTTCCTCGCGTCGCCCCAAATTATCCCTCTTCATTATTCCAAGGGCACGGAAATGGGCAGCTGCTGCTCCATCACTTTGTCCTTGAGCTTGTAAATGTCACCCCTACCTGAACGGGAGGGAAACTCAAGTATTCAATCATTCTGTCCTCCAAGAAATTCTTTTGATTACTACTCTCATGCAGTACCCAGTTGGGCACATTTTCAATTTGATCATGTACCCATTTCATTCATTTATTTATTTCTAAATCACTCATAACATTATAGCTAGACAGAAGAAGGAATGAGGAGTGGTGTTATTAGTAGCAGCAGTGGGGAAATGTGATTGTGAAAGCAGGTTGTGAAGCTGAGCAGGATGAGAAGACTGAATCTGAAGGCCACAAGCCTGTAGAGAACCTCACAGAGGCACAAGGCACAAAGCCCAAAGCAGGCTTTTCCGCACATCAGACTGGTTCTGCAGCCAGATGTGATCATGCAGTATACATAATGGTATATACAGTATCCTGTACGATCGTACCGTATACATAATCGTATAAATATTGTCACGGTATGATAATACGGCGTACATAATATCATGTTCGTTGTCATGGGATGATAAATCCGTTTGTCATGGTAAATATTGTTACGACTGCGTATGTGTCACAATGTGAGGCTCGTAGTGTTCTACCTCGTGGTTAAAGAAAAAGAACATTGATCAACCTGTGTGTAGTTTCCACTGTCAGGGGCAGCTTCCTTTTGCGAGTGCAGCTGAGAGCGGTGAGTGACAAGCGAGCCGAGCTGTATTGAAAAGTTGCCAGAGCTTTAGGTGTGATGTTGCTGCGCTGTTGCTTTGACGTTGCTTTGACGTTTGCTGCTGTAGAGGCGCTTGTGACGGCGCGGTCCGCCGTGGATCCATGACGAGAAGAGCCCGATTGTTGCCTTGGCCTCTGAGGTTGCTTTGACATTTTGATGTTTGCCGCCGTGGAGGCGGCTATGCTGCCGCGAGGTTGCTTTGATGTTGACGTGACATTGATGTAACGCTTCAGCACGGTTTGGAGAGGAACCAGAGCTAGCAAAAGAGCCCAAGTCTCATCTCATTGGCTACTGCTGCTTTGACACTTTGCTGTTTGTTACTGCGGAGGCTCTTTTGTTCCTGTGATGCTGATGGAATGGTTCGGTCAGATCTGCCTCAGAGCCAAAGCCAGGAGAAGACCGTGAATCTTACAACAGCCCCTATAACGTTGCTATGGCTTTTGTTGCTGTGGCGACAGTAAGTTTGACGTGACGTCGACTTGATGTTTCTGTGTGACCTGCGTCAGATCCAGAGCTGTCCCAACCTTCCCCCAGTCCCTGATGTTGCTTTAACTTTTCTGACCTTTGTTGCCGCCGCGAGGGATATGACGTTTGCCTGAGGTTGAGGTGACGTTGATGCAATGTTGCAGTTTGGTCTGGAGCGAATCCTGAGCGAGGAGAAGAGCTTGGTACTGCTGGCCCGGGCCATCGACCCCAGTCAGCCCGCCATGATGACGGACGTGGTCAAGCTGCTGTCCGCCATTTGCATCGTGGGCGAGGAGAACACGTATGTCCACGCTACATGCAACATGCCTCAGTCTGAAATGTTTAAATCGGTCAGCATCAACCACTTTCACTGTACTGTACAGACCTGCTGTATTACGGCAGTACGGTTTACTGCGATTTATATTTTTAAGTGCATGACAACCAACAGTAATGCGAGTAGTAACTGATTATTTTTTGTTGATTTCTATTTTTTTATTTTTTATTTTTTTTAAAAGTATATACACTCATACCACATACACGATAAACCACATCCATTATACTGTAGGCCAATACTTTCTTTATTAACCAAAGAAAACAACATCATTTGGTATGTTTTATTTTGGAAATGTAAAGAAAATATGGAAGGAAAATGAAGGAAGGAAGTAAAAAGGCCAGGCTACGGACACAGCATACAAAGTCAAAGGGAGAAGAGCACAGCGGTGGCTGTGAAGACGAATGCGCCACGCTCGCTCGCCGTTTATCCACTCATGCTTTTCATTTTCCCATTTAGACTGGAGAAGGTCCTTGAAGCCATAACTATCGCGGGAGAGCGGAGGAACGGCGAGAGGTTCGGCCCCATCGTTGAAGGCCTCCGCGTTCGCTCTGTGCAATTACAAGTAAGTACAAGGCTGGCCGTCGCCACTGAAATGGAGCACTCCAGCACCGCTTCCCCCACCTTCCCCCCTTCCTTTTTTTGTTTTCACAGAAACATTATCACCCTATGGCAGGGGTGTCAAGATCCGGTCCTGGAGGGCCGCAGTGTCTGCTGGTTTTTGGTGCGTTTAAGCACAAGTGATTAATTTAAGTCACTAATTGGCTAAGAAGTCCACACACCTTGTTCTCAATGCTTTAACTGGGTGCTGATTGAAAGGAAACCACCTGTAGACACTGCGGCCCTCCAGGACTGGAGTTTGACACCCCTGCCCTATGGAATGAAATGTTAAAAACGCTCAAAGAAAAATAATTTTTTCTCCCCAGCTCGACCTTGGAGCTTTCAGGTTACAAAAAGGAAAGGCGGTACAAAGGGGCTATTAAACGCACGTTTGCGTTCACGGTGACCTCTTGGGTAATTGCGTTTGTCTGCGTCACGTTTGAAGGAAAAGGTTCCTGCCGTATGGTGTTTTTTTTTTTGTAAACACGGCATTGAATTGGTTTTGAGTTGAGGATTGATGATTTGAATGGAATGTAGTGAAGATCTTGGGGTTTTTTTTCTTACCCTAGCTATCACACTCAATCCATGCCGACATTTTTTTGAGCGGTTATACTTGCATGATGCCGTAAGAACACGAAGCGTACATTCACACGACCAGCTTTAACAGGGAAATTTCCACTTCCAATTCAACACCACGGCAGTGTCTAGATCAGTGATTCGCAACCTCGTTCCTGGAGATCTACAGTCCTGGAGGTTTTCATTTCTATCCTAATTTGGCACACCTGATTCTACTAATTAACAGCTCAACAAGGTCTCTAGCTGTTGAATGAGGTGTGCTTTGTCAGGGTCAGAATGAAAGCCTACAGAACGGTAAATCTGCAGGAACAGGGACCAGGGGACCACTGGTCTCGATGGTTTCCCATAGCAGCTTGTATTCGTTACTGAAATAAATAAAAAAAACTCCTGTTTTTGTTTACCTTAACTGCCACGAATATACTGTATATCGTGGCTGTACCCTAACTTTTTTCACAAGGAGTGCATGTGTTCCTAAATGGAAAACGTTAGGAGCACACAAAGAAATTTAGGAGTACAGTGATAATGTTCACGTAACAAGGGTGTTTAAATTTTTTTTTTTATAAACAATTGATATAAACACATATTTATACTGAGTGTGTGCGCATTGTTACACCAAGACATTTTCTAAATACCAATGATACCAATGTTCACTGTTTTTGACTGAGGAAAGGTGAGACATTGCCATAAACTGTGTTTAGAGTGTTTTTTAAGTTATTTTAAGCCTTCATAAAAGTCTTAAATGTTGATATGTTTATTTTGGGCTTCAAACTGAATTTTTACACTAGAAGTAGACAAAAAAACACCAGGTAGACTACAAGTATAACATGAGTTTATAGGAATGAGATGACAATTTCATGTTTCAGCTATGTACAAAAATACTATAATTTCTAAACGGTTTTTCCAATATGTATGGAAATACCTTCATATTCAAGCTGACAATCTAGCACCTTGAGTTTATAACTATACAATGACAATGAGCTTAAAGGGGCTATATGTAAGATTTTTACATGCAAGAATCGCTTTCAATTGCCAATTGTAACGTAACTTAAAAAATGAGACCTTCCCAGACTTTCTCCATTGCGTATAAGAGCCCAAGGGTTGATTTTTATGTAAAGGGCTCGGGTTGGATTTGCCAGGAAAATCCTTTTTTGAATGAAGGATGTGACGTCTAATGCCTTCCCTCGCTCTGGCCCACGCCCCACAGCGTAAACTAGAGGGCTAGCGAACGCCTGTACACGAGCTAGCGGCTGAGCAGCCGGGAACAAAACAACAACTGCACCAGCAGTTTTACAAACAAGCACAAATACTTTGAGACCCACGGCGCACTGGTTTAAATCACAGAACGGAATGTGCCTTGTGCATAAGGTGAACTAGGTAGCGAGCTAACAGCAATTGAAATGTAGGGCGCTTTCACACCTGTAGTTTGTTTGCTTTGTTCTGAATCAGGGACTAATTAGGTACAATGTTGCACTTGCCCCTGGGTTCGGATTGTGTTCACACTGCAACATACAACAGCGGACCAAAACTTGTTGTAAGATGTTGTAACACACAAGCTGAAAATTTTAATTAAGATGAAAACTAGCCTTGGAATAAAATTTTGTGTAATTACACAGTACGTACGTTGTTTGTTTTTATCCATTGTCACAAATAAATTTGGTTTCAAATGTAATTTTCAAGTTTTTTTGTTTATTCTGAATTATTTTGCATACAGTCCACAATGTGGTCGGACATTACCATGACATTAGCTTCTAGATTTCTTCCCATCGGGGAGTTTTTTCTCGCCACCGTTTGAGTGTTTTTCTTCCCGTGTTTTCTTTTGCCTCGTTTGCTGTTTGGGGATTCAGGCCTGGTTTTTACCCAAGTTTCCTTCTGTTTCTCTGTGCAGCATCTTTGTGACAGTTCTCTGTAAAAAGCGCTATACAAATAAAATGTAAATGAATTGAATTAATAATGATACCACTACTAATACTAGTTAATGATAACATGAATGATTGTGTTACTGATATTTCAAATTATATTTTAATCAGTGAATAGTTGCATGTGATCGTTTGTTTCAAACAGTGGAAAGTGGTGTTCACGACAACAAAATTAATTTACTTCAGATTTAAAGGGGTACTTCACTTCAGCGGGCTCATTTGAATGCATGAAATGATTGCTTTGTGCACATGAATAGGATAGGATTACGAGCATCAAATTATACAAACATAATATATTTCTGTTCCGCCTTTTATCAACGTTTTATTACAATAATAGAGAATGATTTTTTTAGTTTGTTTGTTGTGAGTTAGTGCAGCTGAATTTTAAGACCGAGGCTTTGAAGTGGCTGTGACTTGTAATGAGTGTGAGGGAAAGGAAGCAATTTACACCTCCTTGCTTGTTGCCCTGTGAGCCAGTGGTAAACTTAAAATATTATTTTCATTTCAGTATTTTTTTTTGTCTGCTTTAAAAAAATGGAAATTATGTGTCCCATGTAAATATAAATTATGGTAGTATTGAGGACACATTTGTGTCCACTAGAGCAGGGGTTCTCAATCCTGGTCCTGGGGGACCCCTGTGTATGCTGGTTTTCGTTGCAACCGCAGTTGCAATCCCAGAATTTTAACAAGCTGTTAATTTTTCTTAATTAGGTGCTTTTCATGTTTGGAGGAATTATTCGCCCACTTAAGACACATTATGTCAGAAATAGCTATGCATGCCATGTAGAACAAACTCCCCATGTTCACATTGTGCTTATTGTGCTATATTGCAACAATTACATAAGAAAAGGTTACAAAATAATGTATTTTCACTCAAATGAAAGAGTGAAGTGAATCAATAGGCTCCTAATTAGGTTGTTGAACACATGTGTTTAACTCAATTTTTTCTTTAAGCTTAAGACAATGCAGGTTTGGCTCGTTATCATTTGCTTTGTGTTTGAATTCTTCATTATCTACAAAATGGTTAATTTTAGTGGCCATGTGTCCACACTTTCACCAATTAGGAGCCTATTGATTCAAATCAGTCTTTAAATGGATCTGTTAAATAATTTTCTTATCTTTTTTAAATAATATAGCACAATGTGAACATGGGGTGTTTATTCTACATGGCATCCATAGCTATTTCTGATATAATGTGGCTTAAGAGGGTGAATAATTCCTCCAAACATGACAAGCACCTAATTAAGAAAAATTAACAGCTTGTTAAAATTCTGGGATTGCAACTGCGGTTGCAACGAAAGCCAGCATACACAGGGGTCCCCCAGGACCAGGATTGAGAACCCCTGCACTAGAGGGCAAATTTCGCAGGTGAAATGCTCTGGTAGGAAGTCAACTAGTGTTTGGTTGTCCTGAGATTATTGAAAACCTTCTGTTTATTGTGTGGGACGATCTTCTTGGCTGTGTCTAGCCTTATCTTCGTGATCCAAGCTTGTATTATGTTGTGATTCACACATCACATTAAAACAGCCCACATAACATCATAGATTCTGTAGACTCAAGAGCCGTTTGGCTTCCATTCCCTGTAGTTCTTAACAGCAGAAGGTTTGTATGGTGCAGGATGTCTGTTACCGCAGTATTGTCCTTAGTCATGCCCCTTAGACACGATTCATAAAATGAATCAAATTGGGTGACTTAGGAGATGGGAGACGGCATTCAATGTGTACTGAGCTGAGTATCTAGTAAGTTTAAAGGTATACTCCGGTGGCTCAAAATATGATAAACGCTGCTAAACACTGATATTTCCTAATGTCGATTTATCCGTTTTCACAAATCTAGCCAGGAACTTTTTTACTTTTATTGATGCCTTCTCTGGGGAAGTTTGCATCGTAACGAGGGGTCTGAGGTATGCTGAAACACTCCTGAAATGACCTTGCACGAAACCCCTTAATCTTGTTTTGACTCACAGATTTTGCTTGTTTTATGTTCATAATAAACCTTTAGTTTACACAAACATGGTAACCGAGTTATATATAAACTTATTGTCTGTAAAGTGCAGAAAGGCAAGGCCAAACGCAATTTATGTATAATGAGAGGGTTAAAAAACAACACAAACCCCTGCCCCCCTCCAAAAACAACCCCTGCCATAGGGTGATAATTTTCTAAATACCAATGATACCAATGTTCACTGTTTTTGACTGAGGAAAGGTGAGACATTGCCATAAACTGTGTTTAGAGTGTTTTTTAAGTTATTTTAAGCCTTCATAAAAGTCTTAAATGTTGATATGTTTATTTTGGGCTTCAAACTGAATTTTTACACTAGAAGTAGACAAAAAAACACCAGGTAGACTACAAGTATAACATGAGTTTATAGGAATGAGATGACAATTTCATGTTTCAGCTATGTACAAAAATACTATAATTTCTAAACGGTTTTTCCAATATGTATGGAAATACCTTCATATTCAAGCTGACAATCTAGCACCTTGAGTTTATAACTATACAATGACAATGAGCTTAAAGGGGCTATATGTAAGATTTTTACATGCAAGAATCGCTTTCAATTGCCAATTGTAACGTAACTTAAAAAATGAGACCTTCCCAGACTTTCTCCATTGCGTATAAGAGCCCAAGGGTTGATTTTTATGTAAAGGGCTCGGGTTGGATTTGCCAGGAAAATCCTTTTTTGAATGAAGGATGTGACGTCTAATGCCTTCCCTCGCTCTGGCCCACGCCCCACAGCGTAAACTAGAGGGCTAGCGAACGCCTGTACACGAGCTAGCGGCTGAGCAGCCGGGAACAAAACAACAACTGCACCAGCAGTTTTACAAACAAGCACAAATACTTTGAGACCCACGGCGCACTGGTTTAAATCACAGAACGGAATGTGCCTTGTGCATAAGGTGAACTAGGTAGCGAGCTAACAGCAATTGAAATGTAGGGCGCTTTCACACCTGTAGTTTGTTTGCTTTGTTCTGAATCAGGGACTAATTAGGTACAATGTTGCACTTGCCCCTGGGTTCGGATTGTGTTCACACTGCAACATACAACAGCGGACCAAAACTTGTTGTAAGATGTTGTAACACACAAGCTGAAAATTTTAATTAAGATGAAAACTAGCCTTGGAATAAAATTTTGTGTAATTACACAGTACGTACGTTGTTTGTTTTTATCCATTGTCACAAATAAATTTGGTTTCAAATGTAATTTTCAAGTTTTTTTGTTTATTCTGAATTATTTTGCATACAGTCCACAATGTGGTCGGACATTACCATGACATTAGCTTCTAGATTTCTTCCCATCGGGGAGTTTTTTCTCGCCACCGTTTGAGTGTTTTTCTTCCCGTGTTTTCTTTTGCCTCGTTTGCTGTTTGGGGATTCAGGCCTGGTTTTTACCCAAGTTTCCTTCTGTTTCTCTGTGCAGCATCTTTGTGACAGTTCTCTGTAAAAAGCGCTATACAAATAAAATGTAAATGAATTGAATTAATAATGATACCACTACTAATACTAGTTAATGATAACATGAATGATTGTGTTACTGATATTTCAAATTATATTTTAATCAGTGAATAGTTGCATGTGATCGTTTGTTTCAAACAGTGGAAAGTGGTGTTCACGACAACAAAATTAATTTACTTCAGATTTAAAGGGGTACTTCACTTCAGCGGGCTCATTTGAATGCATGAAATGATTGCTTTGTGCACATGAATAGGATAGGATTACGAGCATCAAATTATACAAACATAATATATTTCTGTTCCGCCTTTTATCAACGTTTTATTACAATAATAGAGAATGATTTTTTTAGTTTGTTTGTTGTGAGTTAGTGCAGCTGAATTTTAAGACCGAGGCTTTGAAGTGGCTGTGACTTGTAATGAGTGTGAGGGAAAGGAAGCAATTTACACCTCCTTGCTTGTTGCCCTGTGAGCCAGTGGTAAACTTAAAATATTATTTTCATTTCAGTATTTTTTTTTGTCTGCTTTAAAAAAATGGAAATTATGTGTCCCATGTAAATATAAATTATGGTAGTATTGAGGACACATTTGTGTCCACTAGAGCAGGGGTTCTCAATCCTGGTCCTGGGGGACCCCTGTGTATGCTGGTTTTCGTTGCAACCGCAGTTGCAATCCCAGAATTTTAACAAGCTGTTAATTTTTCTTAATTAGGTGCTTTTCATGTTTGGAGGAATTATTCGCCCACTTAAGACACATTATGTCAGAAATAGCTATGCATGCCATGTAGAACAAACTCCCCATGTTCACATTGTGCTTATTGTGCTATATTGCAACAATTACATAAGAAAAGGTTACAAAATAATGTATTTTCACTCAAATGAAAGAGTGAAGTGAATCAATAGGCTCCTAATTAGGTTGTTGAACACATGTGTTTAACTCAATTTTTTCTTTAAGCTTAAGACAATGCAGGTTTGGCTCGTTATCATTTGCTTTGTGTTTGAATTCTTCATTATCTACAAAATGGTTAATTTTAGTGGCCATGTGTCCACACTTTCACCAATTAGGAGCCTATTGATTCAAATCAGTCTTTAAATGGATCTGTTAAATAATTTTCTTATCTTTTTTAAATAATATAGCACAATGTGAACATGGGGTGTTTATTCTACATGGCATCCATAGCTATTTCTGATATAATGTGGCTTAAGAGGGTGAATAATTCCTCCAAACATGACAAGCACCTAATTAAGAAAAATTAACAGCTTGTTAAAATTCTGGGATTGCAACTGCGGTTGCAACGAAAGCCAGCATACACAGGGGTCCCCCAGGACCAGGATTGAGAACCCCTGCACTAGAGGGCAAATTTCGCAGGTGAAATGCTCTGGTAGGAAGTCAACTAGTGTTTGGTTGTCCTGAGATTATTGAAAACCTTCTGTTTATTGTGTGGGACGATCTTCTTGGCTGTGTCTAGCCTTATCTTCGTGATCCAAGCTTGTATTATGTTGTGATTCACACATCACATTAAAACAGCCCACATAACATCATAGATTCTGTAGACTCAAGAGCCGTTTGGCTTCCATTCCCTGTAGTTCTTAACAGCAGAAGGTTTGTATGGTGCAGGATGTCTGTTACCGCAGTATTGTCCTTAGTCATGCCCCTTAGACACGATTCATAAAATGAATCAAATTGGGTGACTTAGGAGATGGGAGACGGCATTCAATGTGTACTGAGCTGAGTATCTAGTAAGTTTAAAGGTATACTCCGGTGGCTCAAAATATGATAAACGCTGCTAAACACTGATATTTCCTAATGTCGATTTATCCGTTTTCACAAATCTAGCCAGGAACTTTTTTACTTTTATTGATGCCTTCTCTGGGGAAGTTTGCATCGTAACGAGGGGTCTGAGGTATGCTGAAACACTCCTGAAATGACCTTGCACGAAACCCCTTAATCTTGTTTTGACTCACAGATTTTGCTTGTTTTATGTTCATAATAAACCTTTAGTTTACACAAACATGGTAACCGAGTTATATATAAACTTATTGTCTGTAAAGTGCAGAAAGGCAAGGCCAAACGCAATTTATGTATAATGAGAGGGTTAAAAAACAACACAAACCCCTGCCCCCCTCCAAAAACAAAAATAATAACCACGTCGGACCGCCTTGAAAATTTGCTTCTAAGCAGAACTCAAAGCCGAGTCCTGAACAAAGTATTTCTTAGTTCAAGGTTCACAATTTGCAGTGTAATCTAGTTTAAAGAGTTTGATAGAGTAGTACTGCCTGAGAAGTGGCTGAATTTGATGAAAGCCATCTCCCTTCTAGAGAGAGCAGTTTATTAAACTAATATTTGTAGAGAGAGTCTGGTGCCTTTCCTGAAATCAGTTGTCTCCTCTTAGCTGTTTGAGACCAAACCTACTTTGATGTTTGTGGAACTAACCAAAAGAAAGACGGGTGTAAGGGTCCGCCTTCCGGAGATGGCCTTCCAAATTGTGTTGTACTCCAATCGAAAACGCGCCTTTATTTATTTTGGCTGTCTGCAATCTCTCATTTCCATATTCCTGTATTCTCAGTTGAGTATGTTGCAGGTCAGAACTAGTACTTGATATGCACAAGACAAAGACCATGGCTGGGAATGGTAAAATATTAGTTTGTTCACCTCTTGAGGACACAACCTGATTGGCCCAAATTGTATTTCAGGCATGGCGGGAGGAGCAGATGACCTTTGACCCTAAACAGACAGTGTTTTAGACTGCAGCTGCATGCCCATAGACGGGTGAAAAGGCGAGCTGTGTGAAACATTTCCGTGCTGGTGAAATATTATAGATAATAAGTGCTGCTGGCTGGCATATGGCTGTCAGGGAGGAGGATTAATGAAAAGCAGGATTCGTAGTGATGGGAGTGGGAGAGAGATGTGCGGTTTAATTTGACAGGGCCTGGGCGGACGTGTGATGGTCTGCTTGCGCCCCGCTGCGAGGCGCGATGCCGCCGCCTGACCTTAACCGCTGCCACAGAGACTTCCTCTCTATCACACCGAAGGGCCAGGAGGCCTCTATCTCTCCCTTCCGCTCTCGCTGTCTTGCTCTCTCTCTCTGTCTCTCACAGACTCTTCACTGTCTCACTCTTTCACTCTGTCTCTGTCTCTCTCGCTCTTTGTCTATCTGTCTATTTAAAATGACTGTGTTGTTCTTTCTTAGTGGTTTCTCTCTCTGTCTCTGTCTCTGCTAATTAGAACTAGCTGGAACCAGTTTCACCTGTGTGTATATTAAGCGTGTTTGCAGCTCATCACCTCAGAGTGAGTTCTAATTCAACTAGTTACTAATTAGCAACACAAAAGACAGGTAGTTGGCCCAATTACAGTGAGCAAGCTACCGACTGACTGCAAACAAACTCAGTAAAAAAGCAGTACTGTTACTGTTGGCTAAGTAACTTCATTCTTACATTACTCATCTTTCAATGATTAACGTTCGTCAAAGTCCGTAAATGTACTTCACTGGCATTGCATTCAATGAACCGAGGATGCTGCTAGAGTTCTCCCGGCAGTTACAGTGCAAATTGAAAGACCATACAGAAATGTATTGAAATTTACACATTAATTAATCTTTTATTGACTTATCAGCAGACACGATTAATCAATTACCGCACGGCGGTTCATCCGGAAGTGGTACAGCATCCTGTGAAAGGGGAGCATCTCCCAGGTCTGTGTCGAGCTCAGGTAAGGCAGAGATGGAGCTGTGTGGAGACAATTTTGGATGACGGCAGATTAATGGAAACCTTGAAAAATAAACAGGGGAGGATAAGAATGGAGCGAGCGTCAAGTTAGAAGGGAAAGAGAGAGAAATAATGTGAGCATGACTCAGCCTTTAAAAAGCAGGTGCGGATTGCTCAGAACGGGATAATGTGAGCATGACTCAGCCTTTACAAAGCAGGTGCGGATTGCTCAGAACGGGCGTGCTTCGGGGGGTGGGCGGGAAACGTTCATTTATTTTCAGGAAATGGTTTTTGCATTATGGGTGATTGCAGTTTCCTTGAACTGGGCAGAATGTTTATAAGAGGAAAATATCTCTTCGTTTTATAATTCTTTTGCCAGAAACAAAAAGTACAGACTTCTGCATTCCTATTACAGTCAGGATGAAGGACAATATAATACACACTCTTCACATTCGTACGCAATGTTGTCTCTGGATTGATGCAGTGCCCAGAACACTCCACTTGTAGTGTGCTGGCGCCCACGTGGTTTATGTCAAATTTGTAGCGACATGCATGGATATAAATGAATAACAAGTTCTTGCCCTGCATCTGCTTTATGCGCTTACTGTAGCCTGGCTGCGCAGTGCAGCGCCCGCCGCGTTTCCATTTACGGCCCATGCACTCAGCGCGCGCCTTTTATTATTAAACTCTGCCGGTATGTAAATAATAAAACAAAACTGTCATGTTTCCGTCTCGGGTTCTTTCTCCGTTCATTCGTCTCTCGGCCCCCTTCCCTGAAGAAAGCGCAGGAATATTACCAGGTTGTGAACTCTATCCGGAGAGGAAATCAAACGCTGTCGGCCGTTTTCCCAGCGGCGGCGGAGACGGGCCGCGCGAGGGCCGGTAATGGCGGAGCGGCCGAGAAGCCGTTTCCCAAACGTGACGGGACTCCTGTCAAAGGCCATCTTTAATGCATGACGCGCTTGCACGTGGGCACAAACCCGCTCCCGTCGCCGCCAGCGATCGCCACACCCGCCGTCCCGCGTCCGCGCCTCGGAGAAGGCCGACGGGGCCGCTGGAGAAGGTCCTCTACCACAACAGATTGTTTCCATTAAGCGACGGCGCCCCTCAGAGGCCGTTGCTGATGTTTTATTGATACGTTGGGTTATTCTTTCCAATTACTAATAGATAAACCCTGATCCATTTTAACCCAAACATCACTAATTCATACGGCCTTCCTCATCCCGCTGTGCAGTTAAAGGCATTTCACGCTTGACCTGAGGACATACTCCTCCGCCCCCTCTCCCCCTCTCCTTCCCTCCCTTTCACTCCCTTTCACTTGAGGTTAAGCGTTTCAAAGGCCAAGACTGTAAATACGAACACTTAAAAGGGAGAAATGTGCTTGCGTGCGCTGTAAGCGCAAAGCGTTGGATAACAACGGCAGGCAGTTTGAAGACGCTGGAGACGGAACTAAACTGGAATTGTCTGAAAAACTTGTTTCCCCTAGGGTGTTGGATGTTTTTAAGGGAGTCTTGAAGCCTCAGATTATGAAGAGACAACTATGCTGATGTGAATCCGGGCAGTCTCCGCACCAAAACATAAACACAGTTATTATTAAACATTACCGGTCTGGCATTGTGATGCTGTTGTTCCTCTTTATTATTTTTTTTCTTTGCTTTTGTAGCGTGTGTCGGAACGAAATGAGATACCATTTCAGAAGAATGGTTCTGACGGAACGCACCCAGCGGACGGGTGGAAATCTGTTACAGAGGCTAAAACTACTGAAAAATCTGAAAGGCTGGATTTAGGTACCTGGTACCTCTGTGCTTGTTAATCTGAGATCTACTCAGATACATTTATAATTGATAAGTAAGCTATTTCCTGGTGGTATTGATGATGGTGATTTTGGCATTCACTGAAACGCTCTTTTTCCTTTCATGTTGCTCAGTTGTTTAGAAGGTAGAAAAAACAACACCGGCATCAAAAAGGAAAAAATAAAGTAAATTGGCTGTTGCAGACGCCGAGGGATGAAGAAACGGAGAGAGAGGCAGGAGTTCAGAAGCCCAACCCAAGGCTATGCTTCGCACAAACGCTTTAACCAGGCGAGCTTTTGAAACGCACAAGCCAAAAGGCTTCGGCTTTTTTTTTGATCATTCGGCCGACCCCCGACTTCAAGGGCGGAGAGGCGAGCGAAAGAGCCTTCGCAGGTGCTTCACAGAGGGGGAGGTCCTAATCAGAGGGGCGCGGCGGCGGCGGCATGTGATCTGGCCTTCCGCGCTCGCAGACTTCAAATAAAGGGCATTAACATGACTCAGCCGGAGCTTGCTCCAGAGCGCCGAGGCAGATGGGGCCCTTCCTCCACGCGTTTGTGGGTTTGTAATTCTCATGTGTACGTCGACCACGGCGCAGCTGCGAAACGGGGCTCGCCGTTATTCTAATAATTACATACTAATTATAGACTAATGTTGGGCGGGGCGAAAACCGCGTGAGCGGGGATTGCTGTCGGCCAGTGTCCAGCGTTGGTTTCGCCGTCGCGGCCGCGACGGTGTTGGCTGATGAGTGCAGCGCTCAAGTACCCATTCATGCATGTTTGTTTCTTGCCAAAATCCCCCCCCCCCCCTATCGAAGCTATCCCCTCCACAGTTAAACAGTTTTAAATGCTTCATAAGTAAATCAAATCAATATTTATTTATATAGCGCATTTCACGACCAGATGTCACGCTTCACAGAAAAACCCGGCCTAAACCTCCCACAAGAGCAAGCCATAGGCAACAGTGGCAATGAAAAACTCCCTGGTGTAATAAGAAGAAATAGGCCACTGCTTTAAAACGGCCACTCCGTTTCATTAGCATCCCGTCAAATTGAGTGTGATGTTTTTGTTGTGTGGAGTACCAGCTCAAACAAAGTGTGACCCTGCGCCAGTTTGCACCTTGTTACAGTGCACTAGCCTGCACTTGTTTTCACCTTAATGCCATAGTTGTGACTCTCGGGTTCTTTGAATCAGAGAGCTCTTCAGATATTCCCTACTTTTGTCCTCGCAGGCTGTTGCAGTGCCGATCACTGTCAGTCAGAGCAGTGCCATTTTCTCATGACTGTTGGGTTTAAGAATATGGCGTGCTTGTATACGTTTAACCATTAACTAAAGCATTGTACGTTGTTGATGTTACTCCAGGATTAAATTAAAGTGGGATTTTTAGATTTAGAAACTTTTCAGTGCATAAACTAAGTTTTTATTTTATTTTTTATATTCCCATTTCAACAATGCACTGTGTAACCTTGCGCTGAATTTTCCCAGAATCTGGTGACCCTGATGTTAGGTTTCTGCATTCTGCCTGTTAGTTTGTTTCATTTATGTTTCTGATTTTTACTATGTTTATTTATTCTGATTATTTTGTGCTTTCACTGTTCCATGTTTTGTATTACTGTCACTCCCTGTCGTCGTCACACTATTCGGGAGCCTTTGGTGATTTTGGGTTTCGCTGTATTTCCACTCTCGTTTACTTCCTTCTTTACTAATTACCCTTGTTTATAATACTAATCTACTAATCATTACTAACTGCTTAGAATTAGGTTTCTTACTAATACACTAACGACTAACTTGTAAATAATACTAATCAACTAATTTACTAACGTCAGGGAATTAGAGTTTCTACTAACCTACTAATTTACTAATGCAATCTCAGTTTCCATCTGCACCTGTCTTTCGTTTCTTCTGTCCTATCTCTGAATATCTTACTGTGATTCCCTACTCGCTTCACCTGCATCTGATTTCCGCATTCCTTTACCTCATTGTGTGCACGGGTCTTCTTCGATCCAGGTCATGTATAGTCTATATGTTATGTGCTAGTCCGGTCCGCGTCTTATGTGTTCCCTCGTTATTGTATTATCAGCTTCCCTTATCGTTTCATTGTGCTCACCTGTGAGCAATTTCCCTTCCCCACCTCTGCACACCTGTTCCCCATTTTGTCTGTCTTCCTCAGTGTATATAACCCTGTGATTTTAGTCTTTTCTTCGCGAGTTCGTCACCATTGATTTTTTGCGTCAGTATTCTTACTAGTTTCCTTAGTATCTTCCCGAGTTGTCTGTTTGTTTTCTGAGTATCTGTTTCTTAGTTTTGTTATCCCGAGTCCGTCTCCTGTCTTTATTTTATTTTTGTATTCTGTCTTTGTTTTCTTTTCTTTTTGTTTCCCTTTACACCTCCCTGGTTTTTGACTTCTGCCTGTGTTCTCGCGACCCTGATTTTGGATTCTGATTTTGTACTTCTGCTGTGCCTTCCCGGTTCTGACCCCAGCCTGTTCTGTGACTACTCTTTGGACTTTGTTTTTGTACCGTTGCCCTGTCTTCCTGGTTTACGACCCTTCCTGTTTTGTACCACGGATTGCTGCCTTGCCCCTATATTAAACTTCGGTTTTCCTACTTCCCGTCTGCTATTGGGTCCTGTTTCCCACCTACCGTAACACCTGGGATTTTCCTTGACAACCTCGTGATAATTTATTTATGTCGGTGTGGCTGCAAAGATGCATATGTTTAGGGTTGTGGATTCAGCCATTTATTAAGCATTAATAAGCAGGTCAAATACTATAGGCTTACCAGATGCTGGATAGTTGCTTTATTAAAATGTGGAAAAAGGCGCAACACTCGCTCTTTGGAAGAATATAAAAATATTTAATTGGTTAAAACATTTCGGCCATATCGGCTGCCATGGCCTTCATCCATTTAGTTTCTTTATTAAGCATTAATAAGCAGGCCAACTTCTATAGACTTACTAGTTGCTGTATAGTTGCTTTATTAGGCATTTATAAGCAGGCCAAATTCAAAGGCTTACGAGATGGTGGATCGTTGCTTATTCTGTACCAATTCTGTCAGTGTTCACATTTTTATGCAATACAGCATAGTACTGGCACTGCTTTGTATTTTATTATTGCATTGGAATGTCATGTTTACAGAATATATGTACGTGTGTGTGTGTGTGTGAATACATATAGCACACACATACAATTGTGACACACATAAACATACATATCTGTCACACACAGATACGTACTGCCTCTAAACACATAAGTATGCTGCATGACAACACAACGTGGGATGTAAGTTCTCCCTGAAATGGGCTGTCGCCTGCCTTTCTGCCAGGTCTTCTTTCATCACATCAGTATTAGAGTAGAACAGCGGAAATGGGCATGCATTCGCCATGGCTCTCCTCTGCCTTGTGATATATCTTCTTTAATATGTATGCTCATGTTCTTAGAGAAACGGTGTGAATGCTGAATTTGCGAATGCTATCTGTCGTAGGTTGCCTGCATGCAGCTCATTAACGCTCTGGTTACATCTCCCGATGAGCTCGACTTCAGGCTGCACATCAGGAACGAGTTCATGCGCTGTGGACTGAAGGAGATACTGCCGGTAAGCGCCCCGCACACACACGCACACTCTATGTATTAATATTTAAATGAGCCGTCCACCGGAGTGAAATATTACATAACGGCTCTCCAAATAATGGAGTTTGGGCTGCACGTCCGAATCGATAGACACAACCGGGAGAGAGAAAGCTCTGGCTGTCTCCTACCATGGTTTTGTTTAACGCGTGCGTGCGTGTGTGTGTGTGTGTGTGTTTTTCGGGTGGGGATGATGCAAGAAGAGTGATCCGAGAGTGGTCACATATTTATTATTCAAACTAGCAGCCAGCCTTCAGCTTCCATTCTGAACAGAGGAGGAGACTAGAATCAAATTTGATGTCTGAATCTTTAGAGGCCCTTAAAAAAAATCTAATCAAACTGCAGCACCGCCATTTACCTCTCCCCATTCTTTATGTAACCCCAGCATCTGAGCGTTATCAGGAGCGAAGCTCTGGACATACAGCTGCGAGTGCATGAGGAGCACCGGGAGGAGGACATGATCGAGTTCTCCCACAGGCTGGAGGATATCAGGAGTGAGCTGGAATATCCTTTACCCCTTGTCCGGCACAGGCTCCTCCCCTTTAAAGCAGGAAACGCACGGTGCCCCTCGTAGGCTGTCAGGGGCTTGGTAAACGCACACGGTGCCCCTCGTAGGCTGTCAGGGGCTTGGTAAACGCACACGGTGCCCCTCGTAGGCTGTCAGGGGCTTGGTAAACGCACACGGTGCCCCTCGTAGGCTGTCAGGGGCTTGGTAAACGCACACGGTGCCCCTCGTAGGCTGTCAGGGGCTTGGTAAACGCACACGGTGCCCCTCGTAGGCTGTCAGGGGCTTGGTAAACGCACACGGTGCCCCTCGTAGGCTGTCAGGGGCTTGGTAAATGCACACGGTGCCCCTCGTAGGCTGTCAGGGGCTTGGTAAACGCACACGGTGCCCCTCGTAGGCTGTCGGGGCTTGGTAAACGCACACGGTGCCCCTCGTAGGCTGTCAGGGGCTTGGTAAACGCACACGGTGCCCCTCGTAGGCTGTCAGGGGCTTGGTAAACGCACACGGTGCCCCTCGTAGGCTGTCAGGGGCTTGGTAAACGCACACGGTGCCCCTCGTAGGCTGTCGGGGCTTGGTAAACGCACACGGTGCCCCTCGTAGGCTGTCAGGGGCTTGGTAAACGCACACGGTGCCCCTCGTAGGCTGTCAGGGGCTTGGTAAACGCACACGGTGCCCCTCGTAGGCTGTCGGGCTTGGTAAACGCACACGGTGCCCCTTGTAGGCTGTCAGGGGCTTGGTAAATGCACACGGTGCCCCTCGTAGGCTGCCAGGTGCTTGGCTCCTCCCCTTTAAAGAAGGAAACACCCACAGTGCCCCTCGTAGGCTGTCGGGCTTGGTAAACGCACACGGTGCCCCTTGTAGGCTGTCAGGGGCTTGGTGTGTTCAGGCCTGAGAGGTACATTCATTTTTCTGTCTTCTATCCTTTTTTGTTTTTTTTGTTTTTTGTTTTTTCAGAGTCAAAATACTGGTGTTTTCATATGAATTTTAAGGTGTTAAAGAATTAAGTTAACGTGCATTTACTTAATTGCTCCGCAGAAGGTTTGCAGTTAGTATCAGTGTGGATTAATTTAATTAATTACATTTAGTTTTGTGTAAATTATTAATATTTTTTCATACGTATTCCATGCAGCCCCCTTCCATAGCACCTCCCACAAACCCTTTGCCAACCCCCCCCACCTGTAATTTGACATCCCAAATGTAATTTTCGTTTTTTTTTCCGTTTTTTTTTTCATTTTGAGTTTTTTTCCTTCTTCCTTTTGAATTTAATCAATGGGAGTCTGTGTGTGTGAGAGAGAGAGCGGGAGTGTGCGTGTGAGCATAAGTCGCTCTGGATAAGAGCGTCTGCTAAATGCCTGTAATGTAATGTATGCGTGTGTGTGTGTGCACGTGTGTGTTGTCCTGTGTGTATTTCCCTGTGTGCACAAGCATGTGAGTGTGTTCCTTAACACCGCTCACCGATGCTGGAGACGTGTTCAGCATGGTAATGAGCGTGGTGAAGAACACAGCTGCAGAGGGCCACTTCCTGTCCATCCTGCAGCACCTCATGCTCATCAGGAACGATTACTTCATCCGGTGAGTCGCCAGAGAGCTGTGGACCTCTGGGTTATGAAGTCCAGGCTCAGCACAGTACCGGTTTGTGTCTATACTGCTGCTGTTCACTTTGTCCTTGGAGAACCGCAAGCCCTGCTGTATATTGTTCTCACCTTCTGCGCCCAGCGCAGAGCCAACGAACCAGGAGAGGTCAGTTACCTGTGTAACCACCTCACTAAAGTGATTAATCAAATACTGAGCAACAAGGAAAACCTGACCAACCCCCTTACTCTCCAAGGGCTAAATGAAATGCCACTGCTCAAGAGTGCAGGTGAATATCACAAGCTTTGTTGAGCTGATTGGCCTGCTCTGCTTATCAGGCATCCTTATGTTTCCTTCTTACGTTCTTTCAATGCTTTCAATGCTTTCAATGAGGCTTTCGATGCACACAAAGTCAAGTGACTTGACCTTACAGCAGCCAATGGAATGGTTGTACAAAACAGTTTTTTTTTTTTTTTATCTTCTTCATGCTGCTGACACGTGTATCAGCTGGCAGATATACTGAAACAAAAGGTGGGGTGTTTGCTAACCCTCTGCATGAACAGTATAAACCAATTCACGTTTAGCTTTAACAACAAAAAAATAATGAATAAAACATGCAGAGTAGTTTAATTAACCATTCAATTCACACTCTTAAAAACCCTGTGTGACACTGCAGGCAAAGGGAATGCTGCTGCCTTTAATCTGTGTCGGGCGCCACGCTTCGATTGTCCACAGTTTTCAAAGCTGCTTTCAAAGGCCTTTTCATGTTTGTTTTCACAGAATTACCTGCTCAACCTGAAAACTGGCTGAAGGATGGGTATCTACTGCGAAAACTGAATAAATCAAACACAGACATTTCTGAAAATGGGTCAATAAGCAGTTTTGATCGAGTCCTTTCGGCACTATCATTTACTTACAATTTAAAATGAAATTTTTTAGCGAGGATTTAGAGCAGAATAACATTTTCTGAGTATTCCTTAGTGATTCAGATGAGTAGCAGTTATCAATTCACCCAAATTGCTGTTTATGTTCTAAATCACATCATCTGATTACTATGTATTTAATGTTGCTTGCTAAAATACTCTCGTAGTCAATGGGAACCTCTGCATATGTTAATTACAAGGGAAGCGGTTTTTCCAAAAGTGACCCAGTTAACTGAAACTTGGCAGCAATTACATGAGCAGTTTAATATTCTGGCTGCATATAAGTTGCCAGTTACGACATGGAAATGAGTGTTTTAACCCTGCCATATGTTACACTGAACATCTGCACAAGAAAGGCCGAACGTGACCCACTTCAAACTTTACTACAGTAAACTTCCAACACAACTGATCACAGCAGTCCCTGCTCTTTGCACACAGTGTAGCGTAAATCATGGATGAAAGTGCGTCGCGTATTATTATATTTTTATACCTTAACTCAAATGAACGAAGTGCAGGTGGCAGTGGGAAGTCGCCGCCTTAACACAACACAAACACGGCTAATTAGCGAAGTGAAGAGGTGGCTAACACAACAGAGAAAAGTGAGCGTGTGGCTAACAGAGCAAAGAGAACAGACGGTTAACACAACCACAGAAAAGTGAACAGGCAGCTAACACTACCAGAGCTAAGTGAACAGGCAGCTAACACTACCAGAGCTAAGTGGACAGTTGGCTAACACTACCAGAGCAAAGTTAACAGGCGGCTCACACTACCAGAGCAAAGTGAACAGGCGGCTAACACTACCAGAGCAAAGTGGCCAGACCGCTAACACTACAAGAGCAAATTGAAAAGCCACAAACCACGGGGCTACACATGTTCATTGTTTTTTCAGTTGGCTCTCTCCGTGTGGGAGAGGTAAGCTCTTCTGAGCATGTCCTGGCTGTGGGGGGAGGAGGGGTCCTGACTGAGAGGTGTGTGAGGTCGCCGGATTGCCCTGCTCCACAGATTAAGTGGGCAGTGCTCCTTATTGATTTTGTCTGAGCGCCATAAATTGTGTTGTAGCAGTTGGAGCCTCTACACGCCGTGTTAAATTCTTATCTCAAATCAAGGTCTTTTCAACCTTTCTGCCGTGGGCCGTCAGGGGGTTGTAATTGGACGCATTAAAACAAGCAGCTGCCCCCTCTCTGGCTATACAGGGATAAAACGGCCCTTAATTCGATGCTGACAGCGACGGGGAAAGTATGATAAAGGTTCGGGGGGAAGGGTGCGCCGTGTTTGCGGAGGGCTAGTGCGGGGCAGGTCGGGTTCATCTCCACTGTCTATGAGCCAGCTAATAACGCTCTTAGAACCGTCATCAGTCACCTTTTGACTGAGCACAACGGATTGAGAGAGACGCTCCTTCCCCCGGTGAATGTGATCACAGGCAGAAGGGGAGATTGGGTCCCTTTGAGATAGAGCATTATCAATTCTTTGTTTTATGTCGTCATTTTTCACCTTGTCAGAGTTGGGGCGAGGCACCGTCACGTTGGGTCGTGTTTTGAACGCGTTTGGAGTTTGCTGGGCGCTCTGGATTGACGGCCGGGTCGTACCCTTGCCTGTCCCATTCCCTGTCCCATTCTCAGACCCCAGTACTTCAGGATCATAGAGGAGTGTGTGTCCCAGATTGTCCTGCACCGCAGTGGTACCGACCCAGACTTCTCCTACAGGAAACGGCTGGACGTGGACTTCACCCACCTCATAGGTGAGACCGCACTGTCTTTGTCCGTAGGGACGATGTTTAGGGAGAGATCATGTGGTGCGTGTGTGTGTGTGTGTGCATGCAGTCTGATTCCCTCTGTTATCAGATGTGTGAGTGAGAATGTGTGTGCGTGTGTGTGAGAGAGCGTTGTGTTCATGTGCGTGTGCGTGCTTGCATGTGGGATTGTGCATGTGCATGTATGTGCGTGCATGTGTGATTGTTAAAGGGGTGTGTGTGCACACGCATGTTTGAGTTTGCATGAAGGTGTGCGCATGCGTGCTTATACACGTGTTTGTGTGTGTGTGAGTGTGTGTTTGAGTGTGTGTATGTTTGAGTTTGTGTATGAAGGTGTATTTGTGTATGTATGAGCGTGTGTATGAGGGTGTTTGTGTGTTGGCGTTGACTCCCTCTCTCTTTTGGCAGACGTGTGTGTCGATAAAGCTCGGACGGACGAGTACGAGCAGAGGGCCTCAGATCTGGCGCAAAAGGTAAACCCGAAACCGCCGTCCGCTCCTCAGCACTGCGCCATTTAACTGCCATTAATTACAGCGAGATTACCACAGATCGTTAAAACAGTCGTTTGTAATTAACACTATTCTTAGATTAAAAGACGACTCCATCGATCGCTCTGAACGGCCTGGTGCAATTGTGTGCAGATATGAATGCGGCTCCACACTCGATTAATTGGACGAAAAGCAGACGCTTGGTTAACCCTGCCTATCCTGTGCTCGGAGGGCATTGATGAGCATTCCCACCCGTTTCCCCTGCAGCTCGGTAGCTCCGCGGTCATAACCGGCCCACTCTCCCCGCCCCTCTGCCGCTGCGATATCAGGCCCTGCCAGACCTTCCTCAGCACACCGGCTCAGTTTGGAGCTCCGCAGGACACCCCAACTCTATTTCTCACACCCCTCAAAGGGAAGGGACGAATAAACGAAACCCCGGCTGTGCTGGCAGGCCATCAGATATCTTGGTTGAAGGGAGGAGAGGGGTTAATAGAAGCTGCGGTGGGGGGTACCTGCTGTTAGGACACTGACGCCCATAAAAGGGGTGATGTCATTGACATGCAGTCGGTGAGCCGTCGAGCCTAGCGATGAAATATAATTGTGTGTCAAGCTTTCCCTCCGCTCACACGCGCGCACGCATACACGTACACGCACAAACGCACACAGGTGCACACACACAATGATTCATCAGTCACAGGCAGGTGACAATGGGCTTGAGCTGATGCATCTTGACATGTACAGGAAAACACACACACACACACACACACACACACACACCCCCCCAGGCTGTATGGGCCACAGGCGGTTGACTGAGGGCTGCGATTTCCTTCACCTGGTGTGAGGTTGGGTGACCACGGCCTCAGGAGCGCCTGGGATGTTTCCCGGGTTTCTCCTGTCCAAGCTTTCCATTAATTTGACCAATTATCACGCTAAATTAACTCGGGTCACCGCCTGCACTAATTTAGCGTAATAATTGAGGTAATTATGTTGTTACAAAACTGGAAGGAAATGGGCGGAGAAAAAGCAGGGTCGTTTCCTCCGGGAGCGCGGTAGACGTACCCCCACTCTAACGGAGACCTCCGGAAATAACAGGTGTGCTTGTCACAGCTCAGCAGGGCAGGACAGCGCGCGGGGAGACTGTTAGCGCGATCGCAGGCCAGTCCTTTTTTCACATTTCACCTTGCCTTTTAAACGCAGTGACCAAACATAAATTCATCTGTTTAGTTCATTGCAGAATGCTCTCTCAGGCAGAGCGAGCGAGAGAGAGAGGAGAATGAGGAAAAAAAGGGGGAGAGTGAGGGAGAGACTGAGAGGAGGAGAGAGTAAGAGTGGAATAAAGATTGTAAGAGTGTGTCATGGAAAAAGAGAGGAAGAAAGGGAGAGATGGACAGAGAGAGGGAGGAGAAAAGATGGAGGGAGAGAGGAGAAAAGAGAGTAGGAGAGAAAGCAAATATAGAGGGGGAGAGAGAGAGACAGGAGACCCTCTAGTAATATGGTGACTCTGCAATGACAGGCAATTGAATTGCCCATCGGGGGAAGAATTCCAAAGGAAATCCCAATTCAATATGTGCACTGCGCATCTTTTACAACCTCAAATGCACTATTCTTTTGTCCTTCTATTGAAATGAAAGCCAGGGCTGCTAATTGTGTCCGGGAGGTGTAATTCAGGATTAATTAAGATTCACTTTGTCTTGTTTCTAATTAGAGAGGAAGAAAGGGCGTAAAGTGGGGACGAAGGTCCTGTGATCCCGGCTGTTTGCTGTGTGGTCTCCCATTACGGGCTTTAGAGGCTGAGCTGTGCTGTAGGCCCTACTGCTCAATCAGCTCGGGCCAAGGACATGAACACACTTTTTGTCTCCGAATCACACACATAATGAGACACGCGTGACTAATGGTGTAATGATCGCACTTAAAATTGATCGAGGTTAACACAAAGTCATACATCTTTTTTTTTTCCATTGTGGACAGAGCTGATGTGATGTGGTCCACCAATCAGAAAGCTCTCTGTTTTGAATACTTATTATACAGTTTTAAATGTAGTGGACTTGGCTCTTTCATGCCTTCTGTGAATGCTAATAGTAATAATAGCCTGTCTCAGACACTGGTGACCTCCTGTTCCTCAGGTCTTTCTCCTTCTCTCCCTCACTTTCCCATTTTCTGTTACTGTCCCTCGCTGACTCCAATTCTATCTCTGTGTTTCTCTCTCTCTCTCTCTCTCCTGTGTGTAACTGCACTGTTGTCTTCCCGCAGTTTGAGGAAGAGTTCCTGGGCCGGCAGGAAGTTCAGGCACAGTTGCTGAAGAGGGATGAGAAGATCGGCGAGCTGGAGTCAGAGTTACAGGCCTTTAGGTCCCAGGTAAAGCACTGGCCTCCTCATTTCTGTTGCTACCTCTTTTATGGAAATGTAATATACTGCAGTATATTTAAAATATATTGTGACTATAATGTTGATATATTTACAATATACTGCAGTATATTCTTTTTTCATAAAGGATTCCCGTATTTATTTTGACTGTTTGATGACAACTATTTGATAACATTCATGCTGATTTAATTGCATGTCTTTTTTTATATTTGAAATTAATCCGCCAAAAAGCAGAAGAGTTGTGAAGGGCGATCTGCAGAATTACTGTTAAAGGAGTTACACATAACAAATTGAAATAAAAAATAAAAACGGGACGGATGAAAACAAAAAGGAGGAATACAATAAACACATCCGTGCACATTCAGCGCTTTGCGTAGATGGGAGACTGCGTGCGGTACAGGAGGACATCGCATTTGCATGGACTCCGCAGACGGTAAACGGTGCAGCAGCTGTAAGCTGATTAGGCAGGGGTGGTTTTGCGTCGCCCCCTTCTTTTCCTCCGTTCTGAGTGCTTATATCTCTGTCATAGCCCGTTTTAATTGGGAATAATACCGGCTCTCTTCTTAGGAATGGTGTGGTATTTAATACTACACAGGTCTTCACCTTGTTCAGTAGCTATGTGTTAACTTATTCTTGGGGTCCAGTCATTATGCTTTCAGTTCCTTTCCCGCGCTGTCCTTTTTTTTTTGATAATTAAGCTTAAGATTGAATCCCCAGAGTTGAGCTCTTACGTTAGACTCTAATCACTGATCTTTATCCCTGAAAGGAAATTGTTCTTAAGGCAGTTTATTCAGCCTGGGCTCGGCTACTCGCGACACTGCCAAGGCGAGATAACTGATGGCGGAATGAGCTTTTATTCTGATAATTTTTCAATTCCACAAAGTAAACACTTTCAAGGAATCCTCAAACGGAGCTTAACCCACGATGCAATATGTATGGCACATTTCCCCAACATGTTTAGCATGTCAAGTCTTAAGGCATTAGCCTTCTGGAGTCACTTTACTCTGAGGTTCTTGGGCTGGAAACTGAAGTAGGACTCGCCCTGAAGCCAGAGCGCAGTTCTGAAGACTCACTCATGTTTTTTTTTTTTCATTTCTAGTTTATGTTTTGGTGGTGCACCTGTTCTCAGACCAGGAGAGCTCTGCTGGCACATTTGATGTGTGGAGTTAGCTTTGCGTCGCTCTCTCACTGACTGCAGGTACATGTCTGATTCTGACAAAAAGTATTGCCAAGTATTGTAAACGAAGTCCAAATTCCCTTATGATGCAGTGCGATTGAGTTGAAATGCTAAACGCTTTCCGCTAATACCGCTATGCTATACATGGCTGAGCACACTCATCTCTCTCTTAACTTTTAATGAGATGGCAGTGATACCCGCAACACCATGCTTCAGAGCTCACCGCCACCAACTTAGCGAATTTCACAAGCCTTACATGTTAAATGTTTATGAAATAACTCACAGGCTTGTGCTCCATAAGCACACCTGCGGTTTTTGTCTTTGCTGCGGTAACGCAGTGGGACCCTAAGTGCCTTTTGAATCTAAAACTGTCGCGCAGATCAAGAAGGGCATAGTCTCCCAACTACACCGTCTGTGGTGTTTTAGGCTGCATCGGTGACAATGTTTAGTTTTTTCCTCTGGAAAAGCAATAAACCAAAATAAAAATTAAAGTCGGGATGAGTTTTAAAACCAAATGTCACCGATCAGAACTTTGGCCTTCGGTCAGGACCACCTTGAGGGGATGGCATGATTTAAAACTGCGTCTGCAGAGAGAGCCGACAGCTTGCCCCCCCGTTTCAAGCTTGCCTCCGCCCAAGAAAAGGCGAAAAAGGCTTTTTGAAAAGCTCATTTCACAAGCAGACTTTTTATTTATTCATTTTGTTTCCAAGGTCTTTTCATTTGCGATTTGCTGGAAAAAAAATTTTTTGAAGTCCAGATGGATTGAGTTGCCGGGCTTTAGACGAAGGACACCCCAAGGCAGCCTGGCAGAAAGGAGGGATCCGACTTTGAGGCGCACAAAAAAAAGGCGTACATCCTCGCGGGCCTCTGTAGCCTGTATAGCCGCTTCCACAAGAAAGAAAAAAAAGAAAGCGAAAAACTTAGCCTTCGTTTACCCAGCGCAATGCTGCAAGCGTCTCACTCACTCCCTCTCTCCATCTCTCCCTGTCTCTCTTTCTGTCAAATGCAAATTAAAATTCAGATATGCTTTATTGACATGACCACATATAGGCATCGTATTGCAGAAGCAATCATTTGCTTAAAATTTGAAACAACACCAATGACATCAGCTACACTCTCCCTCTCACTTTATGCACACCTGGGTTCAGTTAAAGCTTAATGCGTGACTCATTTCAATATACTGGCGAATGTGTACAGAAACATTTTCATCAAAGTCAATTAAAGCAAATAGATGTTGGAGTCTTGGAGAGGTCGTAAAGAGTGCATAAATTAAAGGGAACAAATCTAGTAAAATGAAATGGATTGTTGCTTTGTTGGATTGTTGCTACAGGTGAGTTTCTACCTGTCTAGTTTCATCCACTACACCTCAGGTCATGTCTCTCTGACTTTCCCTCCTTCCCTCCCCCCCTCCGCCTCTCCCCTCTCTCTCCGACTCTCAGCATTATGACAGTTTCAAGGATAACCTCCCAAGA
The DNA here is from genome assembly GCA_029718625.1 of Synaphobranchus kaupii. Lineage (NCBI taxonomy): Eukaryota > Metazoa > Chordata > Actinopteri > Anguilliformes > Synaphobranchidae > Synaphobranchus > Synaphobranchus kaupii. The sequence continues at coordinate 41,141,980 of CM056384.1, forward strand.
GTTATGAAGCCAGCGCTGGCACTGTCCCATAACTCTCTCAGCATCTCCACCACGGGCGACCTGAAAGCTCTGTGTGGAAGTGCACTGTCAGCATCATCATAGCAATCATCGGCACCGCGATTACACACTTATTAACTTCCTCCTGTCCCCTCCCCAGTTTAGTGATTGTACTGTGCGTCTCATTAGCACAGCGTTTAAAGTTTTCGAGTCCCTGCTTGTTGGGCAGATGTTCACAAATGGATGCAAATACAACGTTGTCACAACGTAATGTGAGGTCCCTCTTCAGGACGCTGCCTCTATTGTCGTCAGTTGGGTAATCCATCAGGTTTTCTGATCGCTGTGGCGATGTGCCGAGGCGATGGCCAGTAACACATTTGCACGCTTACGCGCAATTTAAATTCATGCCCATTGTCGTACCTAGCTGTGATTGGAAATGTGTGTAAAAGTGTATTTTTAAGTACCTAATCAGGACCTGGATTTATTCATCTCGGAGATGGCTTTGTACAGTGCCCTCTATTAGCCCCGCAAGCACATCTGCCAGAGCCTTAGATGGGTATCTTCAGGTGGCAAAGCCCTCTCAAGAAAATAAGCTTTTAATTATGCACTAGGATTTCACATTTTAAAAAAGAGAAAATAGCAGTTACTTTACCTTATATATATATATATATATATACACACACACACAGTTGAGCTCAAAATTATTCAAACCCCTTCACGTTTTGCACACTTTGTGTTGTAGATTTAATTTTAAATGGATAAAATTGCAATTTTTGCCCATCAATCTACACTCAATAACCCATAATGACAAAGTGAAAACATGTTTTTAGAAATTTTTGTAAATGTATAAAAAATCAAAAACTGAAATCTCATGTGCATAAGTATTCATACCCTTTGCTTTAATGTATTTTTAAAGTATCATATTTCATATTTGGTCGCATATCCTTTGCATGCTGTTACTTCCCGAAGTCTGTGACCCATCAATATACTCTCGATATCTTATTTTCAGGTACTGTTACAAGCGATACTATAACCTCTCTGCATCTGAATGGATCTCTATGGGAATTGGGGGGTGAGACTAGATTCAGCTGTAAATTATGCTGGTACAGTATGGAATACATGACTGGTGAAATGGCTGTAAGTCATCAAGGGTCTAAGGTATCAAACGTGCCCCAAGCCATCACTCTACGGCCAGATATGGAGTAGATGTGGATGGATTACTTTAAGGGTTTCTTCTCCTGACTTTTTTCCCCATAGAGTTCAATAGGAAAATGAATCAGGAGAAATAACCCTTGCAGTGATCCATGCACATCTACTCCATATCTGGCAACAGAGTAATGGTTTGGGGCTCTTTCGATAGCTCAGACCCTTGATAACTTACAGCCATTTCGCCAGTCATGTGTTCCATACTGTACCAGTGTAATTTACAGCTGAATCTAGTCCCACCCCCCAATTCCTATAGAGATCCATTCAAATGCAGAGAGAGGTTATAATATCGCTTGTAACAGTACCTGAAAATAAGATATCGAGAGTCTTTTGATGTTGATGGGTCACAGACTTCAGGAAGTAACGGCATGCAAAGGATATGTGAACAAATATGAAATATGATACTTTAAAAATACATTAAAGCAAAGGGTATGAATACTTATGCACATGAGAGATTTCAGTTTTTGATTTTTAATACATTTACAAAGATTTCTAAAAACGTCATTATGGGTTACTGAGTGTAGACTGATGATTAAATATGGCAATTTTATCCATTTAAAATTTAATCTACATCACAAAGTGCGCAGAAGGGTTTTGAATAATTTTGAGCTCAACTGTATATACAGTGCCCTCCACAATTATTTTAGACCCCTGGTAAAGATGAGTAAAACGGGTTATAAAAAAATTCACCTTTTGGTGAGTTAGCTTAATCTATTAATAATTAATAATTGTGGCACACATGGTTTTGTTAAAAATAATTATTTCTTGATGAGGGATTTTTATTTTTCTTAGAATAAATTTACTTCAATTAAAGGTTGGATGTATTCTAATTTTTTCAGTGTGAGATTAACCTAATTCACCAAAGGGTGGATTTTTTTATAACACTTTTTACTCATCTTTACCAGGGGTGCCAATAATTGTGGAGGGCACTGTATATATACACAAACTCCAATTCCAAAAAAGTTGGGACAGTATGTAAAATGCACATAAAAGCAGAAAGCAGTGATTTGTAAATTCTCTTTTACATATATTTAATTGAAAACAGTACAAAGAAAATATATTTAATGTTTTACCTTATCAACTTTATTGATTTTTGTAAATATACACTAATTCCAAATTTGATGCCTGCACATTCCAAAAACGTTGGGGCAGGGGCAAAAAAAGGACTGGGAAGTTCAAAAAACACCTGTTTGGAACATTCCACAGGTAAACAGGTGATGCTATCATGACTGGGTATAAAAGGATATCAAAAGACTTGATATCTTATTTTCAGGTACTCTTACAAGCGATACTATAACCTCTCTGCATTTGAATGGTTCTCTATCAGAATTGGGGGGTTGGCTAAATGGCTGTAAGTCATCAAGGGTCTGCGGTATCAAACAAGCCTGAAACGGCGGTTGTCGGTCTTGAAAAAAGTCTGGCGGTTCTAGTGTTAAACCATCACTCTGCTGCCAGATATGCAGTAGATATGGATGGATCACTTGAAGAGTTGTTTCTCCTGACTTATTTTTTCATAGAGTTCAATAGGAAAATGAGTCAGGAGAAACGACCCTTAAAGTGATCCATCCATCCAGTGCAGAATGTCAGCTTTAATTTGAGGGTATTTTCATCCATATCGGATGAACCGTTTAGAAATGATATAACTTTTGTACATAGTCCCCCCCCATTTCTGGGCATCAAAAAATTGTTTAATATAATGTAGAATAAAATAATACTTTTAAATATTTGGTTGCATATCCTTTGCATGCCATGACTTCTTGATGTCTGTGACCCAACAATATTAAAAGACTTGATATCTTATTTTCTGGTACTCTTACAAGCGATACTATAACTTCTCTGCATTTGAATGGATCTCTATGGGAATTGGGGGGTGGGAGTAGATTTAGCTGTAAATTGTGCTGGAACAGTATGGAGTTATACATGGTTGGCGAAATGGCTTTAAGTCATCAAGGGTCTGAGGCATCAAACGAGCCTCAAACCATGCAGTAGATATGGATGGATCACTTTAAGGGTTGTTTCTCCTGGCAAATTTTCCTATTGAACTCTATGGGAAAAATATGTCAGGGGAGAAGAAACCCTTTATGTTATCCATCTACTGCATATCTGGCAGCAGAGTGATGGTTTAACACTAGAACCACCAGGCCTTTTTCAAGACCGACAACCGCCAAGCCAACGCCATCCTTTTGTTCTCACTGATGGCCCATTACCTCCATCCCTCATAGTGCACAAAGTGATAATGCGCCCAACAAGTTTGCAATAGACTTTGCAACAAACACAATCAGGTAGGCTACCTTATCAGAATAAAACCTAGATGAGTGGCTCTTTTGATAAATTACATGGCTCCCTTTTGAAAATTAATAATGAATTCTTATGCGGAATGTAACTTCGCTACACCCAATTTTATTCGGAGTTGTAAACCGCATAGGCTATAGGCTGAAACCATACAATTGCCACAAATGCCTAAAATCATTTCCCATGGAGTACCATGGAGGAACTGAGAGACTGAGAGAGAACGTTCTGGTGCTTATGACGCAGCACCTGTCACTGGAGACAGGCCTGCTTTTTCACACCCCTACACACAGTACCAGCGGTGCAACAGATGCGCGCTCTTCCCCAGCGCGTCTGTCTGACGCGGGGCTTTATTTCAGCCCGGAGTGCGTCAGCAGCGATGCGCAGCCAAAGCGCAGCGCTAAATCCTCTCGATTTTTTTGCCAAGGACAAAGCCGGTCTAAGATTTACTTGCTCGAGGGAAAACCTAGCTGGAAAAAAAGCAGAAACGTGATCAAAAAGAAAACTAAAGGCTTTTTTTGTGAAAACGTTTCGCGCCTTGGTTTTTCTGGATGTTTTCTCCTTGGTCAAGCCTTAAAAGAAGCACGCGGACTCTGAAAGCAAATTCTTGCAGGGAATTTTAACTTGAATCCATGTGCGGCACTGCTAATTTGGGCGGTGCATGCTGAGAAAACGAAAGCCTTGGACTGCAATCTAAGCCATTAACTCGTAAAGTGGAGAGTAAATGTGGAAAAAAGTCTCTGCAGTCTGGTACAGGTGTGGACTGGAAAAGCTCCTAAACTCCAATTGGGCAAAAGTTTATTTTCTATAAGGGACCCTGGTCTAAAATCATTACCTGACGACAAACCCCTCGAAAACAGAATAGGGAACAATAAGCGCCCCACCTTCTCTTCTAAAACTCCTCATTAAATTTCCCATTAAACTCCTTGTTAATCACTAGCCCTCCGCTGCCTTTTTTGAACACTTCCTATGAGATGACGAGGAGGCGAGGAGTGAACACTCACAGAATGCTGTAATATTTGGAATATAATTTCTGCCTGGAAGTTGTTATATACAGCTGGTATTTGCACTGGGTGCAGGTGTTCATTTATTTTTCATTTACCACACAGTGTCGCATTTCCCTTTTGTGTTAGTGTGTAAATAAATGCATTTTAAATTTTGTTTTTCTGATTTTTCCCCATTTTTCTCCCAATTTAGTAGCCAATTGAACCCCTATTCTAATTCAATTTCCCCCCGTGTAGCAACCGCTAGAGAACCACCGCTACACAACCCTGTCAGCCGGTAGTAGGAAGGAGGGCGCCACGTCCTCTACAGGGCGCGACTCCTCGAGCTCCTGACCGTGAATCCAGCTCGCCCAGGGCCGCTATGCGTGCAGCGATTCTCTCCGAGCCCCTCCCCCCCACCCGGAAGCAGCCGCCAATTGCTGCTCCCACAGGGCGCCGGCCATGATCGGATCTGGCAGGACCGGGGCGCGAACCCCCGATCCTCGGAGCACAACCGAACCGACTGAAAGTCGGCGCTCTTACCGCTGTACCACGCGACGGCCCAAATGCATTTAACTTAAACATAAGTAAATACATAAACAAGCTAATTAAGAACACTTGTGGCTTCATCACATTGCAATAGCGGTGAGAAAACAGTTTTAATTGAAACACATTTAGGGCTTGATTTACGGAGACCTTTTGTGTGTGCAAAACCTTTTAGCACACGCAAAACCAATAACATTACCAATGATTGGTCGTGGTATTTGTTTTGCACCGATCATTGGTTGCGTTATTTGTTTTGCCGGTACTGAAAGGTTTTGCAGGTATTCGGTCGCTAAAGGTCTTAGTAAATCAGGCCCTTAGTTGGAAAGGCAACCTTGAGGCGGGCAGCAGCATCGCGTAGCATCAGTACGCAGTCGTTACTTTTCGTTTGACCAACCTCTGGCTTTCCTTTGTCACAAAAGGAGTTCCTGTTTCAAGAGCTATGTCCCCGCAGCATTAGTACAAGGACTTTGTGTGGAAATGCGATCAATAATGCTGCTTCAGAATGCTCTTGCAAAGACTAGAAAATTCTACTATCTTGTCTTCTTGCCAGTTGAAAGTCTGGATTTGTCAGGAGGCTGTCAGAGTGCAAAGCCATTCTGCAATCCTACGGGTCGTGGTGGGTGTGTAACTGATCACTCGCGCTTGTTTCACACTTGTCACGCTTCGCATATGCACACGCCTGTCTGTTCAGCTCAGGCCTGACGGCTGTGTTTCGGCCACAGTACTCAGCCAAGACTCTGAGGTGTTTGATGGATTTTGTCATTTTTTGTGTGTTCACTGACACTCATTTATCGGTGCGCTCACCAAGTGTGTTTTGGCTTGGGTATTCGGCCCTATTTCCATACGCGGTTCACGTGTCCTTAACCGGAATGTTAATTATTTTACAGGTTCCTCATCATTGGCCAGTATTTTACCAAAGCAACTTGTATTTTGACCAACTTTATTTTATTGTTTATTTAGTTACACTTTTGAATTGGGCAGCAGCATACGTATGTATGCATTGCCTCTTTGAAGAGCTTCCCTGGAGACTCATGTTGATATGCTCTATGTAGGCTAATAGCCCCTCTCAGTGGTTAAAATAGCCAACCTATTTCCAGATTTTATGTACACAATTTGGTTTTCAGATATGTTGCTTGCTGATTGGTTTACAGGTGTGCTTCTGACTGGTTCATTTACAGCTGTGCTGCCTTCTGATTGGTTTATGTTTGCAGGTGTTGCTCTTGCATGCGCTCAGTCTTTCTCCTTTTTTTTGTGTTTTGCAGTGTGGAGCAGTGCCAGTGGGGAACAACCCCGCCCACTCTGCCTTCCCATCATCCTTTGCCCCCGCCCCGCCGGTGCCTCCGCCTCCGCCTCCGCCTCCCCCGGGTTGCCCTGCGCCCCCCGCGCCACCGCCCCCCCCCTCCCCTCCCCGGCTTCGCCTGCATCCCCCCAGCCCCCTTCGGAGTGCCTCCCCTCGGGGTGCCCCCCCCTCCTCCGGGCTTTATGGGCGGAGCCTGCTCCCCGCCCCGCCGCTCCCTGCCTTTCGGCCTGAAGCCCAAGAAGGAGTTCAAGCTGGAGACCGCCATGAAGCGCCTCAACTGGTCCAAGGTGAGATCTGGCACGTCCCGGAGATCCGAGGTGCTGCCACAGTCTCTGTGCGCGTATAGCGCCAGGGACATGGTGTCACACGGCTCTTCACGCTTAGCCTGGTGTGACTACAGTAGTTTCCAGGCTGTGTAGAACCACACAGGGTATATACTTGGATTAACCGAGGGCAGGTGTTGAAAGACAGGCTAAAAGGTCATGATATAGTTTTGATTGCAGGATAAAAAGCCATTTCCTGCTTCCTGCACAATGTGGGGAAGGCTGAGTGTGAAGCTTGAGCGAACCTAAAAGCTCTGCCGCTGGTCTAAGCTGTGACGTTTTGGGTTCAGGAAGATTACGGAGATGTTTGTGTGATACAGAGATTCAACGTCTACGTAGATATTTACTGAAGCATTCAGGTTGAGTACCTCACAGGGACACGAATGTGGCAATTGAGTCCGGGCCTTAGCCTCCGGTCCTTGGGTCGATGATGGCCTCAGCTGGGCGTATGATTGGCGGAGCCACGGTGAAGGACGCGCGCAGCCCGCTGTCCTTCCGCTGAACCGCGCATGCTTCGCCGGCCCTGAGAGGCACACGAAGCGCCATCGTCAAGCACTTGTTTTGCTCGTTTCGCTTGTTTTGGAAGTTGTACAAGGAGACGGCACGTTGTTTGCGTATCCTTGAAGTCCGCGGTCAACCCCGGTTCTCTGAACTAAGTTTTCTAAGCAAGGGCAAAATCCAAACTTTTTGAGTGGATGTATTTATTCCCCCTCTTCAGTTTGCAGTGCAGGCGCAGCGTTAGAGACACTCCCGCGTATGTTTACGGAACGTTCCGGACAAGTGCTCTTACTGCTCCTTCACAGATGTCGTTTGTTTACAGTATTCCAATTAATGATTAATATCTTTCTCATTTCCTTCAGTTATACAGCTGTTTCTAGAACTTTCCCATATGCCTCTCCTACAGCAAGTCTGCACTTAATTAGTTTGTAAAGGGACACATTGAGACATACAGCCCACATGTTTTTCCATTTTTTATTTTTTTTATTTTTTTGTCCCTTCCCCAGAAGGTGCACATCTGCTTCAGAGACTGCGGAATGTTTGTGCACTCATCCCAAAATGTTGTGAAAGCGAGTAGAGACGATAAAGCCTTCTGCTCGTCTTTTCAGAGCGGGGCCTCAGTCAGCGGGCGCCATGGCCTTGCCTTGCCGTATGCAGCCCCGCCTCCGGTGCCGCACGGGGAAGTCGGTTTTCTACGCGGGAATGCAGAAGGCAGCAGCAGCGGCAGCACTCGTGGCGGCACTAGCTTTAGAATATCAGCTGTAGTCTCCAAGATTCAAAGACTCGATCCTCGAACCTTTAATCCAGAGCTGAAGATGAGGTGGATCCACTCGAGCGGCTCATTTATTAATTGCTGTTTTGATGTGGACTTTTAACCGGGTTAGTCCCATTGAGATCAGGCGATCTCTTTTGCAAGGGAGACCTGGCCAATATGGCAGCAGCATCAAAAGGTACAGACAAATAGTACAAGGCGACAACGATAATGCAATTACAACATCAATACATGATAAAACAAAGAGAGCGAGAGGGACAGAGAGAGATCAAACGGCCACTGTTGAAGACAATGAAAATGAATTAAAACAGTGACAGCTCCCGATGGATTAGTCTTTCATAGCTTTCACTAGTGCTTTAAAATCGTTTAAGGGAACTAAGCTATGGAGTTTCAAAATCTTCTGCAGGCTATTCTGTGCAGTTGGTGCTCTCTTGCCCATCTCTGTCCGTGCTGTAGTTAGACTACACAGTCCGCGTCATATTTTTAATGAAAAGTCGCCAGTCTGCTGTGAGAGTTTTGACCTCAGCTGAGCTTTACAGTTCCTGATGTGCAGTGCAGGCTATGCCATGCCCCTGGCTCTACCTGCTCAACCCCACCTTGAAACCTGCTACTATCCAATCCTGCCAGCACAGTGGGTCATATATCCCACACTGCTGCTTTCCTGGCAATCCCTTTCCCTGCAGCAAGTACCTCTCACATTCTAACTGGGACAAGTCAGAGAAATTTCCTTTGAAACACTATTGTGACTAAATGTTCCTTTATGTTGACACACTGGTGCGGTGAAAGGCAGGAAGGTGAACCCTCCGCCTGCTATGGTCAGGGAGGAACAACCATAGACGTTTGAGTGAGCGGAAAGTCATAGTGAGGAGCAGCCATTGGCATTTGAATGGGCAGAAAGCCACAGGTAGGAACAATCATAGATCTTCAAGGGAGCAGAGAGCCGCAGAGCGGAACGATCATAGATGCTAAAGCAGGCAGCGTGGCGATTTCAGGACCAAGGCCAGCACCAGACATAGCTGGCTACCTCCAGTGTGTTTGTGGTTTCTGACTACGTGACCCAGATTGCTGCAGTGTGTTCCATGCCTGTAGCTCAGGTGTCGCAGTGTAGAACGTTCAGTACATGTAGCTCAGGTGTCACCGTGTAGAACGTTGCCTACCTGTAGCTCAGGTGTTGCAGTGTAGAACATTCCGTACCTGTAGCTCAGGTGCCGCAGTGTAGAACATTCCGTACCTGTAGCTCAGGTGCCGCAGTGTAGAACCATCAGTACCTGTAGCTCAGGTGTCACCGTGTAGAACGTTGCCTACCTGTAGCTCAGGTGTCACAGTGTAGAACATTCCGTACCTGTAGCTCAGGTGCCGCAGTGTAGAACATTCCGTACCTGTAGCTCAGGTGTCACAGTGTAGAACATTCCGTACCTGTAGCTCAGGTGCTGCAGTGTAGACCATTCCGTACCTGTAGCTCAGGTGCTGCAGTGTAGAACATTCCGTACCTGTAGCTCAGGTGCTGTGGAGTTCAGGGACGTTGCGGCTTCCTCCTGCGTTTGAGATGGCAGTCAGGTTTTGTTTTCCGTTGTGCAGAGGGATGGCCGCCGAACTGCCAGTCTAAGGCAGTAGTTAAAAAGCTCTATTAGAGCGTGTTTATTCAAACGCCATTCCGGTAAATATTTAAAGAGCAACAATTACCTGTCAGTCTGCGCGCGACGTGTAATACATCCCCCCCCCCCCCCCCCTTCTTGCCCGAGGTGCAGAAACACAGAGCAGCGGCGAAAAGCCTCCCCTCCCTCCTGTTAGAGGAGCAGAAAGCGCTCTCCTGACTCTCCAGCTGTCGAAACCCCGCCTGGCTGCCAGCTGATTTATTCCTGCCGCAGGTGGCTCTCGATCGAAGTCGGATCCTCAGCCTTTGCGAGCCGTCTTTGTCTCCGGAGCCGCGCGTCAAAACATCGACGGGCACGTTTTCCATTAGCGCGAGCCGGGCCCGTCTCCCTCCACCACAGCCAATCACATCGCGCGCTTCGCAAACAACAGGGAACCCCGTGCATGCGCTCCTTTTACCCAGGTCGCCGAGGCTGCGGTGATCACCGCTCCTCTTAAACGGGAAACCATTCTTTCTTAAAAGTGAGAAAACGGTGACCCCGCTGTCACTGACTTGCCATGGGTTTTGATAGATCTTTCCAAGGTGGCAATAACCACAGGAAAAATAGCAACGGTGAGGATGGTGCTGCCGAATATAGTGCATTGCATTGGGAATTACGCCTTTTTTGGGTTAAGGGTCGGCGTACAGTATTGTAAAATAAAGTACAGTGAAATAGATTATCAAATAATGTAACGACTGGGTGTCTCGGTGGCATAGCCTGCAGAGCACTAGCCACATACCCGTTGCAAGCAGCGACATCAGCGGTTCGAATCTGGCCGCACAACCTTTGTCGCTAGTCTCTCCCTCTCTCTCGCTCCGATTCTTCCTGTCTGTCTACATTGTGCACACATGGTGGTATATATGTAATATATAGGATAATGTGCTGTTGTGCCATGTCGCGGACACACATCTCAAGCTGGTTCCATCAACTACTCCAATGACCTGCACAGTTTCGCTGATCTCAATCCAATAGAGCCCCTTTGGGATGCGGCGGAGTGGGAGGTTCGCGGCGTGAATGTTTGGCCGAAAAATCTGCAGGAATTGCGTGTAATATATTCCCCCCTTCTTGTCCGAGGTGCCGAAATCCCTAAGGAATGTTTCCTGCACCTTGTTGAATGGCGCAAAGATTTCAGGCTGTTCTGGAGGCAAAAGGGGGTCCTACCCGGTACTAGATAGCTCTACCTAATACATATTTATGTATGTAATGCATAGCATTTCACAATGCAAGTTATGTATTTCTTTCCCCCCTGAGTTTGGGGTTGGGGTACTCCGAAAAGAGGATTTGATGCAGCCCTCACTGTCCGACACAGAGTGGGGGAAATGGAAGTATCATACTGAGCTTTCTGAATGTCTGTACCCACAACATAGCGAGTTTCATTTCCCATTCATCAGCCTCCTGCTCTTTATCTGAAATCACACTCTCTCGCTCTCCCTTATTCTCAAGCGCTCCCCATGTCCTCTCTATTTACAGATCCGTCCCCAGGAGATGTCTGAGAGCTGTTTCTGGATAATGGCAAATGAAGACAAATATGAGAACGCTGACCTGCTTGCCAAGCTCGCTCACACCTTCGGTTCACAGAAACTAGGTTAGTCTCTCTCTCCTCTCTCTCTCTCTCTCTCCTCTCTCTCTCTCTCTCTCTCTCTCTCTCTCCCTCTCTCTCTCTCTCTCCCTCTCCCCCTCTCCCCTCTCCCCTCTCTGCCTCTCTCTCTTTTTCTTTCTTTTTTTCTCCCTCTCTGGTGGTTTAACTGTTTAGAGGTGAGCTGTCTCTGGTTCTGTGCCATTGAAGAGTGTCTCCAGTCCCCTTTCATCATTGTTCTTATACCAGCAAGCCCCCGTTTATCCCTACCCACGACCCCCTACCCCCCGCTCCTCTCTCTCTTTCTCTTTTCCACGCTTTTGCACGGTAGAAAGGATGAAATTGGCTGAGTGTGATTAGGCTTCAGTAATTAAGTTGCGGATGCTGTGCGAACGGGTGGCGTGTGCACTCATGTAGACGGATCATTTGCTTTAGCGTTAGCCGTTCCTGCTTATTAGCACCACGCTTTCCTTTTTATCTCCTTCATTAAGTGGATTGCGGAATACGGCATGAACGTAAAGGAACATTAATTTGTTATGGTTCGGTTTACTATAATCTTTAATGCTGTTTTATGTTTAAGATGTACCCCCTATTCCCTGCGTGTCCCTTTTTTTTTGTATTTGTTGTGGCCGCTTTTTCAGACTAAGGCCTGGATTTAGTCGACGTTTGTTCTTACCTTTGACTCTTTGAAGCGTTTTGTTTATTTGTTTTTTTTCTTTCTGAGCAGTGTGATAAAGTCCAGTAACAATCTAATTTAAGTTGCCAAACTGTGAAGAAAGGAAGCAACACTTCCCAAGTCCCTTTTTACCCTGTAATGATGTCTTTTTGCTGTGTCGCAGGCCGGCTGGCCAGTTGCGGGACTAATTGGCGGCCGAGAGAGGTCACCGTCTCGCGTTAAAACCAATCTCCACTGCCGTGTGTGTGTTCATATCGGTAAAGAGAAAAAAATGCGCTCTCTTTCGGACGCCATAAAGCACAGGAGTATTCGGTTTTCATAATCTAGGATGCTGTTAGCTTAGAAAAAAGAACAGACGGTGTCTTCAAACTGGATCCTGGTGCCATTAAAGTGTGACGGCATGTACTTTACCTCCAAAGAAGGAAGGCCTGTCTCTCATCGCTGACCCAGTTTGCAGTAACAGCCCAAGTGAGATAGCTGCAGCAGACACTCTTCCGTTTAGCTACAATTAATATATATATATATATATATAGAGGGAGAGAGAGCGATACGAGGCATTTTAGTAGCGTGGGGGCCTTTCATTATGTCAACTGTGTTTCGTTTTCAGACAGCTGTTAACTGGCACTCTGTTGTTTCTGCTGCAGTAACTTAGTCGTTCTTTATTTATAAAAAAAACATCTTTCATTGGAGGTATCAGGGAGGGGCGGCAGAGTGTTTCACACAGGTTAATAATTTTGTCTGCGCGCTACAATGATATGGTTGTAAACGGAACTTATAGATGTGGATAAATAAACAATTTAGGACAGGTGGTTTGATAAAATCTGGGTTCTTCAGTGGATTTATGATCAAAGAATTAAGAAGAGGAAATGAGGGAACATCTGGGGTGCTTAGCAGTAGCCTATATTTTTTATTTGCAGCGATATTTAAACTGAAACCTTGTTTCTACGCTACAGTAAAGCTGGTAATTGGCATGAAGGCCATTGTCAATCCCAGTGTGAATGAAAGTTTATAGGGGAATACATTTTTGGCAAAAGTTTCAGTGTCAATTGAATGGGGTAAGATTTTGAGTACACACTGGAAAGTAGGAACTCTAGTTTGTTTAAAATGCACTCCATGAGTGTTGATTTTACACTGATAATTTTGCAGTGCAGAGCAACCAAAGTTTCATATGAATACTCCTCCTGCAGTTAGCTAGTAGTGTGCCGTTTGCACTTGCATTTATGTGTTCATTAAACTTTTTGTCATTTTGGCAGCCTAAACGTCTATAGCAACTGAAAAGACACTGATCAGTCGGCCTAGTTTTCAGTTTTATTTGAAAAGGGAATTGTCGCGGAACGATTTGTTGATTGCATTTCAAAAAATGAAGGAAACCACCTCTCCATTCGTTTTTTACTTTACAGAAAGCATCTATACCTACTGCACACTTGGCAAAAAAACCCCCACAGTGGTTTAATTTGAGTGCTTAATCATGCTTTTCCTTTTTTTTTTTTTTTTTTTGCTTGAATTCCTTGGAGGGAGACCTTGTTAAACATTCTTCTTTATCAGCACAGAGACTGGCGTGGTGTGTCAGACTGTTTTGCACGTCGTTTCCCATGTAGTGTGAAGGGAGCCAGTGTTTCCAAATAGTAACAAGCGCCTGTGATAAATAATTTAAAGGGGTATCGTGCCTACAATAGCGAGTCGAAACGCACTGGGACCTGCCGTCCTGCTACACCGTATCTATTAGCCTTCAAATAATGATTAATTTAGGCTGGCTGCTGTTTTTACGTGCACGGGATCTGAGCTTGCTTGTTTTTTTTTCATTATTCATCCCTGGCATTGTGACTCGGCGCAGCTTGGAACATGGACGTTTAAGAGTGTTCAGATGTTAAAGGACTTTGTTGAATTATGTAAATGGCTTAAACGTAGCAGTCTGATACAGGGAGGCAGGAAGCCGCCTCGGCAACACCGCGTCTGCTCCCACAACCCCAGCGTTTACTGCATTTCTGCTGCCTTATTTACTCGCACAGGGGTCCTCCGACAGGTCGCCACACAGACTCAACCATAATATTATGAGAAGACTATTTATTCGCTTTATTTTGTTTGAATTAGACAGACCAATGTAAAACAACTAAATGCATGTCAAAATGGCAGAATTTATAGGAGTTTTTTTTATTCATCTAAACTCCTCAAAAAAAGTTCGGAAACGTTATTTCGGTCGATTATTCCTCCCCTTTAATAATACCAATTGGTATTGTGTTTTATATCGTTGGAAAGCCTGATTAGTCACCTTTACAACGAGGTACAACTTGTAAGGATCATGCATTCGTGGAATGAGCAACACAGCTAACTGTGTGGGTAGCGGCCCAAAAAAATGTGTCAAAATCCCCTGCAATATTCTTCTGTTGGTATTCACTCTCGTTTTGAGCTTCAAGTGCTGGCAGGTGTATGCCAGTCACAGGTGTGTGACTGGCACCTGATTGGCACCTAATTGACAGCACTTGTGTGCATGGGTCCTGCAACTTTGTTGAGTTTGTGTGTGCTCCAAGCATAAACATGCCACGTTTGTCCCTTCAGGATAAGGCCCGTGCAATAGGGGAAGTGGAAGCTGGTGTTCTGGTACGCAGAGTGGCAGCATTATTTGGTGTCAGCCCTGGTACCATTTCCAAACTTAGGACCAAGTTCCATGAGACTGGTGAAGTCAAAGACAGACCACGAAGTGGCCGTCCCAGGAAGACAACACCCCAAGAAGACCGGTTCCTCACCCTTGCTTCACTGAAGAACCGTAGGCTTTCTTCCAGAGATTTACAGGCAAAATTTGCACAACAGTACCACAGACAGATCTCTGATCAGACGGTGAGGAACAGACTGCACATGGCCGGTCTTCGTGCTTATAAGGCTGCCAGGAAGCCTACAATGACTGCCCTTCACCCGTTTGCGCTGGTGTCGACAGCACCGACAGTGGAACCTAAGAATGTGGGGCAACCTCATGTTCAGTGATGAATCAAGGTTCTGTCTGCGGAAGCTGGATGGCAGGATCAAAGTATGGAGACGGCGTGGAGAACGCTATGCAGATTGCTGCACAGATTGCGTGACACCTTTCAATGGGGGCAGTGTCATGGTGTGGGGCGGTATCTCTCTCACAGGCAAAACAGAACTTGTCATCATTGAAGGCAATCTCAATGCAGTGAGATATCGGAATGAGATTCTGGAGCCAGTGGCGATCCCATATCTCCAGAATTTGGGACCTAACTCCATCCTCCAGGATGACAACGCTCGCCCCCATAGAGCCAGGATCATCACAGAGTACCTCCAGAATTTGGGAGTGGAGAGGATGGAATGGCCTGCCGTGAGTCCAGACCTCAACCCAATTGAACACCTGTTGGATCAGCTTGGGCGTGCTGTACGTGCCAGAGTGACCAACGCAACCATGTTGGCTGACTTGCGGCAAATCCTGGTTGAGGAATGGGGTGCCATCCCACAGCAGTGTGTGACCAGGCTGGTGACCAGCATGAGGAGGAGGCGCCAAGCTGTTGTGACTGCGTATGGATCTTCCACACGCTACTGAGGTCCCTGACAGTGTAAAATGAATAAAGTGTAAAAATGGCCAATATGTGTTGTTTTTTCCTTATTACTGTGGGAGAGTGCAATCATCCAATCCACCAAGCAACTCAAAACGAGAGTGAATACCAACAGAAGAATATTGCAGGGGATTTTGGCACATTTTTTTGGGCCGCTACCCACACGGTTAGCTGTGTTGCTCATTCCACGAATGCATGATCCTTACAAGTTGTACCTCGTTGTAAAGGTGACTAATCAGGCTTTCCAGTGATATAAAATATAATACCAATTGGTATTATTAAGGGGAGGAATAATCGACCGAAATAACGTTTCCAAACTTTTTTTGAGGAGTTTATTTCATTCATTCATTTTTATTTTATTAATACAGGGAAAAAAGATAATAGTACATAAAAGTTCTAAAATCTTTGGGCCCTACTCAGTACATTACTGGTTTACAGAGGGTTCCCTGTCCTACAGCATAAAAAAAGAGATGAACAGAAAATGAGAAAAAATTAAAAAGACAACAGTAAAAAATCTATAGCTGTGCAGTAATTAAAATGTGAGAAATTTCAGCAGGAAATATGTAGAAACAAAGAAAAATGTGAGTGTTTATGGAGCAGATACAGTGTGACCTGAAATTAATTATAGTCTAGTGTTGACAGATTTGGTTTTTTATAAGATGAGATTTGAGCTGTTTTTTAAAGTTGTTAAAATGTATATTTGTCCTTATATTTAATGGTAAATGATTCCATGATTCTGTGTTTCTATTGAAAAAGATTTTTGACCAAAATTGTTTTTGTATCTTTGAAGTGGATTTAATGCGTTTGTGATGGAACGCGTTTGTCTTTGTTGTCGGTTATTGGAATGACGTGGCAATAGGTTGCTAATGATCTGAGGAAAAGTATTGTTTTGTATTTTATGATAGTTTTAAATTCAGTAATATTTGGTAATTTTCAAAAGTGAGCACGTTTATTTGTTGCAAGGCAGTGCAATGATGTGTGTGAGATGGTAATTTCGCGTGAATTTTGTACGATCTATTATAAAGACGAATGATTGGGTCTAATGTGCATTTTGTAGCAGATGACCAAATTGGTAAACAATATGATAATGTGGATAGAATTATGGCATTTAAATATGTATTTGAAACGGTTTGTGTAAGATATGTCAGACTTTTATTGTAGACGAAAGGTTTTTTATTTAGCTGTTTAGCAAGGTATTCAATATGTGGTTTAAACGACGTGTTTAATATGATCGTCAAGCGTGACGCCGAGATATTTATAGGTACCCGTTACAGTCGGGTTCATTTTTTAGTTGTATAGGGGGAAGGAGTCGAAAATGTTTTTTGAGAGGATCGAACATACATACATTGTGTTTTTTTTATATTTAATGTTAAATGATTTCTGTGAAGCCGTGGTGAAGAGCTTGTAGGTCCAATGAAAGTTTGGAATAAATGTCATCTATTTTAGGCGCAGAGGTAAAGATAACGGTGTCGTCCGCGTATAGAAGCACTTGAGTTGATGAGCATACTGAGGGCATATCATTAATATATAATATGAACAATAGCGGTCCTAGAATAGATCCTTGTGGTACACCGATATTGCTTGTAGTAGAATTGGATTTAAATAGATCTATTTGGACCAGTTGTGTTCTTTCTAATAGATATGATGAAAGCATGTTTATTGCAGTTGATGATAAATTGAACTTCGTTAACTTATTGAGAAGTATAGAATGATTAACGGTATCAAATGCTTTTGAAAAATCAATAAATATTGCACCGGTTATATTCCCTACATTTAATGATTGTCGAATTGATTCCGTGAGATATAATACTGCGGACGCGGTTGATTTGTTTGTTCGAAAACCAAACTGAAATTCATTTAAAAGACCGTGCGATTCTAAGTAGTCGGTGAGTTGAGTGGCTAGCACCTTTTCCATTACCTTTGACATTATAGGTAGAATAGAATAGAATAGGTAGAATAGAATAGAAATCGGTCTATAATTTGATATGACTGTTGGATCTCCTGCTTTGTAGACGGGAATGATTTTAGATGTTTTCCATGCGGAAGGAAAAACTGACTTTGTAATACATAAGTTTATGAGATGATGGGTGACTTAATAAAGAATCCAAATGTGACAGAAAGAAGTCTGAGTTCATGTCGTGTGTATCCTTTGATTTGGTCTTCTTTAGGGAATATATGATGTTTATTAAACACTCTTGAGATATCTCTGTGAAGGAGAAAGGCTGTGACTGTAAGGAAGAAAACTCCAATTGTTGTACAGATGGATCAAAGCGGGCTGCGAGCTCTTCTACTGATGAAATAAAAAAAGTATTAAACGCGCAAGCAAGTTTTTGAGGCTCTGTTAGCAATAATCCATGTGAGAAAACGCTTATCTTGCCTTGGTTTTTTTTTTCCTTCCTCCAGTTATGGTGTTCAGTGCATCCCACAGCTTTTTGGGGTGCAAAGAGGCTTCATTTATGAGTTTCTGATAATAATTCATTTTTGCTTTCTGTAACTCGACGATACATTTATTTCTAATTGTCGCAAAAGCTTGTTTATCTATTAATAATTTAGTACGGTAGTAGTTTTTCATAAGTTTTGATTTTTGTTTGAGCAGCCGTAATATATTTGGTGTAATCCAAGGTAAAGATAATTGTCGAGACTAGTTTAGAACGTTTTGTGTATTTTTTAGTTATACTCTTAATTTTTTCATGCATTCTCGTGTGTATTTGCTCCGGGTTGTTCATCTTATTCTCCTCTTCCCAGTTAATGTTATTAATCTTGTTTTGGTATGTCTGTTTTTTGGAGCCTGGTATCATTTTTATAACATTCAATTTGTGTCCCTTGTGTTCTATAATTTTTTTTCTAATAGCAAAGGTAAGGAAATGGTCCGATAATGTTGTTTTAATAACCCCATTTAGGTTATATTTTGTCGGTTCATTGGAAAAAATGAGATCAAGAATTGTTTCACACGTACTACATACTCGCGTTGGTTCCTTTATCAATTGTTCAAGTCCAAATTTGGTTGCTATATGTTTGAGCGGTGTAGCGATAGTGTCATTCCAATTTAAGTTGAAATCACCAAGTAGTATGTATTCTTTTGTTTTTACCGACTCAAGAATAGTTGTTAGGGATGATACATAATCTACTGGTGACGTGTTAGGAGGTTTATAAGAAACTAAAATATCTATAGCATGCTGAGACGTTAAATAAAAGGTTATTTGTAACGTTTCGGGTGCCGTGTCTGTTAGATTTTTTGTTGATGAGTACTTATTTGATACATATATTGCTGCTCCACCTCCACGTTTCCCAACCCGGTCTTTACGAAATAAATAGTAATTCTCAATATAAAGAAAGGAATCCGGAATTGTTGCTGTAAGCCAAGTTTCTGAGACAGCAAGAATATCTATGCTACTTTGTGTCAGCAGCATTTTAATTTGATCACGTTTCGATACTAACCTACAGACATTAAGATTACATATTTTTAGTCCTTTAGCATTTCCAAGATGACTGACTGTTTTGGGGGTCTTCCAGTTCTGTTTATTTCTCTTATTTCTATTTCTCAATGCATTGACAGGGCTGGAACCCCCGGCTCTAAGAACGTCGCCAACAAGGGGGACAGTAGGCCGAGGCAACACAAACGGAAGAGGAATGATTTCCGGTGAGGGAGTGTTTGATGTAAACAGTCAGTCCCGTGGATAGTTCTGAACAGCGTGCTGCAAATTAGCAGCTAGCAAGCATTCGGCTAGCATACCCAGCCTGTTGGGGTGGACTCCATCATATCTAAAAAAGGAGAATTTGTTCCAAAACAAATTAAAATTATCAATAAAACCTATGTTGTTCGCTCTGCAAGCGGACTGGAGCCAGGTGTTAAGGCTGAGGGTTCTACTAAAGTGTGCCGCTCCCCTCAGCGTGGGCAGGGGGCCGGAAATAAAAACCGACTTTCCACAGCTATTTAAAAATTTAAAAAGGTCGTTAAAATCCATTTTTGTCAGCTCAGACTGCTGACGAGCTATGTCATTTGATCCCACATGAACTATCACCCTGATTATGGAAGACGGGAGTGATGGCATCAGACCCGATAGCTTACCCAGGATGATAGGGACCGTAGCCCCGGGGAAGCAGTGTGTGGCTGCGTTAAAAAAGCGGAGGTTCCTGGTTATGGAATCTCCCACTATTAAAGTGGTCGGGGAGAAGAGGGGACGAGGGGATGAGAAACCCGTAGCGTGTGTCCGGGCAAGCGGGAGTTGTGGCGAGGCAGCG
The DNA here is from genome assembly GCA_029718625.1 of Synaphobranchus kaupii. NCBI lineage: Eukaryota > Metazoa > Chordata > Actinopteri > Anguilliformes > Synaphobranchidae > Synaphobranchus > Synaphobranchus kaupii. The sequence goes on from CM056384.1 coordinate 41,161,582, forward strand.
ACAGCAGCCCCAGGGGGAGGGTTCATCCCCGGCTCAGGGCAGGAAAGACCTTCAGAGCGTCTGAGCACTGCCTCCTTTAGGATCCTTCGCCGGGAAGCGGAGGTCAACGCCTTGGATGAGGGCCGCTGATCTGGTCGCACCGTGGAGCGATCAGCCACCCAAGTGCCGCCAGGCTCCAGTAGCGGAAAAGCTGCAGTGTTAGGAGGTGCCGGAGCATCTGCCGGGTGGACCGGAGCGTCGTCAGCCAGGACCGCAAAGCGGTTTGAGCAGTTTAGGTGGGGCGGTGAGGCGGCCCCGTCTGAGTCTCTCCTGCGATCACGGACCACCACTTCAGTTCAGGGCGACTGGTGGTTCGGAGTCGAGCAGGAAGAAGGCCGTGGCTGAGAGGAGGGGTCCCATGGAATTGTATCCTCCAAGGCTGCGCCGAGAGAGTCCATCTTATTGGACTGCCCAAGAGCCACATCCATAAAGCTGGACAAAAGCGCATTTTTTCTTTTTAATTCATCCGAGAGCTGTCGGATGTCCTCCTCCAGGTCAGTAATTGTTTTGTTCGCTTTATTTAATAGTAGTTCATCCTCACCAGTCATGGTTGACATAGTGAGACTTGCGCTTGAACCGAAAAAGCTGTTGAACGCTTGCACTACGGTCGAAGGGTAAAAAATAAATAAAATAAGTAAAATGATAAAAAACTAGAATCGTAGTAAAAATAATAAAAGTATAAAATGCTAAAATAATAAGACGATAAAAATAATAAAATAATGATAAAATGCCAAATCGAGCCGACTATGTTCAAACTCCAAGCTCTGTCCCGCGCAAACTGAGGTAAACTAGTGAAAATTGAACTGATGCAATGGATTTGTGAAATGAGCAATAACACACTAGCACACTAACACTAATCATTGTCTAATACGTATGAGAGCGCAGAAAGTACGGCGTACAGTGGTCGGTGAATATTGCAGAAACCGAGCAGCAGTGATGCGTCGAAGGCCTGCTGCTGAAGTCCTCTCGTTCCAGCCAACAAAGTTTTGTTATTGAATCTAAGGCTTAATTTCTTTTCCTGTAATTGGATTGTATTTTACTTTGCATTCATTAGTGGTAGCAGGTACGTGCTAGTAATATCCTAATAAGCTTTGGGATCGTTCTGTTTTTGCTTAAGGCTGCCCTTTTGAACGGCAGCACAGCAGATTACGGGGAATTTGCACATTGACGTGGGTTTTAAGGTATATGCAAAGACAACGTGACAGGCAAAAATCTGGGGGTAGAGGTTGATTTTAAGTGTCACACTTTTGAAGTGTCCTCAGCCAACTCGCCTTCGCTACTTCGTATTGCTCTAACTGTCAAAGGACAACTTTTCTTTTCAACTTTTTAGAACACCTTCGTCTTCTGCGCAATGGAAAGGGCCGAGAGAAAGCCTTCGTCCCATCCCACCCACACGTCCCCCACACCTCCCCGCCCAACTTTAACCTCTCCTATTCTGTTCTGCCCCTCCCATCCCTGCCCCTGCCCCCTCCCATTCCTGCCCCTGCCCCACCCTGTCCTGTCCTTCTCCCATGCCGTCTCTTCCCGGGTTCTCGTAACGCGTCGTGGTTTCATAAGGAAGTGATGCGTGAGGCAGGCCGTATTTATACGGAGCGTCTGTTCCTCTGAGTTCTGCCCTCGCTGCGAATCTACCACAACAAAGCATTGGCTCTGGCACTTTCCACAGCGTCCTCTGCCACGACGTGTCTCGCTGGCGTTCCGCTCATTAACGTCACAGCGCAATTTATTTTCATCTCCCTTAACTGCAAAGACATCTGGATTTTCATTAAAGTTTAACAGAATCTTTTATCTAATGAAATATTAATTGTCTCTTCTAACCAGATTGCGTCTCCCTGCAGACCTGGTGATTACATTTCATGTTTGTTATCTAAAAATCCCAGCTATGGAGTTCACACGATATGAACATGCTACATTTATATCTCTGGGAAGACCCCCCCCCCCCCCCCCCCCATCTTAAAGTGGTTGCACTGTTTCTGATCCAAAAGCGAGATTATTATTTATGAATACTGACCATTTTGAAACTTTAAAAAAAGCCAGTGTATCTTAATATGTCTGTGAGACGAATGTAACTAAACTCTCTGTAACTATAGATCTCCTGTCCGTAATTAACCTGACCAGATTGAGGAACATACAGAAGCTAATGTACCTTCAGAAATCAGATCAGCACTATTGACTTTTTCTTCCATGTAGATTTGGATTCTAGATGACTGTAACTAGATTTCCTGCAGTTCACAGCCATATCTGCCCCTCACACGACACAGTACACGACACAGTGGCTGACTCTCCATTCAAAGTGCGCGCGCATGCTTGGCTGAAAAGGCCACGCCGGTCAAGCTTTTCCACACGGGAAAGGCTAAATCGACCATGCGTACATTGTTCATCGGTGATGTATCCTACTCTATTGCGCTGGAAAACACGGAATGAGCCGGCTCTCCGGATGATCATCGCAGCTTCCATTCAATCAAAACTGCCTAAAGAGGAGAGATTGAGTCTCTCTCGTAATACCCCTCAGTTTCCGGATCGTTCCGAGCTCCCAGTGCCCCACGGTACCGGTGTCTGAGCTGAGCTTAATGCAGCCATCACTGCTATCGGTTGTAAGTTGAGCGGTGTAATTGGGCCGGTGATAAATATTTTAATTTGCATTCCTCCGAGACGGCGCCTTGACAGCTGTGCGCCGCGGAAGACGTGCCACGCTCGCTCTGTCGCGGCCCTCCTCTCCCTCGCCGTCGCCTGCTCGAATCCTGTCACAGACGCAGCCCCTCCCTCCGTTCTGCTTGCCCCTTGATCCCATAACCCCCCTCCTCCTCCCCTCGCGTGGGAGCGGCAGTTCAGCGCCGAAACGCGTATTGCTTGTATCTCCGGGGCCGCAATTCACAGTAGCATTTAACCCAGTGTGAAATTTCATTTATTTCTCACACCTCGCCTCGCGCCGTAACGATGCAGTTGGGTGCTGATGGGATGGGATTGCAAAGCCAGATGCGTCAGGGCCTTTGCCAGCTGTCACTGCCAGGCAAACAATGGATCACGTCTTTAAAAGGCGCACCGGAGGGCGGGCGCCGCAGAAACGCTAACAGACCTCAGATTCGTCACACGTGTCACAGAGATCATCGCTTCGGAGCGGAACACTTTCAGCTTCGAGGAAAAAAAGGCTGTTAATTGGCTCTTTTTCTGGGGATTTGTTTGGCCTGTTGCGGCATCTGTTAAAGGTTAAAAGCAGTCATTTAGCAGCGTGCGTTTTATGTCCTGTGACCGCGGTAGTAACGCGACTCTCACACCGTGCCGCTCTTGTGCACTTGCATCCCAGCGAGTTGACTGCGCAAAAAAAGTCAACTGCCTAGGATGGGGTTATATTTTTTTAATGGAGAGCCGACTCCCCGTTTTTATTCAGACGGGGAGAGAGCAGGGAGGGTAGCGGACAGAGAACGGCTCACAGCTCAGAAGTAGCCGCGCGGGGAGACTTGAACACACTGTAGCTCCAGAGTCGGCCGCCCTACGGAGTGCGCCACACGCTTCGCCAGACAGGATGCGAGTTTACGCCCTTACAAAGTCAACTGGCCAGGATGTGTGTGTGTTTTTTTTTTCTTCTTTTTTTTATACATCCGTCAACTGGCAAGGATGTACAAAAGTAGAAAGTGAGCGGTTTTCAGAAGGCCTGCGGTGGAGTGCGGACGTCGGGATGAGAAAGGCGGGCAGAGCAGCTGGGCCTGCGCCGCTGTTATTTATTTATAAACATGACAGAGCGCGCTGGGGGGGCCTGTATAAAAGCCTAGCTTCCTGGCATGGCGCTTAACCAACAGCGTTTTAATGGGATTCATCCCGCGACACAGCCCTTTTGTCAGGCTCTGTCATCTCTCGGAATATTCCAGAAGTGCCCCCGCCCCTCTGCCGCATGCCTCAGACAAACCGCCAGTCAGATTCGAGTCGTGTGAGATGCGGATCTCAGGGATCTAGCCCAGATCCTCTCCTCCGTAAAGCTGACACGCAGGCTAGATCCCCCACAGAATGGGCCCCGCCCCTCGGGATGGGATCATCCCTCTGGGGGGAGGGTGTTCCTTTTTTTTAATAGACATTTATTAATTAATTAGATTAGGAATATTTTGCTCTGGTATGTTTTGTTTGTTGCAGGTTAGTAACAGAGAGAGAGGCAGTTTTTATAAGACATTTGGAGTTATCCACTGTTTCTCCGCCATGCTCCCGGTACACAAGTGGTAGAGTTTGCACGGGAGGAGGAATAAATTATAAATGGTTATTTTTCTACTGATCGATTACTTGAATTATTGTGGATGCTCAGTGATTTAAAAAGAGGGAAAAAAGAAAACTTTTTTTTCCCTCCCTGTCATCAGTATTCATGAAGTTGGGGCCTGAGTATCCTGTATAAAATAAAATAAAATAGCATTACTGTGCATTCATTTTGCAGTCTGGGAGTGCAAGTGCGTGCAGATGACTGTCATTATTTAGCCTGAAGGAAGTGGAGTTCCGATATGGCGCTTGACTGGAATAAAGAACCTAAAATGAGGGTTTTGATTATTTGAATGTTGAATGTGAGGGCTTGTGAGGACCGGTGCTTCAGTGTTAAATTATGACTGTGCGTCTCCCCGTCGGGGGCGGGGCCCGTTCCGCACGATCCATTGGGAAGTTGCTCTCATGGCAGCCTGTGGACTGAAACGTAATGAAGCTCGGAGACTCTTTTTCCACTCGCAGTCCCGGCTTAAGGTTCACCTTCAGTGCATTCGTCTTTTCTGAAGCAAAACAGGTGGTGAGACAGAGTGCGTATAGTAATGCTGGAGTTGGTGAGACAGACAGAGGCCAGTGTGTGTGTGCGTGTGCGTATGACAGAGTGCGTATTGTAATGCTGGAGTTGCTGAGACAGACAGAGGCCAGTGTGTGTGTGTGTGTGTGTGTGTGACAGAGTGCGTATAGTAATGCTAGAGTTGCTGAGACAGACAGAGGCCAGTGTGTGTGTGCGTGTGCGTATGACAGTGCGTATAGTAATGCTAGAGTTGCTGAGACAGACAGAGGCCAGTGTGTGTGTGCGTGTGCGTATGACAGAGTGCGTATAGTAATGCTGGAGTTGCTGAGATAGACAGCTCAGTGTGTGCCAGGTTTATGCAGCTGTGACTGAGGGGACAGATGAGCCCCTCAGCGAGCTCCATACAGCACGCCGGCTCCAGCCCACGGGGCCTGTCAGCATCTGTTTACCTCCTCCCAGCTGGCTGCCTCACCACCTGGGACCAGCCGGCGAGATGGCGCCGTTACGCCCGACGGGCGCAAAGCAGAGACGGGCCCAGACGCCAGGCCCGGTCCCGCACCAGAGGTGCTGCTCGACTCTCGTAACGGCACCTCGTTTACTTCCTTCAGTGACGCGTCAGAACCGACAACGCGGCGTGCGAAAGTGGACATTATTTTAACGTTAAAAAAACACAAATATGTGGTGATTGAAGGATGGCGGTGGGGTTGCCAGACAGTACCGTGCCTCTGCAGTCTTATCACCTCCAAACAGCCCTTTAGATGAGAGGTTTTTAACTCCGCTGGGGTGCGTTCTGGGGGTGTTTACACACTGCTTTTTAATGCGCCGATTTCACAGTCACGGGAAAGAGAGAAATAAGTAAAAAAAAATATAAAAAATAACGGTAGAACCGCGCACAACAAAACTTATTGAGGCCCAAAGCTCTCTGCTGTTATACAGCTGAAAGGCAACCTTTGTTTAGCCAAACCATTTTAAAATATTCAGATGCATCTTCTCGCGTTACAAAAAGGGAGTCTACAAATGGAACAAATATGTAAAAAAATAAATAATACTGAAATGTCATATTGTACTGTACAGAAGCTCTTTCCTGGTGCCATTCACACCACAGCATGTGTGCCCTTGACAAAAAAAGGAATGGCTGCCCTTTTCAAATCAAATCAGCAGACATTCTTTTGCGTCATTCATTGTTGGGCCCACGACGCGGTGCAGACAGCATGTGTGAGAGCAGCTCTGAGGCTGATTAGGGACGGGAGGCTGATCCCATTGCACTCATTATTTAGACTAAAGGAGTTCCATGCTGCACTTGAGAACATAAAATCAGGGCTTTGATTATTTGAACGTTGAGTGCAAGGACTTATCCAGTGCTTCAGTATTAATGACTTGTTTCCCAAAGAAGGCTTTGCGGGAGCTTGTCGGAATTTTAACTGTTCATTAAGAATTACCGCGCATAAATAAAGCGATTTTTACGTTTTTCTCCCCATTTTAGAGAGCACTTTCCCCATTTCTTTTGTCATTTATTTACTTCAGTACTGAAGTTGAGCCTCGATGCTGTGCAGAAGCACCGTGCGTGGAAGTGTCCCTGAGGGCGATTATGGACAGAAGCCACTGTGAATAAGCTGAACGGCGGTGAAAAGTGTGTTTGTGGAGCTTCTCTCCGTTCCTCAGCTTGGCTCTGCTCCTCCCCCCCCTCCCCTCAGATGCTAACCTGGCTACAGTCAATCTCCCACATTCCACCTGCTCTGAGTCTGCCCGACACAAACTGCTCATAAGAATTCCACAGGGGTCATCGGTGAACTGGAGACACTCATTAAAATGTGCCTTCTGCTGCCGTGCTGGGACCCTTGTACTACTACAATCTCTCTCTCTCCCTCTCCCTCTCCCTCTCCCTCTCCCTCTCCCTCTCCCTCCAATCGCTCACATAATTACAGCTTTATTCTACTCCCACGTGCCGTTAAATCCCTGCCCCCCCCCCCGCACCCCCAAAAGAAACACCTATCTCTTCCATCCCTCCCTTGTGCTGTGTTTTTTTTTGTTAGTACATGCAGTGCTGCTAATGAATTTTGGAGGAGCGACGGTAATGCAGCCCTGTAACGGCAGCCCCTGCGCTCGTACTAACAAGGCCAGCGCGACGGCACAGCCTGAGAGCTCCTCCCGCTGCCGGCGGGTGAAACGAAGCTGGGGCGCTGTACCCTTAATCTGCACTCATTATACCTCAGACGAACCCGCGGTCCCACCTCAGGATTACGCACTTTTGCACGGATTCAACGCGAGACGCTCGCCGCTCTTCACTTCTCCCGCCTTTTTCCCAGATTTCTGCGGAAAGAGGTCGCGCTGCGAACTTCGACACAGGCGTTATCCTTAAAACCGCTCGTAGCCGTCAGTGGATTTACCCCCCCAGATCCCCGTTCTCCGGCTGTGTCAACACGCGGCAGTCCTGGCCAATTTGCACGAAGGCAAATGTAAAACAAAACAGGCGGAACTTTACTTAAAAAAAACCAAAACCAAAAAAAAAAAAAAAAAAAAAAGTGATCAATAAAGTTACTTAATTTTCTCAGGAAAATAATTGGCCCAGTTAATGCAGGCCTGTCAGCTGTCAGATGCTGTAAGTTTCTTGCCTTGTTCACAAAGGTCTGAAATGAGAGTTGATGGGTATTAAAGTAATCATACAATTTTCTTGCTGTCAGGAATGCACTCTTCTGCGTTACCTGAATGCTTAGTTTGTTCCCCACAGATGTCTCTTGATTTGATACCTGGGGTGATAATGGGCACAGCCCCTGCATTCTGTGTACTGGATGAACAGTGCGACGTTGTAACGGCGCACTTTATCAGCGTTCCTGTCCATCACGCTAATTTCGGCGCGCATCCTCGTTTGTGCCGGTGCGTGTGATTTCTGTTGTTTTAATACTTAAGAAACCCTCTTAAAGTGCATTAGTTCTCGTTAAAACCCGAGCACGTTCCACCCCCGCCGTCTCCGAACAGACAATAAAATGCATTTAATTTGAATAATTTAAACGACGTCTGTCCGTGTCCGTGAGTTGGAGGAAGACGCTCTGGAATACGGAGACAGGCCCACGCTGACCCAGGAAGCTCCCTTCTCCCGGAGAAAATGAACAACCTGCGGGCCCGTGTCAGATGAGAGTAACTAGCTTATACTGCTGGTCACCTGTGCTCTGGTGCTGTATGTGCTGCTGGCAAAATGGCATGTAATTACATGAAACCCCACAGCCCTGCTTCATTTACACACTTCTGACAGCGAAACCCTGCCCCTGCCACACTTCCCCAGGGACTTTTAACCTCCACTAACCGGGCAAGCACAGGCTCCCCTCCGAAGCACATCATGTCCGCTGCCGTCCGCTAGTGAGTGGCGAGACGGCGTGATCCCGGCCACATAAACCCTCCGCATCCCATGGCGCCGCTGGAGCCCATTGCGCGCGGCTCCGCGGGGCTGCCGGCCACAGTCAGCGCAGGCTCAGTCCGTGTTCAGTAGAAAAGGGACATTTTAAATAAATAATGTGTGGAGAAATATGGAAGAGGGAACAGGTGTTGTTATTGATTTTAAAATGACACACTCTCAGCGTCTCCTGATGGTTGATAGGATCGATCGGTGTCCTCGCTGTAAAGTGCGCTTATCGGCAGCGTGAGTGGAGTGTAATCTCCAGGATTGGCCTGATGTCGGTACAGTGCGGAGTGTGGAGAACATGCGTGTGTGTGGGGTGGAGAGATGAAGAGATGAGGCAGGGAGACTGTGCATGAATGTGCATGTGTGCCTGTCTTTAGGATGCACAGTTGTGTAGGATACCCGTTTCCTCCATCACAGGGGCTGAGGTTATAGGTGAGTCTGGAGCTTCAGCACTAAGGTCACTGAGAGGAAGCTCATTAGGCTGAGGTTATAGGTGAGTCTGGAGCTTCAGCACTAAGGTCACTGAGAGGAAGCTCATTAGGCTGAGGTTATAGGTGAGTCTGGAGCTTCAGCACTAAGGTCACTGAGAGGAAGCTCATTAGGCTGAGGTTATAGGTGAGGCACTGGAGACCCTGGCTGGCCTTTATTAGGATGGCCCGGAATCACACCTGTGCCTCCTCAGTGTAATTCATGTTTACCTCAGAAAGTCCACCTCAGAGTGTGAACCTTGAAATTGTTGATACTGTTGTCTCTGACCATCTTATGGTTGTGTTTGAATCCACTTTTTGTCCCCTCCCCACCCCCTCCCAGCCCCACTCCCTCATCTGATCTATAAACTCAGCCACACATTTCTCCAACACATTCGTGCTCGCTCACCTACCTCATATCTCAGATACCCTTCTCTCCTGCACCGACACTGAGGAGCTAGTCACTCTCCTCAACTCAGCCTGCTCTGACACTCTGGACTGTGTAGCTCCTTTAAAACTAAAAAGACCCAAGGCTAACACTGTTGGTACTCCCTGGCTGAATGACTCAGTGCTCTTACACAAGCTTGTAGGAGGCCTGAGCGCAAATGGGAAAAAAAGATAAACTCCTCAAAACGGCATGAGGTTGATCCTCGTACTCTTTATTCCATTTATTTTATTGTGTTGTATTGTTAATACATGTATTGTACTGTGATGTTATTTTGTTGTGGTTTGTTGTGTTGTATTGTAGTGACTGGAAAGCACTTTGGCTCAACTCCTGTTGTTTTAAATGTGCTATATAAATAAAAGTCACTTGAATTGACTTAAACTCCTGGCCTTTTTAGAAGCTCTGCGCCTGGTTTCGTGCAGGACGTGTTGGCGAGTCTTTTGTCAGTTCCTGAAATAAGCATTTTAAATTTGTTATAGGGTAACAAAGCACTAAAACCACTTATTTTAGATGAGAACTGATACATTTGGTTATTTCTAAGTGTCACTGATTGATTCTGATTCCAAATCTTGACATTTTATTGCAGTCAGTGCAAAACAGCGCAGACCCCAAGGATCTGGCTCAAAAGTGTCTCTAGTGGTAAAACGTTAGGTACTGCACGTCCAGTCTGTCATTGGCCAGCAACCCCCTTTATCCAGCTGATGTTCGACTCCCAATGAGCGAATTCAAGCGATAAAAGCAAATCCCAGTGGTTGATCTGCATGGAGAGGAGATTGCCATGGCGAGCGAGAGAGCCTACAGTTTTGCTTTTTTGAATATTCTAACGTTACATGTCTAGGGGGTTCTTACCAAAACTCTCAACGCAAACCACTGTTAGTCCACAAACCAGGAGTAACTAAGTGACTCGTAATAATGGCTTGATGTCAATGCATTAAACAGGAATTGTATATTACCAAATCATCGTCGGACGGCGCCAGCTCCGCGATGCTCTGGAAGCTGACGGCCCAAGCTTCGTCGTCTGCTCAGTTTTGTTAGTTTTCTAAAAGTTTGATGTCCGGCGCTTGTAATTTACGGGTGTTCCTCCCTTTGGTGCGATCTCTGTTTCGTGTCTTGCGTCTTCCGATTCCTGCATCAGAGCCGAGATCCTTTTCTTATTTCGCCGCCAGTCGCAGGAGACGCCCACACTTCCGGGTCATGGTCAACGCACATATCACGTGACATAAACGATACCCACAATAGCACATTCCACATCATGCCAAGACATCGAACCACTATTATTGACAGTAATGTGGGATTGGCATATCTATATAATACGTTTGCGAATACTACTAATGAAAATACTTTAGGGCATAAGGAAATGATCACAACATAAGTTATAGTATTTTTGGTAGATTATTATTATTTTTTTATAGTTAGCTTGATAATCCCTTGTTTTGTTTTGATAGTTAATTCTTGATAGTTCGTTTTTCAGTCTAGCTTAGCAAGTAGCTAGCATTATTATTATTATTATTATTAATATCTTAGCTTAGCATTTATGCAGGGGTGTATTTATACAAAGCAGGGTCACGGTAAAGCCCCACAGAAAGCGGTGTGGAGCGGATTTCTCCTGTGATTACACCGCCTCCATTCATTTTCAATGAGAGGCGATTCCTCGTGTCTGCAAGGCAGGTTGGGATTGCTTGAGATGCGAGGCGTCCAGATGAGACGGGGAACGTGGTGCAATAACCAATCAGATTAAAGATCCGACTTCTAAGTTGTGTCCCTTTTCAAATTTTATTTCCCCGCTCCTAGTTCTGTCGTGGAGAATTATCGTTAATTAATTCTGTGTGGGGATTTCCCATAGAATCAGATCGATATAATTTAACAAACGGTGTTTTAAAAATAGAGCACACGCCCAGAAGCGACCAATCGGCGAGGGCGATGCCAGGAGATTTCACTGCTTTCTGTGGGGCTTTACCGTCACTGAGTTAGCTGGATAACGGCACTTCGTAAAACTCGGAACAGCTCTTTTTACTTCAGTCAGTGTTCCAGATTTGGGAGGGTTCCGGGTTCTAGTCAGTGCAGTTATCCAGCTAACTCTGTAATCCTGCTTTGTGAAATACCTCCCTGGTGTGTATGCAGGTTTTTGCTGCCACCAGTTACCCAGGCTCAATCAGCTAATTAGACCTATACACCATCACCCATTCACTCGTAAATTGGACCACAATAAAACGCGACAATACGTGCATACAGGCACAAGAGCTGCTGTTCATATCGTGGAATATAGCTAAAATATCAGATCATGTAAATTATTCGGCTAATTAAATAATTGTTAACTGGTCGCAGCAAAAATCGGCGAGGCCTGGAGTTAACAGCGTGTGTAAAATGAGTAGCTTACATGGCATGGGGAACTATTTGTACAGCGTGTGATTTGTTGTTTGCTGGCCGCGTCATCATAAGCCCAAACGAGGCTATACGTATGTACAGTCAAGCCGGAAAGTCTGCACACCCCTTTCACCTTCTCCACGTTTTATTACGTTACAGACTTATACTACAATAGATTGAGTTCATTTTTTGCCTCAAACACCTACACACAATAGCCAATAATGACGAAGTGAAAACAGGTTTTTAGAAAATATGCAATTTTATTTTACTGACAAAAATAGGTTATTTAGGGGTTACATATCTGTACACACCCTTAGCCTAATACTTGGTTGCTGCACCTTTGGCAGCGATTACAGCTTCAAGGCGTCTTAGGAAAGAAGCTACGAGCTTGGCACACTTGATTCTGGACATTTTTGCCCATTCCTCTTGGCATATCCTTGCAAGCTCCGTCAGGTTGGATGGGGAGCGTCGGTACACAGCCATTTTCAGCTCTTTCCACAGATGTTCAATTGGATTCAGGTCTGGGCTCTGGCTGGGCCACTCAAGGACATGCACAGACTTTTTCCGAAGCCACTCCTTTGTTCTCTTGGCTGTGTGCTTCGGGTCGTTGTCATGTTGGAAGGTAAACCTTCTCCCCAGTCTGAGGTCCAGAGCGCTCTGGAGCAGGTTTTCTTCAAGGATCTCGGTGTACTTAGCTGCATTCATCTTTCCCTCTATCAGGACTAGTCGCCCCGTTCCCGCTGCTGAAAAACATCCCCACATCATGATGCTGCCACCGCCATGCTTCACTGTAGGGATTGTATTAGCCAGGTGATGAGCGGTGCCTGGTTTCCTCCAGACGTGACGCTTGGTATTCAGGCCAAAAAGTTCAATTTTGGTTTCATCAGACCAGAGAATCTTGATTCTCATGGTTTGAGAGTCCTCTAGGTGCCTTTTGGCAAACTCCAAGCGGGCTGTGATGTGCCTTTTACTAAGGAGGGGCTTCCGTCTGGCCACTCTACCATAAAGGCCTGATTGGTGGAGTGCTCCTGGATGGTTGATCTTCTGAAAGGTTCTCCCATCTCCACAAGGATACGCTGGAGCTCTGTCAGAGTGACCCTCGGGTTCCTGCTCACCTCCCTGGCCAAGGCCCGTCTTCCCCGATTGCTCAGTTTGGCCGGGTGGCCAGCTCTAGGAATATTCTTGGTGGTTCCAAACTTCTTCCATTTACGAATGATGGTGGCCACTGTGCTCTTTGGGACCTGTATAGCTGCAGAGATTTTTCCGTACCCTTCTCCAGATCTATGCCTTGACACAATCCTGTTTCTGAGGTCTGCAGATAATTCCTTTGACCCCATGGCTTGGAGTTTGCTCTGACATGCACTGTCAACTGTGGGACCTTATATAGGCAGGTGTTGGCAATCCCCAATCATGTCCAATCAATTGAATCTATCACAGATGGACTCCAATTAAGTTGTAGAAACATCTCAAGCAGTATCAGTGGAAACAAAATGCACCTCATCTCACTTTTGGGTGTCATATCAAAGGGTGTGCACACTTGTGTACATATGATATTTTACATTTTGATTTTTAATAAATTAGCACAAATGTCTAAAAACCTGTTTTCACTTTGTCATTATGGGCTATTTTGTGTAGAATTGTAGAATATGTCTGTAAAGTAATAAAACGTGGAGAAGGTGAAAGGGGTGTGCAGACTTTCCGGCTTGATTGTATATCAGTGAGAGATGTAGAGAGTGGAACAGAGCAGCCACTGTGAGTGCTATCCAGAGTAGAATGAGCTGTAAAATCGCTGGGGCGTGGTTTGATACCTGGAGCTCAGCCCCTATATTATTACCTTTTCATGCCCAGATTTTGCGTTCACCTTGTCAGGACTGCTGTACCACTGAAACTTGATGACCCCGATGCTGGTTTAGAAGGAGACCAAAAAGCTGTCAAACACGCCATGCGACATTCCCAGCATGAAGCAACCAGGATTCACCGATCAATAAGACCCCCCCACCCACCCCTACATGGCCTCTTCCTTCTGTTCACAAACTCCGACATGATAACGTTCGATCCGGCCCTCTTCATTGTGTTGCTCTTTGTATTCCGGAGAAAGGCTGTTTGGTTTCTACACTGAAAGGTGGAGGTTTGCTGTGGTTTTTCTGCTGGTATGAGCCGGTTTATTTGATTGTGCTGCAGAACAAAAACACTCCACAGAAAGAGTTTTATCTCGGTCCCCTTAAATGCTGTGAATGAAATGATTTTGTTTTACGCTGCGCATGCGGTTGTTTGCTAATGTTGTCCTATTGATTGTAAGTGTAGTGTTAGAGCCTGCACTGTCATACCTACTGCAGGGTTTGTGGAGGGTGAATCTGGAGCCTGCACGCTGTGAAGAACAGGCCGTTTTTTTTTTTGTTAATTGTGGGAAATGCCTCCGTCTACCTCAGAGTATACACTGAGAAGGACGATATGCAACATAAAATAACCATTCTATTGTGCAGCCAGGTCCACAAATATTGGCACTCTGGATGAATATGAGGAAACAGGCTATGTAAAATAAACAACAGATAATGAGCTATATTTTATGCTCAGACATATGGGAAGACTATTCTGCTGTGCAGGTTTGTAAATTCCCATTCAATAAATCATCAGATTAATGTATGTCTAATTGGATATGTTTTGATTGATTGAGAGAACATTTACAGACCCTCATGTTTTCTTTCATTTTCATGAAGTGATTGGATTTAAGAAAAGGTGAAGGTGCGTGCGTGCGTGCAGGTTTATGTGCATGTGTGTTATAAACCAGAGTTTTCACTTTGGGGAATGAAGACTCACAAAAAGGTAGTGTTGGTGTGGGGAAAGGTATAATGTGGAGGATTTGAAGTCCCAGAGCCAGTTTCTAGTGAGAAGTTGTTTTGTTGAAGGGCTTTGGCATGTGGGAGGCGTACAGTGGCAGGTGTGAGATTCACACACCGCGTCCCTTCCAGCTACGCAAGGATTGACAGGACTGTGTAAACTTCCATCGCAGTCGAGCAAACCATGAGGAAAGGAGGGAAAAAGCGGAAATGGAGAGAGAGAGGGAGCGGAGCTTTGAAAGCCATCAGCAGGGTTGGAGGAAATTTCTCGGTACGGGAGAAGGGGGGCAGCTATACTCTTCTCTGACTGGAGGGAATTACACTTCCCTTCTCAGTCTTTTTTTCTGGCGGTGGAGTTGAGATTCTAGTCCAGACGTTTGGGAATGCGTATTTCTGTACAATCATTAGACAGCCCTTTGTCCACAGACACACACACACACACACACACACACACACACACACACACACACACACACACACACACACAGTACAAACCTGCACGTATGAACTACACGCATGCTGGACACACTGACTGGAAGAGAGACACTTCCATCTGCTTCACGTCTGGATGAATGTTTGCTTTCCCGCTCGCTCACTTTGTGTGAGATGATCATGTTTATTGTAACGTGTGAATACTGTCGTAGGTTTCCTGCTCCGTTTGGGATGAGGAGCACCTGCACTATGCGTTTGGCTTGTTTATGTCTGCAGCTGTATTGCCCCAAGCTCTGTCTTACCTAGGCCTCCCTTCTAAAAGAGGTCTTCATCCTAATGCAACTCCTAGTGAAATACAGGTTGGTGAGCATTAGGATGATTGTGGTGGTGGTCATGATCATGAAGCCTAATGTTTGCATGCAGACTGTAATGACTGGCAAAGTGCACTGTTTTTATCTCTCACATCTGGCTGGGTGGGGGCTCAGTGTGGAAGGGTGCTGCTCTGGGAGTGCCTCATTTCCGATTGGCTGAGGACTGTAAAGGAAGCTTCTGGGTCTGTAAATATTGCCCACGGGTACTTGGAGTTGGAGCAATTGAAAAAGGTGGAACGTTTATAACAAGTGGTTCTCAACAATTGTACCTTGGAGCCCGGTACCTCACATGTATTACACGACAGAATAACCACTTGTGTAAATGGGAAATTTTGAACTTGCAACCTGTACAGTCTCTCTAAAATCAGGGCATGTATAAAGCACGCACGGTAAACGATGACAATAACACCATGCTGGTTTTGTGAAGATGACGACACACTTCCGTGGTTCTGCACTTCGGGGTTGAGCTGCTTCTAGTGGGGTCGGATGGTTTGAGTTGAATGCTGGCGAGAGCCCACTGGCTCAGGTCAGCAGTCCACTTCACACCCTGGCTATGAGAGCGGGATTGACACCGCTCGTTAGCCCTGTCGCGTCATGCTAGCTGAAGCACCCCAGTTAAGCTGCAGCCCCTGGAATGCGACCCCACTTCTATAGGAGGACCCTTCATTGACCTCGCTGGCGGCAACTCTCCCTAATGGACTTAAAAGGGCCGGGAGAAAAGCTACAGCATTTATGTGAAGTTTTTCACCCGCAAGTTTCCGTCAAATAATGTTTTCCAAGGTTTACTTCCAGTCACATGGATATTCCATTTCCTCATTATCGCTGGAATCGTCAAATATTAAGCTTTAAAACATTATTAAAAGGTTAGTCTTGGGTCATATCAGTACAGACAAGTCAAAGCTTATGGTGCAATTTTGAATATTTAAACAGCCATGGTCCTGTCCTGCTAGGACCCCTGTGCCACAGTTCCCTTTGTGAAGTAGTGGTACGGAACTGAACCAGTAACCTGGGAGGCTGCAGGTTTAAGTCACAGTTTGGACGAGACTCTCATATTTTTGAGCGCAATGGACCAATGCAACTCACTAAATATCTACAACATGTGTACAGCATATAAACACATACATTAAATTCACTTAATCATATGCAATATTGTAATGTCTCCAATCGAGAGGGAAAGAGCGGAACTGTAATATACTCTCAGAAGCAGGCTGTTGATGGGGCTGTGTAGAATAGAGTGCCATCTGTTGTCACAGTTACTCTGATTGCCATAGCTTTTGTTTACTTTGTGAGGGGAATGCAGGGGTTGAGCAAGAGCAGTTTTAGCCAGTCCATTTTTTATTATTATTTTTATTTATTAATTTTTTTTTACACAGAGGTTGATCCACTGTGTGTTACTGGTACAGTTTACTAATGGGTTTTACAGTAACATATGGAACGACTCAAACCATTGTGACACAAAAAGCATTTTGAATGGAAATTAACTTTGTTTAATCTGGGTTTTGGAAACCACCCACATGAGCGTAATTCAATTTCTGGAATGTTAAAATGTAAATGGATACAAAATTTTACCTCACCAGTGGGGATCCCCATGCCGCAGCTGTGCATTTCACAGGTCTGCAGCTAGGTGGCGGTACACTCACCCCTTGTGTTTCCTCTGTATGCTCCTACACAGGGAAATCAATGTGGTGAGAATAGGCCTTAAAAAGTTCAGACCCCTTTCAATTTTCCCCAACAATGAGAGTGCGCTGTCGTTGCTAAAGGGATGCTAATTCTAATGAACTGAGCTTGCTGTTCACTCCCGGGATAGTCAGAGGCAGAGAGCTGCGCTTAGCGCTTTCCACTGAGCCCATTGCTGCTCTGCTGCTGTTCCTCCTGCTCTGCTGATCTACGTATCCTCTTCCCTGCATTTTCCCCTCTCTTTACCATTTTTACAGTCAGTCCTGGGTCAAATATGTATTTCAAATAATTGACCTCTTTCTGGAAAACACCCCTGAGAATCTTTGACAAAACTTGTAACTTGCTGAAATGTGGAATCGCGTGAAATAATTTTTTTTTGCTGTGAGTATTGGTGAATATTAATTGAATAATCTGCAAGACTTACTGGTGTCTAAAGGGCTAAAGTATTTGAAATAATTATTTGACCCAGGCCCACTCCAAGACCGGACTCGTCAGTTGGACAGTGACTGTTTCCCACCCAACAGTCCGCTATGTACTACAATAGCCAGTGACTATTTTACACCCTCCAGTACGCAAAGTATTATTGGAGAGTCAGTGACTATTTTACAGTCTACAGTCCACACAGTACTACGGGAAAGGCGGTGACTATTTTACACCCTACAGTCCGCACACAGTACTGCAGGAGAGCCAGTGTCTATTTTACACCCTACAGTCCACACACAGTACTGCAGGAGAGCCAGTGACTATTTTACACCCTACAGTCCATACACAGTACTGCAGGATAGCCAGTGACTATTTTACACCCTCCAGTACACAAAGTATTACTGGAGAGTCAGTGACTATTTTACAGTCTACAGTCCACACAGTACTACGGGAAAGGCGGTGACTATTTTACACCCTACAGTCCACACACAGTACTGCAGGAGAGCCAGTGTCTATTTTACACCCTACAGTCCACACACAGTACTGCAGGAGAGCCAGTGACTATTTTACACCCTACAGTCCATACACAGTACTGCAGGATAGCCAGTGACTATTTTACACCCTCCAGTACGCAAAGTATTACTGGAGATTCAGTGACTATTTTACACCCTACAGTTCACACACAGTACTGCAGGAGAGCCAGTGTCTATTTTACACCCTTGAGTCCACACACAGTACTACAGGAGAGTCAGTGACTATTTTACACCCTACAGTCCACACACAGTACTGCAGGAGAGCCAGTGACTATTTTACACCCTACAGTCCACACACAGTACTGCAGGAGAGCCAGTGACTATTTTACACCCTACAGTCCACACCCAGTACTGCAGGAGAGCCAGTGACTATTTTACACCCTACAGTCCACACACAGTACTGCAGGAGCGCCAGTGACTATTTTACACCCTACAGTCCACACACAGTACTGCAGGAGAGCCAGTGACTGTTTTACACCCTACAGTCCACACACAGTACTGCAGGAGAGGCTGGGACGATTTTAAACCCTACAGTCCACACACAGTACTGCAGGAGAGCCAGTGTCTATTTTGCACCCTACAGTCCACACACGGTACTGCAGGAGAGCCAGTGACTATTTTACACCCTACAGTCCACACACAGTACTGCAGGAGAGCCAGTGACTATTTTACACCCTACAGTCCACACACAGTACTGCAGGAGCGCCAGTGACTATTTTACACCCTACAGTCCACACACAGTACTGCAGGAGAGCCTGGGACGATTTTACACCCTACAACCCCCCCCGCTAGCCCCCCGGTGGGATGAGACCAGCAGCGTCACGTCAGGACGAGAGCACTTGCTCAAATCCCAAATAAAAAATGCAGGTGCCAGGGCTTTTAGTGACTGAGACACTCAGCAGATCGCTCGTGCCGTTTTCCTGACCAGAAAAAGGACCTGCGTTCGTCATTACAGCACTTAAGCAGCTTATCCAAAAAAAAGTGCTCTTCATCCGTGTGTGAACGCTCAAGTGAATTCTATCCACCTGAATGGGAAAACGATTGACTCCTATCACCACACGCAGGAATTCAGGCGTTTACGGAGCGAAGCTGAACACTTTATTCCGACGGCGTCCGCATATGTGCGTGCGTGCGAGCGCGCGCGCGTGTGTTTGCGGTGTGAGATGATGTGCGCGTTCTCTCGTCCTCTGTTTGTCCTGTCACGCTGCCGCGCACACGCTCACTGCGGGCCTCTCTTACGTGGGCCGTACTTCATGAAGGGCACTTCATCTCTACTGACAAACCAGGCGATGAAAATGTTATTGTCTTTGCTCGCGGCGTCTCTGGATTGTGTGATTTGTACGTCTGTGTTGGGCTCGGAGATGAGGTCTTTTCCTCTCCTTTTCCTGATTAGGCAGGAACCCATCATGAGAGATTACATGCCGACGTGCTCCGGTACAGTATTCAGAAACCTGCTGTACCCATCAATTTGCACTCTTACACAACACTGGAATCAACAATTTCTACCGCTATACAAAACACTGGACTGAACCATTTCTACTGCTTTAAAAAGCACTGGGCTGAACCATTTCTACGGTTATGCAGAGCACTGGACTGAATCATTTCTACTGTTATACAAAACGCTATACTGAACCATTTCCACTGCTATACAGAGCACTGGACTGAACAATTTCTACCATTATGCAGAACACTGGAGTGAGCGATTTCTACGGTTACACAGAAAACCAGACTGAATAATTTGTGCTGATGCACAGAACTATGGACTTACTGATTTCCTCCATTACCAGAACACTGGAGTGAATGATTTGTTCCCTTACACGGAAAACTGGATTTAACTATTTCTACTGTTCCAATGGTGTGAAAATGTGCGCTGTTACATAGAGCACTAACGCTGTGGCTCTGCCTGAATGACGTGTGTGAAGTATGATGCAGGATTCGCCTTTTGGCCGCGACCTCAGAGGAGCTGAAGGCCAGAGATTTGTCCTATAAATGGGGGACAGTTGTAGCCCTGTACAGTAAATCAATGTGTGTCCTTCTGATAGGATTGTATTTAGCCCTGGGAAAGGCTGTTGACTTTCAATTACCCACCTCATTAAAATTAAATGCAGCCTTTTCCGAACTGTTAATTATGACGTTCCACCAAACAAACGCTGCGCGCCGCGCTCATCTGCAGCTGGAGAGAGAAGACTGGAGAAGTGTGAGAGAGACAGAGAGAGAGGGACAGAGAGAGAGACAGAGTGGGTGCCCAAGGTACTTTCCTTTCCTCAGTGAATACTGGAAGGCAGCTGCAGACTCCAAGGCTGCAAACAGTAGCTAGGTAGTTCTCTTGTAGTTTGCTAACTCTTAGAAGGATTGCTCTTATGCACACGATGGGTCTTTGTTTTGTCCAGTTAAATAGCAGTACTTGTGGACAGATGGTGTGTTTCAGAATGGCATGTTTTTCCATATAACTGTAATGCATTTGGAGGTGGCGGCTGCCTTCCGGTTGTCAATGAGGGAAGGAAAGTACCTTGGGCAGAATGGGTGGGCTGATTGTAAACCTGCTCTTTCCCAGCGTCTCTGTTCCCTCGGCATGCCTAATGCAGTTACAGAACGCTGAGATCGTGTGTTTTAGGGCCGCTGCCAAATCCACACTTCCCCACGCTCTGCCGAGCGTCTTTCATTAACATCGCGTCTTCGTGGCGGTCTGTGACAGGCCCCGCCCCCGTCCGCCCTCGCCTCGCCCCGCCCCCCCTCCCCTACACTGCCTGTTGTTTTTGGGGGAAGGTTTTAAGTTGGCAGATAAATGAACCGGAGCTGCATACGGTAATGGGGGAGAAACGGAGGGCAACGTGATCGGCCATAAATTCCCCCGGCTCTGGCACCTCAACACGGCCCACGGAGCGCTGTCTGTCCGTAGAGAGAGAGAGACAGAAGAGGGACAGACAGAGGCTAACAGAGAGACAAAGTGGCACAGACAGACAGACAGACAGACAGAGCACACTGTGATGATGGTGAGGACGTTTTCCCCCTCAGTCTCTCAGTAAAGTGTGAGCACAGGCAGTAAGGTGAAGGGGCTCAGAGAGGAGGGGTTTCTGCTGCTTCCTCTCCAGTGTGGAATGCCCGGTAGAGCTTTATCAGCACGCTGCACTGCAACCGCAACCTCCACTTCCAGTCCGGGAGAGAGCGCAGTGAAGCGCGTGAAGTCAGACGCTGCTTCTTATCGCGCCGCCGTCCGCCAGTTGGGCTGACTCAGAAGTGAGTCTGAAGAAGACCCGTTACGTGCAGCTCAGCCGGCGGACCTGCGGGCGCCAGATCGGTCGGGGGTGGGGGGGTCGGGGGGTCATCATGCTGTCATTGCGGCCAACTGAAACGCTCCCCTCCCTGGGTGACGCTACAACCAAATGTAGGCCCTACCTGGGCTGTAGCAGGATGAGCGCTTTGCTCTTTTCCTCCTACCCTCCCTTCCTCCGTCCCTCATGCATCCCTTCCACAGATCCACAGTGACATTGGGCTGAGGGTGGGTTGGGGCTGCGCTGGTTGGAAGCGCTGGTTGGCCTGGCTGAGGCCCTGGTCCGGAAAGGTGTGGGGCGCAAGCCTCCCATTACCGCCTCACAGGGGCACAGCTGTCCCATTTTAACGGCCACCCCCGCCCACCTGCTCCGGCCCAGCTGGACCCAGCTGTGAGCGCCTCTGCCGCTGCTTGTTTATTGTCATTAGCGCCGGGTACGAGCGCTCACGCGCGGTGTCTCACAGCCAGATGGTTAGCCGCTGCCGCCACCGCCACCCCCGCACTGTGTTCCGACGGCCGCGTCCCAGCAGGAGACGGTCGTTCCGAGCCCGCCTCACAATTGGTCCCGAGTGCGAGCAGCCTTTTGTTCTGGGTGTGATGCTGTACTCTGTGTGCGTGTATGGGTGTGTGTGTGTGTGTATGTCTCTTTGTTTTGCATGTTCAGCTGTGTGATCAGGATGTGGGAACGTTGAGGAAAAGTGCTTCTCCTCCCAGATCATTTGAACACCAGGCACGGCTGCTGTTCCCTACCCGTACATTATTCTGATACTATCACACACAGCAACATGGAGCAGAAAGGTTACATTAGTTTATTCTCTCCAGATTACATCTCATATCTCTTATAAACCAATTTTCTCATAAAACACAGATAATACAAACCAAGGCTTCTTCAAAAAAGGTAGTTAGTATATTATTTATGTGCTGTTATGTTGCTTTGTATATATATATATATATGTATATATATAGTGCCCTCCACAATTGTTGGCACCCCTGGTAAAGATGAGTAAAAAGGTTTATAAAAAGTTCACCTTTTGGTGAATTAGCTTAATCTCACACTGAAAAAATGATCCCTCATCAAGAAATAATTATTTTTAACAAAACCACGTGTGCCACAATTATTGGCACCCCTAGAAATTCTTATGAACAAAATGTAACTGGAGCATTTTTTCCATTCATGTTTTACTTTTTAAAGTTGATCAGAGTGTTTAGGAACTTTCAAGCAGTAATTCACAACTTCCTGTTTCACTGGGGTATAAATATGAGGTGACACAGAGGCCATATTCCCTTATTCATACATCTACATGGGAAAGATAAGAACACACAAATCAAATGAGGGAAAAGTGTGTTGAGCTTCATAAGTCAGGGAATGGCTATAAAAAAATAGCTACTCACCTGAAAATGCCCATATCTACCGTTAGGGCAATACTTAAAAAGTTCAAAGCAACTGGAACTTACAAACTTGCCTGGAAGAGGACCCAAGTTTATTTTGCCCCCACGCACAGTGAGGAGGATGGTAAGAGCGGCAAAAAAATCCCCAAGGATCACTGTTGGAGAATTACAGAGGAAAGTCCACTGGCTGCCGGTCGTGGCCAGGATCAGGTTCAAAGTTCTGGCCCTGGCCTACACTGCAGCCAAAAGGTCAGGCCCCTCCTACCTACAGGACTTAATCCAGCACTACGCTCCTGCTCGACCACTTCGCTCTGCTGCTGCAGGGCGACTTGCACTTCCCCCCCTCCGTGTTAACGGCTCCCACTCATCCCGACTGCGGAGCTTTTCCACCCTAGCTCCCCAGTGGTGGAACGAACTCCCCACTCTGCTGCGCTCAGCTGAAACACTGTCTGTTTTTCGTCGTGGTCTGAAAATGCACTTCTTCAGACTCCACCTCGACTAAAATACCTATATAGGGCCATTCTATAGTACTCGCTTCCTGTTTTTTTTTTGCTTGTTTTCTATTTAACTTGTGTTTTTGGTTATTTTTAGTTCAGAATGTATCGCTGACTGTGTGTACTACTCATGTTCATTACTAGGGATAGCTCCTACGCTGTGAGAAAGTTGTGCTTTGTCGGATTTGCTTTGTAGTCGCGTCAATGACCTTCAATATGCACTTATTGTACGTCGCTTTGGATAAAAGCGCCAAATTATTGTAATGTAAAATGTAATGAAAGTAGCATCTTGGGGTCATCCAGTCTCCAAAACTACCATTAGACGTCACCTCCATGCCAACAAATTATTTGGACGGCATGCCAGAAAAAATCCTTTCCTGTCATTTCACCACAAATGTAAGCGCCTGGAGTTTGCTAAACGCTAATGGAACTTTGACTGGAACCGTGTTCTATGGTCAGATGAAACAAAAATTTAGCTTTTCGGCAACCAACACTCAAGGTGGGTTTGGCGTAAAAAGAAGGATGGCTATACCGAAAATAACCTGATCCCCTCTGTTAGGTATGGTGGAAGTTCCGTGATGTTGTGGGGCTGTTTTTCCTCCAAAGGCCCTGGGAACCTTGTTAGGGTACATGGCATCATGAACTCCATGAAATACCAGGAAATTCTAAATCTGAATCTGGCTGCCTCTGCCAGGAAACTAAAACTGGGTCATCGTTGGATCTTCCAGCAGGACAATGATCCAAAACATACGTCCAAATCAACACAAAAATGGAACACAAAATCATTCTTCTGCCATGGCCATCTCAGTCCCCTGACCTAAACCCCATTTAAAACCTGTGGGCTGAGCTGAAGGGGAGAGTGCACAAGAGGACCTAGGACTCTGGATGATCTGGAGAGATTATGTAAAGAGGAATGGTCTCAGATTCCTTGCTCTGTATTTTCCAACCTTATTAGATGTTACAGGCGACGACTGTGCTCTTTTATTGGCAAAGGGAGGTTGTACAAAGTATAAAATGTAAGGGTGCCAATAATTGTGGCACACGTGGTTTTGTTAAAAATAATTATTTCTTGATGAGGGATTTGTTTTCTCTCAGAATAAATTTACTTCAATTAAAGGTTGGATTTTTCTCATTGGCTTCTTTTGTAGAAGCTGCTCTGACCGGAATAACTTTGTTCTATCCCTGGATTTCCAGATGCACATATTCAAAACAGTGCTGTCTCTGCTCATCTTGATAAACATCAGTTAAAATTAAAGGTGTTATCTTTAGAGCGGTTGTAGGGAGGTTTTTGTTGTGAGATGTGAACTGAATCAGTTTGAAAGAACATTGCAGCTGTCTTGTAATCCTGATGGTGCGTGCGTGCGTGCGTGCGTGCGTGCGTGCGTGCGTGCGTGCGTGCGTGCATGTGCATATGTGAGATGGTATTTTCCTCCACAAACAGTAGCTACTGCTACAGTGAATCTGTCACATGTTCCGAAACAGACTCCAGGCAGCCTCAGCGTCGGCGGCTTCAGTCCGGCTCTTTAAAGCTCCAGAGAGGAGCTGCTCTCACACCCGCGAAGTTTCCCTCAGGTGGAGCTGGAGAGCCGTGCCGTCAGTGCTGTTGAGCTCACACTGTGCCTCTCTATCCTGGCCGGGGGCCCCTGGTCCTGTGTCCTTCAGCAGCATTCTGAGACAGAGCTGTCCCACAATCCTCTCTGCCCACGCACTTTAAATCCCATTCAGTACGCTTACGAAAACGCATGAAAGCGCCTCCCGTTATGCAGGTGAGCAGTTGGCGGGTAGATCTGAGGCCAGCGCTGCTCTGTGAAGTTTTTATTATTTTATATCGTTTTGTTTTTAAAATGCAAACGCGCCCGGGCTTTCAGGTGCGTCCGCAGGGATCCGGGCTTAACCCGCGTCATTTCGTTTAACTGTGCTCTGGGTTGTCATTGTAATCATGAATTAAACAGCGGCTAATGATGCCGGAGCCGGGCTGTCTGATCTCTCCTTTAATTTGGCCTCTGAAGATTTGTGCTTAATCGCGGCCAGCCTTCCCCGGCGCAGGTGCGGGTGTGTAAGCGGCTGTCGCAGCGGCGTCACTTTTAATACCGCAGAGCTGTTCGCTCACGACCCTTCGCTTCACGCAGGACCTGCGAGTTTGACCGCCGTTTAATCAACGCGACGGAGATGACATCACGATCCCATCAGCGCCGAAATGCTCGGTCAGCCTCTTCCCCATTGTCCTTAGGCTTAGATTAGCTCCGCCTCCTTCTGCTTCTCCTCATTCTTATTCTTCTAATGTTTCTTCTCCTGCTCCTCCTCTTTATCCTTCTCCTCCATGCCTTCTAATACTTAGGGCTGTCTTGTCTAAAATCGTCTGCCGCAGATTGGACAGTAATAAACCAAACACAGAGATGCCATTTTTACTTATAATATTACCTGTATGTTTTGAGTTTGTCATACATGTAGGTATTTTTTGGCTGAAAACAAAAACAACTGTCCTGGGGTTAACGCGTATCCAACAGATGTGCTTCCTGTGTCACCTGTAATCCCTCTGCTCACCACCCACTCCTTTCCTACTTTTCTTACATTTAATGAGAGCTGCTATTGACAACCAGGTGTTTTCAATTTGCCCCTGCAACAACATACGCACGCACGCGCGCACATGCATTCACACACATCGGGGGGGAGAAGTGACCTGCTTGTTGAGTCACTGTGTCTGCATGGTCAATTATGCCTTTTAATGGCTTTTTAACTCGATTTCTGTCTGCACACAGATAAGTGGCTAACTCACTTACAGCGCAGTATGAAGTGTCTCTGTTTTCCTCCTGCTTTTTATAATGTCCGAGTCTCCATATGGCGCTGGCTGCCCTCCTACCTGCATGGCTAACATGGCTAACCCTCATCTTTTCTCCTCTCTCCGCAACTCCTGCTGCTTGCTGTCTACTGCCCCTGCCAGGACAAGCCAAAGGTCAGTGTCTGTGTTTGATGCGCGTGCGTGCGTGCTTGTGAGTGTTGCTGCACTCTTCTGCGCGCTTGTGAGTGTTGCTGCACTCTTCTGCGCTGTGTATGTGTGTGTGCTTTATTTTTATTTTTTAAATTTAATCTTCTACCATCTGCTACTGGAGTGATAAGCTCTTTTCCTTTTTAATCTTTAATTGTTTGTTTTTCACCGACAGAAGAAATATGACAGTTTCAATTGGGCAGTAAAGTGATGCATTCTGGTGTGCTTCATGGTTTAATGCAGGGATGTTCAGATGTTTAGCTTTTCCGTTAGTGACCAACTTAGCCACAGAAACCAGGCTGTCATGCTTTAATTGACCATTGAAGTGCTCAGTAAAACCAGCCGGCCCTGCAGCTCTCCTGGTTCAGGTTTGACCACCCCCTGTTCACGACCTTTGACCCCCTGATGCCTCTAACTGGTTACAGGTCTTTCTAGAGACCAAGATGGGGGGGCTGGCTGAACCTATGAGCTGCTTCTACACTGACCCCTTCTCCCTTCCCCTTTCACCTCTGACCCCACATTCAACCTCTGACTACAGCTTCACCTGTCTAATCAGCTGGCCAAACCAAAAACATTCTGGCATTAATGTCCCACAGCTGCCCATTCTGTGACTGCGTGTACAGAGGCAGGAGCTTTCACAGCGGGTACGTGGGCTGGTTCCACCAGTACCTATCGGATTTCCACTGCTGAGGGTCAGATGTCCCTGACCAGGAGAGTGCTGCAATAGCGACAGCATGGGTCAACAGTTGGCAAATGCCATTGGCTGAAGTGGAACCCCTGATAGACTGCAGCATGCCTTAATGAAGGCCACATTTCTGAACCACGTCAGTGCTTCTTGTTTTTAGATCTTCAAATACAATTTTCTGCTTCCTGCAGCGAGTGCCTTGAACTCTGGGGAGGTAAAGCCCAGTTTCATTCAATCTAAAAGACCTCAATTTTAAATCTTTTTTAAATTATTATTATTTTTTTTATTTCTTCCCCATTTTTTTCTCTTCTGGCTCCTTCCCTTTTCTGTTCAAAGACTACCATATTGCCTGAATTACTAAAGCCTTACCCACATAAGCACCCAGTTTTACTTTCAGGTTAACACCCAACGGGCCTGAGACCTTGGGTTACCCTGTCTTCGGATTCACATTGGGCGCTGTCAGTAACAGAGACATCAAAGTTTATAGCCAGTGGCAGAGTCGTTAGGGCGGGCCCTGCACAGTGGGTGAGGGTGGTTCTGCTCAATCCCCAGAGGCCTGGGCCATGACCGAATATGATCCCTTCACCCCTTTGAGGGCACATTTGAGTCAACTTCGTCAAAAAGCTTTTAAGTGGGCGACTTTTTCTCACAAATGGGGGCACTTAAAATCCCCAGATGAAATCCTTATTTCCGGGGTTTTGTTGAGGGGATTCAGGAGCACACTCATCCGACAATTTCCGTACGTAAACCGGAAGTAAAAACTACAACTTGTAGTACAAGACATAGAGCGTATATGCATGTCTATGGTACAACAACGGGACATATTACAAACTACTTCTTCACTAGTTTGGAAAGAGTTCAGGGATCATATTCGGTCATGGCCAAGGTCACGCCCATCCCTGCAATTTTTTCCGACCAGTTACCTAAAAATATAGGTTTACTTAGACAGGACTTACTTAGACTCAGACATTTCACATATTTAAAGTTGGATCCTTGTTCCCTGCACCTCTCTATTTAGAGTTGGAGCTGTGTCCTTCGGAAGCAAAATAGCCCCACCCCCTCCCCCTTCGCCCAGCCGACAATAAAAAGCCATTAAGCCCTGAAGGAATTGAGTTTTATCATAGTCCTTTTGTAGGATATTCCCTAAGGCGGATGTGCAGACACTAACACATATCTATGCACGGCAACATCACATCTCAAGAGAATCCAGAGCTTTTTATATGTGCATTATACAGTAGGTATTCATGCATATGTATGTAAAAGCCTCATGTAAATATGCATATACGTATATGTGTGTGTGTGTGTGTGTGTGTGTGTGTGTGTGTGTGTGTGTACATAGTGTGTGTGTTTATATATATATGTATATACACCGATCAGCCACAACATTAAAACTACTGACAGGTGAAGTGAATAACATTGATTATCTCGTTGTTATTTTGGTTCTGTACTCTAGCACTTTTGAAAGGATATGAGTTTGAAAGGATATAATGATCTCTATGGGAATTGGGAGGTGGGACTAGATTTAGCTGTAAATTACACGGGAATGGTATGGAACACATGGTTGGCTAAATTGCTGTAAGTCATCAAGGGTCTGAGGTATCAAACAAGCCTCAAACCATCACTCTGCTGCCAGATATGCAGTAGATATGGATGGATCACTTTAAGGGTTATTTCAATAGTGATCCGTTGTAAAAAGGCCTGGGATACTCTTCCCCTATTGGGTGTCAGGTGTGTTTTTTCAATCTGTTATTATCCATTCATTTATTTAGTCATTTCTGCAGCACTGTTTCTCCTGACAAATTTCCCTCTTGAACTTTATGGAAAAATGAGTCAGGAGAAACAACCCTTCAAGTGATCCATCCATATCTACTGCATATCTGGCAGCAGAGTGATGGTTTCAGGCTATTTAGGTTCTAACATTATCAATGTCTTGACTGTATTTTTAAAAATCAATTTAATGCTACCTTGGTAAATAAAAGTATACATTTTTTTTCAAAAACATGAAAATGCCTCTGTGATTCTAAACCTTTGAACGGTAGTGTATACATACACACACAGTGGGTTTAAAAAGTATTCAACCCCCTTAGGCTTTTTCATATTTTGTTGTATACAAACATTTGATAAAAAATATTTTTTTTTTTGCTGGTATTCAACATAATCAACTCTACAATGTCAATGTGAAAAGTAAAATTTGTTCCAAATTATTTACAAATATATAACAATATACTTCAATTATTTAAGTATTCAGCCTCCTTGCTTCATTGTACTGTAACAGCCATGCAGGCAAAACCTTGTTCAAAATTGCACATCATAAGTTGCCCAGACGTCATGTTTAGATTGTATTTAATGACTTTGAACAATATTTCTTTTTAAAATGTGTGTTAATACTGTCTTTCATGGTAACAAAGCCAAAATGAGGTCCCTCCGATGAATTCTAATGGCTCTTAATGGGATCTTCGGAAGCACAATGGACATTGCATTACAATACTCAATCACAGTAGTGTGATATTTTTCACCCACGGATGTTATTTGAGACCAGTCCCTGGGGGATGAAAGATAATAAATCATCACGTCTCCATCACTATAATGCCAAAATGTAGAAGGTGCGAATTCATTGACTTTTTTCCATCAGATTCTCCAGTGAAACCAGACAGGAAAAAGTTACTGAACTTGCACCTTCTACATTTTTGCATATAGAGAGGTGATGATTTATATTTTCTTTGAGCCCCCAGGGACTGGTCTTAAAAGCCATCCATGAATGAATAATATCACACGACTGTGTTTGAGTATTGCCATGTAAAGTCCATTGTGCTTCCTAAAATCCCATTAAGAGCCATTAAAATGTATTGAAGGGCCCTGGTCTTGGCATTATTACCATGAAAGACACACATTTTAAAAGAAAATATTGTTCAAAGTCCTTAAATACAATATAAAAATGTGATGTCTGGGCAACTTATGATGTGCAATTTTGAACAAGGTTTTGCCTGCATGGCTGTTACAGTACAATGAAGCAAGGAGGCTGAATACTTAAAGAATTGAATGTTTTCTGTTATATATTTGTAAATAATTTGGAACAAATTTTACTTTTCACATTGACATTGTAGAGTTGATTATGTTGAATACCAGCAAAAAATATATATATATTTTTTTAATCAAATGTTTGTATACAACAAAATATGAAAAAGCCTAAGGGGGTTGAATACTTTTTCAACCCACTGTGTGTGTATGTATACACTACTGTTCAAAAGTTTACAATCACAGAGGCATTTTCATGTTTTTGAAAAAAATGTATACTTTTATTTACCAAGGTAGCATTAAATAGATTTTTAAAAATACAGTCAAGACATTGATAATGTTAGAACCTAAATAGCCTGAAACCATCACTCTGCTGCCAGATATGCAGTAGATATGGATGGATCACTTTAAGGGTTGTTGAATACCAGCAAGCTTTTTATCGAAAGTTTGTACACAACGAAATATGAAAAAGTCTAAGAGGGTTGAATACTTTTTGAACTCACTGTTTATGTATGCGTGTGTATTTATATATTGGTTTGATGGGGGTTTATTTATTCCCTCCGCCCCCAGCATTGAAGGGTATGTTTTCGGTGGTGTGGGTGAGTTTGTTTGTATGTTTGTTTGTTTGTGGGCAGGATTACGTAAAAACTACCAGACCAATTTGTGTGTAGTATAGTATGGGCCAAGGACGAACCCATTACATTTTGGAGCGGATTTGATCAGTGGTTTTCGAAATAAATATAAATATATACGCGTTTACAATGTTTTGCAATGGGGGCGCCGCCATGTTTAGTGATTTTGACCACTAGATGGTGTCAGGCAGTGAGGCAGTGAAACGTGGGCAGCAACTGAAGCCCACGAATAGTTTTTCTATTTTTGTGTAATAATTTTGGCCTTTTCGTTTAGTAAATAGAATATATGCCTTACATTGCCCATTCTTCTAGTCCTCAACTTTAAACTTTAAAGTTTAAAACCCCGGAGCATAAATAGTTTGCTCTTTCAGAAAAACTACATCTAGTCTGCTTGATACAACAGAAACAGCTCTACGTTCGACATTCGAGGTACTTGGAAAATATAAGGTAATAATAACCATATTATTTCTGAAAATCGTAGTATTACGCTACATGTTTCTGTTCACGTGAAGTGGTCCCTTTCTCTGTGTTATTGGTAGCCTAGCCGATTTGGGTAGTTGATGTAACTGACTATTCGTGGGAGTATTCCAGAAAGCGGGTTTAGTGAAAATTTTGAGTTTGCTAACCCTGAGATTAATTCAATTCAATCTCAGGGTTAGCAAACTCAGAGATTCCAGTAAACCCGTTTTCTGACATACCCCCCGATGTGATTGACCAGCGGAGTTCCGGTTAACGGATAGGCTGAAGTTCTTTCACCTATCTAACTAGCATTCTATCTGCCTATTCAAGCCATCATCAATTAACTGATAAGCTTAAATAGGCTAGCTAGTCAGGCAACCTCGCTAGCTAGAAGTAGCGAACTTGGGTGTACTGGCTTAGGAAGGTGACCAAAATAGTAACGTTATTACAACGGCGTTAGCTTCTAGGCTAGCTAGCCACACACCTTGTAGGCTTGTTACGCTTGGTAACGTTAGCCTAACCAGTATTAAATAACTTGAACATGTATTGTTAAAGTGAATCAGAACTCTCATGGTTAACGTAGCCAATGTGGCTGCATTTTTTTTCTGTCTGTTGGTGCTGCAGGGAACTACCAGTGATCAGGCTGGTAGCACCCGTTCAAACTGATTCCCAGTTAATTGTCAAAATGTATCTTCTATTGAGATCTTATTATACTCTAGGCCTACTAAATGATCTCTGATAGCCTACAAAGAAGGACAAATGGATCAAACACCATGCAAGATTACTGCTGTCAGTCCTGTCATATTTAACTAGTTTTCATTTCATTTTGACATGGAAAATATTTACCCATACATACTCTGTCTGCCCATGGTATGAGCTTCCCCTGCAGAGTCAGTAGTAAAAGCACTTCAATAATCCCAACAAATCTTCAAAACTAATTCCAACTGCTTATCAATGTATACCTGATTTTACGGTACATGCATCAACATGCAGCATGGGCGGAGGGATGCGCTCTCCGAGCGACCTTTCTAGTTATTATTATTATCACTATACACCTATTGTTTTACTTTACATTCAAGTTATGATTTAGCCTGCATTTAAGCCTGCATTGTATGCCCATGAATGACTGAAGTCCCGACAATTTTCTCTTGGCTGAACATGTGTCAAGTGTCAACTGCAACGAAGAAGGCTGAATATATAATATTTTTTTATAGTCAAAAAATGCTAAAGTGTGTATTTAGAATAGAGCTTGTCCTCTGATTTTTATTATTGTGAACTATTTATGGGAGTATCAACGATGGGATGTTAGTCACTTTAAACAATAACCAGTGGCGTAGTGCTATTATTTTTTAGCAATTATTATACGATATGAAGCGGTTTTTGACAATTAAAAATAAATGCTGGAGCGGCGCTCTGGTGCGCTGTTATAGCACTAGCCTACACTCCTGACAACAAAGTTGACAATTTTATGGGGAGTAGGCTAACATTTGCAAAATAGTTAATCTCTTTCAAATAGTAGGCTATTTGATAATTTACGTACGCTAAATATTACATATAGCCTATTAGGTTATGTATTCAGCGTTCTTCATTGCAGTTGACACTTCACACATGTTCGTTGCAGTTCACACTTGACAGCGAAATTACCGGGACTACAGTCATTCACACGCGTACAATGCAGATGCGCAAATTACGACGGTAATGCACTGATGGGAGAAGTGCTTATTTTCTCATTTTCTACCAATTGCATTTTATATATAAGAATTAAAAAATGTTGAACACATATTTAGGAAATTACTTGTGGCTTAGAATTTTTAAACAATGAATTAAAAGTAATTTAAAAGGGCTGTTTGCGCTCATTGTTAAACGGCCCAAAAATCACCTTCCTGTTGGCAAAGGCGTCAACAATCGACGATCGTCTCATCAATCATCGATGCACAACGTCATCGTAGATCGGCACAACCCTCGTGTGTGTGTGTGTGTGTGTGTGTGTGTGTGTGTGTGTGTGTGTGTGTGGTGAAGTGAGGTATGCGTGTGTGTGGATGAAGTGAGGTCTGTGTGTGTGGTGAGGTGTGCACTTTGTGTGTGTGTGTGTGCGCGCGCGCGAGAGGTATGTGTGTGTGGTGAGGTGTGCGCTTGCGCGCGTGTGTGTGTGTGGTGAAGTGAGGTGTGCGCTTGTGCGTGCGTGTGTGGTGAGGTGTGTGTGTGTGTGTGGTGAGGTGTGCGTGCGTGTGTGGTGAGGTGAGGTTTGTGTGTGTGCATGTGGTGTGTCTGCGTGTGGTGAGGTTTGTGTGTGTGCACGTGGTGAGGTGTGTGTGGTGTGTGTGTGTGTGTGTGTGTGTGTGGTGAGGTGTGTGTGTGCGTGTCGTGTGTGTGTGTGTGTGGTGTGTGTGTGCATGTGGTGAGGTGTGCGCTTGTGTGTGTGTGTGTGCATGTGGTGAGGTGTGTGTGTGTGGTGAGGTGAGGTGTGTGTGTGTGTGTGTGTGTGTGGTGAGGTGAGGTGTGTGTGCATGTGGTGTGGTGTGTGTGTGTGTGTGGTGTGTGTGTGTGCATGTGGTGAGGTGTGCGCTTGTGTGTGTGTGTGTGTGTGTGTGGGTGTGGTTAGGTGAAATGCAGGCCGGGCATAGCCCTTCTCTTCCCTTGTGTGGCATGCTGCTGCGATAGACCTCGCTCTGCACGTTCCTGTCGTCTTAAATTACAAGTCAAGGAGAAGAGCAGAGACCTGTGCTGCATTTCGATCTGCAGCCGTTTCCAAGGCGATCTGATTATCTGTGCTGAATGCACAATGCATAAATGTCACATCACTCCTGGCGCCATAACTACCCCATCTCCTGCCGTGTGGTCCCCTCTTCAGCGGAGTCCAGAGGGCGAGAGGGTCGTTTGGGTAATTATCAGACCGCCCGCAGGCTTTTCATAAGCACATTATTCTTCTTGCATGTTCCCTGTGTTTTGAATAATCCTCTTTCATAAGCAGTAGTATTGATTGCAAGAACCCTGCTGAATCCACTTTGTTATTCAGAGCTTCTGAGTTTGTTTTTTTGTCATAATTGCAAGAAGAAGAAAAAAAAACCTCAAATCCTCACGACCCTCAGGACGAGCAGCTTCTGGCTCAGATCCGTAACTTTGTTTAAACCGCCACTTCAGCGTCGAGCTGCACCGGCCGTGCTGGTGCCATTTTAAGGCCCACCCCCAGCGCCGGATAAGCGCCAAAAATAAGACTACTGAGAGGCTGGCAGAGAGCATATCCTAATCGAAGCCGGCAAACGATCAAGCGACTGATAAGCTGACACTGGTAAATGAGAAGCCGGTAAATACAAATCCAGTGGGTTGCCAGGCTTGGCACGTGTTACCAGCCTCGGCCAATCAATAGCCGGCAACCCATTTACCAGCGCCGGCTTATCAGTCGGTAGATCGTTTGCCGGCTTCGATTAGCATATACGCTCCACTGGTCAGTAGTCTTATTTCTGGCACGATACACCCCCAGCCCCCACCCGTATGTAAAACCAGTATTCTGCCTGACTCATGGATGTACTCTGTGTTTTTGTGTCAACCAGTTAAGGCAGTAATTTTCTTAACAGCTGTAAGTAAGTTAAAAGTTGTAAGTTGTAAGTATGGTCTCTTAAGGCTGTGCACAACTTGACTATTTCATCTTAACCCCTCTAAAGCAGGCTTTCCCCTGGTCCAATACAGTAAGTCAGTCAGCACTGGTGTGTACAGCTGTTTAGAAAATGAAGCCAAAATAATTGGTTGCAAAAATAAAATGGACAGACTGGCCTTCTAGGACAAGGCAAAAACAATCGGTTCAACCCTCCAATCCATTCATATATTTTTTATTTTTTTGCAACAATGTTCTTTGCCAGACACTGACTACCAGCATACCAGTTCTGAATTTACCGGCCCTAGTTGTGATTCATCACATGAAATCATTGACAGGGGATCAACTGGGCTCCTCCTTTCAATTTGGGGCAGGCTTATCTTCAAAAACAGTGCTTTTATGACCCGGCTTTATACCCCCAGAGGATATAGAAAAGCCTATCAAGCGCGGTTACATTTTAACCAATCGGC
The DNA here is from genome assembly GCA_029718625.1 of Synaphobranchus kaupii. NCBI lineage: Eukaryota > Metazoa > Chordata > Actinopteri > Anguilliformes > Synaphobranchidae > Synaphobranchus > Synaphobranchus kaupii. The sequence goes on from CM056384.1 coordinate 41,196,310, forward strand.
AGTGCTTTCTTTAGTGGGCTGCCAATTGGAAGTAATCCTGAATCTGCCACCCTAGCTCTTGCATTTAGAAATGATGGTTTAAAGTGAAATGTTCTTATTGTCCTGTTTTATAAATGTATGCAGACTGTTACATGAGAAAACATTCTATTGCAGTCCGTTTTCAGTAGTCTGGTCATGCCTCACTTCAGTGCTGCTCATATGTGGATTCTTCAACCTTCATTTGAATACGCTATTGCTATTGTGCTAGTGGAGGCGAAAGACAAGATTCCCACATTACTTCAGCTGTTGAGCAAGGAGAAATAGTTTTACCGTTGGAGGGGATGGGATAGAATGTCAGTGCAAAGCACCGTTATGGGCGATAAGTATGGCAGGGATATAGGGTGTACAGAAACGTGTGCTCATGCACACACACACAAAATAGGCCTCTAATTTAAAAAGCTTCGCAGATGGAATTCAGAACAGCGATCCACCGAGGACAAAATAATACTTGTCGCCAATTCATTTGGAGCCCCGGCATCAAAGTAGAATCGGATAAGTGATGTAAATGAAATGGCGTTTGAATCAGACCCGCAATTTAGAACTTGAAGAAAAGTGGCCTTTGACGAGGTTGTCTGACAGAAGTTGGAAGTCAAGAGGGTGCGCATCTAACAGCCGCTTTAGTTAATTAAAAGGTCATTGTGAGACTCTAACACTTTAAAGATTGGGTCTTCCCATTTAAGTGTCTCTGTCTCTCCCTCTCTCGACAGTTTAAAGATCCGTATTCATGTTTTAAAGCTAGATTGATCTGTCTTTAACTTCCCGGAAGATCGCATTAAAGTCCGTCGGATAATAAGACCGGAACGTGGAAAGGAAAGTTGGCGGTAATTGAAATCTAACCAAAGAGTCTGAGTTTTTTTTCTAATTAGTTAGCCGCGCTAACGCGAGGAGACGGCCCCCTCCGGCCGTGACGGACGCAGGGGCCAAACGAGGCGCCTCTCTGTTGGAAACGGCAGAACTCTAGTTAGGGAAGTGTGTACTGTGTGACGCGTGAGTGAGGAGTGCAGAAACGCACAAAGCCATCTGTTTACATTTACAGCGTTCAGACATTTATTAAAAGAAATATTCAAAGGGCACAGCGAGAAATATCAGGCGCAGCAGGAAGCTACAAGCAAATGTTAGAGTTGGCGTGAGCAGAATCGGCAAGCACTCGGGCCTGCGCTGTGGTCGGGCAGGCCAGGCGGAATACCAAGTCACTTTTCCCATACCCATAGCATGTACGTTTAACACGTGTATGTCCATAGATGCTGGCATACAGTCTCTCTCTCTCTCTCACACACACACACACACACACAGGCAAGAAAGAGCACACACATATATACTCGCACAATAACACAAGTGGATGCACATGCACACATCCGTGCGTATATATATACACACACACACACACACACACACACACACACACACACACACACACAACACAGAGTTTTATTTATTGCAATCATTCCCCTGCAGGGCCAATGAATGTAAGGCTTTTCCCAGGTTCAGGTTGTGATACACCATTAATCAGAATGCCTGTACACAAAGCCGTAAGGTTGCTGCTGGGTAGAAAACACACTTCCATTATTCTGGCCAGATGCTCACATTTCCTATAAACAGACGTCCGATATGCCAATAATGTTCAGTCCGGGGCTGTGTGCAACTCTATTTAGTAAAGGGGGGTTGGATTTATCCTTTAAAATAAAAAAAATAAAAAAGCTCTCCAGTGTCCGGACCGGATCACGCCCGTAGAGTACTTCAAGTGTTTCAAAGGCTTCAAAAGCCAGTGCGTAGTTTGAGAGGTCAGCCATACTAATGCACCTGTCCTACTGTCCTCTCTGTTGCTGTGATCTCATCATCTAGCTTTCTAGATTAAGATTAGGAAGTATAACTTCAGCTTTATAATAATGTAAATCAATCATATCAATCAAGACTTCAGTTTGCCTAACATTGTAGTTTGCAGCAGAGGCTTCACTTTTTTTTTTAGCTCACTTTAACTAGCTAGCCAGCTGAGGCTGAATATTTGCGGTCTACCCTCCGTTGCTTGCTAATGTTAGCCTGCTAAGATGTCAAAACTGCAAAAACTTGAACTTTGCTCGTTGATTCAATAAGATATGGACGAGTTTGAACATTATGGTCACTGTTTTTAGCGAACTATACAGTATGTGTGTGACAGTGTTGATGGCGTCCGGCTAGCTATTTAATGATAGCAGTTATACTTTGTTAACTTGCAGAACAAGCTAGTAGTAAACTAGGACCTTATCTAATATTTAACACATCGAGAACACGGGAAACTTTACTGGATGTTACATTATTGTAGCTTCATGCCATTTCGTGCTATTGGGAAATAATTTGAGAAACTCAATGTGCCCTATTTGAGATGACTGTACCTTGAAGAATCCACATGAAATATCCACACAGTGAGAACACTGGGAGTGTTTCTACCCAGAGCAAATTTTGCTTGGTTTGTGACATGGAGCTGATTTGTTGTATAGTGCAGTGTAGTGTGGCGCGAGTGGTAAAAGTGTAGAAACTGTATGGGGAGGGGCTTATGAGTTCAGCTCTCTCCCGGCCCTTTGTTCTGTCTGGATTATGGTATGCAGAGAGAGCTCATTTAAGGCACCTACGGATCAAGGCAGAGAAGAGTTTGCTGGGCCTTTTCATTAAATACCATGATTTTTTATTATTTTCTCGTTGACTGGGGACAGTGGAATGGTCTGGCTTCCAGTTTCACGGTATACGCCGCTTTTTAAAATGGACGGTACTCAACCCAATATTATGATTATTATTAATAATGATATTGAAATAATAATAACATTCATAATAATAATGAAATTAACAACAATAATAATAATAATTATTAAATATTATTATCATGATTATTTTTTATAATAATATTATTACATGAAATGGCATTCCATTATTCCACAGGCCACGTGAAATGCTTCCACTGTCACCACTATTATCTATTGGGTGTTGATCAGACAGCCAATCAGCAGCAAGGCCGCCCATGTGAATGACTAAAACACATCACATGGTCATGTGGAAGCTGTACTAGCTTGCTGCTGACGAAAAGGCAATCCGCATGGTGGCAATGGTCGTTACTGCATGCAATCATTTTTGTTGCGGTATATCGCCCAGCCCCAGTGCTGTCTTTATATTGGACACATTTCTGGCAATGGGGTTTTTGTCAATATAATGAGTTATATTGTTGAGTTAAACTTGAAGGAAATTCTCTGGAAAGCATGTTCCCAGACGTGTAGCGATCCACAGTACATTTTCAGAATTTCGAAGTTAGAAAAAGCACCTGCAGGGGTTTAAATTAAATAGTTTTACCGGCAGAAGCTTTGAGATATAAGGCTTTAATGTTTCCCAATCCCAAATAACAACCATTGTTTTCTCTGATGCCTATATGCATATTGTTCAAAACGAGATTAGCGTGCGAGTGTGTGTGCATCCTCTTCAGGGACATCCGTAGCAGCTGAAAGCAGAGTGGCTGGAGTATTCCAGGGTCACAGAGCTGTGCTGTTCCCCCTTAAATCAATACGAGTCATCTCTTTTTGGACTTGCGCTCGATCCTGTTATCAAAAAAAAAGTGCTCCGTGGAGCTCCCAAGGTCGATGTGGGAGTGACTCACTGGCGGTTTGTTTTCTCTCTCCAAGCAGACCTGGGGCACGGCCCGCTGCGGATCTCTTGGGGGGGGCCTGCGAATGTCCTGCAGGCCCAAATCAACAACATCACAGAGTAGACATGTTCAGCGAACGAAGGGTTTTCTTCTCAGACGTGTTTCGCTGAGCAGTAATGTGCAAAGTTTTTGGAGGGGGTTGGGTTCGTATTATAGGTGCTTATCGTACCAAATTATGGGCAGTTTTCCACAAGAAAGGGCAGTGGTCTTGTTATCGGTTTTCAAAATGGCCCTTTTTAAGAAAATTATATTATAATATGCGTTGTGTAGATTGTGTCAAGTTTAATGTACAGTCAAGCCAGAAAGTCTGCACACCCCTTTCACCTTCTCCATGTTTTATTATGTTAGACATATTCTACAATAGATTGAGTTCATTTTTTGTCTCAAAATTCTACACAAAATAGCCCATAATGACAAAGTGAAAACAGGTTTTTAGACATTTGTGCTAATTTATTAAAAATCTAAATGAAAAATATCATATGTACACAAGTGTGCACCCAAAAGTGAGCTGAGGTGCATTTTGGTTCCACTGATACTGCTTGAGACCTTTCTACAACTTAATTGGAGTCCACCTGTGGTAACTTCAATTGATTGGACATGATTGGGGATTGCCAACACCTGCCTATATAAGGTCCCACAGTTGACAGTGCATGTCAGAGCAAACTCCAAGCCATGGGGTCAAAGGAATTATCTGCAGACCTCAGAAACAGGATTGTGTCAAGGCATAGATCTGGAGAAGGGTATGGAAAAATCTCTGCAGCTTTACAGGTCCCAAAGAGCACAGTGACCACCATCATTCGTAAATGGAAGAAGTTTGGAACCACCAAGAATCTTCCTAGACCTGGCCGGTGGCCAATGAAGCATGGCGGTGGCAGCATCATGATGTGGGGATGTTTTTCAGCAGCGGGAACGGGGCGACTAGTCCTGATAGAGGGAAAGATGAATGCAGCTAAGTACACCGAGATCCTTGAAGAAAACCTGCTCCAGAGCGCTCTGGACCTCAGACTGGGGAGAAGGTTTACCTTCCAACATGACAACGACCCGAAGCACACAGCCAAGAGAACAAAGGAGTGGCTTCGGAAAAAGTCTGTGCATGTCCTTGAGTGGCCCAGCCAGAGCCCAGACCTGAATCCAATTGAACATCTGTGGAAAGAGCTGAAAATGGCTGTGTACCGACGCTCCCCATCCAACCTGACGGAGCTTGCAAGGATATGCCAAGAGGAATGGGCAAAAATGTCCAGAATCAAGTGTGCCAAGCTCGTAGCTTCTTTCCTAAGACGCCTTGAAGCTGTAATCGCTGCCAAAGGTGCAGCAACCAAGTATTAGGCTAAGGGTGTGTACAGATATGTAACCCCTAAATAACCTATTTTTGTCAGTAAAATAAAATTGCATATTTTCTAAAAACCTGTTTTCACTTCGTCATTATTGGCTATTGTGTGTAGGTGTTTGAGGCAAAAAATGAACTCAATCTATTGTAGTATAAGTCTGTAACGTAATAAAACGTGGAGAAGGTGAAAGGGGTGTGCAGACTTTCCGCTTGACTGTATGGGTGCTGTAATGCAGTGGGCTTTTGGTAGGTTTCATTCCCTATTTAACTGGCACTGTCAATTCACAGGATTATCAATTTCGTAAAAGACCCAAAACTGTTCTTATCCTGTCACTGGCCATTTGGTTGACTGAAGTGAAAGTCAGTAAGTGCAGGCGAGTCTCATAGATTTATGCTTGTATTCATAATTTTCTAGAGAGATGGCAGTTAAAAAATACCAGGGAAAATTAAGCTAGCAGAGGGTAAAAACAACACTTCAGAAGTTGGGAAAAGTGCTGCGATCCCCTCTTGTCTCAGGAGAACCACTTAAAGATAATTTGTGTCAATAAGTAAAGAGCAGCTGGGAGGTTCAGCAAAACAATTTAATGCGTTTGGTGCCAGTGGGCTGACCGGGAGAAAAAAACCAGGGGCTGAGCATTAAAGATGCGTCTGTCTGTCTATCTGTCTATCTATCTGTCTATCTATATCTATCTATCTATCTATCTATCTATCTATCTATCTATCTATCTATCTATCTGTCTATCTATCTCTCTATCTCTCTATCTCTCTATCTCTCTATCTCTCTATCTCTCTATCTCTCTATCTCTCTATCTCTCTATCTCTCTATCTATCTATCTATCTATCTATCTATCTATCTATATCTATCTATCTATCTAATCTAATCTTCCCTCTTTTTTTCTTTCTCTTTTTCGGTCTCTTTCTCTCCTTCTCTCTCACTCTTTCTCTCTTTCTCTCACGTGTGTGCGGGCCAGACGGCCTGGATCTGATGCGTTTATAAACAAGGCCAGGCCCCGTTTGTGAGTGGAAGAACACCACATTGATGCAGTTATTGGGAGTCTTGTGTGCTGATGAGACTGTCCATGCACAGTTTCCAAAGGACCCCCCCCCCTACATTTTTGTTGGGGGTTATATTTTGTTTGCTTTGCACATTTTTTTTTGCGCCTGCCCCCGTGTAACCCCCAGTTCCCTACCCCCGTTCAGGAAATGGAGGAATCCTTCACTACTTCACTTGTTTATCTGTGCTTTACTGCAGATATAGAGGGACGGATACTGGAACTGTGACTTTTTAGCGTGCGTTAGCACGTGTTAGCATGAGCAAAAAATGCGTACGAATTCCCACATTAGACATCCCACTTAACCATGACATTTAATTTCACCCAGGGAAGGCCGGATAATGGAATTGTTTATTAGGTGGCACCACTAAGATGGATTTCTCGCACACAAGGTTGGGGCCCTTCCTCCTTTTTAATCCCGGTAGCCTTTAAATTGGATGCTGTTGAACAGGGCTGTGGTTTTATTTCCCTTTGGCTTAGCGGATGTGGTGCTGCATCAGTAATGCCACATCACGGAGTAAGAAAAAGGGCACGTAATCATTCCGGGTGCAAAGGTCCCTCTCCCGTCTTTGTCCTCAAAAAAAAAAAACAGGAACTCCTTGAATTTTGTTCTGGCTTTAGCGCTCAAGGCTGAATTCAAAACTGTGTACCCAAAGACCTGGGTGAAACTAGGTAATCGTACACACTCGCATACGGTCGGCAGTACCACCCTCTGCTGTAGTACTGCCCCTCTGATTTGGCCTGAACCCCCTAGTGGCAGACCGCTGTTATTGCGCCACGACCCACAGAGCATTACATCATATTACATCAATTTAGGGAACGCTCTTATCCAGAACGCATAAAGTCAAATGCCTAAGTGCATTCAAATGGGTTAATAAGAGAGGCAGCAGCACTACAGAGCAGGACCATTAACACACTTTGGGCAGGCGGCAGTGAAAGCAGGAAGTACTACAATCAGCCACACTGGACTACATTTACATGCACAATAATATTCCAATGTTAACCCGAATACCCAAGTATTCAGATCATGACACGGGTCATGTTATCACCTTATACAGACAACCATAACCTGAATAAAACGGTATAGTATATCTTAGCAGAGTAACCAGTATAAGACATATTGTCCTATACCAGAGATTTAGGGTTGGCAAATTCAAGGAATTTCTTGATCGATAGTCCGTTAATCACCCCTAACCAGGATATTCCACTGTAAACAAATGTCGTCACTTTTCCGGAATGCATCTACCCAGCAATATACTTGGGTCATTTTTTTTTTTTGTCATGGAATCCTGAGTCATTATAGGCTCGCTAACTTCTTGTTTTGGCCAACCCAAAAAGCTTCTGTTTTTCTCTCTCGGTTATGAAGATTATGAGTATGTCGTTTATGTACAGAAGAAAGCTCTACCACAGGGATGTTGTTTAAAAAAAAAAAAAAAAAGCTTCTGAGAGTATAATGAGAATGAATGTTCACAGTAAACCAAGCTCAAAAAACACCACCATATAATGCAAAAGTGAACATTTTTCCCCAAACGGAGTTGTCCTTTAAAGGGCTTATTTGGGATGCTGTGGAGGCCATGTTTACAGGAATATCAATGGCCGTTGTATTTCTTGGAGTACATAAACGGCGTATTCGGAATGTGACCGTAGCCGGAATAAGGACTGTTATCCGGATTTCTGTGTGCGTGTATACATACTCACGGTCCAGGTGAACATGTTCAGCTAGCCTGATGCAGCGTGCTCCAGGCTCAGTGAGGGGGTAGGCCTCGTGTGTGTGTGTGCGTGTGCGTGTGCGCGCGTGTGTGTGTGTGTGTGTGTGTGAGAAAGGCAGTACAGATGGCATTTTGGGGCTCATTAATATGTAGGGGACGTGCCTCGTCGGTCTGTGTGAAGGGTCACCTCTGTTCCGCACCTGTCTGGCAGCGTACAGGCCTGGCTCGTGGAAAGTACTGGAAGGCCTGTTGATTAAGGTTAAACGGATGCAGTAACGAAATGTAGAAAATGTTGCCGCACCTTTAACATGGTGCCAAAAAAAAACACAAGTTTTAATGAATCTTTTGGGTAATGGCTTGTGGCCAACTTTCAGCCAGTCATTTTTCTTATATTTCACACTTTATTAGTGTCATTTACAGGGAAAAAAAAAGAATTATTGTTTTTCATTTTCATAAAAATATCACCTATGAAAGTGTAATTCAGTAGTTCAGCCCTATGTGCAAGTCTTTATCTACACTACTCACAAAAAGTTAGGGATATTCGGCTTTCGGGTGAAATTTCAGGATGAACCTAAAATGCACTATAACCTTTACAGGTGAAATTAATTTGACCTTCTCTAAACTTTTGAATGCACATGTCCAACTATTCAATGTTCCAGTACTTTTTGCACAACTTGCTGTTCTCTAACAAGGAGCTGAACGGCAAAATTCACAACAGGTGTTTGATCCATGAATCGACCAATAAATGTCCTGGTTCAATTAGAATTAGTATTTAAACAGTCCTCTTCATCATGCTGTTCACATTTTGACATCATGAGACCAAGACGACACCTAACAATCGATCAACCTCGCCATTGCGAGGCTTCAAACAGGATGTTCTCAGAGGGAAGTGGCCACTGAGCTTAGAGTGTCACAGAGTGTCATCAGCAGGTTGCAACAGAGATACAGAGAGACTGGAAGAGTCACAGAAAGGCATAGAAGTGGACGTCCTTTGGCCACATCCCACACTGATGACCGCTTCATTGTGAACAGTGCCCTGCGGAACCGGATGATGAATGCCACTCAACTCCAGGCACATTTAAGGGAGGTGAGAGGCACCCAAGTGTCACGTCAAACCATTCGAAACCGTTTACATCAGCGTGGTCTGCGTGCTAGACGACCTGCAAGGGTACCTGACCACACCACCAGGCACAGGCGTCATCGTCTTGCATGGGCCAGGGAGCATTTACGCTGGACGAGGGGACCAGTGGGCCTCAGTGCTGTTCTCTGATGAAAGTCGATTCACGTTGAGCAGAAATGATGGCCGCCAACGATGTTGGGGACGTCAAGGAGAGCGCTATGCATCAGCCACTGTTGTCACCAGACGACCCTTTGGTGGTGGCGGTGTTACAGTGTGGGCAGGTGTGTCTAGTCAATACAGAACTGCCCTACACTTTGTGAATGGTACAGTGACAAGCCCATACTACCTGAATAACATCATTAATCCAGTCATTGTGCCCCTGCATGAACAACACAGGCCTAATTTCATCTTCATGGACGACAATGCTCCAGCTCATCGAGGTCGCATCATTAGGGAAAGGCTGCTGGAGACTGAGGTACCTCAAATGGAGTGGCCTGCATTTTCTCCAGACCTGAATCCCATAGAAAACCTATGGGATCAGCTGACTCACCGTGTAGAGGCTCGTAACTCTGTACCCCAGAACCTCAATGACCTGAGGGCCGCCCTTCAAGAAGAGTGGGATGCCATGCCTCAGCAGACAATAAGTCGACTTGTGAACAGCATGAGACGTCGTTGTCAAGTTGTAATTGATGCTCAAGGGCACATGACAAGTTATTGAGACATTGACATTTTTGTTGTGGTATACCCACCACTGTTGTTGGCTTTTGTTTCAATAAATTGTTTGAGATGAGGAAATCACCATTGCATGCTTCTACTTAAATGCCCTACTTTCATGATACGTATAATATCACTGTAGCGTGAACTTACAATTTCCATAAATTTCACCCGAAAGCCAAATATCCCTAACTTTTTGTGAGTAGTGTATATTGTCAGCATTGTAAAAAAAATAAAAATAAACCTTGTCTCCAAAAAGGCAACAAGAAAACACTACATTAGAACAGTTTTAGTCAAGGCATTTGAGTGAACTTTATTTGCCATTGACCGCCAGAACATTGACAGTATATAAGTCATGGTGCAAGCTTTTTATTTATGTATCAACATCAAAACTAGAAAATAATTGAGAATTTTTATTTTTTTTATTTTTTTCCCATGACGCTAAATTATCTGGAGATTTGGAGACTGCATTTGTATCTAAGGGGATTGGCACACACACTGCTTTTTTGTGTGCATTTATGAACCCCGCTATTTTACAGGCACATGGCTGCTTGGGTCTGTGGCAGACCAAACGAGCTCGTACGAATCGGCAAGGCCCTACTGAGTCGGACGGCAGGGGTTTACTGTGAGGTTTCCACTGTGCGTCTGCGGTCTCATCCCCCGTCTCCTCCCACTGCTTCATCAGAATGAAAGGCAAACACATCGAGGGTATTATTAGCACCTTTAGTGCTCTCTGCCTGCACGTTTGCATTTATAAGACCTGCACATAATGGATCTTACCATATTCATTATATCTGGGGAGAGACGAGTACTTCAGCTCCTGTACAATGTGTGCTTCGGGAGGGGAGAGATAGGTAGAGCGAGCTAGAGAGAGAGAGAGATCAAATAGAAGAGATGCGTTCTCCCACCCTTGATCTGTTCCCCCGTCTATGTGTGTTTCCGAGACTGTTTTTATTTTCTACACACGTGCTATTCAGGTCAGATAACTAAATCAGCGTCCGTCCTCCGGAGCCCTTTACGCCCCATCAAAGGAGCAGAAGGAGAGAGCGGTGCGTTTTTAATCAGCCAGGTTTCCTAACCTCGACGAAGACCGTCGAGTTTCAGACGCGGAGCAGAGCTCGAGGCCTGAACGGGGTAGTTCACAAATCTGGAGGCTTTTTTAACATTTCAGTTTTGGTGTATGTTTTGTATTGGCTCAGACAGGTTGCGAGTGCAATGAAGGATACTTTAGATACAGAGGTTTCTGGAGACAGTGAGAGATATAAGGGCATTCAGGGGCTCGTGGCCTAAAGCAAGAACTTCAAAATAACTGTACAGCAGCTTGTACAGCAATGTTATGCCTCCAGGGTTTGTGCCTGTGTATATTACCTAGTTATTCTTCCAAAAAAAAATTAAGTTTGATATTATTTTTGTTTGGATCGATTTCCTAGGGCGCATGCCACCTGTGTTCAAGGAAATTGTGGGACGGCTTCCTATATCAACTTTACCACACTGGTCCTGGGGAGTGAAGAGCTTGCACTGCTTGAGTTTATAGTGCTGAATAAACATTATGAAATGAATCTGTACATATGTACAGCCTGTGCTTTAAACCACATAACCCCCGAACGCCCTGACACCTGCCGTTGTAAAGCCGGCAGGTCGTGAGAAAATTCTGTACGCGTCTAAAATATCTTGCTCCGTACACAAAGACTGTCTGGGGCAATTGAAAAACATACACTAAAACTGAAATTATAATTTTTTTTTAAACTCCAGAAAGTGAACTATGCCTTTAAAACTGGTGGTGAATTAGTTATTTATATATTTATTTGTTGGTCTGTTTCACTCCGGCTGGTAGATTAGACGGCAAGGCTAGAATGCGGCGTATGTGCCTGAGGAATAAAATGTTTGCGACCTGTCAAGGCAGCTCTGTGATGTCAGGGCTCCTCTGAAGCGGCAGTGTTTTTTCGGCAGGGGAGGGATTGTGGGTAGAAAAAGCCATTCGGCTGTTGTTCTGAGGGACGAACGTCCGCTGAAAGCGCAATCAGTTTCCCTTTCTCTTCACGCCTCTATTCAGTCATTACACTCCTGTATATCCGAGTCCTGTACCAATGTGTGCCTGCCAGCATACCTTGATTGTACCTTTGCCAGAAGCAAACCTTTCAAATGAGGATAAATGAAATCAATTTCTCTTTTGCTTCCTAATACTTGCCAATCAGCTTGCCAGGAAAGGAGACTGTAATTGCGGGGGGGAAATTCAAAAAACTTAGAAGAAGGGAGGAAAAAAAAAAAAGTCTAAATAAGTATGCCAGTAGCTAGTTCTGCTTTGGCTCGCCTTGGTTGGTTGTTTCCCTATTTTGAATAGCCAAACAAACTAAGTAAAATAAGTAAACTCTACTAAGCCACTGCTTGTTTTCTCTCCGCAGTTTGCAGTGTGCAGCCATTGCACTGGGTGTCTTGCGCAGCTGGTACTGGCAGTCTGTTGTAGTGTGGTTGGCCAGAGGAGGCGCTGTTACAGACTGCTGTGACGCATTACGCATTACCTGATTCATTCAGCATTGAAACAGCCATGGCTCTACCCCACTGCATTGCAAGGGGTATCAGCCTGGTTCCAGCTATACAGTGGGAATAGGGTAAAAATGAACCAGCCTGCTTCTGCTCCACACTGGAAATGCGTTTGCGTTTCGCCCTGACGTTGAAAACTTGGCTGAGAGAGAAGGAGAGGGAGAAAGAGCAACATAGTTATTTCTCTATTAATCTGTTTGTCAAATGTAACCCTAAACCAATACTAAGCTGTGTAGCTGGTGCTGCCTCCCCATAAGAAGCAGCGTAGAGGTTTCAGGCTTTTTTACTGGGCAGGGGGTCAGGGTCCTCTGCTGTCTACCCAGCTGCCACCCCCCCCCCCCCCCCCCCCCCCCCCCCCTCCAGAGGGGCTCCAATCCTGGGCAGAAAGGGGCGGGTTCCGGCCTCCACTCCGGTGCAAAGGCTGAGAATCATCCTGCAATTAAGTGTGAAGGGGTAAAACCAGTCCCTCGCTCTGATAGTCTGAAAAGAAAGTAATTATACGGTAAGCATCTTCACCCAAAGCTGCATGGGTTTGTACCGCGGTTACGGCTTATGGTTACGGCTTGCGGTTACGCGACTCTTCTTCTTTTTGGCATTGACACGAAAACAAGAACTTGGGCCGAATCCCAAGGTTTAGAATGCAGAATTTGAGGGCATAAACACAGTGCACGGCGCTGGACTTCTCTTACAGACAGCCCTTTCTATGATTGCTACCGATTAAGCATGGCCGTGCCCCGATATCTTTCTAAAAAACAAGTTGGTTACTGCTGCTTTAAGACGGAGTCATCCTCAGTACATGTTATTTTGTTCTTTCTTTTCACCAAAAGCAAAATTGCGAAAACAACCTACAAAGGAGACTGAGGGGGGGAATAAAGCCTAACGGCGGGTTTCTCATAAGTCCGCCATTTGTTTCTGTAAAGAACTACCTGGCAGCCACAATTACTTAAATCCCGTGAACTTGTCGACGGCTCCAGATCAATGCAACCTATTAAAAGAAACCAGGGAGAGGCTGCCTTTTCATGTTAATGACATATTGGAAAAGATAATTAGCCTTATTTACATAAAGTAACAGTGGCCTGTCAGGGATAGAGGGGACAGGAGAGGAGAGCGGGACAAAGGCAGATGATCAAGGAGCAAAACTGCTCTCATGTTGAGGTAAAAAGCCTCTGGGGAAGAGGAAAGAGAGAGGGAGAAAAAAAAAACCCAGCTGCAACATCAAAGCTGACAAAACGTCAAATTTTTCAATGTCAGTGTACACGCGTACAGTATACACACAGCTGCTTTAATGGGGTAAAAAGTATTAAAAGCCGCCTTTGGATACAAAGGATGGGTCTCGTCTCGACAGCGTGCGGAGAAAGCGCTTTGTCTTGTTCAACACTTCGGGGGCGTATTTGTAATTGTACAGAAACACCTGAGCTGCTTCCATAAATGCAGGCCGGCTGCATGGCTTAAAGACACAGGCTTCTCTGATGTCCCCAAACAAATGTGTGATTTGAGTCGCCATTTTGTCTGTCACAGCTGGAGATCGACTACTTCTGGTGGGGAAGTTCTCTGAACAGCATTCAAATCGTAATCTGGACATACACCGATTGCACACATTGTAAAGTAAATTCCTTACACAAACGCAGATTACACACATTGTAAGGTATACCTCACACAAACAGAATACACACATTGTATGGTATATTCTTCAGATAAAAGCATATCTCAGTGCATTTACGGTATGTTTGTTACACAATGCCAATTACTGCACATATCTTGGAACTCTGTGGTATATTCTTGCAGCAAACTATTGGGCAAAATTCTCACGCAAAACAAGAAATAATGCAGGGAGTCCAGCCTAGGTGTTGCCTTGTTACTTTTGGCTCTTCAGTGTTTTAATGAGGATGTGAACACGATGAATGTATCTGGCCTCATCAGTGCGGATCCTCCAGCTCCATGTGGAGATGGCAGGAGAGCTCTTCAGCCCACTCTCGTTAGACTGTGGAGTGGCGGTGTGGCTGTTTTTTAATGAAAGGAAACAAGATAATTCAGCCAGCATGTCCAATTCTTTGTATTTATTTATTTATTTGCCTTTCGGTCACTGTCATTTTCACACACCGCAGGAAGAAAACCGGTGGACTGAGAGAGAGAGAGAGACCCTCATGGCCATTTCCTGATGGAGTGCTTAGAAATACAATGAATTCCCTCCCCAAAGCTTTTAAGCTACTTTGCCCTTTTTTGTGGAAAACAACGGGCTGAATCTGAGGCTGGTCTTTTCAGGAAGGCCCCCTTGTTATTATTGTCCTTAACCTCTTGATGCCAAACGCCCCCTAGCGGTAACGCGGGTGTGACGGAAATTATTAAATTATACATTTCATTAATTTAATAATATATAATAAACTGCTCACCTCAATATTTTGATTAAATATCCTTATGATATATCCATTCCTTCTGGGAAAGTGGTTTTTAAGCCCAAAACGTCGAGATAAAACTTTGTAAATAACGTTGGAAACTCTGACCTCAAACATGTATTGCAGCTTGATGTCACACCATAAACAATGTGCTGGTAAACTGTTCTGCTTAATTGTATTTCACAAAACTTTGGTTTAAAAAATCATTATACCTTTAGGCTTCAAAAAAAAATACTTTAAAACTTTCATAAGGCTGTACATGATTTTTTTCCAATTTTAAACCGACTTGTGCTTTTTTGCACTTGATTACGACTCGTTCGGCTGTGTTCACTTTGGCGTTGTGAAACTCAGCCAGTTTCTGGAGTACCAATCCAACGGCTTAGTATATGTTAGCCAGAGTGGTTTTGAACTTGTTTGCAGAGAATTATGCAAAACCGTCGTCAATTGGGTGTATTTCTTTGACTGATAGCACAATAGGCCTATCTGAAGTGGGAAAAACTGTCTTCGACCTGCCTCCACTCCGAGTATTATTTGCTTTCCATTGGGTTTTAAAACTGTCTGTCAAATATTCCAGCCAATAGCCAAGACTTATCTTTCAAACGAGCCCTCATTCAACACTGTAGCCGTCGTATATCAAGGAAATTCTGCCGTGCGTATAAGGAAGTGGCACCCACGCGTAATTATCGAACCAAGATGGCGCAGTGTTTTTACCTTGTAGCGTAGCTTGCTACATTCCGTTTAGCAAAGCACAATTAATTAGGTAAGGCCCGCAGTTACATTTTTTTACTTTAGAGTATTTTTGATACAGTTTTTGTGTAGTTATGTCGAGATTTTTGAGGCGTTTATCCGTGCACCAAGTGCTAGACGAACTGGATAAGCCAGAAGATGTTTTTGCCGAGGGAGACTCATCCTGTCTCAGTGACGCTGAATCCACTGATGACCGAGATGATGTTGCTGACATGTAAGTTGTTTTATCATACTAACAGTGTTATGCTATAAACGCATTGAATTTCGCCATGGCAGGTAACGTCGTTAGGGCTGGTGGTATTACCGATTTTTCGATATACCAGTGTGAATTCACGCAATGCCATGCGGGTTCGTAATTACATTGTCAACTGTATTTTATTGTTTTTCATACAATTAATATTACAAATTGCACATTCCTACGGCATGATAAATAATTTATGAAGTAAACTTAGGGTGTATTGTCTGTGTTGACAAACTCGCACGTGTTACGTGGCGTTGCCAACAACACAGATGTTTTAAGTTTGGTGTAAGCATCGAAGGAAATGTGCAATTTAGCTGCAATGCGTGAATCCCTGTGTTTCTTCTGTGAAGCTAACTAACCTTATATACTTATGCATAAAATCGGTCCCTCTCAGCTAAATTAATATAGATAGTATTACCTTTACAGTGGCAAGCTAGCAAGCAAAATTACAGGTAACAAGCAGCTAGCTATCTATTTGTGTCTGAGATGAGCTACTAAATCGATTTTTTTGAGTGTGAAATGGCTTCTGGAAGTGTTTAGTAAAGTCATTGTTCCACATGAGTAAATTGTTCTGTATGCAGTACAGAAGGCTGTGCAGGTAAACAAAATGGCAATTTATGCATGGTATGAGGGAGAGAACATGATAACATGAGGGAGTACTTGTTTATTATTATTATTGTTGATTGTTGTTGTATAAGGGGTACTAATGGGTACATCAACATGGTGGACAATTCCATGGACAGTGTTAGTGGGGTTTGTAATGATGCAGATTGCTCTCCTGAGGGAATGTATAGTCTAAATGGCTTCTGTATGAATGGTTAAATAATCTCTCCTCACCCTCCACCCCCATGTTTTGATCCTTTGCCTTTTTTTGTTTTTAGTTCATTTTTTTTAGCTTTTTGGACCCTGCCATTTTGTACTTTCTTTGTGTAAATACGGTAACTTCAGCAATTAGAGGGCAAGGATCTTTTTATTTGTTACAGCAGGGGTGTTTTTATTTTTTATCTAGGAAACTGGTGGACTTTTGATTTTTTATCCACTGCACTTTTAGTAGTACACCATAGTGCACTTGTATATAGTTGATATATGTTTGTCATGTATAAAGTTTTGCCTCCTAAAACCCAACCCCAACGTCCCTGTCATAGGAGGTGGCAACAGAATAAAGGACAGGACTGGCTAGCAGTAATGTGTAGGGAAGTTTCATACTATTCCCATTATTCATTTCAAAACCTGTTTGCACATTCCTGGACTCATTTCTGCCTAATGGGGCTCTGGTGAAATACACAAGATTCACTGTGCTGCTACATGGGTTTTGACAGCTTTTTGTGACCTCGGGTAGTTAGTTGTGTAATATGAAGAGCAACAAGAACACGTCCAAAAATGAACTTTTATTGCCAATATTGACGAATTATCTCAATTTTTTGTAAAAACCTAAAAAATAAATCATATTGAGACCTTTCTGGAACATTGCCATTTTTGGCACATTTGGCACCATTTGGCACCATTTGGATAACGAAAAAGGTTCACCTGAAAAAAACCCTGTAAAATTTGAATGGTTTGAGATATTGACACCAGATTGTTACCAGAGGTAGGCAGCATATTGATGAATCAGATAGAGGAGTCATTTCCTTGATTGCATTTGTAGCTCCCCAGGTAAAAATTCTTAAACTTGAATGTAGGTACCCGTTTTTTAGTTTTTTATATTTTCTGTACATAAATTGTTGTAGTTAAGTATCAAAAACTGAATCAAAAACTAAATCAACAAATTATTACTGCTTGACCAATGTTACCTTTATCTTATCCCTTCTGGAACGACCTTGGCATGATATCAAAGTCATTCATTTTTAAGAATAAACCAACAGAACTCGTAAAAAGCTGTGGATAAATAAACATGTTTTAGTAACATCAACTACTATACGTGCAGTAATTTCTACTGTGAA
Source organism: Synaphobranchus kaupii (assembly GCA_029718625.1). Taxonomy (NCBI): domain Eukaryota; kingdom Metazoa; phylum Chordata; class Actinopteri; order Anguilliformes; family Synaphobranchidae; genus Synaphobranchus; species Synaphobranchus kaupii. Next base: position 41,213,797 of record CM056384.1, read on the forward strand.
TTACTGGAAGGAAGGAAGGAAACTATTGGTGAATGTCTTTATACACAGACCCGCACGCACAGACAGGATTGATGTTGGCTCAGAAGGAAGTATTCCAGTTGGTAGCAGTTTGAATGAGCCGGGTTCAGGGGTCAGGCATGTGGTTTAGGTGTAATATCCTGCTCCAGGATGAAAGGCTGGCGCATGGATAGATGAGTGTGGAGCTGATGAACACCCACTCCAGCTAGTCCTAGAGGGAGAAAGGAGTGGGGGAGTGAGGAGGAGGGAGCGGGAGCATACGCTCCTCTCTAGCTGCTACTTCTACCTAATTACAGAAGTAGCACAATATATTTACAATCTGTTCTCATGAACTCTTAATGAGGAAAGGAGTGTCATACCTCATGTGAAACAGGCTTTTTTTCCTGTAGCGTCTTTATATTTCAGAGGGGTTTGTTCCATCTGTGAGTCACCCCCACCCCCCTAAATGGCTCTAAGTTATCAAGGGTCTAACGTATCAAACAAGCCTTAAACCATCACTCTGCTGCCAGATATGCAGTAGATATGGATGGATAACTTGAAGGGTTTCTTCTCCTGACTTATTTTTCCATAGAGTTCAATAGGAAAATTTTTCAGGAGAAACAACCCTTAAAGTGATCCATCCATATCTACTGCATATTTGGCAGCAGAGTGATGGTTTGAGGCTCGTTTGACTTACAGCCATTTTACCAACCATGTATTCCATACTGTTCCAGCATAATTTACAGCTAAATCTAGTCCCACCCCCCAATTCCAATAGAGATCTATTCAAATGCAGAGAAGTTATAGTATCGCTTGTAAGAGTACCAGAATATAAGTCTTATGATGTTGTTGGGTCACAGACATCAGGAAGTCATGGCATGCAAAGGATATGCGACCAAATAGTAAAAATGATTACTTCTACATTGTTGAACTGTCCAATATTTTTTGATGCCCAAAAATGGGGGGGGGCCATGTACGAAAGGTTCTATAATTTCTAAACCGTTCATCCGATATGGATGAAAATACCCTCAAATTAAAGCTGACAGTCTGCACTTCAACCTCATTGTCATTGCATCCTTTCAAACTCACAGTGCTAGAGTACAGAACCAAAATATCAATAAGATAATCAATGTTATTCACTTCACCTGTCAGTGGTTTTAATGTTGTGGCTGATCGGTGTATATAGTAGAACAACAGCAGCATAATGAAAGTACACAGTTAAAGGCAGCTTGGTTGTCTTCCAGCTTCTATTGGCTACTCTGATCTTTAGAGGCAGGCAGTTTCACAGGAAGGAAAAGTAAACTTCTCCTGCTCTTTTGTAATGAACTTTAGTCTCGCATCTGCAGATCCGTTTCATAGACGCTCCTGACCCCAGAGGCTCTCCAGCATGTACGGAAAGCGAAGATACAATATGTGAGACTGGCTTTGTGCAGTCTGACTGGTTCTGCCACCTTTTAGCAAGCGTTATGTTCCAGGTCAGTGGCTGAATTGGTTGAATTGCTGCTTCCAATCAGAGCCCAACCTACTTAAGTTCAGGATTCACCAGAAAAAGCAACTCACCATTGATTTATTAGCAAAGCACATCTTTCCAGTTTGGGTGGAATTATATCATGTAATAGTGTCAGGTTGATGGTACAGTAAGGTTATGCGATCAGCCACACAGCTTTACTTCGTGTGTAGCTTAAATGTCCACAGAATCAGCATGGAGAGAGAGAGAGAGAGAGGAACATAGGGAGGAAGGGTAGAAATGGAACGAGGGAGAAAAAGATGAAGACGGACAGAAAGGGAGCTGGAATGAGATAAAAGGAAGAAAGAGAATGAGGTTAGGTGGTAGATGGAGACAGAGCTCTCCTGCACACAAATGCACACACACACACACTATAATTAGACAAGCATCTGTAGCTGAAGGCTTTTTATGTAGGATTCAACAAGTAATCACAGCATGTTTTTCTCCTCATGTTCTTATGAAAGATATGTTTTGCTATGAGTCATGGTGTGTAGAGGCTGCTGGTCGAGAGAGGGTGCCGTTTCACGCCAAACAGGTGTACACGTGCAACGTACTGTTTCCTCTATTCTGGGGAGCAGGGAATTGCAGACAACAAAAGTTTAGATGAGAAGCGCTGTTAAATGTGGAAAGCTGTAGTACGGTGACTGTCAGAAATATTGGCAAAAGCCAGGGATGGCATCAGTGAAGCTTCCTTTCTTTACACAATCTTGGATCTCTCAAGTTCTGTCACAGAGCCCACATGATTGCTCTATTCAGATGGGGAACTGCGGAGATCTTTTTTTTTTTTGGCTGTAATTGCAGAGAAGAATTCAATTGTTTTGATTAACCTTTATTTTTGGAACATCTTGTGAGCACTTCAGCCCATTCCCGGAGCTATTTGCAGTGCATCAACCTGTAATTCGGGAGAAGACGGCGCACATTTTCCAGGAGAAGGGAGATCAGAAGCAGAGAGCGGGAACGGGGGCGCCGTTTCCAACCCTCTTAAATGAAGAATATGAAACGGGGGTGCGCGACAGCGACACGTCTTGCGAAAGCAACCAGCAGGGTGCGCTGGCCCTTCTGTACCGCCCAGTCTAAAGCTCTGTGCAATAAGCCAGCCGCTAATTGGAGGCCACAGTGTACAGCCAGCGTTTTTACGCCTATTCACACTGACCGTTTTTTTTTTTTTACATACAGTTAAATGCAAAAGTATTGGGACAGCGACCCAATTTGTTGTTTTGGCCCTGTACTCCAGCACATTTGATTTGAAATAAAACATTGAATATTACACTGTCAGCTTTAATTTGAGGGTATTTGCATCCATACTGAGTGATCCGTGTCGGAATTACAGCCATTCTTATACATTGTCCCCCATTTTAGGGAATCAAAAGTAATAGGTCAAATGAAGATAATCTGAAATAATATTGTCATATTATCACTTGGTTGCAAATCTTTTTCACACGATGACTGCCTGAAGTTTGTGACCCATAGACATTACCAGACACTGGGTAAATTCCCTGGTGATGCTTTGCCAGGCCTGTACTGCAGCAGTCTTCAGTCCCTGTTAGTTTCTGGGGCATTTTGCCTTCAGTGTTGTCAGCCAGTCAAAAACATTCCACTTTTTGGCCCTTGGTTGCTTTAGTAGTGTGTTTGGGGTCATTGTCCTGCGAGGTGAAGCGCCGTCCAATGAGTTCTGAGGCATTTGGTTGGATCTGAGCAGATACGATGTTTCTGTGCACTTCAGAATTCATCCTGTGCTGCTGTCAGGAGTCACATGATTAATGAAGACAAGTGAGCCAGTTCCAGGGTCAGCCATACAGGCCCAAGCCATAACACTACCTCCACCATGTTTCACAGATGAAGCACAGGGGTCACTACCTCCACCATGTTTCACAGATGAAGCACAGGGGTCACTACCTCCACCATGTTTCACAGATGAAGCACAGGGGTCACTACCTCCACCATGTTTCACAGATGAAGCACAGGGGTCACTACCTCCACCATGTTTCACAGATGAAGCACAGGGGTCACTACCGCCACCATGTTTCACAGATGAAGCACAGGGGTCACTACCTCCACCATGTTTCACAGATGAAGCACAGGGGTCACTGCCTCCACCATGTTTCACAGATGAAGCACAGGGGTCACTGCCTCCACCATGTTTCACAGATGAAGCACAGGGGTCACTGCCTCCACCATGTTTCACAGATGAAGCACAGGGGTCACTGCCTCCACCATGTTTCACAGGGGGTTCTGTGGATCATGAGCAGTTCCTTTCTGTCTCCACACTTTTCTCTTTCCATCACTTTGGTTCAGGTTAATACTCGTCTCATCTGTCCATTCGACTTTGTTCCAGAACTAGTTTGCTTAACATACTTTTAAAAATCTTTTTAAGCAAACTAAGCTGGCCGTTTTGTTCTTGAGGCTTACCGGTGGTTTCCATCTTGTGGTGAACCCTCTGAGGTTACGTTGGTGTAGTCTTCTCTCGATCGTAGTCTTTGACACGTTTATGCCTACATCCTGGTGAATGTTCTTGATCTGTTTGTCAGGCAGGTTTTTCTTTGAAATTGTGTAAAAAAGGCTGTAATTCCTATATGGATAACCGGATATGGATGTAAATAGCCTCAAATTAAAGCTGACAGTTTTTAACCTTTAAATCCAATGTGCTGGAGTACCGTGCCAACACAACAAAAATAGTGTCACTGCCCCAATACTACTAACGCTCAGGTAATGTAAGAAAGAGCCAGAAAAGAATTCTCTTTTTGGGGGTTGCAACTCAATAACAGAAAACGAGAACAACGATAAACAATGAAAGAAGCAGATCAATGATAATAAGAAAAATGATGGATTGATTTTATGTAACACCCGACGTCTTCTCAGAAAGTGCTTGTCACACTATAATTAGACAAGCATCTGTAGCTTGAGGCTTTTTATATTGGATTGGACAAGTAATCACATAATGTTCTTATGAAAGATATGTTTTGCTATGAGTCGTGGTGTGCCGAGGCTCCTGGTCGAGAGAGGGTGCCGTTTCACGCCGAACAGGTGTACACATACTGTTCTGGGGCGCAGGGAATTGTGGTCAGCAAAAGTTTAGATGAGGAGCGCTGTTAAACACGCAAAGCTGTAGTGCGTGTCTGTTTCGCTCACCAAACGCCAGCGATATTAGCCCTGACGTCAGAAATATAGGCAAAAGCCAGAGATGGCAGCAGTGAAGCTTCCTTTTATTACACCGAGTCTTGGATCTCTCAGTTTCTGTCGCAGAGCCCACATGGGGACCAGGCTGTTCTTCCTGGAAGCGCGTGCGATGAGCGGGGTCTATGTTACGGTTTTACGGTCGCCAATTGCCCCGTATCAGCGTTGTGATTTTAAATGTGTAATTATTTCATCGGGGTTTATGCTACATTTCCATCCTGCCATTAGCCTACTTTTTGAACATAGCAGTAGGCCTACTGCAAATGCCTATGTTGTAATTATAAAAGTACAATTAGGGGTCGATTTACTAAGATCCCAAATAAGTAAATCACCTTACGCTTGCTAAAGTAATCTCTTTGCATGACCACCTCCCAATATTGTGAAATAACACAGGGACGCCCATTTTTGCATATTAATTCAGGCTAACCCTCAAAAATGAGAAATTAATGTATCTTTCAATTATAGCACACGCAATCCCCTTTCACCTCGTTAGAAATTTTGCACGTCTTTTTGTACACGCAAACGTTTATTAAATTGACCCCATAGTTTCTTTAGCTCATAGGTAAGTGTGAATTGTTGTCTCTCTCCTCCAGGAGCGCATTGACTGCATTTGCAAATGGTCGCATTCGTGCATTGAGACAGTGATTGTGCTATCGAAACTTATAACGAATTTGTAATCCATCTGGCGTGGAGCGTCATTAAACGAACAGACCTCAAGTCGCAAGTGAGTCTACTGACATTTGCTCCCAGCGCCGTATTCAACAGCAGTTCGATGGCCTTTGCAAATCCGTCAAATTCGATTTTGTTTTAAGTATACTGCGGCCTTAACTCCAGTCCTGGTGGGCTGCATTAACTACAGGTTTAACTGTAGCCCTAGAGGGCTGCTGTGTCTGCAGGTTTTTTTGGTTTTCCTTTTAGTTCAGCAGCCAATTTAGGCCTGGGAAGTAAGGTATGGACTCTTCAGCCAATCAATGGTTTCAATTAAGTGCTGAACTTCCCCAAATCGTGCCAACACTGCAGCCCTCCAGGACTAGGGTTTGACACCACTGCTACACAGGGGGGACTTTGCAGAACAAGGAGTCATCTCCAAGCAAGCTGATGTCACGCCTGCCAACAGTTTTTTTCTGGTCTTTGTTTTGGCCTTACGCCAGAGGACCTGAGCTGATTTAATTTGTGTTGTGCAGTATCTCACGAGCTTGGCTTGTAAGCATTGTGCCACAGAGCAGTGTATTTATATGATGAAGTAGAATGGGAAATGGCATCCTAGAAGGCCAGTCTGGTTGGAGACTGGGGAAGGTGCTGGTGTTGCTCTTTATAATTCTTTTAAATTATTTATTTATGTCAGGGTGAAACCCCTTGAGAGGTACCGTCTCATTTTCAAGGTGGTCTTTGAAGAATCCCTTTCCTCCATGTTCTTATTAAAGCAATAAAGTTGGACAAAGTGTCATCCATTTTTACATACAAGTGCAAATCTACAAACGTGTCCCACTTGTTTAAATATGGAGCGCATTGGCAGATGCCACAGTAAATAAGTTAACATAAACATGCTCTCCTGCTCTTCTCCTCAGTCTGTTTTTTACATTTTTTTTCATGTTTTATTATTATTATTATTTTTTTAATTGGCAAGATTTTGTCTTCCACAATCCCAGATCCCTGGATTACCACGCATCTTTAAGTCCTTATTTAATGTTGGAATGTATCAAATAGTCATGCCCGAGGCTTGCCAGCATATATTATTGAAGTCATTCCAAACAGAACATTGTGGAGTGGGAGGCCTGGTGGAGTTAGGTGGGAGGGGGGTTTAGGGGGGGGTGTTGTTAGTGCGTGATTTCAAACCGTCCTATTGCTGTCGTCGTCAACATACCCTCCGCGCCCCAGGCCCCCGTTAGCGCTGAGCGTCGACTCAAACGGCAACGACAGTCAATCGAGCCCCGCGGCTGCGCCAACCGCGCCAGCTGTCCGTCGGAATGCAAGTGCCTGCCAACCCACAAACCCCCTCCCTCCTCCTGCACCCGCCACCCGCCACCCCACCCCAACCCAGCGCATTTCAGGTCACGCTTTTCACACCTCTCCAGTAATGATCTCCAGAATAATGATTCTTTGTGTCTTTCCTCCCCAATTGCCTTAATTGGCCATTAGAAACAAAACACTGATTTCATTTCCCTTCCATTTTGGCTGATGACACCAATCTCTTTCTCTCTTTCTCTCTGTCTCTCTCTCTTTCTTTCTCTCTCTCTCTCTCTTTCTCTCTCTCTGTTTTTCTCTTTCTCTCTCTCTTTCTCGATCTCCCTCTTTCTCGATCTCCCTCTTTCTCGATCTCCCTCTTTCTCGATTTCCCTCTCTCCCTTTCTCAATCTCCCTCTCTCTCTCTCTCTCTCTCTCTCTCTCTCTCTCTCTCCTCCCTCCCCTTCTCCTTGTTTTTGTAAGTGTGATATGAAGACGCGCACGTCGCGCAGCGGCGTCGGTGTGCCGTTCGTGCTCTGGAGATTGAGCACATTGGAGTGGAGCAAACAAGACTTTGATAGCGGGTGGAATAAAAACAGAAGAAAACACAAGTTGAGCCCACATGATTGTGCTATTCAGATGGGGAACTGAGGAGACGTGATTGCGGAGCACAATTCAATTGTTTTGATTAACCTTTATTTTTGGAACATCTTGTGAGCACTTCAGCCCATTCCCGGAGCTATTTGCAGTGCATCAACCTGTAATTCGGGAGAAGACGCGCACATTTTCCAGGAGATGGGAGATCAGAAGCAGAGAGCGGGAACGGGGGCGCCGTTTCCAACCCTCTTAAATGAAGAATATGAAACGGGGGTGCGCGACAGCGACACGTCTTGCGCAAGCAACCAGCAGGGTGCGCTGGCCCTTCTGTACCGCCCAGTCTAAAGCTCTGTGCAATAAGCCAGCCGCTAATTGGAGGGCACAGTGCACACTGACCAGTAAGAAAGGGCTGTAAAATAATTCTCTCTTCAGGGGTTGCAACTGAATAAGAGAAAACAAGAACAATAATAAACGATGAAAGAAGCAGATCAATGATAATAAGAAAAATTGATTGATTTTATGTAACACCCGACATCTTCTCAGAAAGTGCTTTAGAGTGGGGGGTGCATCGTGTAGCTTCCACTAATTCTCATCGTGTGTGATTCACGGTGGCCATTTTGCGCTAGAATTGCCCAGGTTTTTCCGACCAGGGTACCAGGTATTGGTTCAGCGGTTGATGAGAGCCAAGTGTTTTAATCGTATACCGTGCACGCTGCTTCTTAGGAGCCAAAATATCTCCAAGTAATTCCCTGCCGTTCACAACATTGTCACAGTGAACAGAAGTAGCGCGTCATTTTCATCCTGTCATCAAAAAAAAGGAATCGGGATCATTTTTAGAAAGTGATATGGATTAGCCAATTAGTATGGAAGTTATTTTAATGGGAAGTGTACGTGGGAATGTAAACGGGGCAATGCAAACTGCTGCATTAATGTATTTAAGCACTTTAAAAACGTAATTGAACGATGCATTGGCAATAATAATAAAATAATGAACGAAGGAGAGGAGAGGAGCGTCAGTGTTGCGGCTCGGTGGGAGGGAGGGAGTGATGGCGGAGACGGGGAGTGCGTTTCATGAGACCTCTGTAGTAATCACAGCGTGTACCTGCCATAAACAGCACACCGCAGCCCGCCGCCCACATCAAAGCAGCTCTAATTAGACCAGCGAAGCGATATGTAACGTAATGGGCCCGCTGCTCGTCTGAGGGGGGCGGGGGGGGGGGGGGGTGGTGCGGTTTTGGGACGGGGGAGTATGCTCCTCTTTCATGTGGAGTGCATCGGGCACCACTCCCGCTTGCTCCATTTACAGGCCGACGGCAAAACCGCAAAGAGCCGCCTTCATATGAAGCGCTATTGGGGGGTTAAAACATCCGGCCTGCTGCAGGGGCCTCCTTGAACACAGCTCCTGATGAAAGAGGGGAGGGGGAGGGGGGAGAGCGGAGTGCAGAGCCCCACCTTCACACGCCAACCTGGAGATTACATGTCTACGAGAGAGAGAGAGAAAGAGAAGGAGGAACGGAAGGGGAAAGGGGAATACAGCGGTAGAGAAAAGAGAAGGAAGAGGATGGAGATGGAGAGATTGAGAGAGATGGAAACGGGTAAAAGGGAAGGGGGGTTCGGGTTAGATGTTAAATATTGCCTTTGTTAGGTAATGGTCCTAATGTGGTCGTAATGGCCGTGGCACAAATCTTTTCACCGCACGCAAATTACAGTACTGATTCAAAGGCGGGGGAAGAGTCATTTCAATTCGCTGTGTTTTACGTCAAAAAATTATCAAAGCAAAAAAGGCGCCATTTATTTCAAGCGTCAAGGTTGTCGTGTTTATCTTTTTCTCCAACTATTGGAGTTGATTGTTTTCCTGCCGTTGACTCATTTTAGTAGGTCATTGTTTTTATACAGTGTAGTTTATTTTTATTTATTTTTATGCATGTACTGTATGTTTATATGTAGATGTGAATTGGTAACAATGAACCAAACAGTGCAAAGTGCAGATGCAGCAGTTGGGGCGGGTGGGACAGGACTGGGGTGAAGGACAGTTTTTGGGGTACAGGTTTTTAGGTAATGCATGAGTGGGCACGGCATCAAAATAAAAGTTGTAGCATCATTTCTCTTAAAGCGTATACGTGCGTATACAGTGGGCTTTACACTTAAAATTATCTCGCTGCTTTGCTCCAAAAAAATGGCATCAAATTCCAGAACGTCAGCCTGGCAGCCGTGGATAAAAGAGGGACCGGAGCCGACGTCTGAGGAAACGGACACGCTCAAAAACTGAATTTAAAAACAAGCTTCTTTTTCAGTTTCGCCGCATCTCTCTTCCGCTCCTCCAAGGCCTTCCTTTGTGCTTTTTTTTCCCACCCTCCTTCGCTCCGCTGAGGTGCTTATGTGCGGTGACCTTGGTGGCCAAACCGATAAACGCCCCGCCGCACACCCGCCCAGTTCAGTTATCAATTATTTACGCCATTAAATATTTATATTAATTATCCTCGCACAGCATTTATTAACCCATCTCAGCACTCCCTGACGCTCTTTAAAATGAGTTATGTCACGTTTGACCCGATGTGCTCGCCTCCGCGGAGGAACGCGGCCGTTCCGCCCCGGCTTTTACGACCGTCTCGCCAACGTTTGCGGAGCGCTTTTCCGCCGCGCCTGGTTTTAAACCTAATTACATATGGAGGAGGAGGCGGCTCGGACGAACTATCAATCAGCTCTCGAGCCGCTCCTTAACCTTTCGCCGTTCGGAGAACATAAAGCGCGGGCGACGCCCCGGCAGAGATCCGCTCGTCTGATATACCGTGCAGGCGCACGATCGCTCTGTGTTGTAAGCGGATGCTTCAGATACAGTGCAAGTGTTTCACCCTTTATATAAAAACCCTCCGTCTGGAAATGTGTTGTAACCTTTTACAGTTAGTGCAATGCTTATGGTGCCGGTAGGACATGGCCTAAGTAAAGCCCAGGTCAATAAAGAAGACTGTTCTTTCTTCACCAGCGCTGAAGCTTTGAAGCAAAATAAACATTTATCAGCTAGAACTATGAATCGTCTGTCATCTCACCTTTGTTTATGGAAATGTGTGAAATATTATTATATGTTTTTTTACATAATTGGTCACGATGAGCAGTGGCAAGGTCACAGTTTTTGGTCTGAGCTGAGTTAGTCAGGAGTATAGTCAGGAGTCGGCTTGTGTCTCACACACAGTCTCTCTCAGGAGTTGGTAGTGAGATTTAAAATGGCAAATTCTTGCTCACCAACTTATGTGGAAGTAATACAGGAAAGCCAGGAAAGCTGGCTCAGGTTGAGCACTTCATGAACTGGGTTCATCTTTGTAGCAAGCGGACCAAGAGCGCGGACCTCACTGGCCGATCCCTTCAATTTGCAGCTTAAGCCAAAGTCAAAGGGCTGGGCTGCGTTCACAAACGCCACATGCTGCTGTCAGCGCAAACAAGCAAACACTGCAGCCAGAGAGGTACTCCCTCACAGATTAATTGTGTCACCTGACAAATGAGAGGTCGGTTGCACGGGGCAGTGGGCAGGCCCCCCTCTCGGCTGCTTCTGAGAAACTTACACCCCCGACTCTCTTTCCACTGTGACGCACGCTGAAGGAGAAGCCCCCCCACCTCCCGCTGGCTTGTCCTCAGCCTATCAGAGCGAGGCCAGCAGCGCCTCGTCCAAATCGGTCCCGTTACATCCTCATGTGTCCCGCTGGCCGTGATGCCACAGACGCTTCACTAACCAGATCAGCTCAGCATCAAAACTTCTGTCTGTCTGTCCACGGGGCTGAAGTGATCCATATCATGTGTATTCACCCAGTGGTTTATTCATATGTCATGCCGTTCTCAGTCACCAGACCTCAACCGGATCTGGGAGGTCGGCTTAGACAGCGTTTTCCGCCTCGAGTTGATTGACTTTGTCGTGGAAGAATGGTAGTTGCAGATACTAGTTGATCCTGCACCATGGCAGATACAGGACGTTCAGGCAGCTCAGTATCTGCCCAGTGCCCTATTAAATAACGTAATGTTGGCCACTATCTGTACCTATAAAATGAGAGCCTGAAAAATATTTGATGTAAAGCTAGAGTGAAAGAAGCAACAATTTCTATTAATTATTCAGATAATAATTGGTGTATTTGAACAAGTATCTCAGAGTTCTGAACAGTAAGGGCAAGTGTGCCGAGAGCACACTAATAATATACCAGAAACAAGGTGTATCCTTTGTGCTGAAAGCACTCCGGTAATTACTGTAGTTAACTTTTCATACTGACAGTCTTTCCTGTAGCAAACAAAACGTATGGAATGGCAACAATAGCCTGCACTCGCATATTCTCCAGAACCAAGGGTTCTAGATCATTCAGTACTGGCTAAAACTGCTGGAGTTATGTTTTCATTGTGATCCACGAAAACCAACATCATTACTATATAAAATCGTATACAATCATATATTTGTATGCCTAGTGGCTACTCAATCTCAAATCTCATTTTAGGGACTCCAAAGTGCTCCGTTTGATTTATTCATATCCTACCTTTCAACACGGTGTGATTGAGGGAAGAAAGAAAGTTAAAGGAAGAAAATGACAGGGTCGCATCGAGGTAAAGTGTGAGGATACCTCCTCGTTAATGGCCAGAGACAGACCATCATTTTTGTGACAGTCCATTACGTTAATTTAGCAGAGGCTTTTATCCAGAGCCACTAACAATGTAGGAGGCCATAAGTGCATTCATCTGATTTACATGAGTAATGGTGCCAGACCTGGCTAACACCATTCTCAGACAAGCGCGTACGTATGTAACATCGATAAAGCACCAATGCAAATTAAACTGCTAAGCAAGAACCAAAATATGCAGATTGCGTCCATAGCAAGCCCCAAGACAAATCTAATAAAATAAATAAAATAAAAACATAACCTGAGCGAGTACAAAAGATGCAATCCAAAGCTGTTTCCCTTTGTTTTGGTGATATCAAGACATCCATGAGATGTATGTGCAGTACATGTGACACTAAACCCTCATATTATGTTACTGGTCAGTTTGACCCAATTCACTGTTTGCCGTCTCTTAAAGTGATAATGCAGTCAAAAACCGACTTTTCTATGATCATACGCAACAGTTTTTATCCGAAAATCTCATATTGCGTCGAAGTAGGTGTCGTCTGAGTTTCTATGTCGGCTTACCATGCGCTGCATTTCCGGGGATTTGTGACATCAATAAAACATTAGCATAAAAATAGGTGGAGTCTCGGCTAGTAAAGTGAGCAGAGAGCAGGAAGGGGGCTGAGTCAGTTCACCAAGACACACCCTTTCACTCATTGGTCGTATGAATATTCATAATATGACCTTGTGTCATCATCGTCATATAACCACACCTACCCACGCCTCCAAGTTTAAATTGAAGCTGTAAAAAAGGGCTTAGAAAAGCGATTGCAGTATCACTTTAAAAACCTGTTAACCTTATTTTTTTCATCTCGACACACTATGACTTTTCCTAATGTGTTGGGATTAAATCGTAAACATGCAATAAACTTAATGCTATGCTTTCAGCATCCTGTACCAACCTTATTGGTGTTGTGTGGGGTAGCTGTATGAAATGTAAGAAAATATACAACCTTTTTTATTAATATCCCTGATTTTTTTGAGTGATTCTGGTGACGCTTTCCCATACAGGTTTTAAACTGGACAAACTTTCACTTACCTCAGGCTCTAAAATTAGATTTTTCATCACAGATTTTTTATATTTAGGGATTAAAGGGTAGTCAATTGGGAGACGCACAAAAGGTGACGCAAAGTGCAAATTTTTCTATTGCAATTGTTTCGTGTCAGGTTAAACTTTTGGGGTCAATTTGAAATATAAAAGACGTCATAAAATGTCAACATAATATTAGGGTTAAATGAATGGAATATAGCATTGGCAGTAACTTTGCTTTGTTATTGCATTATTCACTGAAGTTTTACATTAATTACCATTTTTTTTAACATTTCATTACAAGGAAGTTATTGCATTATAACAAGTTATTACGTTATCTAGTGTCGCTACATCATCCTTTGTTACTGGGAGCACCAAGGGCAAATTTTATACATGTATAATAAGGTTGGTAAAGCTCAAAGTGCTTATATTTAATCACTGGAACCTTCTAGAACAGAGGTGTCCAGTCTTACCCAAGAAGGGCTGGTGTAGTTGCAGGCTTTTCTTTCAACCTAGCACTGAATTCCACAAACACTTGATTCCACAAAACAAGGTCTTGATTGAAGACTGTGATGAGTCGATGTGTTGAATCGAGTGTTTCAGCGCCAGTCTAGAACAGAAAGAGCCTTGCTCCACACCAAACCTTTCTCCGGTAAGGCTGGACACCGCTGTCCTGGAGTGAAGCAGTGCAGGGCGGGGGAAGGAGCACAGGAGCTGACCATCTGGCTCCCGTAGAGGATCTGCGTCACTACGCTGGCTGCCGGGGCGGAATGCCAAATAAGGACCTGATGAGTTTAATTTCCTGGTTCACAGATTAGCCTGGCTGATAGGGGCCTAATTATGTCAGACATCTCCTGGTTCCTGCGTAAGCCCTTATCACTTACCGCCCCTCTGATGTTTGTGGTGATAAAGAGCCGGGCACGTACTGTGATTGATTAACTAATGAACCCTACCCTGAGCCAATTAATTGGTGCCTGCATACAGAACATTCCAGATCCCCCCCACGTCAGACAAACAAAAAAAAAAAGCAACCGTTCGATTTAATTACCTGATAACCACCTGACCGAACACATTGTTTGTGCGGGCCCAAGGTTGCCTTTTTGATTACTCCGGCGGCTTTGTGTTTGTTTCTCCTCAAATCGGAGCTGGACGGACCTGTCTTTGCACTCACTCTCGTGCGTAGCGGTTTGACGAGATGCATGTCACCTGTCCGACGCAGAGAAGCTGAGCTCCTCTCCTTACTTACAGAAAATTAGTTACTCACTCTGCGCCACAAACGAAATGCTAACATTTAACCTGCGTGCTGCTTATCTTGCTTCATTGTGTATCACACTTGTATCTACTAGAGCTTAATTCCATAGATTAAGACGTGTCTGTGCATAAGGAAGTTGATACCTATCATGCAAATGTTGTCTGCAAGTCGTTGCTATGGCAGTAAGTTGGTGTGTAGCCCAATACGGAATATAATCTTCACCGCGATGTATTTTCTCCCCCCTCTCCCGCTGGCACACTGCATTTGAATTAGAATTTGAATACAATGTCTGTAAACTTCATTTGAATTTGAATACACCGTTCCCGTCTTCCTGTGCCTCCAATGTATTCCAAAAATAATTTATTTGCTAACAAGGGATGGGTAAAGTGCTTTAAATACTGTAAGTTGTAAGTTACTCTGTAAACATGTGGAGAATCCTGTTGGTCTGAGCTCTGGCTGCATTGCAGAGTTGGCCCGATGATGGCCGTGCCCGAGCATGTGAAGGCTGAAATATTGATCTTGTCATTGGGGATTGGAGAGCGCTCGCCTTGCAGGGGGGGTCCTCCTTTCACCTTTATCCTGCTGATTGATTCGTCGTTTGTCTCAGGATGGACAGCTGACTATTTATTCCTTCCTCTATTCATCAGCTTTCTTTCCCAGCATCTCGAGAGCTTTACCTGGCCTTGCAGTAAAAGTTCACGGTTGCTCCTTGTATTTGAAATTTTTATTGGACGATTTAATGCACTCATGTTGGCCCCTCTCTGCGTCTCTCTCTCTCCTCCTCTATCTCTCCCTCTCGCACCCCTCCACTAAAGTGTGTGAAGAAAGTGTCCCAGATGAAGAGCCTTGTAAGTATTGGGGACCTCTTATGTCCAGTGATTACCTCTGTGTGGAAAGAATATCCCAATACAGTGATTTACCTCATTGCATGGGGATTGGTTCCAGTGCAGAGTGATTATCCCAGTGTAATAGGCGTATCACACTACCCCAGTGCGATTATCCCATTTACTACCCCAGGTACTACCCCAGATGATTATCCCCAAGTAGACTGCTTACCTTTTGTGTAGTTTTATTAGAGAGTAATTACTCTAGTGTAGTGTGATTACCCCAGTGTTATGTCAGTGCAGAGTGATTATCCCGGTGCATTGTACACTCTGTCTCACTCCTGGCTTCAGTGCTTTGCTGATACACAGCCCCCCTGTAGAGGACTGTACAGTGTGGATTCAGGCCCTGTAATTGGCTGGTTTCCCTGCTTGCTTTGTTAAGACAGGCCTAAGGGGAAAGCTCAGAGCTGCAGCGTGTTGCTTTATTGTCACTGGTTTGATAAAGGTTATGCCTGAGTGTAAACATGCCTGCGGAAAGTCTTTCTCTCTCTTTCTCTCTCTTTCTCTCTCTCTTTCTCTCTCTCTTTCTCTCTCTTTCTCTCTATCTCTCTTTCTCTCTCTTTCTCTCTCTCTCTCTCTCTCTCTCTCTCTCTCTCTCTCTCTGTCTCTCTCTGTCTCTCTCTTTCTCTCTATCTCAGTATGCCTGTTTGGCTGTGAATGCCTCTTCCGCATGCGGTAATTAAGCGGGACATGTGAGGGGGTGGGGGGGGATGCACATACACACACTCGACTTGTACACCATGCACATACACACACTCGACTTGTACACCATGCACATACACACACTCGACTTGTACACCATGCACATACACACACTCGACTTGTACACCATGCACATACACACACTCGACTTGTACACCATGCACATACACACACTCGACTTGTACACCATGCACATACACACACGACTTGTACACCATGCACATACACACACTCGACTTGTACACCATGCACATACACACACTCGACTTGTACTCCATGCACATACACACACTCGACTTGTACACCATGCACATACACACACTCGACTTGTACACCATGCACATACACACACTCGACTTGTACACCATGCACATACACACACTCGACTTGTACACCATGCACATACACACACTCGACTTGTACACCATGCACATACACACACTCGACTTGTACACCATGCACATACACACACTCGACTTGTACTCCATGCACATACACACACTCGACTTGTACACCATGCACATACACACACTCGTTCACGTGTGCACACAAAGCCTACACGTTTTCTGAAAATTTAACCTATCTGTTTTTAAAGCTTTTAGCTCCTGTGCCTGGAGAAGCATAGTAATTAGCGCACCAGGCAATTACCCACAATCCAGTGGGAGTTCCCATTTTGTTCTCTTAATCTGGTGTCTTAAATAATTAAAGTTGCATTGAACCCCCCCCCCACTGCTTCGCTGATGTGTACTAGAAGAGGTGAAAGGTTCCTGATTCTGTTTTTAACGGTAATCAAAGGAGAGAACCGGCCGCAGCTACCCACGCTCCACATTCTTAGTAATTAGTGTGATATTGCATTAATTAACACCACTGGGGCGCCATGTCCATGCAGACTGTCATGGCCGCTGCTCTGTAGGCTGTGGGGGAAGTAGGATAATTTTCAGAACCCCGTTCTAACGCGACTCTCTCTCCCTCTATAGTGTTGTGCATACGGTACATACACACAGACACACACACACGTGTGTGCCTTTAATATATCCATGGCACCGTGCTTCCTTTTCTAAATTATTTAGTGTTTTCTTAAATGAAGATGTTCTGTTAATCTGTGAGCATGAGTACTTCTTTGCGCCTTTAATTCAGTTTGTGTTAAAAGTTGCCAGAAACAAGCTGGCCCCTTTTTCCTCATTTGAATTAACAAACATGTTGTTTGATGTAATATTTCCCAGTGTAAACACAGCTTATTTGTACTGATGACAGTGGCTTGGCACGGCAGTGTCGGAGCCGGAGCTGGGTTGGAGCAAGCGGGTCCTTGTGCGAGTGTTGCGCTCCAGTGCAGTGTTCATTAGATCTAAGAGTATTAATAGAGGTGCAGGCCATTAATTGTGCCCATTGGTGGCCAAATGAGATTGAGAGAGCTGAGGCGGACTGGGTTGGGTTTGGTTCTGAAATTAACATCTAATGTTAATGTTCTTCGTTTGCAGCCAGGAAGGAGGAGGAAGATCTGGAGGAGAAGAAATCCATCAAGAAGAGGATCAAAGAACTGAAGGTCCTGGACCCCAAAATCGCTCAGAACCTGTGTAAGTATGAGGTGCAGCGAAGGGAAGAGGCCTCAGTCAGCCTGCAGGTCTGTGGAAAAATAAGTCAGCAGAAACAACTCTTAAAGTGATCCATCCATATCTACTGCGTATCTGGAAGCAGAGTGATGGTTTGAGGCTCGTTTGATGCCTCAGACCCTTGATTTATAGCCATTTATCCAACCATGTGTTCCATACTATTCCCGTGTAATTTACATCTTAATCTAGTCCCACCCCCAATTCCCATAGAGATCCATTCAAATGCAGAGAGGTTATAGTATCGCTTGTAAGGGTACCTGAAAGTAAGAAGATAAGACTCTTTTGATGTTGGGTCACAGACATCAGGAAGTCATGGCATGCAAAGGATATGCAACCTAAAATGGGGGGAGGTGGGTGCGCTGTGTAAAAATGGCTACAATTGCTAAACTAGAAATAGAATGAAATAGAAATGGTAATTTGTAACATTATCAATGTCTTGACTGCATTTGTTGATCAATTTAATGCTACCTTGGGGCCAGATTCAGAGTTAAGATAATTACGCACAAATGGGACTTACTCCTGAAAATTCTACTTAACCTAAGCTATTTGTGATTCAGACATTTGACTTATCCGCTGTTTTAAGCTTTTCCAGTATATACACGTCATTACGTGCGTGGGGTGGATATTTGATGAAAATGAGGCGTGTCTGCAAGACAGCCGTGGCCGGAGGCATTGTTTTCGGGTTGTTCGTCCGTCCGTCCCATTCTTCTGAACGTGATATCTCAGGAACGCCTTGAGGGAATTCACATTTGACCTAAACGTCCACTTGAACTTGAGTTTGACAGTTTGATCTGAGTTATACGAAATAATTTGTACCACGTACGTTTTTTCAATTTATGCAAATGACGATGGACACAGCTCCTCCGCCCCCACCCCTCTCCCTCACTCACCCCACAAAGTATTTTTCAAAATTGTGTAGTAGGCGGAGACAGGCTGAGACATTGGGTGTACTTACTCTTTAAAGGAACTGTCACTGACACGTTGAAAATGTATACCCCCACAAACATTTTTAGTAGAAAGCTGGCAACCCAGGGGGCAGGTACAAGAAACAGGTCATTATAATATCATGCCCTGTGCCACCCACATTTTGAGAAACGCACCCGCGTAGCGCAGGTTAGAATACGGCGTATCTCCCATCCTGCGTTAAATCCACGCAGAATCCGCTGCTGTCCGGCTTCCTCTCCGTCGCCGCTTGCCTCTCCCCTCCTCACCGCCATCGGCGCCCGGTTCCCCACCATCACTGCCGCCACATCTGGACTGTAATTTAGCTGCTGCTAATTCTATCAACATGGACATTGGCTGCTTTGACCATGCTGGTCAATAAGACCTAGACCCTGAGCCGACCAGAGGAGGATGGGTTCCCCCCTTGAGTCTGGTTCCTCCCAAGGTTTCTTCCTAGTTTCACCAGGGAGTTTTTCCTTGCCACTGTTGCCTTTGGCTTGCTCTTGGTGGGGGTTTAGGCTGGGTTTTTCGGTGAAGCGCATTGTGATGACTAGTTGTGAAATGCGCTATATAAATAAATATTGATTTGATTTTAAGGGGGATACTTAAGCGCATGACTTAAGTTGGCCATCTCTGAATCTGGCCCTTGGTGAATACGAGTATCAATTTCTTTCAAAAACATAAAAATGTCTTGGTTATTCCAAACTTTTGAACGAGCAGAAGCTACAGTGTGCATCTGATTAGTGCAAGGGGCTCGACGGAAGAGAAGGTAACTACAGTAGCAAGGTGAAAAGTGTTGTAAATCAAATGGAACAATTTCAATTCATTCAATTCTAGCAATTAACTGGAATTCAATGGATCAGTTGGAAAATCCTCATAGAACATCATGGCCATTTAAAACCTTTTATTCTTTATATTTACAATTCGTTTCTGGAATGGACCAAACCCCCCCCCCCCCCCCCCCCCCCTTGGGGAAAAGAGGACAATAAAAGCTGTAATCATTTATGGAATTGTGATGTTCGATTTCCTCCTTTTACCGCTCTGTTTCTCCAATTCAGTCCACTCTGCAGTTCAGCCCTGCCTCCCTTTTAATGCAGCAAAGGCTGCTGGGAAGTCCAGAGGTTGCAGTCATGACGATAAAACCAGTGTGCAATAAAGAGAGAGCGAAAAGCTCAGGAAATCAGCCAGTAAATAAATTGAATACACTTGAGCAGCGTGGAGAGAGTGGGAGATTCCCCCCCTCCTTACAGCGCCCACTCAGGTTATAATTTCTATTATTTCATTATGATTTTTTAAAAGCTGGTGTTTATAATGCCCTCCTGCTAAATGAATGGATGTAAATACGATGGGCGCTGCAGTGACTGAAGTGAAGAGCCCGTGTGTTGAGTAGGGGTGGGTATCGTTTCAATTGTATCGATTCCGATTCCGATTCTGCTTATCGAATCCGGTTCTTATCGAATCTCGGTTCCGATTCCAATATTTTTTGGAGAGATAAAAAGAACACATTTCAAGAACAACAATTAGCCACCTTTATTCTTGGAACATTTAGGCTATAATCAACTGTCTGTGACAGGAAGGTTTCTTTTTCCCTTCATTTATCAAACGATTAATTATTAATTAATTATTTATCCCTTCATCAAAAAAGCGCGAGTTAACGAGGTGGGCGACTTATCGAAAATAAATGTAATTACCGCAAATTAAAGGCTGAGGAATAAAAACGTCATTAAAAAGTATTTTAAAGATGTATGGAATGCAGCACACGCTGTTTCTTTGCAAATTATGTATTATAAACCAAATTGACAGAATTAATGGAGCAGTGTTTTTTTTTTTCTCTCAACCCGACTTGATCAAATGAGTCAAATGAAAGTCCGAAGTTCTCTTGTCCGAGAAAGCACGCTGTATCCACTATCGATTGACAACGCAAACAGGTGACTGTTACTATTGAGACCAATCTTCCGGCGTGCGCTGCATGCTATTGATCTCAAAGCTGCATGCATGCCAAGCTTGTAAGAGACTAGTTAACGTTACGGTAGCGTCTATTCTGTTCAATAGCATCAGTAATATCACAGTACAGATATTCAATGCATTGATAAATTGGGAGCCAACTGCACAACCGCGAGTTATCCGCGTGACTTATCGAGGGGGAGGTGTATATGGATATTGCTGTGAATAACCAGATATCAATAATGCATTTTGCATACCTAAACGGAGTAGACTCAACCGTAGCAAAGGGATGTAACCCCTTCACCACAAATCTTGTCACCGCTCGGTGATTCATCCACTTTCTCCTTGCTCATCTTCCCCTTCATGGCTAAAGTGAAAGGAGTTTCTGTACAGGAGGGTCTCTGGGGATTAACCGGAGGTGGAGGGGTGCTCTGACTGCTCTCTGAACTCGTATCTAAGAAAAATATATATTAGAAGAATAATTTGTAGACATCATTCGTTTAATATAAAAGGCGAATGTCAGCTTATCTGTGTTTTGTACCTGAGCGTGAGACATTGCTACTGCTAGCGCTAACGTTAGCTGTAACGAAGTTAGCTGCATTGTGGCTGGGAGACCGCAACACATCAAACACGGTGCATTCCTTCAGATTCACGCCGTGTTGAAGCAAATGCTTCATCATGTTGGAGGTGCTTCCTCCCTTGCACGAAATAACCTTACTGCAGGTGTTGCATTTTGCCATGTTGCTATCTTTTTTAGTGAAGCTAAGCCAAACTTTCGAACGTTTGCTGCGGTCAGCCATGACGGTCGATCCAGAATGTAAACAGTAGCAATGTGCTTTGCTAAGTCGCTGACGTAATGCGTAACAAATGATGTGACGTTAGGTCCACGTAGCAGGTCCTGGCAGATAAGTGAAACTTATGGACTGTAAAAAGCTCACTGCAGTTCACTCAGGAGCGCGACTGAAATGTATGCAACAGTTAGGAACCGAGAAGCAGAATCGAAATGCACGTGTCTTAACGAATCCACGGTTCTTGGAAATTTGTTAGCGGTTCCAACTTGGAACCGGTTCTTGATACCCAACCCTAGTGTTGAGCTGTAACCTGTCTGAGAGCTCGGGGCCCTCAGGGCAGTTGGCGCGAGTGGCACGTCGCTCCGCGTGATCGCTCCGCGCCGCTCTCAGACGTGCTGTTTGGAGCGCCTCTGCGCCCCTCCGCGGGCCTCCGTGAGCCTTTTTGACGCTTGGCAGGCGGCTCCTATTGAAACGGTGACATCTGGTGCCGCCGCCTCGCCGCTACGTCCTGCTCATCTCTCACAAAAAAAAGTGCCAGAATGCCGCGAGATCCTGCCTGCGCAAGCGCGTCCTAACAGCTCGCGGTGTTGACGCGCACGAGCGTGTGCGAACTGCTACCTGAAAACAGTGCGGCAGCTCTAATGGGAGAGATGACCTGGATCACCTGGATCGCATACACAAACGCATGCACACACACACTAACAACGGATGCATACACATAGTAACGGAATGCTTGCACAATAATTACGCACACACACACACACACACACATGCACAAACACACCGTTTCTGTCCCTCATATGGCCATCGCAGCTGCTGGTTAAACTTTGCTTTGATTCAGAAGACACTTAAGTGCAGGCTGATTTATGGAGTTCATTGAGTTTTATCAAGCGCACATGTGACCTTTGTTTCCTGTATTAAAAGAAAATGAGGCTAATCATCCAAGTTAAGCTGATAAATTAAAAAGCGAAAAAAGTCTGCAACTTGGAGTAAAGACTCATAAGATCATAACACTCATAACTCCTGATCAGAATCGGTGCAGAACTGTGGCCCTAAGACTCCTGATCAGAACCAGGGCAGCACTGTGACCCTTAGCCCCCCGTTCAGAACCACTGCAGAACTGTGGCCCTTATACCCCCGATCAGAACCAGGGCAGCACTGTGGCCCTTAGACCCCCGATCAGAACCAGGGCAGCACTGTGGCCCTTAGACCCCCGATCAGAACCACTGCAGAACTGTGACCCTTAGACCCCTGATCAGAACCAGGGCAGCACTGTGGCCCTTTAAATCCTGATCAGTACCAGGGCAGCACTGTGGCCCTTAGACCCCCAATCAGAACCAGGGCAGCACTGTGGCCTTATTACTCCTGATCAAAACCAGGGCAGCACTGTGGCCCTAAGACTCCTGATCAGAACCACTGCAGAACTGTGGCCCTTAGACCCCCGAATAGAACCAGGGCAGCACTGTGGCCCTAAGACTCCTAATCAGAACCAGGGCAGAACTGTGGCCCTTAGACTTTTGATCAGAACCACTGCAGAACTGTGGCCCTTAGACCCCCGATCAGAACCAGGGCAGCACTGTGGCCCTATGACTCCTGATCAGAACCACGACAGACAGAACTGTGGTTCTGATCAACGTCTCACAGCACTACAGTAACACTGTAACACTTTGCTTTGCTTTAACAGTCCAAACCTTCTCCTCTAAGGGGAATAGGCCTACAGGAAAGCATCCTGCACACACCGGCATATCACATTAAGACCCATTTACAATTTTTACATTTCTCACACGAGACCTTTAAACCAGTAATGAGGGTACGGATATTAAAGAACGTTCTTTGGGCGTCACATCTCATATTTTCCGAATCTATTTTAATCATTTTTATGCTCTGCTAGATGCCTTTGGGTGAGCCTGAAGGGGTCTCCTCCTGCGGCCCATCATTGTAACTGCGAGAGCACTTTTAACGCGCCTGCGGTTAACCACTGGAAACCATGTGGGCTCATTTATTCACCTTAATTAGGCCTTTTCTTCATGGCTGGCTAATCCCGAGACGCTGCCCACTCTGCATACCTCCCGCCGCCCTAACACTGTACTGCCCTCTGGAACACGGTCCGCCGTCCCGCGTTTCAGTCATGCACGGGATATCAATGCACCGCTTTTCAATGCCCTCAGAAAATAAATACGTAAATAATAATAATAACTAGATTAACGATTCCTAAGGAAGTTGTAGGTGTGGTTGCTTCACAGTGCTATCAATTGCTGGAAATGGTATAGAAAGATGGTAATGTAACGTAATGTAAGGTAACGTTAGCCTAGTGTGAGGTGGTAATGCGGTATAATGGGATCAAAAGAAGGTGAAAGTGTTCAAATATGGTGATGTATTTTATGGTAAGTCGTCTAAAGAACGTAGAAGTATTGAATTGTGATGAAAGCACAAAAAGGTAAGGTGTTAAGTAGGCGAACTGATCGGCTTCGTTCAGAGCGAAGAAGGCACTTAACGCTTTGCTCAGTTTCTATCACTCTTTAATCATGACGTTTGGCTGTAGGCTATTCCACTTTAATTCACATAATTAGTTTGATTAATACAATGAATCTATTGAATGTCTTTATTTGATATGTGTGTTTGTGTGTCTATGTCTTTTTTGTTGTTGCTGGTGGCTACAACTGAATTTCCCTAACGGGAAAATAAAAGTTATTCTATTCTATTCACAAAGTGTTGGTGAGCACTTTTGGATTTGGATCAGTGACGGAAGTAGGCTACGGTCGTTAGCTATGGAATTTCTCGACAGTGTTGCAGAGGAAGGCATTGTGATGTCATAAGCAGTGTAATATGTTACGGCATCCACATTCTGTTGCATCGGTTTTCAAAACGTGCCCATTCATTTTTTTGCCGATAAAAGGTCAGTTATCTGAAAAAGTGTATATGGTATAAAGGTAAAAAGTAATATCAACCTGGAGGGTGTATGAAAGTATAATATGTGGTATGAATGGTGTCGATGGTAGGAGGAGATAGGTTCTCAAAAATCGGCGGAATAATAAGTATGGTGAATAACAATAGGTGTGGTTTCACAACCACACCTCATAATAATAATAATCAATAAAAAGTGCCACGTACCATGAAATACAGTATATCGCATAAGCAAGTACATTCATGGCATCCTCAGACTGCAAAGAGTCAGTCAGTCAGTAGAATGCTTAAGCAGGTCATCGTCTTCAATTTGTCTGTTTTACCATTTTACCTGTTGACAAAAAGCCCCGCGAGGCTTTCCTCCGTCTCACCAAGAAGGTAAACTGGGACTCCGTCCTCAGCCTTAAATACGGAATGAAGGCTCACGTCTCTTTATTTTTACCTCTGATTGGGCAGCCATCTTCCTGGGCTCCTTCCGCATGCCGTACCAGGAGATCCGCAGGATTGTGCTGGAGGTGGACGAGGATCAGCTGACAGAGCCCATGATACAGGTGTGTGTGCGTGCGTGCGTCAGCCAGCAGAAGAAGGGCGTGCCACTGTGCTTTGTGTGTGCGTGTCTTCGAACTCGCATTGCCTTTTTGAAAATAGTGATAAAATGTTTCCAGTGATGTGTTTTTACAGCGACGTGAAAGCCTCATTGGAATGCAATGCTCCTGGTGTCCCTCTTTTGATGTCTGTTAATCCCCTGGTGTGGGGGGGAGACCAGGTGAAAGGTCTGAGATGCCGTGAATCGGGGGGCAAGAATAATGTGGAATCGCCTCACCAATTTCAGTGCGTCTGATTAGATCCGGGCTGGCCAACCCTGGTCCTGGAGAGCCGCTGGGTCTGCTGGTTTTTGTTGTTACTCGCCACTTAATTGGTCAATTAAAGCAGCCGATTACACAGTTAACTCACCTCACCTGGTTTCTTTGGTCTCTGTAATTGTTGTATTTAAGGTGAAAACAAAAACCAGAAGACCCTGCGGCTCCCCAGGACCAGGGTTGTCCACCCCTGGATTAGATCTTCAGAATTCCCAAACCTTAAAATAGGCCGCCGCGGTGCACGCCCTAATTAAAGAGCGAGAAGCAGCGCGGGCCGAGTCGATGCGCGCGGCGGCGGCACGGCTGTCCGCGGGACGCCCTCGGTATCCGCCCTCCCCCCCCCCGGACCCCGTTCGCTCTCCGTCCTCCGTTCAATTAGAGACCAGGCCGCACCTGGGCCTCGCCGGGCTGCTCTAACGCCCCCGCACACTTCAGCGGGAGTCTGTCAGACTGCAGACCTCAACATCACTCCCCACAGCTTCATTAAGAGCCAAAATCAATTCAGGAATTCCTGGGAGAGGCGGCCATACATTTTAATGCTTTTCTGCAGGGGAAGGGGAGGTTTGTGTAATTGCATTCGGCCGACTGTTAAACAAGGCTTGAATTAGGCGCTGAATTCATTTGAATCGTAATAATTCAAAAGGAATCCCCTTCCAGCGGTACACCGCACAAAGCCTTTCTTTTTATTCATTTATTTTCCTTCCCAGCTGACTGATATTCTAACATGTTCAGGAATGAATATGTTTCCGTGGGGCTAATTTGAGTGTATCTGACGCATGCAAGACTGCCGCGTATACTTTTAAGGTCAAGTAAGTTATGCTTTTGATTCTTTACACAGTTGCGAAAGCCTTCTGGGACGGAGACAGCTCTTTTAGGCTGCGTCAGGATCAGGGGTTGGATGGAGGTTATTTGGGAAGGGGCTCATAAACCCAGGGGTGACATTTGGTTAGGGGTGTTATTTTGTATTCAGTGTAATCGCCATGCTGCTTTCGACAATTGATGTTTTTTCCCTCTACTCGCAAAGACTCAAACGCACGCACGCACGCACACACACACACCCACTCACCATAGAGCACGTACAAAGCCCTGTAAGTCTAAGGCCCTTGTTCTTCCTCGTCAGTAAAACCGTAGAAAACTGCTTGTTTGGTATGATATCCGATGTGCAATAACTGCCGTTTCCTCTGGAACCTGTGGCAGGCTGTGTTCTGGTCTGCTTCACATTAGAGGAGAATTGATTTGCTAATGGAAGCAAAAGGGTTTCAGACACAGCACATGTAACTCAGCACACACACATGTAGCTTAGCACGCACACATGTAGCTGTGCATGCAGCACATACACAGCTCTGCATACACTCATGTAACTCTGCACACACACATACAACTCAGAACACACATGTGGCTCAGCACGCAACACATGTAACTCAGAACACACACATACAACCCAGCACACAGACATTTAACTCAGCACACACAAACGCATGTAACTCAGCAAACACACATGTAACTCAGCACACACACTCATACAACTCTGCACACAGCTCATGTAACTCTGCACACAGTACATGTAACTCTGCACACAGCTCATGTAACTCAGAACACACACATGTAGCTCAGCTACACTTATTTTTTCTTCATTTATTTTTCATATGGTTTTGTACGAGACTGGGTGCTATGCAAGGTTAGCATTAACAGGACTTGACCAGATAAATTAAAATTCTCCCTCCACTCTTTTCTCCTCTACCTTATTCTCTCTGTTCATCCCTCCTTCCCGCTCTCTCTGTAAACAGAACCTAGTGAAGCACCTTCCAGAGCAGGAGCAGTTGAATGCTCTGGTGAAGTACAAGCACGAGTACGCTAACCTGTCTGAGCCGGAGCAGTTTGGCGTGGTGGTAAGCACACTTACTCTCTCTCTCTCTCTCTCACTCACTCACTCACTCACTCACTCTCTCTCTCTCTCTCTCTCTCACTCACTCACTCACTCACTCACTCACTCACTCACTCTCTCTCTCTCTCTCACTCACTCACTCTCTCTCTCTCTCTCTCTCTCACTCTCACTCACTCACTCACTCACTCACTCACACTCACTCACTCACTCACTCACTCACTCACTCACTCACTCACTCACTCACTCACTCACTCTCTCTCTCTCTCTCTCTCACTCACTCACTCACTCACTCACTCACTCACACTCACTCACTCACTCACTCACTCACTCACTCACTCTCTCTCTCTCTCTCACTCACTCACTCACTCACACTCACTCACTCACTGACTCACTCACTCACTCACTCACTCACTCACTCACTCACTCACTCTCTCTCTCTCTCTCTCTCTCTCTCTCTCGCTCGCCCCTCCACGTGCACAGCAGGCAGGCAGAGTGTCGTTAGAAATGATTTATCGCCTCACAAGTATTTAATGAGCTTTCCGTGTCGATAGCACAGAACAAGAGCCACGTCTGTGTGATGAAGAACCAGCGCATTTAAGACGGTTGCTTTATTTGAGACCCCACAAAGCGATTAGCATTATGGATGCAAGTCCTCGATGATGAGCCGCGCTTTCCAGTTCTGTCCTGCCAGACCCCGACTGCACTTGATTAAAACGTGAGGGGGGTCGGGGGCGGCGGTGGGGGGTGGCCGTGGGCGTACGGACGGACGCGTAATTTTATTGCTGCGGAACAATTAACGAAATACCTCGCCACTTCGAGTTTGCTGGGTTTAAAGTTAAAACCAGATTCATTCCAAATAGCGCGTGTTGAGTGTGGCTCTCCTGATGCGCAAGGGCACGGCGCCTTAAATTGGATATGCAAATGAGCGAAACTCAACTTCAGAACGTTCCCGAGCGGAGTCAACATCACAGCCGCGCTGCGAGCACTCGCCGTTCTGACCTCCGCGAAAAAAGCAGCAGCGCTCCGTTTAATCCAATAAAATCAAGGCGAGACTAAAAACTATTCACACTGGTTAAAGGTGAGCGCTTCAAAGTTATTCACACAGTTTAATTGGCAACATGCGTTCTATTTTTCCCCCCCCCCGCTCTCCTCTCAAAGGTTAAATTCTCTTACTCCAAAATAATCTCTGAAAAGAAATCATGCAAATTATTTTTGTCATGCAGTGCCATGTGCAATACTCATTCGAGAACATTAAATGGAATTGGTAATCGTACTTTTTTAAAATTTTTTATTTTTTATTTTTTTATTTAAAATAAAGACTTCTTTAGTCTGAAGGGAGCGGCAATTAAAATGCAGATAATCCGCTTTTTTTTCAGAAGCTTAAAAAGAAAAACACCTGCGGTCTGATGATCCGTACTTATTAAAGCGAAATGTAGTAACCCAATTACGTCTCCCGTGCTTTGGTATGGGATCATTCAGCGGAGATTTATTAAAACGCATGCATGATTTAGTGTGAAGCCCCCCTCCGCTCTAGAATAATAGTGTTTAAAACCCCTTTAGAGTGGGGGGGGGGACCGGGCGGTGTCGTGCCTGCGTGCCCCCCCCCTCTCCTCCCCGTGGGGCTGTCTATGACACATCCATCTCTGCTCTCGCTCACACGCTGTGGAAATGAAGCCTTAGACCTGCTCATATATGCCATTATAGAGCCGACGGGCCCGATTAATCACGCCGCAAACGCCACGTCCGAATTATGGGAGGCGCTCTCTGGTTTTCCTCCGCCGCTGTGATGGGACGTTAAGGTTCGGTGTGCGTATTCGCTGTGGAAGGGCCGCAGTGAGGCTTTGCTCTCTGTACTGAAACACTGGCACGGCCACACAATAGCACATGGGTTCTGGAGCTGGGCTTGCTGCAGGTTTAGTCTTAAGTGATGGGTTCAGTTCCCGCCCCTGTTCTGTTATGTTACGTAATTGCTTTAGTAAATGTCCACGTGCATTCTGTTAAAAAAAATAAATAATAATAATAAAAGTAAGCTCTGCAGGTTGCTCTGAATAAGTAATCTAAATAAAGGATACGCAAATTAATAATCATAAACCCTGTATAGAATAATTTAGGGGAATGTAGTCAATAGAATTTCTTGTAAATTGAATTGAGTTCCTTTATGTTTCAAAGTAAAATGAACCTACTGTTGTGCTCAGCCTGGGCTGGGAGCCAGTTCATTTTCAGCCTTTTATAAACACAATGTGCTAATTGTGTAGCTGGTGGCAGGGGCGGGAGGGCCGTGCGCGGCTCACCAAACGCGCACATTGTGTTCATTATTGCTATTTGCCCGCGGGACAGGCACCCTTATCCGGGGTGAGCGCGGGAGAGCAAGCCTATTTACATACCCTCCGTTTATAGCGCTCCGGAGGCTAACTGGTGCAGATCGGGCCGAGAGCAAGGCGAGCCTCGCGGGAATCAAACTGGCCACGGCACGGCGTGTTCCCGTGGCTTTGTGAGGAGGGCCTGTCAGGCGTGCGCGCAGAGCTGCGGCTCGTTGCCACGGCGCCGGGACCCCGTGATTAGCCAGCAGCGAATAATGACAGCTGCGGCGCGCCGGGGCCCGCGGCCTTCGCCCGCGATTCACGGCAAGCCGCCGGCTGATCACCGCCGACCTTGCGCTGGCAGGGAGGGCGTCGGCCTGACAGTTGACAGGTGCCAGGAGGCGGCCAATCTGATAGGCGGGGGAGGGGCTCATCGTCGGATCCTGGAGTTCACACCCCACAGTTTAATCTGTTTATTCGTTCGTGCCCCAGAACTGACTGCAGCAGAGGCATGTTTCAAATAAACTTTCACCGACATGTTCATTAAAGGCTCCACTATTACACATATTTATTAATATAAAACCACCGATGCCTCACCAGTTCAGCTGAGAATTCAGAAATCATTTGACTTTATTGATTGAAAACCCCGGTTAATTGAAGTAAAGTAATTATAAATAAGTCAGAAATTGCGTGATATTGGTTCACAGCTTCTTTTAACCCTGGGAAGACAATCACACTCATAATTATGATTGAGTAGGTCATAGGTTCTCCGGCAGATACATAATTGAACTAATGGCCCCCTCCCCATTTTCTAATGCCCCCCAGTTCACACACACAAGGCCTTGTCATTTTGATAAAGGTGCAACCCATCACTGGCTCAAAGTAGAAAATCGTCACATTCAAATTCCATCAGTATATCAGTATCCTAAGCCACTACCTGCCAAACGAACTGCCAAACTGCCAATTCTACATAGCTCTCAGCCAGCTGGGAGTGGGGTGGGAAAAAAAAAAAGGTGTTTCAACATTTTTGAAAAGTAAGCACATGTTCTAAAAACATCACAAAGAAAAGAAAAGGAAGAGTTCTGTGCTGGTTTGTCTGTCAGTTTTTGGCTCTCGGTAGACTGTTTTCCCCCTCTGGTGAATAACGGGGGTCTTAGATGAGGTTTCCAGAGAGGCAGAAGGAATACACACACACGCATGCGCGCGCACCGCACGCACACAGACGTGCAGAGCGACGTGCTAAAAGATGAGAAAATGCTTTGGGGATGCTTCTCTGAGGGACTTTCCCTGTGTGAGATCACTTGTGAGCCAATGCCCAACTTCAGGGGCGGCGCCTCCTCGCTGAGTTTCAACCTCGTTACCATGGAAACCATACCCCCCCCCCCACACCCCCCCCACACCCCGAACATCCTCCTTTACAACGTGCCTACCTGTGTGTACAGGTGACCCCAGTGCCCTCCTCATCAAAAACACTCCTGTTCACACTAGGTTATTAGCCCGTTAAGCAGGTTAATAAAAAGGACCCTGGCACAGAGTTCAGACCGCGGAATTAGATGGTGCTAGTACCTCTGCTGTGTGCGATTTTGTGAAGCTCAAGCCGTAACCCAGAATCACCCCTGCACACACACACACACACACACACACACGTGCGTGCACACGCACACATACGATCTAAATGAGCTGGAATGATGTGGGGGGAAAAAATCAAAAGAGAAGTAGAAAGGGACCGTTTTGCGAGCGAGGGAAAGCTAACGCTCTGTCCTCGCTAGCGAGAAAGTAAATTAGGGCAATAAATGAAGACGAATTGGACGGCGGTAACCCAACTCAATTCCTACAGGACCGCTCTGTTCGCTAGCTTTTCCTCTCAACCTCTGCTCTTAATGTCTTTATTTAGGCCAGTCACTTACCTGGTTTGAGACTCTCTGATGAACTGATCCGCGCACGCGCCCCCCTGCGCTCACAAACCCCTCCGCCGCGCGCTCAAACTCTCCGCTGCGTTTCTGGGGAAGCGCATCACCGTGACTGAATACCGCTAATTAACTAATTGGACCAATTAAGCCTGGGTAATCGGTCGGAACTAAAACCAGCTCACAACCTGGAGGCCCCGCAGGAGCTAAGTTTGACGCCCCCGCCGTATGCTGCGTTTGAGAGGGTGCTGTTTGCACTGATCACAGTTTTAAAGACAGCGCTGCCTCCACCTTTTTTTTGGGTCGACTATCTTATGCTTGGCTGGGCCCTGCGGAGAAAATTATTTCTGGCGTCTCTCGCTGAAATCTGTGTGGTAGTTGTGTATATTACCTCCAAATAAAACGCGCCCCATGATTTGTTTGTTGTTTCGGGACTTAACAGATTTTTTTTAAATTTTATTTTGTAAGTTATTTACTTAGCTTGCTTTGAAACCAAAGCAGAAATATGGAGAATTATGCTTTGACTTTCATAAGAATTACATGGATGAATGTAACATTGTTTAAATGCATGCTGTTTAAACACTGCTGTTTACAATGTTTTGATTTAACCAAAATAAACATAAAAGGGTGTAAATTGAAAAGTGAAAGCAAGAAAGCGACTGATAAGGATGGCTGATTTTTCTTTTGTATTACAGTTTATGTAAATCTATTTTATTGCGATTTTGCCAGAGCATGTCTTTTAAAATCGGAAATGGCTTTGAGTGGCTGTGCATGTTGTCAGCTGGACCAGAAAATTACATTTGAATATTGTTTTCCAAAAAATAAGACATTCTATTATATGCAAATATTTATTGCAATGCATAATTATTGCACTCCAATAAAATGTATAGGATGTGTTTAGGGTGGCTTCCTGTTATGCCTGTTATGTCCACAAGCGGTGAAAGAAGGTAACAAAGGCAAAAGAAGGTCAGGTTTTATCCTTGGAGGATAGTGACAACACAAAAAAGCTACTTTGGTTAACCCTCATTTTACTATAGGTAAATTGACTGACAATATTGTTGTTTGTAACATTGATCTGAAGTAAACAAAAGGCTAGACTGTCACGTCATAATATGAAAACGGTCTAGATCAGTGATCTTCATTCCTGGTCCTGCAGTTTAGCAGACCCTGCGGTCCACCGGTACCAGGAATGAAGATCACTGATCTCCATCACGTATTGACAGTCTAGATCGTATATTAAACACCTTTTTAAAAAAAAAATATTGACCACAACATTCTATTTGGTTCTGATTGGCTGTGTGTGTGTTGGGAACTGGAGTTCCATGTGGAAAATGTCAGGCGCATCTTTGTGGCAGCCAACCTGACGTGGCTTCGCCAAACTGGAACCTAGAAAGCCCTCGCTTCACGCACAAAGCGACTCCTCGGAATGTGAACGGCGTTGAGGACGAGCCTTTCCGCGCTGCTCTGCTAAGCGCTACGCTGGCACGTTCATGCTGCCCACACTGAGCCTGCAGAACACGGAGTAGTCAACCAAAAGCAGAGTTCTGGAAAAACTACGCATTTTCACCCGACCCCCACCTTCATAAAGTATGAGGGGGGTGCACTATGGAGGAGATGGCGATGACTCTTGACTGTGAGTCGCTCTACCGTCCTACCAAGGAGAGAAGAACAGGAGCTTTCATTAATGGGAACAAACAACAAAAAGTGCCTGCTCTTGCCACAGTTACACATTAAGAATTTTCTTTGTCCTCGCACTGCGGATCCCTCCGTTGTTGCGAAACAAGACAACAAAAGCAAAGCCAAGCCGCTGATTTGGTGCGTAGAAGGTCTTCCCCTGCCCGTTCCTTCCCTCACACCTGTCCCTGTATCTCTACCTGTCGCCATGCAATCTGTTTGCCTGTGGTGCTAAATAAGCTCCATCTAAACAAGTAGGTTACTAGAAAAAAATTTAATTGGAAAGAAAAACTGAGATTCGCTACATTTCTGGTAACACATTTGTTTAGTTAAGACAAGGCTAACTTTTCTACATAGCGCCTTCATCAGTGAAATGGTACAGTATATATGTCAGTTAGAAAGGACATGCTGTGAGTAACTTATTTATGTATATACTTTAGTTAACAAATTGTTTTGATCAGTGCACCTCTGTGCTGTAACTCCACCAAAATAGTAATGCAGTCCGCTTCTTTAAATTTAAAATGTTTAAAATGTGTTATTATTATTATAATTTTTTATTTTCTGGTACAAATGAATAACTCATTTGTAGCCTCACTGTAAACTGAGGCTCTGATAGAAAGCAAGTTGTTATCTGTTTGAGTCTTTAGCCTCATCTTAGTCGAACATTAACTCCACAAAACTCACACAAGCAAGCAGTCATATTTCATGGGTTTTGTATTTACTCACACAATAAACAACACTGAAAATAAAATTTTCAAGCATTTTTTTGCTTTTTTTTTTTTTTTTGGTAGTGCACAATTTTCTAGAACTATGTTCTAACACTGTGACAGTATATTTGTGCCTGTTAATCATGTGGCATTTGTGCCTGTTAATCGGGTAGCATACTCACAAGTCTGCCTCAACGTTCTCACTTGTACCCAAAGGCACACGTAAGGAAAACAGAAACATTTAGCAGGATATTTTAGTAGTTTAGCGGTTGTATTGTTTGAAAAACGGCTGCTGTGATGCTGTTTTGACAACAGAGAACGGGAGGCTGGAAGACGCGGGCGAACGACTGCGATGTGACAGCTGGACTCCGAGACGCATCGGCCCATTAATGAGTCTGAATTTAAATGAATTCACTTGTCGAGAGGTGGAAAATAAGAAAACCAGAAAAAAGAACAAGCATACGGCGACAGCTTTGGAGCGGCAGACTACAAACGGACAGTGACAATGACAGCAAATAAAGCAAAAATTTAATAATAAAAAAAAGGCATTAATAGGCCGACGAAAAGCGACGGAGAGGGGAGGCGAGGATGGAGTTAAACGCTGGCGCGTAGCCGCGGCAATGGCAGCAGTGTGAGTTTAAAACAGATCCGGCAGCCCATCACTGCTGTCCTCCTTTACAACCCTGTGATGCGCTGGGGAAAGTGGCGCTTTGATTGTTTCTTGAAGGAAACTGACTGTTTTTGGACTCCTTAATAACCCAAGGGAGATTTGTCTTGAGCCTACAGGCATCAATGCAAAAATCCCTGACTGAGACACAACAGCTCAGGACCCCGCCGTCATCAGTCAATGATGGGTAGAGCTTGTCTTTTCATATAACCCCCCACTCATCCACTGTGTTCCGGCACATAAGAGCAGAGGATCAATGCCCAGGACTTTCATAAGAAACCGAGTGTATCCAGAAAAAACAAACACAAATGCCATGCTTTGCCCCCAAAACGACGCTCTCCTCCACATAAAAGAACAGCAGAAAAAACCTGCCTTCCAGCACTAGAAATTGGAAAGCACTTCAGACAGGAGTTTGGAGGAAAAAAGTGGCTGGTTGGAGAGTAGGTGCATGCCGATTGAGGCTTTGGGTCAACCCTCACCGCTACTGGCTTCCCCAAAGCCTATGACATTTGCGAACCAATCAGAAGACTTTTCTCCCCACAGAAAAGCAGAAAATTTGATCAAATGAGCAAGTTATTGATATCTCACGAGAGTTCCACCCACTTTTGGGGGTTCATGAAGACTCGCTCTCCTTCACATGCCTAAACTGGCACAACAAACAATATTTTTTTCTGTTTGGAGTGTGGGAGAGAGAGAGAAAAATGCAGCGTTTGATGCGTTGCTGTGTCTTAAATATTGAAACACTCCGGAGCTGGATTCACCAGGAACGTTACAAACGCGCATCGCCTGAGTTTTTGCATCTCGACCACATCCGCAATAATCTGAGAGAGTATGACTAATTCACAAAATGAGTTGTGTTAAAGGGCTGATTACCCAGTCAGCTGAAAAATTAGCTGTGGCAAATAGCAGAGAGCCTTGCCAGCAAAAGCGTTTTATCCGAAGCATGAAGCGTCCCACGCTCCAGATCACAAAAAAAAAAGACCAAGGCGGAGAATTGAGACAAGGCGTGAGAGAATGATCAGATTCACCAGAAGAGCAGAAGGTGTGGAAGCCTGCATTAAACGCAAGCACTCACCTGGGAAAGGGAATCCGGAATGTAGTTAAATCACACAAAATGAATACTTTGGGGCTAATATCGTTTCCAGCAGGAGATTGTGACGGCGCCCAGAGGCACATGAAAATAAGAAAATGGCCATTTTAAAGCGCAGTAGGACTGCTGTGCACAGACAGGATGTGGCCTGAGGCGTGTGCACTGAGCGGCAGGTTACCAGTCCCTGCAGGTGATGGGGGTTGACGCTGAACCGCTGCAGAAATGACTGGGCCTGCACTGTCTGATAATTCACTTATCGGTCAGCTGGAACGGCCGGGCTATTGTCGGAAATGTGTTCTCTCTCGGTCCGATTTTCAGACAATGTTATTTCTTTGTCGTGCGGCAGTTACAGCAGTCACTGTCAACTGCGCAGTTCCACAGATCAAACTTCATTAGCTTCGCACTGGAAACCCCCTTTGCGCTGAATTACCTGCAGAGCATTGGATTTTTCATTGTTTTATTTTGTGTTGTTGAGGGCGCAGTGTAATCGGCCCAGAACTTTGTCAATTAGTCGGAATAACGAACAAACCTAATGGTTTGTTGGAAAGTGGTGTTTATTTGGCGAGGCTTTGCCCTTCGGAAGGGCACCCGCGTTTTCGGCCATCTGTGTCTGCTTTATGGTTACAGAGGAAGCAGAGTCCTTCAGCGACACTGCCTCTCTGTCTCTTACAATCTTATGCTTTGCATCAGGTGCGCATCCAGGAGACGATGTTAATGGGCGGTAGTCTTTGCAGTGTAACACTGTCTGACACGGTTTGTTTCGAATACGTCGGAGAGCTCGGTATGCCTACCCGGTGAAGGATTCAATCAAAATAATGACCTACAGAGGAATACTGGTAAAGGAGAGAGTGCAGTCAGGCTCTTATTGTGAAGCGCTCTGTAGTAATGCAGGCTCTGCTGAAACCTTGAGCTCCATGTTGAACACATGGTACGGGAGTGCAGTCAGGCTCTTATTGTGAAGTGCTCTGTAGTAATGAAGGCTCTGCTGAAACCTTGAGCTCCATGTTGAACACATGGTACGGGAGTGCAGTCAGGCTCTTATTGTGAAGCAATCTGTAACAATGCAGGCGCTGCTGGAACCTAGCGTTGCATGTTGAACACATGGTACGGGAGTGCAGTCAGGCTCTTATTGTGAAGCAATCTGTAACAATGCAGGCGCTGCTGGAACCTAGCGTTGCATGTTGAACACATGGTACGGGAGTGCTGTCAGGCTCTTACTGTGAAGCGCTCTGTAACAGTGCAGGTGTTGCTGAAACCTAGCGTTGCATGTTGAACACATGGTACGGGAGTGCAGTCAGGCTCTTATTCTGAAGCGTAGTAATGCACAGGCCAAGCAACAGCTGAAACCTTGTGTTGCGCGTTGAAGACATCGTATGTACCCGTAACACTGACTGTGACCCACACGTTCATGTTCATGTTCACTTTCAGGTTCATTTGCATAGCACATGTGCAGTATCTGTAGGCCAGGTGGGGGGATGTGGAGAAAGACGTCGGCTCATGCATGTTCTGAACGCTCAGCATTTAAAAAAAAAAAAAAAAAAAAACCAGAGGGCACGCGGAACCCGAATTGAAGTCTCTGCCGCAAGAGGTAAAAATGTCAATTAGGAAGAAGCCGTGCGCCCCACCCTCGGCTAGTAGCGTTCGAGGGCGGCTTCCCCTTCTCTCTTCCTAATAAGCGTAGAGCTAACGGGAGCCTTAACAGCTCATTTAATAGGGTCTCCATGCAGCTCCTTGCCACAAGAATCGTTCTGTCAGATTTAAAGGAAAGGGAAAAAACAACATGAAAAAGATGATTGTAAGGAATTCTTATGTACCGTTAGGGCACAGTCGGCATATGTCGCAGATGTGTTTGTCATCGAATGAGAGAACCACAGGTGAGCATCTGGAAATTCTGTCAATTTAAAAGAAGAGGGAAAAAAGTCTGCGTGAAAAATGCAGCTTTGAGGAATGTCTGCGTAGCGCAAGGGCAGAACCGGTGAGTATCCCCACTGTGTTTGTGAGGACCTTAGGCGAGCTGCGGCAGACTCGCCTGTCAGGCGAGCGAGACTCAAAAGCCATTGGCCACAGCTCCAGTGCCGCGACGTCGGCGCTAATCCTTTTCAAACACGTGCGATCTGCAGGCCTCTTTAATTGAAGTCTGTTTCATCATGGATTAGACTGGGGCTGACGTCTGAAGATGACGCTCATTACAAGTTGGCAGCGTATTTACACACATGCATTAGGCATTCAGCCGTGCTCCGTTTCTCTCACTTTGGCTTTGTCTCCAATTGGCCCATTTACGCTGCATCTGCTAGAAAAAGATAGTCTACCCACATTTTCACTTATTGCTATCGATTTAAAGGGTTCCTCTGCCAAAGGTGCATTTTTCCCTGTTCATTTGCTTAGGTTTTGATTGTCCTTTTGGTTTATTTGTTTATTGTGTCACCAAACATCTGTGTGGGACGAGATACGCAGCCTGAATTGTACAATGAGAGAGAAGTAAGTTATATTGGGTAAGGGCGCCAGAGAAAATGTAGTATTGATATCTCTGAGCATAAAGAGACAAGACAGATGGATCAGTCCATGGTCTTGACCAGTTGTTCCCACATGATGGGTAGTGAGGGGGGTTCAGGGGGCTCGCGAGGTGCACACGGGAAAAACACTTCCACTAACACAAGTCAAAAAACACTGCTGCTCACAGTGCACTAGTTCATCTGAGGTTGTTTTGACAGGCTGAAAAACGTTTAATTCCATATTTGAAAATACGTCAGTGGACGTTTTAGTAAGGGCGGCATTAAATGTATTTGCTAATGAAGTGGGCCGTGGACTCTGAAGGTCTGTTAACCCCTGTTCGAGATTAGCGGTTATGAAATAAAGTTTCGCAGCGAAGACTTTTCTGTACGTGGCAGAAATACGTGTCGCTATGCCCTTTAACGCGCGTTATTCTTACGTTATTTTTTGAAGCTATGGGCAGGAAGTGCGGCTCCCCGGAAGGCCCGTTCGGTGTGCGGCGACGGTTAAACGGCCCTGGCAGAGAAAGCATTATGTAAAATAGGCCTGTTTATATCAGCCACTTCAACCTGTTTTTCTCTCTTTATTTCCCCTTCCAAGTAGCACAGTAAGCAGCCCCAGTGAAGACCATAATGGCCTGTGACTGAGGGTGGCCTTCTACATATTAATCTCCTTCCCCACGTCCTTATAGGTCCTTCTCTCTACCTATTTGTTTGTGGTCGGCGGTTTGTTTAGCGATTAATCTGCCTTGGCTCTCAGCGCGGCTTCATCAGCCTTGTCTTTGGGGCACATGTTAGAGGCTATCAATCACGCACCTTAATGTTTCCCGGCTGCCGTCAGAGCGTAATGCGTGGACGACGCTACGCTGTTTGTGCGGCTAACGGGGAAAGGTTTTAATTGAGCTCAGTCTCCGGGCGCGCTCTGCTACGGCCGTGCGCCGGTTGCGCGCAGTCATCACCGGATACTGCTGAGACCTGAGATTTAAAAGGCAATATTTCCTCATTTGCGGTAATTGTGTAACCGCAGTAAACCTACACCGCATGAGGCAGGGTGCAGCCCACCCAGTCACACTCCGGACCTCACAGCAATAACAGAAAACCAATTAAACTTCCTTCTTCTGTCCCAGATCAAATCACAGCCCAAACACATCGCCCGGCAGTTTTCATCTCTCTTCCTTTGACCCAAAACGATGGCGGGGTGATGGCGCTTTTGATCAGACAGCATTCTAAACCACTAAACACTTCTGGGAAACTGGATCTCCCAGTTGACTTGGCTCCTGCGTTTTGTCTTGCGCATGTCGAACACACACACATGCAGTCCGACTAGTTTAGAAGACGTGCCTCTCGGATTGAACTCCTGTTTGTCTTTAACTTTGCCGCCTGCTATTTTTCCCTTTTACTTGCACAAAGATATTATTAAAA
Source organism: Synaphobranchus kaupii (assembly GCA_029718625.1). Taxonomy (NCBI): domain Eukaryota; kingdom Metazoa; phylum Chordata; class Actinopteri; order Anguilliformes; family Synaphobranchidae; genus Synaphobranchus; species Synaphobranchus kaupii. The sequence goes on from CM056384.1 coordinate 41,252,713, forward strand.
TTGAACTTGGTTCTCAGGACAAGGTGCTTTGTGAACAGCCAGAAAAGAGATTCTGTGTTCTCTATTGGTGATGACACCAGCTACAATGGTACCACCAGCTTGCACCTTCACCCTCCCTCCTCTAGGTGGCGGTGCTCTGATTCACACTCTCTGTCCTCCAGATGAGCAGAGGCTCCGGCCACGCCTGAACTCCATCCTGTTCAGGCTGCAGTTTGAGGAGCTGGTCAACAACATCCGGCCTGACATCATGGCTGTGAACGCGGCCTGCGAGGAGGTGCGCAAGAGCAAGAGCTTCAGCACTCTGCTGGAGCTGGTGCTGCTCATCGGGAATTACATGAACGCCGGCTCCCGCAACGCCCAATCCTACGGCTTCGACCTCAGCTCCCTCTGCAAAGTGAGTCTCTCTTACCGCCCTTCTTCTGTATTACTCCTCTTCCTCACCTCTCTGCTCTTCTCCTCTCCCACGTTCTCTCTCCTCCTACGTTTTCTCTCCCTCTCCCACGTTCTTTCTCCTCTTACGTTCACTCTCCCTCTCCCACATTCTCTCTCCCTTTTCTACGTTCTCTTCTCTCCCACGTTCTCTCTCAATCACATACGTTCTCTTTCCTTTCCTACGTTCTCTCTCCCTCTGCCACATTCTCGCTCCTTTCCCACGTTCTCTCTCCCTCTCCCACGTTCTCTCTCCCTCTCCCACGTTCTTTCTCCCTCTCCCACATTCTCTCTCCCTCTCCCACATTCTCTCTCCCTCTCCCACATTCTCTCTCCCTCTCCCACGTTCTCTCTCCCTCTCCCACGTTCTCTCTCCCTCTCCCACATTCTCTCTCCCTCTCCCACATTCTCTCTCCCTCTCCCACGTTCTCTCTCCCTCTCCCACGTTCTTTCTCCCTCTCCCACGTTCTTTCTCCCTCTCCCACGTTCTTTCTCCCTCTCCCACGTTCTCTCTCCCTCTCCCACGTTCTTTCTCCCTCTCCCACGTTCTCTCTCCCTCTCCCACGTTCTTTCTCCCTCTCCCACATTCTCTCTCCCTCTCCCACGTTCTCTCCCTCTCCCACGTTCTTTCTCCCTCTCCTACGTTATCACCCTCTCCCACGTTCTTTCTCCCTCTCCCACATTCTCTCCCTTTTCTACGTTCTCTTCTCTCCCACGTTCTCTCTCAATCACATACGTTCTCTTTCCTTTCCTACGTTCTCTCTCCCTCTGCCACATTCTCGCTCCTTTCCCACATTCTCTCTCCCTCTCCCACGTTCTCTCTCCCTCTCCCACATTCTCTCTCCCTCTCCCACGTTCTCTCTCCCTCTCCCACATTCTCTCTCCCTCTCCCACATTATCTCTCCCTCTCCCACGTTATCTCCCTCTCCCACATTCTCTCTCCCTCTCCTACGTTATCACCCTCTCCCACATTCTCTCTCCCTCTCCCACGTTATCTCCCTCTCCCACGTTCTCTCTCCCTCTCCCACGTTATCTCCCTCTCCCACGTTATCTCCCTCTCCCACATTCTCTCTCCCTCTCCTACGTTATCACCCTCTCCCACGTTCTTTCTCCCTCCCACATTCTCTCTCTCTCCCATGTTCTCTCTCCCTCTCCCACGTTCTTTCTCCCTCTCCCACATTCTCTCTCCCTCTCCCACATTCTCTCTCCCCCTCCTACGTTATCTCCCTCTCCCACGTTCTTTCTCCCTCCCACATTCTCTCTCCCATGTTCTCTCTCTCTCTCCCATGTTCTCTCTCCCTATCCCACGTTCTCTCTCCCTATCCCACGTTCTCTCTCCTCTCCCACGTTCTCTCTCCCTATCCCACGTTCTCTCTCCTCTCCCACGTTCTCTCCCGCTCTCCTCACATCTAAATAAATAAATGTGTTATCTCAAGGGCATGCTTCATTTCCTACATATTCAATTTCAATGAAGGGAAAAATTAGTGGTTTTAATAAGCTGAATCTTTCCTAATGTGCCTTTCACTGGCTTGGTTTGCCTCGAAGCAGGTAAAAGGCGAGTGAGTGAGTGATTATAGCCGTTCCTGAGTGAAACCTCCATTTAAAAAGCAATGATGACACACTACCCTCCTCCACTCTGCTCCTTTCTCTTCTCCTCCTGCTCTTCTGACGGGGTCTCATCTCATCCCCTGCCCCCTCCCCCCATTTGCCATTCAGTTGCATAGAAATGAAATTCTGCTTTGACTAAAATGTGACGCAGGTCAATTTAAGCTAAGAGGACATTATTTTTTAAATGACCTAAGACTAGATAAAACATTGAGGTTAAGATGAACACAATGGTGAAAAAATTTGAAATGGCTGTATGCTTTGCAAATGTCATAAACAGCCCCACAAAATGGGCTAGGCTAGCTCTTAAGGCAGTTTTTGTGCTCTTCTGAAGGTCTTTGACAAAGACGTGTCCCATAGTTAATTTCCCACTCCCCTTTGACATTGAATGTGAAATTCCAAACTGCCAATTTGCATATGAAATGGAATGGAATACAGTTCTACTGCAGGGGAATCTGTGTGCGTGCGTGCATGCGAGAGAGAGAGTGTGTGTGTGTGTGTGTGTGTGTGTGTGTGTGTAAACCATTTTTGAATTTGAGTGTATGTGTGAGAAGGAAGGACAGAGGGAATGAGAGCAACAGACGGTGGGAGAGAGGGAGAAAGGGAGGGTCCAGGGTCCCGCATGACTGTCCAAAATCGGGGACTTATGCAACAGCACAGCATGTCAGTGGACTGTTTCATTAATGGATGAAAAGCAGTGAGGAAATCTATGCCTCCAGTGCCTGCCCACTTAATTCCTTTATTCTTTAATTTAGGGTTGTTTCATTTGGGAAAAAGACAACATGTCAACGCGTCAGTGCAAATAAGCAATTAAAACAATTAAACCTGTGCAGTTATTTCTGCTTTCTGTTACATGCTTTTTATTTAAACCCACTTTATGGAAATTTACAACCTTACAGCTTGCGTAAGGTGGGACGATTGTCAGAATAATGTACCACATCATTGTGTGTGTGATTTATTTCTTTCTTAATTTTTTAGACTGCACTTTTAAACAGAAATGACTGCGTCTCACCCCGGGAATCATAGCAGCTGTTTATGAATGTTTTATAAAGGTGTTACATATGCTTCATTAAGGCCTTATGAACTGTGACTTCATACATAGTGCAAGCATGGACAACTGAGAATAAATATTCCTGATACTCGGGCACGCCAATACTAAGTTATTTTTTTTCCCCCTCTTGCATTTCAAAAGCCACCATGAGCACAATCCACTTTCAAAAGTTTCCTGGAACAAAAAACTAGAAGAAAACAAACTGAAAGCTAACAGGGATGTGGCTTTGACTGCCTTTAAAACGCGTGTTTATCTTTAATCTCGCCCTTCTTCCACCTTCAGTTTAAAAGCGAGGATACGGACAGCTCTGTGCATGTGCCGGGAAGGCAGCGCGCTTCTCCTCGCGAGCCAGGGTTTCAGCACAAGGCTCTCCTTTAAAGGGGAGTCAGTGACACGTCTGCGCCACCAATGCCCTTCCCATGATGCCCTGCTCTTTCCTTTCACCTTGACGGGCGGCGAGAGGCCTTATCCTCGTCCACATCTAAAGTGCTCTGCCCTGATAAACCGCTTTTGTTTGAAAGGGCTTAATTTGATTTTACATTATCAAGTGCAGAGGTGGGTGAGTGTCTAACTTCATCAAAGCTGCAGACCCAAGAAAAAAAAAACCCTCCTGTTCTTTGGAAATTAGTCTGAAGGGACTAGGGGAGAGGAAACCACCAGAATTTATTAGAAAAAAATCCTATGAATGGTTATTGTTACTCTGTGATATGCAGCCGCACACGCACACTCACTCTCTCTCTCTCTCTCTCTCTCTCTCTCTCTCTCTCTGTGTAACAGGCCTGTACGCCGACCTGTACGCATTTTGCATACCGTGTACACATTTTGACATGGAAGTACGCTGGTTCAAATTATTACTGTAAAATACGTTTGTACGTAAAAAAAAAATGCCAGTCATTACGCATGTTGCAGTTTTTTTTGTCTCAGCCGATAAAACCTTAGAAACTCCACTTGCTATGTCCTCCGGCGTGTGTGGACATAGCACGTGAAGACTGTGTGGGCAGTCTCTTCCTCTTCCACAACTTCGTCCTATCTAACGTACTTCCACACTGTGACACACTTCATCCTATCTAACACACAGCAACGGTGTGCTAATCGACAGTAACCTAACATCACTACCCAAAAAAGGTAGAAAAGTAGAAGATGGCTAGGTAATAGGCTAATGTCAATTGTGAGTGACTAATTGCGTTACTAGGACAGAGCGGGGCTAAGTTAGCGTTACACGTACTGTACATCTCAGAAATGCTGTTATGCTACCTTCGTTTGATAGTTGGTCATCGTGCAGACCATTAAATTGAAATGTATTTTTCTTAATAGATGGATATACGGATACAGGTGCAAATACAACTGTAGCCGGACGTATTTCAGCTAGAAAAGCGTTCAGTTCCATTCACAGTGTTCCTAGAAACGGCCAACTGCCTACATAAGTGAATTCAGAACGAAGATTCAATTTATTGATGCTACTTTATTTTCCTTCTCTCAGTCTCAGGAAACCTTGTTTTCTTCTAAATCATGCTGTGTGACCTATTTAAATGAATGAGCATTTTAAAAGCCCTAGTACTTTACAATACATTATTCTTGCTAATATGTACGTTTAGTCTGTTTAGGTGAATTCTAGACGCTGCTAGTCTATAGGCCCAGCTGTCAGATGATGTGTGTGTGCACAGACTGTCCATCATGTGTTGAGGTTGATTAAACGCTATAGGTTTATTAGGTTGATCAAATTCAAGGCATGCTCCAATTGTGTAGCACACTTATACACAGGGGGACTCTGAAGAGAAATGAAACAGGCATACGCGTACAAATATACACATGAAACATTAAGAACTAGAAAGAATGCACTGAGGTACGGTAAAATACATGGAACGTCCCTTCTCTGCACAGCCCCAAATTACTTGGGCTCAGCCCCCAATGTACTCAAACTTTTGTGGCAAGGTTTCAGGGATTCCATAAATATATATTTTTTTGACTGGTAACAGGTTTGTTCATCCAGTAGGCTACATTAAAATATGTTACACCATTTCCTGAGTTCAGTCAGAGTTTGATAGCTTGTTGAGCTTATGGTGCCATTTTGTTTTTTCCCCCCCCCCACAGTCTGTGTTATTTAAATGTCAGTGTTAAATAGGTGTACACATCTTCTAAAGAGCTCTTCTCTGGCCTTTCTGCTGTCATCCTAGGTGTCCTTGTCGTTTTTCCACAGTAATGCAGACTGTGAAAGGGTCTTCAGTTTGGCGACAGGAGAACCATGTCCGCCAGTTATGAGGCCAAACTGTAGAATGCAAGCGCCACTACATCTACAAGAACAAGTGTGACTGATATCTGAACACTGCATGTCTACATTAGTCGTTGGGTGCCCGCAAGAGATTGCTTTTAAACCTGTTATTTTCTGTTTTTCAGAGTAAAACTGACAAACTGCAACATTGTTGTCTGTGCTCCTGATTGGCTGTTTATTATGTTTCTTTGTTTTATTTATTTATTAAAAGGCCTACTGTCTGGTTATGCTGAGAGCACAGAGACACAGAGTCGGGGGTTCTGTCGCAGGGAATTCTGAACCAATAAATGAGTCATTTATACAGAACATACACCGATCAGCCACAACATTAAAACCGCTGACAGGTGAAGTGAGTAACATTGATTATCTCGTTGTTATTTTGGTTCTGTACTCTAGCACTTTGAGTTTGAAAGGATACAATGACAACGAGGTTGAAGTGCAGACTGTCAGCTTTAATTTGAGGGTATTTTCATCCATATCGGATGACCCGTTTAGAAATTATAGAACCTTTTGTACATAGTCCCCCCCCATTTTTGGGCATCAAAAAATATTGGACAGTTTAACTGTTCTAAAATGTAGAATAAAGTAATACTTTTTTATATTTGGTCGCATATCCTTTGCATGCCATGACTTCCTGATGTCTGTGACCCAACAATATCAAAAGACTCTTGATATCTTATTTTCTGGTACTCCTACAAGCTATACTATAACCTCTCGGCATTTGAATGGATCTCTGGGAATTTGGGGGGTGGGACTAGATTTAGCTGTAAATTACACTGGAACAGTATGGAAGACATGGTTGGCTAAATGGCTCTAAGTCATCAAGGGTCTGATATATCAAACAAGCCTTAAAACATCACACTGCTGCCAGATATACAGCAGATATGGATGGATAACTTGAAGGGTTTCTTCTCCTGACTTATTTTTCCATAGAGTTCAATCGGAAAATTTGTCAGGAGAAACAACCCTTAAAGTGATCCATCCATATCTACTGCATATCTGGCAGCAGAGTGATGGTTTGAGGCTCGTTTGATACCTCAGACCCTTGATGACTTACAGCCATTTTACCAACCATGTATTCCATACTGTTTCAGTGTAATTTACAGCTAAATCTAATCCCACCCCCCAATTCCCATAGAGATCCATTCAAATGCAGAGATGTTATAGTATCGCTTGTAAGAGTACCAGAGAATAAGATATCAAGAGTCTGTAGATGTTGTTGGGTCACATCCTTTCAAACTCAGTGCTAGAGTACAGAATCAAAATAACAACGAGATAATCAATGTCATTCACTTCACCTGTCAGTAGTTTTATGTTGTGGCTGATCGGTGTATGTGCATTATGCATTGTTTTGTGATTGACAGGCCATTTGCTGAACGTTCCCTCCGCGGCGCGCATGCAGTAATGGTTAATGTATTTGGTGTACGCAGATATGGCACTCATGAAATTTGCCCAGGGTTGGCAGGTCCGCCGTAAGTTGTGTGTCATTTTTGTCACGTACATTGTTAAAGTAGTGGAATTGGCACGCTGTAATGTATAACAGGGCTGGGAACAGAGGCGGCTCTATGAAGCGATAAAGCCCTGCGAGGACTCCTTGCCCTCCATTCCTCTAACACCGTTTTCCTTGTCCTTATTTAAGCGCCTAATGTACTAGTTCTCCATTGGGAGAGAGGGGGAAGATGGCAGTGAATAATGAGTTATTGAGCCAAGATAACGCCTTACGGCGGCGCACTAAAAATACTACTTACGCTACGCACCACATTAGCGCCAGACTCGACCCTCTGCCACCGGCGCTGAACTATGACTGATTACATATGAGCACTGTCAATCTGCAGCACCCAGCTCCTCTGAAGACAGAAAGAGCAAGTGTGTGTGCTTGCCCTTGTGTTTGTGTGTGCTATGTGTGTGGTTACACAAAGTCTCAGACTGTCACTGCAGTTCTCTCATGCACTCACACACATACGCAGAGTCACAATCCCCGCCACGTCTTCGGTCTTTAGGTTGATAAACTCATCAGGACGGAGACGCGGTAATCCGCAGGATTTGGAAGCGTAAGGGTCTGTGCCGAAGCACATTAAAGCATAATGTTAAGTGTTTTAATTTTGCGGTAGGATGACGGGCCGATAAAAGCCTGTATGGCACTGAAAGGCAGAGCGGGGAAACTGTGATTTAATTACAGAGGAGCATCAGCGCCGTTTCCACAGCAACGCGCGGGACCTTCATTAATCTCAGGGAGAGTGGGCTTCCTGTTAGAATGCTGTCAGTTCATTTTACAACATCCCCACAAAATAATAAAAAAAAATCCATAAATAAAATTAGTATGCACCCATTACAACAAAATAGATTTAAAAAAAAAAAAATCTAATTACCGTGCCTGTAAACAGCAGATGTTCCGTTTGTTGCTAGGGAGGAAGGTGAGCTGCTGGTTGGGTAAGGTGTGTTCTGCAGGTACAGACCTTACAGTAAGTGAAAGTTTGGCTCGTTCCTAGCTCCTGTGAAGCTCCATTGCTTCAGCCGGGTATTTTTGTTGTTTGTTTTGTACAGTACAGTGTTAAGTAGTCCACTTTAGCAAAGTCACAGTCATGTGGCAAGGGTGCTGCCACTGAGAAATTCCAGGATGCATGAATCGGTCCAAATAAAAATAAAAAAACTTAATTGAAGTAAAAAACAAAAAGACCTCCTCTGCAGAAATTGGTCACCACATGTGTGACACAGGTTCCCGTCCTTTCAGCTTTTTGGTTGAAGCCAAGTGGTTGAAAAAGGCAGAAAACTGCTTACAATATAATTATCCATAGGGAAACTTTTAGCTAAATTGCTTTAGAGAAATATCAGACTTTTTATGTGTTTCTTAATGCATATTTTATGAACATTCTCTGAAATGCCAGACATATAATAAGTTAATGTGAGAAAGGCCGGGTTGAACATACTTTTTACAGCCAGAGACCGTGAAAAGGACAGTATTATTTAAACAACTTAAATATTAACTTCAAGCGTTCTATTAAATATTAAATATTAACTTCAATTCTTGTGTCAAAGGTTTCTCCCTAAAACCTCAGCCGAACGCAAAGTTTTGCAGTGTCAAGAAGTAATATCAAGATGCGAACCAAAAATAAAAATCTTTTGTGTTCCTGTTTGCTACAATGTAGTATTGTGTTAAAGAACTGAGAAAGTGAATCTTCCATAAAACCCATAAAACACGGGGGGTGTATGCAGTCTGCAATGTCCCGAGGAACCCCGCGCCCCAGGGGGACACATCCAATTGTGTCCCGTCCTGTCGTACCCCCCAGTCATAGCCTTCCCACAGCTCTTTCGCACTTTTAATTGCTATCGTTTTAAATGAAGCGTCTAAAAGTTAAGCGGCGCAATTATGAAGCGCAGCACGTCAGCAGTTGGAGCCGCGGTGCAGCGCGGCCCGTGACATCACCAGCACCGCCGTTATCCCCCCGTGACCGTAGCAGCGTATCTTCCCACCCCCCGACCGAGAAGTGTCCTCAATATTAACGCGTGAATAAGGTCCGACTATGAACCGTGACCATCTCATGTATGCCTCCCTGTGTTCAAATTCCCTGGTTTGGACACGTTATGAGCCGGCCGGTCAGTGTTTGGTTGTAGCGATGGAGTAAGACGGCTCAGCCCCCTGTCCTTTCCCTCTCAGGTCTACTCTCACGGCTTTCTTCAGCAGCCCTCGTTTTTGTTTAATTTAGAAACGGTAACGTCCACCCCCAGCCCTTGTTCGCCACCCGCAAGCGTGCAACGTTTGAGTGATTCAGTGTTTTAGAAGGAACTGACTACCAACATTTTCCCTTTATTTGAAGCCTGATTGGTCCGAACCAAGTGGCTTTTTATGATGCAGTATGATGATAAACGTAATGAGAATAGGCCTTTTTATATTTGGGGGCAGGGGGTCAGGTTATTTATTTATTTGATTAAAACTTACTTGGAGAAAAGTTAAGGCTTGCAGAGTTGAGGCTTATTTATTTTCTGCATCATTTCAGCTCTGCAAACTGTTTTTTTTTGTTTGTTTGTTTTTTTTTTGTTTTTTTAATCTCCTTCCCCACCCTGCTTCCATTTTCTTTTAAGGACACATGCAGACTCTCACCGGGCAATCAGCCTTTTAAAGCAGTCATGCAGAGTTTAATCATGTTTTTATTATCTCTTTTAATCAAATGCATTTGTGTTCCATGTCTCCGCTTTCAAAACTGCTAATGCTCCCACAAAGAGTTTGCATTGAAATTGCAGAATGGTCGTCATAATTGACGATGAAAACATTCTGCTTCACACACGCACGCGCACGCACACACACACAAACACAATCCCTCCCTCTCTGTCTCTCTCTCGCTCTCTCTCCCTTTCTCGAGCACATCTGCAATTTTAACCGTGGCATCAAATTAACTTGTCAAATTCAAAGCGGCCTGCCGACGACGTCTCCCTTCACAAAAGGCACAGAAAAGCGGTTTAAAAAAATAAATATTGACTTCTTTCATGATGAGATGTCAACAGTATCAGTCAAAACAGTACGGCAGCGCTGTGCGCTTATCGCACACAGGCATGTGAGATACAGCCATGCCGACACATTAATAAGAAACGGTCCCTTTCTGTAAGATGCATCAGCGAGCCCGAAGCTCTGCTTGTTTCCATTGCTTTTATGCGCGCATCACGTTTTTAAGGCTTTAAAGTGCACATAAAAAAAGAGAATGAACAAATTCCTAACATTTTTACTTTTATACTGGTGTATTTAGAGGAACTTGTTTTCAATCCCCCAGCAGTTCAGTTAACACGCTCTTCTTTCAGCGGAACGGAACATATATTTTATCATAGTTTACAGTAGAAGCTGTAAAATATCTCTCGCTGTACCATCCAGATGAAACATGAGTTTTTAATTCAGTAACAGGTTATCAGTTGCTGGTAGTATTCATTGAAAGGTCATGCATTTTCAATTTTTTCTTCTTGCTGAAAATGGTACAACCCAGTCTTTTCACTTCACCGCACCTCATTCTCAGAATTTTCTGTATTCTTTCACTTATAAAATAATGGTATTACTGCAGAAAGGACGCGCACGCGCACGCGCACGCGCACACACACACACACACACACACACACACACACACACACACACACACACACACACACACACACACACACACACACACACACACACCGGTTCAGACCTGAAGGAATTGTGAAAGCAGCCGTCACGTGGCCGTTCATGTGACGCAGATCATCGATTGCGGCGACGGACATCCACCCAAGGGGATCGTGTATACAGTATATTCCGACAGGACATTGATAGGGACGTGTTTTAATCGGTTAAAAGCGTCCGGAGCCATGGTATGCACTTCTTAATGACGAGCGCTGCAAGAGGACTCCCCTGGAGTGACCTCCGCTGTAGCGGGCTAGCGGCGCAGCGCTGTAGCGGGCTAGCGGCACCGCGCTGTAGCGGGCTAGCGGCACCGCGCTGTAGCGGGCTAGCGGCACCACGCTGTAGCGGGCTAGCGGCGCCACGCTGTAGCGGGCTAGCGGCGCCACGCTGTAGCGGGCTAGCGGCACCGCGCTGTAGCGGGCTAGCGGCACCACGCTGTAGCGGGCTAGCGGCACCACGCTGTAGCGGGCTAGCGGCGCCACGCTGTAGCGGGCTAGCGGCGCCACGCTGTAGCGGGCTAGCGGCGCCGCGCTGTAGCGGGCTAGCGACACCACGCTGTAGCGGGCTAGCGGCACCGCGCTGTAGCGGGCTAGCGACACCGCGCTGTAGCGGGCTAGCGGCACCGCGCTGTAGCGGGCTAGCGGCACCGCGCTGTAGCGGGCTAGCGGCACCGCGCTGTAGCGGGCTAGCGGCACTGCGCTCTAGCGGGCTAGCGGCACCGCGCTGGCGCTCTCGCTCCTTGTGTCGCCAACACTCCGAATTCACACCAAACACTTCACAGAGTTCCTCTGAAATCTACTTTTTTCAGACTAAAGACAAACTTGCCGCGCAGACACACGCGCACACACACACACACACACACGCTTGAAGTCCGTTTCAGTGACTGTGCGAGTGACTTGCTTACTTGTACCTGTGTGTGTGCGCGTGCGTACATGTACGTGTGCGCGTGCGTGCCCTGCAGCTAGTGATCCAGAAGTTCAATGAATTTGGATTCCCGTTAAAGCTGTGTAATTCAGTGTTTGTGATAGAAACTTGATTTAGTTTTATGTAATTTAGTAGAAAGAAAAGCCTTTTTTTCACAGGCAAGGTCTTAATTTGTTGTACTTGTCAGAGCTTTATACTTGTTTTGTGTTGTTTCTTTTGAAGAAAGGAGCCGTTTGATTCCCCATTGCCGGGTTAGACCTGTGCATATTAAATCATGTAGCGGGTGTTGTTTTTGATGGAGCCTGAAACAATGTGGTTTTGTTTGTTTTGTCTTTAACCATTTTCCAGAGATGCCAAATGAAAGGCTCCCCGCTAGACGCGCTCACAGGAACGCCGGTATTTCAAGAAGAAAAGGAAACCCGGCTGCCAAGTGGCACCTCGTCAAGACGGCGCGTGTTCCGCGACTGGAGTTTAGCAAGGAGGGGTCTCGCACATTCGCATCGTGGGGCAGTGCAGACCTCGCCTGGAGTGGCCTCTTTTCGCGTTTCCATTTTGCCTCTATGAAAGCTTTGCGCCGCGCGCTTCACTGCGTCTGTCCAGGCCCTGAAGCGCAGTCATTGTTTCCTATCACAAGGGTCTTCCTTCCCGTTTGTGAACTAGCTGGCCTTGGCCACGCGACGGACAAAGCTTGTTTGCGGAGGTCTCGATTTGAGTGTTCTGTGGCCGTAGCGGAAATACACCGTCCAGTGCTTTTGATACAGGTCCGTAGGTATGTTGCTGAGGCCATGAGTGGATTCCTGTCCTGGCAGGGCTGACGTTGGTAAGCAGAGTGAGAAAGCATTATGAGGCGTATCAATCTGGTAGCAGGGAACAGACCAGCACTCCACCGATCAAGGTTTTTGCCCAAATGTTGGGCTTTTTGCTACTCCTACAGAAGTATGTTGTATGAAAGGTAGCAGTGTAGCATACCGGTTAGGGAACCCAGAGGGTTGCAGGTTCTCAGGTAGGGCACAGCTATTGGACCCTTGAACCAGGTACTTGGCTTGCATTGCTGCAGTATACATCCAGCTGTATAAATGGATTGTGAACATATGATCTGTGTAAGTTGTTCTGGATAAGAATGTCTGCTACATGTAATGTAATATGAATAATTATAAGCAATAAATTATTATCCATACATATTATACCATGTTTTGGCATGTGCTCCCCACATGCTTTCTGTATTTAGCTGGGAGCAAGTTGAACTGTGACATCAGGGGGATGTGTGGAACGCCCCAGTCACTCTTACGGAATGCAGATATTGTTAAATGTTTTTAAGATGACAGAAACTGGGCCATTTGTCTTTAAAAACAGGCGAGTAGTCATTTTAACACGAAACCGTCATCACATCAGAGCATCCGCTGCAGGTTTCCCTTTTAACGGGACCGTGCAGACCTGAAGAAGCCGCGTGCACAAGGGTACAATGTATGACCCAGTGAGCTACATCTTTGGAGGGAGGAAATGTAATTTCCCAATACAGATCAAAATAGATTTATCATACATCCCGTCTCTTGCCGACGGGACACTGACAGGAGTGACTTTGGCATTGATCTTAGTGGGGTGCACAGAGAAATGGGGTACTTCACGTGATAGTGATATACTCCCACAGCAGAAGAAGAATATAACGATGGGTCATCTAGGCTCATCATTTACCTACATTGGACTCAATGTATCCGCCGGTAGTTTAAACGTCTAACAGAGGGATGTCAAACTCGCAGTCCTGTAAAGCCCCGGCGCCTTTTTTGGTTTTCCTTTCAAACAACAGGCAGTTCAGGCCTTGAAAACGACGTGCGCTTCACAATCGATGTCTGAAACAAAGCACTTAAGCGCAGAAACGATTGGAACACCCGCAGCCTGCGTTCCTCTACATCTTTTCTGCTTTGTGCCATTCTTAAAACCTCAGCTTTCAGCGTTTTTTCACCAAAATGGGCCATTCTTTTTAATTAATGCATTTCATTTTCATGAGAGCCAGCTGAATTTTACAGTAGCACGGTTCCATTACTGCGTTTTAAATGAAGAAACTGATAGTGTTCCCTCAGGGTATTCCGGCTTCGGTCGTTTAATGCATTTATTCAGCCAGTCTTCAAAGCATTAGTCATTAGCGTGGCCCCGCAAGGCAGTTTAGGTGACAACCATGAGTAAAAGGTATTTATTTATTGTTTTTGGGCAATGCATTCAGATAAATGTCAGAATTACCGATCAACTGAGATGATTAGCATGAAGCCCAGAAAGGCCGAATACCAAAATTTAGCATGAATTGTCGATACACCTTGCGAGATAAATAGCTCCTTATAAAGTGGAGCGTAATTACCAAGCGAAGTTAACTCTGCGGGCCCGAGAATTACTTATTGAACGAAGCCCAGCGTTTATGAATGTGGAGGGACGTGATGGATTAGCCAGTTAGGCAGTGTTGCTCTGGCCATCGGGAGAAGGCCGGAGGCACTGGGTGAAATATCACCACTTTGCCCTTTCACTTCAGTTTTTTTTACCCCCTCCTCTTCTCGTGTTCGTGATCTCTTGATTTTTCAGCCTTCCGTGAAAGCCTCGTGACATTTGCGTGTTTGTAAAGCATATCACGACTGCCGATTTGCTTTAACTCGTGTTCGGAGTGGGCTTCACGCGCCCGAACAGAGGTTACGTTTTCATGGCTGCGACTTCTCTTCTGAACAGACTCACTTTTTTTGGCTTGTTTCGTGGTGATTATTTGGGGACATATTTCAGCGGCGGAGATTACAGAAGACAGCTTGAAATTTGATCAAACCGATATTTTTCATTGAGTTATTTTTCTTTAAGCCTTTTCCCCTCTTCCTTTGAAATAACAGTTTTTCATGTAAATGTTCCTGTGCCCCTCTCCCCTTTACAGTGATAAAACATCCACGTTGACAGAGACTAAACGTCTCTGAAAATATCATTATCCCAAAACAAAACCTTTACTGCAGTAACAGTTTAATGATGTATGTTGCCCTGCTGGTTGTGTGTGTCTGTGTGTGTGTGTCTGTATATGTCTGTCTGTTTGTGGGCGTGTGTGTGTCTGTGTGTGTGTGTGTGTGTGTGTGTGAGAGAGCGAGAGTGAGTTTGTGAGCATGCGCGCATTTATGAGTGCATGTATGTGTGCACGCCTGACTGCTTGTGAATTTACTTAATTATTGTCTCTTATTATCTTGGCAGGCACCATTATTCAGTGTGACTGTTATACTGGAGCTTATATAATAATTTTATTTAAACAGCTGGGTCTTTACACATGAAGTCCCCAGCTCAGCAGTACAATGGCTGTGCTCCACCTGAGCTTTGATCTCACAGCTTGTGCTGTCCACCCCACCACAGGAACACATTGGCTGTTCTGTGATAACACGTTGGCTCCACCCATTTTGTGGTTTGTGGCGTGTGGGGGCTGTACTCGGTTTGGGGATCACACTGACTGCCCTCTGAATGTCCCCCCCAGCTGAAGGACACAAAATCTGCAGACCAGAAGCAGACGCTGCTGCACTTCCTGGCCGAGGCCTGTGAGGAGAGTTTCCCCGAGGTGCTCAAGTTTGTAGAGGACCTGCAGCACGTGGACCGAGCCAGCAGAGGTAAGAGAGCCTGTACGCCCGCCTGTACACCTGTCGACCTGTTCACCTGTACGCCCGCCTGTACACCTGTCAACCTGTTCACCTGTACGACCGCCTGTACACCTGTCGACCTGTTCACCTGTACGCCCGCCTGTACACATGTCACCCTGTTCACCTGTACGACCGCCCGTACACCTGTCGACCTGTTCACCTGTACGCCCGCCTGTACACCTGTCACCCTGTTCACCTGTACGACCGCCCGTACACCTGTCAACCTGTTCACCTGTACGACCGCCTGTACACCTGTCAACCTGTTCACCTGTACGACCGCCTGTACACCTGTCGACCTGTTCACCTGTACACATGTACGGCTGCCTGTACACCTGTCGACCTGTTCACCTGTACGACCGCCTGTACACCTGTCGACCTGTTCACCTGTACGGTCGCCTGTCGACCTGTTCACCTGTACGGCTGCCTGTACACCTGTCGACCTGTTCACCTGTACGCCCGCCTGTACACCTGTCAACCTGTTCACCTGTACGCCCGCCTGTACACCTGTCAACCTGTTCACCTGTACGGCTGCCTGTGCACCTGTCGACCTGTTCACCTGTACGCCCGCCTGTACACCTGTCAACATGTTCACCTGTACGACAGCCTGTACACCTGTCGACCTGTTCACCTGTACGACCGCCTGTACACCTGTCGACCTGTTCACCTGTACGACCGCCTGTACACCTGTCGACCTGTTCACCTGTACGACCGCCTGTACACCTGTCGACCTGTTCACCTGTACGCCTGTACGGCTGACTGTACACCTGTCAACCTGTTCACCTGTACGCCCGCCTGTACACCTGTCAACCTGTTCACCTGTACGGCCGCCTGTACACCTGTCGACCTGTTCACCTGTACGACCGCCTGTTCACCTGTCAACCTGTTCACCTGTACAGCCGCCTGTACACCTGTCAACCTGTTCACCTGTACGGCCGCCTGTTCACCTGTACGGCCGGCTGTACGCCTGTCAACCTGTTCATCTGTACGGCCGCCTGTACACCTGTCGACCTGTTCACCTGTACGGCCGCCTGTACACCTGTCGACCTGTTCACCTGTACGGCCGCCTGTACACCTGTCGACCTGTTCACCTGTGCGGCCGCCTGTACACCTGTCGACCTGTACGCCTGTACGCATGTTCACTTGTACTCTACTGATCGCTGTCTCCCTGACCTCTCTGTCTTAATGGTGCTCCCAAACTCCCTGGACCCCAAACAGAATAATTTTCTGTCAGTCCATAAACTCTACCTACAATCCTGATTAAACAGTACATTTCTAAGCACAGACATTCTCTGATTGAACACAAGCACCCCGCGCACACACATGCACACGCACACTCAGACATACACACACAAGCATACGCACAAGTACCCACACATACACGCACACACACGTTTTTAACTTCTTTCTTTATGGTGTCACTGGTGTGGACCACTTCCATCTGCACTGCACGATCAGTCTAATTAATCCCATGGTTAGTTTAGTCTCGTTCACACCCCTCACACACCCCTGAGCCTCCCACAGTCCTACAGGGAATGTGGCGTTGCTCACTCAGCCACCGCCATTATGAATAGCGTAGTATCTATGGCAACACATTGCAAGTGACACGCGGACTGCACACCTGCGGAAGAGGAGAGGAGCGGCCTCATGTCCCAAAGGCGCTATGGCATGCATAGCTATTTCTGACATAATCATAATCCCTATAAACATGAAAAGCATGAAGAAACATTTAACGGCTCGTTAAAATTCTGGGATTGCAATTGTGGTTGGAACGAAAACCAGCATACATACACAGGGGGGCCCCAGGACCGAGTTTGAGAACCAGTGCCCTATATCACTGCAGCGTCAACACGGACTGCATTCAGAAAGCCCTTGTGCTAAAGATGTCTTTTGCTGTTGAAAATCTTCCTCCCGTCCTCAGTTTTGATCTGCTATTCTCTTTGCACATCTTTGATGTGCCTGAGCTCAGAGCTGCAGAAATCATGTTTAAGGAACAGAGGGGCTTACATAATGCAAGACATACGACTTTATGCCTCTTAAGAAATTTAATCAGAGCCACATATCTGTCACTGTCGTTCTCACAAAAAAAGGACAGAGTAGTGAAGGCCAGATGCCCATTTATGTGAATATCAACGCAATTGATTGATTACTGTATAAATAAATTGATATGAGCCTTTTTTCTCCACACTGCTTTCATTTAAATTTTCGGGTTTGATGAGTTTTATTTGCTCTGTGAAACGTTCCTTTTTTTTTGTTTAAAAAAAGGTTGTTCTCCTGGATGACTGTGTGAAAGGCCATTCTGGCTGACTGTATGAAAGGCTGTTCTCCCAGGGTTTCCGTTAGAAAGATTTGATGCCGGACACCGTGACCGACAAGATTTCAGTTTGAAATTCCGGTCAAATATTATCTGGTGTTTATTATGAACCCGTTAAGCCCTAGGGAGCTGACCACGAAAGGGGTAAGGAAACAATATTAGTTGCTTTTGATGACAATCGCTTTGGGATTTGATGGAATATTGGGACATAAACACAAAATTTGACAAGTTGACTGTAAAATGTGAAGTATGGCTGCGCGTTTGCTATGGGGCTGACGTGAGCTGGTTAGCTCAGGCTATGCTATGCTTGGTATCAATGGAAAGAGTAGCTTCTCTAGTTTCATACGACTTCCTACATGATGGAGTGGAGCGAACGGTGTATGTGCACTGTTGCGTTCCATTTTGACTGTCCCTTATATTTATACGACTTTTATTTTGTAACTAAACTATTGAAATTATTGGCAAACAAAAATTGTTTGGACAAAATACACTTGGAGTGTTGTTTTGGTAGCGTTAAGGCCTCGTCTTTTATAAACATTTGAAATAAAAGACCACCACAACATTCTATGAACTTTTTACAGGTAGTTATTTATGGTGCCATTCTATTGGACCCGGTACAGGGTCCGTCGGGCTCAAAAGGTTAAACCAATTGATATGCAGGCTTTATAAAGAATGACATCATCAGGGGAATAGATTTATAATAGTTTTTAATGGAGATTTCGCAAATACAGTAGGTTATAGTGTCAATATAAATGAAGTCCTGTCAAATAAAATAACACTTGTCAATAGACACGTGTTTAACGTCATTAAAAAAAAAAGACGACAGGCTCTTGCCTATTGCGTTCTGCATAGCTAGCTACTTGCATGCTAGATAGTACGTTCTTCCAAGTAGGCCTATACCAGCTAGAATGTACTTCATAGTATGCAAGATCGCAAGTAGCTACGCTTCAATTTTAGAACACACTTGATGATAGTGTCATATAATGGTTAAGGAACTGGCCTTGTAACTGAAAGGTTGCAGGTTCGATTCCCAGGTAGGGCACTGCCGTTGTACCCTTGAGTAAGGTACTTTACCTGAATCGCTTCAGTGTATATATCCAGCTGTATAATTGGATAATATATGTAAAAGAAAAGAAGTTGTGTAAGTCACTCTGGATAAGAGCGTCTGCTAAATGCCTTTAATGTTATGTAATGTGTCACAATACCTTTGATCTGACAGGAAAAACAATAGAATCACCTCAGTGAAATTACCTTACTCGGAAGCTATAAGGTATGCACATCATTAAGTATTTGAAATGAACTACAAATGTTATGGTAGCCTACAGTGCATGACATTATTAACAACAAATACTATTTTGTCAAATTGTCATTTTCAGACATTACTGCCATGGTGAATCAATAATAACTTGCTTCACCATTGTGTGAACAATCAGTTGAAGTAATCGTTACTTAAAGGGATAATTTGGAATTTTGGACATAATGTCTCAATTACGACTTACCCATGATGTAGTTGATTGATGGAAACCATTTTCAGCTAATTCCATGCAGTCCCTTCTTTTGGACATACACACGTTGCTAATGCTAGCGCAACTCTAAGGTAACCGGTAGCATCCACTACCAAACGCAATTAAACACTGCACAGTGCACCCAAAGCAAATTAAATACGACGACAGTCTATCGGGGTTATTTTGAGTGTTTATACCATCATTTTTGAAGTCAAACTATCGTTGAATTCTTTACTTCGTGCTGACCTATATTATCTGTGGAAGTACGGCGGCGGAGCGAACGTGGCCATTGCAACTTGTTGCTCTTCTTTGTTGTTGTAGTCAACCAGTGCCGGCACTACATTCGTAGGTAACGTCAAGTATCGCTCCGCCGCCGTACTTCCACAGATAATTAGTCAGCACAACCGAAGCAGTTGCGGAATCAGGCCAGATCATCTCATGCTACCAGTAAAACGGAATAGTAAGACGCCTTAAACATAATACTGACGCATTATATTTATAGGCTACTGCCTAGGTCATGCTGTTTGTTACTGTCACAAGCTGACCTCACAGTTTCCTCAGAGAAATGTCTTTATTTAGCTACAGAGCCAGTAGTTGCCGCAGCAATTTGGGTCGCGGTGCTTCACATTGTGATTGAGCGAATAAATGCCTCTCTTGCGAGAAGAGCTCATATGAGCTGCGCTTGTTACGTGTTGCGTGTTTTCTACAGTCTATGCTTCGCGCAATGATTTCTGATCATTCAAAAAAAAATGGTCTGAGTAAGTGTAGCACTGTTTGTTTTTTCATAATATGTCAATAGACATATTACTGATCCTGCCCAGTCAGTTTATTTGAAAATGATTTTATTGGTCCCGTCTATGACCCAACCACGTTCACATCATGCATGTTATTAATTTCGCTCAACAAAAATGTATGGTCTGAGTAGCTACTGCTTTTTAGCATAGGCTATTGCCTACCAGCTGCCAGTAATTAAATGGTTTTCAATGGTTGTCATGTTTTGTAGGATATAGCCTATGCATAATGGAACACAGCCGACATTATTTCGCGCTTGCCTTAGTGACCGCGTGAGGATGGTAACAATTTAGGCTAGTTTTATCTTTTTTTAAAAAGCAACATTTTATTAGGAAGACATGACAGTAATTTTGGTGCAAATTAGCTAACTGTTTAAAACAAAACGTAAATGTCTTAATAAAAAAATTGTTTAACCGACTAGTATTTCCCGACTAGCAGGAGCAGCACCGTTTATTCGGCTAGCCGACTCGTCCCGCACATCCCAAATGGTGGCTAGGCCTAATACCATCCAATCCAAGCGCCCGCTTGATCAGAGTGGAACAAACGTAACACAATGTTTGTTTCGTTCATCGTACATACACTACACATTCACACAAAAATTTTAATGGTCTCTTTTTTTATAAAAGGATATTTGGAAATGTAATGAATTATATAAATGTCATTTTTTAATGGAATGGTGTGTGGAAATGTAATTTATTTCACTAAAATTATAAATGTGCTTAGGATGATTTACCGGACATTATGACGGCAAGATTTAAATTTGTCGGAATTTGACAGTTTTTGCCGGTAAAAAACCGGTAATTACCGGATAACTGAAACCCTGTGTTCTCCTGGCTGACTATGAAAGGATGTTCTCCTTGCTGACTGTATGACTGGCTGTTCTCCTTGCTGACTGTATGAAAGGCTGTTCGCCTGGCTGACTGTATGAAAGGCTGTTCTCATTGCTGACTGTATGAAAGGCTATTCTCCTTGCTGACTGTATGAAAGACCGTTCTCCTGGCTGACTGTATGAAAGGCTGTTCTCCTGATTGACTGTTTGAAAGGCTGTTCTCCTTACTGATTGTATGAAAGGCTGTTCTCCTTGCTGATTGTATGAAAGGCTGTTCTCCTTGCTGATTGTATGAAAGGCTGTTCTGTTGGCTGATTGTATGAAATGCTGTTCTCCTGATTGACTGTATGGAAGGCTGTTCTCCTGGCTGACTGTTTGAAAGGCTGTTCTCCTTGCTGACTCTTTGAAAGGCTGTTCTCTTTGCTGACTGTTTGAAAGGCTGTTCACCTGGCTGACTGTTTGAAAGGCTGTTCACTTAGCTGACTGTTTGAAAGGCTGTTCTCCTGGCTGACTGTTTGAAAGGCTGTTCTCCTGGCTGACTGTTTGAAAGGCTGCTCTCCTTGCTGACTGTTTGAAAGGCTGTTCACCTAGCTGACTGTTTGAAAGGCTGTTCACCTGGCTGGCTGTTTGAAAGGCTGTTCTCCTGGCTGACTGTTTGAAAGGCTGTTCTCCAGGCTGACTGTATGAAAGGCTGTTCTCCTTGTTGACTGTTTGAAAGGCTGTTCTCCTGGCTGATTGTATGAAAGGCTGTTCCCCTGGCTGATTGTATGAAAGGCTGTTATCCTGGCTGATTGTACGAAAGGCTGTTCTCCTGGCTGACTATGAAAGGCTGTTCTCCTGGCTGACTATGAAAGGCTGTTCTCCTGGCTGATTGTATGAAAGGTTGTTCACCTGGCTGACTGTTTGAAAGGCTGTTCACCTGGCTGACTGTATTAAAAGCTGTTCTCCAGGCTGTAAGAAATGTCTCGGTGGAGTCCGTGGCACACGTTGGCCTGTGTGTGTATCGTGAGCGTGAGTGTGGTTGAGAGTGCTGTGATTTCGCAGCAGATAAGAGTGATGTACCTTCCTGTCACAGCAGCTTGAGTGGTTTGCCATTCCTTTCCTGTTTTACTACCCCATTTTTCATTGAAACATGGAAAGTCGTAGGGATTAAAATTCCATTCCCCTGCCTTTGTATTTGTGCGTGCGTGTGTGCGTGTCCGTGCATGTTTGTGTGCATGTTTGTGTGTTTTGCTGTATATACATCTGAATAAATCTTAAAATCATCCCTTTATCAATGCTGAAACGCAACATTTCTTACAAAATATATTAACCTGATATGAGCAATTCTGCGTCTGACTAAATGCTTAAATGTCTTATATGGCATTTCGACAGCCTCATAACAAAAGTGCCTAAGTCATTTTTTGGACATTTTGAGATTTTCTGCCTAAATCACTTTTATCATTCGTCAACAGTGTAAAAATGCTCAAGTCACTGCAGGTCGCTGTGCACTTCCTGAACCACTTTATGCTATTCTGCCTAAATCCTCATTGACGTAGAATTGCAGCAGTTTTTTGCCTTTTTCTCAAAACTACAAAAAATGACTTAGGCACTTTTGTTATGAGGCTGTCGATTTGTAACAAAAGGTATCATACAGATACCATTCTTTCTAAAAAGCAAACGTTAATTGTCAAAACAGAAAAGTCATTCCCATTGTCCATATTCCACATCTCCCTCTATCCTTCACTGTACCTTCCGAACTGAATTTTTAATTTATCGTACTGTACTCGTAATGAAAATCTAGTTTTGAGGACCAGCATTTCTTTGCATGATTTCTCAGTTATGAATCCCTCCTCCCTTCCTTTCCGAAGAGTGAGACATATCTAGGACTAATTTAAGCAGACTGACTAAAGGGGGGGGGGGGGGGTCCGGGACTGGTGCATTCTGGGTACGGTCATATCGCCCCTGGCGATGCTCAGGGCTGAAAGGCGTGGGATACGCAGTCTGTCTAACTGAATCACTTTCCAGTCCGGAGGAACCAGGAGGCCAAACACTTTAGCGAAGACGCATGGCCCTGTGCTAATGCGTTGCCTTTCACAAAATATTTTTTTTTAAATACAGGTAAACCAGCACCATAATCAACAGTGGGCTCTCCCACTCTACAACTGACCATCGTTTTTCTCTTTTGTTCATACTTTTTTTCTTCTTACTGAGTTTATTCAGTTTCTTTTTAGGTTATTTTTTTAAGAGAAAGTTTTTTCCTTTTTTTTTTGTTGCAGAATGTTAATTTCTACTGCAACTGTGGTCTAAACTAACTGACAGACTTGTTATGCAGTGACCTGTCCAAATCCAGGGAAGCCTTTGTACTGTTTGTGGCGCTGTACTTCCTGTTTGATCGGGCAAAAGCTCATTGCTATTGGCAGTAATATCACGTACCGCCATTTCTTGACTCCAGGCTATATTGTGCTTTTTGACAGAGGT
The DNA here is from genome assembly GCA_029718625.1 of Synaphobranchus kaupii. NCBI lineage: Eukaryota > Metazoa > Chordata > Actinopteri > Anguilliformes > Synaphobranchidae > Synaphobranchus > Synaphobranchus kaupii. Next base: position 41,275,669 of record CM056384.1, read on the forward strand.
GCAAGAGTATTGAAAACAATGTAGCGCTCTGACCTGGCCAGCGGTTGTGTTCTGTGCATCAAAAAATCAAAAACACCCCCCCCCCCCGCCTCCACCATCACTAACGGTCAAACACTGCACCACAGTGAATGCTTTCTCTTTATCCTTAGCTGCCCAGGTTAGCTGTGCTTCCTGATTCTCTGTACTTTAACCCGCCAGAAGGAGGTAACTTTTTAAAATGTTATTGTGAGAGACCGAGCGTCTGGGCTGCCACAGAGCTGTGGAAACGAAATGGAATACAGGCTGAGCACGTCTGATTTAAGGCTCCTCAGAATGCATTATCATACGCCGTTTAATCACATTATATAAATAGAACTTACACTGTTTTATCCCTTATTTTTCACACAGGGTGAATTTCATTGTTGCAAAATGTAGTAAAAAAATTTTCCTTTTTTTTTTTTTTTTTTTTCTACTCAACACCTCTTTCTACTTTTGTTCTACTCTGAAAGTCTTTAGCGTATTCTGAAAGAATAACAAGAAAGCCTGTCTAAGTGGGCCAGAAATGTACAAGGAACAAGCTGTCTTCACACTTGGCGCATTTGGTTCACTGCGTCTAATGAGCAAGCGTGACACCGCCACAATACAGGCATCTTTAAAAACCCGCCGGCTTTGCAAACATGATAATGGCTCCCAGGATTAGATTTATGGCTTTTTCACTTTCACTTATTTTCCAATATCTTTTTTATTTTTTTTCCCCAGCACAGTATTCATTATTTAAAAAGGGCGGCAAACATGCACACCAAGGCCATCTCGCAAAGAACATTTGATCTTTTTTTGAAACTCATTTTACAAGCCCAGTGCATAATTGTGTCCACTGTGACCTGCTATGTTATGTGCCTTGATCCTGTGAAAGTAGGTTTTTGTCCTTGACTGTCCTGGCCGTCTTTAAAGCAGGTATTGTGTTTATAATGCAGGGTGTGTGTGGTGTTTTTTTTTTTTTTTTCTTCTTCTTTTTCCTTCCTGTAAAATGACAGTGTATTCATTATAGAGATGGGAAATTCTGTAATGTTTCACATAATGGCTTCGGACCAATAGGTAAGGGACCAGTTCTGACCTGAGATGCACCCGCTTAACTGAAATTAAGTTATTTTTTTCCCTGCGTGCATCCGGGCTTGGGTGACTTAAGTGGGGATATGACAAATGTGTGTGTGTGTGTGCTTGGGGTAGGGGTGGGCGATATAGCCTTAAATGCATATCACGGTATACATTTTATCTTGGATATATAACAATATATATCATGGTATAGTTGCTGCTTTTAATATATTTTAATTAAATATTTTAGGAGTCATGCAAGTCTAGGATGGTAACAATTAGACCAATTTTGCCATGGGGTGTTTTTGCTACTGTGCTGTTCCTTTAATATTCTGTATATGAAGACAAAATTTACACACATATTTTAAAATGGGCTAAGTGAGACGTTGGAATGACTATTTATACAGTAATTGATTACCTTAAAAAAAAACAAACATGTCATTAGCCGCCAATATTCGTTCTCTTTCAATAGCAGGGAACAAAAACATAAAGGAGACGTCATTGTCCGACAGTAGCCGAGGAGCGAAACTCCATCAACCCATTCCGCCATCCCGTAGGCTACAGTAGCCTAGATAGCTTGGAGACGTTACAGGTACATTATGGGAGCCAAGACACATTGTATTGGCTTCATACAGTCTATTTATTGGTTTATGTCATTATGGTATTATCACCCCTTACAGTTATTACATATTGTAATTAGTTATTGTTTTGGATAATATAGTTTTGTTTTATAATCATAATTAATAAGGTCAAGATGGTTTGTCATTCATATTTGTAGGATAGGCCGATATTATATTGAGATTTCTCTTATCTTGTCAATGAGTACTGCCACTTTACGATAAATAGGTCTCGTTCTTTGTGTGATTCACACACTTTTGCTTTATCCGGCAACTATCAGTATTGCTATCTTGGAGCCAGTTAGTGTAGTTTATAGCTCCTGTAAAGAAGATGCTTATCTGCTGTTGGATCTGTTTTGGAATAAAGAGATCATTGTTTTTTTATCCTTTTTACAACTGGAGTTCTGTGGAAGTTCTCTATGCAATCTCACCACACACGAGTAGCGTAGGCTACCGCCACAGCTCAAGCTAATTATACGGTCAGGCCCCCACATAGATGTAAGACTATTAAAAGATATATTGACCTTAAATTCTGGACTGAGCCTGAGACACACACAAATGATCCAGATCGCACGCTCACACAGATCTCTTATTTATCACGCATTTATTTAAATATTTCTGAATCTGCATGTCACAGCAACACATTATTTTTGATTAATAATGCAAATAATATAATGTCCACTGTGTAAATTAAAAATGTAGGCTAATGTAGAAATGTAACTATCCACCAGCTAGGAATGCTGATTAAAATTAATTGTTGCTAATATTGTAAGTCCAAGTGGTGAAGTTACAGTGGGTAACGTTTTTTAATGCACATTTCGCCTTGCTCATTGCTCGCCTGTGTTTGGGGAAGCAATGGACAGAAAACAGAAATAGTAATACCTAAGCTATGTTTTAACATCGACTTTCCACTTGTATGCACAGTTTTGAACAGTAATACAATGCCAATATATACAGGGGAATGTATTGCATTGCAAGCTTCAATTAATGGAGGTCGTTTTTGATTGGAGATGCACGTTACATGCCTGGCGCATTAAATGATAGCGCGCGTTTCGCCGCTTTATGTGGTATAGTTTACATTTATATATGTGAACATTTTTCAAAATGCAAGTAACCTAATGCTCTACCGGTAGAAACGGTACGTTATATCTAGCTAGTGGAGTCTCACTGAAATTAAGGTGCCCCCCATTGGATTTTGAGTTAAGTGAATCCTGACTTTGGGTTTGCATGCTTTTAATCTAGTTTTCTATGCAGTCTTTGATTGCATGAAAAGTGGAGTAAATAGGGCAACCTTATGGACCAGAATATGGAATTACAGCTGGATTTTTTTTCCAAGTGCACACAATGGATTTACATACAATACTGAATACTGAAATTGATTCATCCATTTTTTTTTGTTGTCATTTTAGACTTATGTTCAAACAAATAATATGAAGACAATTTAAAATGGCATATGTGCCAGCCAACATTTGATAGCCCGTACTAATGAACTGCAAATCTTTTATGCCTTTATTTTTAAAACGCAGAATCCAATCAACATGCTTCGCAGACATAGCCATTTGCCATAACAAATGCGACTACTTCTGGAATTATCGGTCACTGTTGGCAGGTAATTCATTTTTGTCTCATGCACTACAGTTCTCTTTGTCAGCCGTACAAACAAGTTTCAACTGAAATTATCAATTTTATCATTACAAGGACGCTTTCTGACGTTGCATGTAAATCGCAAAATTGGCCACACAAACTTGAGCGAACGCTGCTCATTTTAGTTTTGTATCCACATCCTGCCCGAATGAAAACGTCCTGCCAACTATATTACCAACTATTTTATAATTAAATTCACCCATGCCTTCTATCACTGAATAATGTTTTTTTTATAAAGGAAAAGGCAATGGAATGGGGAAATCCAGGCAAATTCACACGTTCACTGCGGGCGTGGATTGGGATGAGCTAATTTAATTGCATTCAGTACAACTCAGCATGGACCACCCATTTCAGAGATAAGCGACCGCGCATGTCAAGCAAGGACGCTCGTATCTCAGACGTGTGTAAGTCCCGTGTAGCCGGGTGTGCGTTAAACCTCAGGATGGGGCCCTCAGTGGAGCTGCCAGTCAGTGGGGCTGCTGTAATTATAAGTGTGCCTGTGCATTCTGGGTAGCAGCGCATCGAATTTATTGAGTCAGACCATAAAATAAAAGCTGCAGACGGATCCTTCCAGAATCGATTCCTGCCTGCCAAACCAGCCAGGTTAGTCCTGGAGCTCAGCCTCACGCTTGCATTACATTCTGTGTTTTGTGTAGAAATGTAAATTTCCTGAAAAGAGCCCGTATCCATCTGTCCTTAACATGCACATATCCGGGCGTCAAACCATAAGAAAAAGTTTTTGCGGTCCAGGAAGACTGACTGAGTTTTTTGTGAGAGGTTTTTTTTTATTATTATTTAAAGGGTCAGGCACTCTTAAAGAATAGTTAGCGTTGCAGTTTTTACGAAGATGGGTTTGGACTCGCTCAAAGGTGAAGCAGACATGTAAATGATGCAGGTTCTGTCTGTCATAACAAACGTCTTGTTGTGCGTTTCCTTTCCTTCAGCACATTTAAATATGTTTTTAATTCCTCCTGAGCTCCAGCCATGCTTAGCGCTGCCATCATAATTGCAGTAATTAAATATTAAGCAAAGCCCCGATTGTGCTCGGGCTCGGGAGCGTCGCCCGCGCCGCTAATACCACTGGTTAGCGTCACGACGGCGTCGCCTGCAAACCCCCTGCTCTGAGCGGAATGAGCTTATGGGGGCTGATGGATGGGAGTTTAGACAGCCTCTCCAAACCTTAAAGACCAAATGCAAATCCCGCAGAGGAAGTCTATCCACCGGGCCCAGCTGCAGCTGCGCATGCACCTATTTAGCCCAGCACATTTATTTGTAATAGAGTTTAAACGAGAGGGGGTGGGGGTAATGCAGTAGAGTTTAAACGAGAGGGGGTGGGGTAATGCAGTTTCAAGGCGGGGGGTGTAGGGGTTTGCCCTGTTCATGCCTTCGGTGTCTGGGAGACTTCTCATTGTCCACCTCCCAGCCGTCCTGTCATCAGGTAAAAAATAAAGTTTCAACGGAAATAGCCGGGCCCAGGAAATGAATGCGCACCTACAAACGTCGCCCCCGTAATTGTCTGTTCTGATCGATTTCTTCTTCCCACCCTTTTTTTTTCCCCTTGTAATTTGGAATATCTGTGCCTTCTTGAGTCACCGTTGTGCCACCCACACACCAGGAGCACTACAGCTGTAGCGTACGCACTTCTCCAAGCACCAGTGACTATTTATACCCTATAGGCCACATAGTACTACAGGAGTGCCAGTGACTATTCTACACCCTACAGTCCACGCAGTACTGCAGGAGAGCCAGTGACTATTCTACACCCTACAGTCCACACAGTACTACAGGAGAGCCAGTGACTATTCTACACCCTACAGTCCACGCAGTACTACAGGAGAGCCAGTGACTATTCTACACCCTACAGTCCACACAGTACTACAGGAGAGCCAGTGACTATTCTACATCCTACAGTCCACGCAGTACTGCAGCAGAGAGCCAGTGATTATTTTACACCCTACAGGCCACACAGTACTGCAGGAGTGCCAGTGACTACTCTACACCCTACGGCAGGGGTTCTCAATCCTGGTCCTGGGGGACCCCTGTGTATGCTGGCTTTCGTTGCAACCGCAGTTGCAATCCCAGAATTTTAACAAGCTGTTAATTTTTCTTAATTAGGTGCTTGTCATGTTTGGAGGAATTATTCACCCTCTTAAGCCACATTATATCAGAAATAGCTATGGATGCCATGTAGAATAAACACCCCATGTTCACATTGTGCTATATTATTTAAAAAAGATAAGAAAATTATTTAACAGATCCATTTAAAGACTGATTTGAATCAATAGGCTCCTAATTGGTGAAAGTGTGGACACATGGCCACTAAAATTAACCATTTCGTAGATAATGAAGAATTCAAACACAAAGCAAATGATAACGAGCCAAACCTGCATTGTCTTAAGCTTAAAGAAAAAATTGAGTTAAACACATGTGTTCAACAACCTAATTAGGAGCCTATTGATTCACTTCACTCTTTCATTTGAGTGAAAATACATTATTTTGTAACCTTTTCTTATGTAATTGTTGCAATATAGCACAATAAGCACAATGTGAACATGGGGAATTTGTTCTACATAGCATGCATCGCTATTTCTGACATAATGTGTCTTAAGTGGGCGAATAATTCCTCCAAACATGAAAAGCACCTAATTCAGAAAAATTAACAGCTTGTTAAAATTCTGGGATTGCAACTGCGGTTGCAACGAAAACCAGCATACACAGGGGTCCCCCAGGACCAGGATTGAGAACCCCTGCCCTACGGGCCACACAGTACTACAGGAGAGCAAGTGACTATGTATACCCTACAGGCCACACAGTACTACAGGAGAGCCAGTGACTATTTTACACCCTACAGGCTGCACAGTACTACAGGAGAGCAAGTGACTATGTATACCCTACAGGCCACACAGTACTACAGGAGAGCCAGTGACTATTTTACACCCTACAGGCCACACGCAGTACTACAGGAGAGCCAGTGACTATTTTACACCCTACAGGCTGCACAGTACTACTGGAGAGCCAATGACTGTTTTACATCCTACAGTCCACACAGTACTACAGGGGAGCGAGTGACTAAGTTGCACCCTACAGGCCACAATGTACTATAGGAGAGAGGTAGCACTTTCTGTTTTTAGCGCAAACGGTTTCCATTTATACAGTCCTCTTCTACACTCAGCGCTTGCACCCGTGTTCCTGGCAACACGACAGACACCATGAGACACCTGTTATAAATGAGTCGTGCTCTGAAGAGGAGACGATGAATTTAGCTGCAGACAGATCTGGATTAGTGTTCAGTATTTGGGAACTGAGGAACTCCTTTCTGTAATATAACCTGGATTAACGGGACATAAATATATATTCTTGTTTTTATCCCCCCGCCCCCTCACTGATCAGCTACTTTGTACTGAACTAATTAAGCTTACCCGCTTAGTGCTTTTATTTAAGGTAATACTGTAAAGGTTGTAATGGTGCGCATGTCTGCATGTGTATGTTTTTATGGTTTTCTGTTTTACCAGCTGATGGAGCAGAGAGAAGGGGTGTGCCTTGTGCGGGGGGTCCAGTGTGAGTTACTATTTAAATAAGAACAGATTCTCCTCTCATTTCTTGTAGTGAGGGGTACGGATGAGAAGCAGCCCCAGTGCTCGGGACAGCGCCGGGACACGTGCCCAAACAAAACCTCGCCACCCTCCACGGCTCATTTGCAAAGTTTTTCTTTGCAGATACTTTGTGGCGAACAACAGCGGGCCCCAGCTCTACGCCCCCAAGAAGAGAAAAAAAACATGAGGAAAAATCCCAGTTTTTCCTTAGGGTGCATGAATTTTAATATTCCATAACCAAACTGGGGGGAATAAAAAAGCAATATGCTCCTGTGATTGCCGGCTTATTTGGAGCATGCGTTCAGAAGCCTCTCCCATCCATCATGCTCCGTGTGATAATCACTCTTATCATCCCCCTTATTTATTTGGTTTTCTCTGACTTCAGTCAAAGGGATATTGGTATATTTATCTTCAGCTCCACAAAGCAAAGCCACTCGAGAGGAACTTAGCCGCAGCCCCCCGCCGTCTCTCCCCCGCCCGTAATTCCCAGCAGCCCCGCGATATCATCTGCTACGAGCCGGACACCTGCACAAATTTCATTTTGAGAACAAATCACCAGCGTGCGTCTGCATTCAAATCTTGTCCCAGCATGCCTTAGTGCAGAGGCTTAGTTATGCACTAAGGGCCTCTCCGGCCTACAGGGGGCGATAGATGCCGATGGGGGGGGGGGGGGGGGCGGTTTGAATAGATTATATCTGGCCGAAACTTTTAGACTGGGTACAGAGTGTGCTTGTGAATGCTTGTTTTTTTCCCCCCTTTCTTCTTCAGGCATTTGTGTCCCTTCTGAGCAAATAAAGATCTTTGGTGTTCATTTTTATGAAGTGATGTACGGTATGATGGAAAGGTTATTGAAGGTTTAATTAATTTGCATGTGAATGCGTGTATGCTTGTGTGAGTGTGCGTGTGTGTGACTGTGTGTGTGTGTGTGTGTGTGCGCCTGCGTGCATGTGTGTGTCTGTCTCTGGGTCCCTCTGTACTTCAAAACAGGACTATAAGCAGAAGCCTTTTCATTAGTAGTGGTAGATTCCTTTTCTCACAGTGGAAATGCCATCGGCTGAAAGTGAAAATAACCCACCTGCTGAAGCAGCCTCCTTCAGGGAAGAGCAGAGCGTTGTTTCCTCAATCTGTATGTACAGAACTGGGGCTGATCTTCTTCTACCTAGTTACCATTATTAATGCTACACTGTCAATAGGGCACTGTTACTTATGAGTACAGGTTAAATTAAGCTTGTTTTACTGGGGACAGGGCACTGTTACTTGTGAGTACAGGTTAAATTAAGCTTGTTATACTGTCAATAGGGCACTTACTTGTGAGTCCAGGTTAAATTAAGCTCGTTATACTGAGGACAGGGCCCTGTTACTTATGAGTACAGGTTAAATTAAGCTTGTTATACTGGGGACAGGGCCCTGTTACTTGTGAGTCCAGGTTAAATTAAGCTCGTTATACTGAGGACAGGGCCCTGTTACTTATGAGTACAGGTTAAATTAAGCTTGTTATACTGGGGACAGGGCCCTGTTACTTGTGAGTCCAGGTTAAATTAAGCTCGTTATACTGAGGACAGGGCCCTGTTACTTATGAGTACAGGTTAAATTAAGCTTGTTATACTGGGGACAGGGCACTGTTATGAGTACAGGTTACATTAAGCTTGTTATACTGGGGACAGGGCACTGTTATGAGTACAGGTTAAATTAAGCTTGTTTTACTGGGGACAGGGCACTGTTATGAGTACAGGTTAAATTAAGCTTGTTATACTGAGGACAGGGCACTGTTACTTGTGAGTACAGGTTAAATTAAGCTTGTTATACTGAGGACAGGGCACTGTTACTTGTGAGTACAGGTTAAATTAAGCTTGTTATACTGGGGACAGGGCACTGTTACTTGTGAGTACAGGTTAAATTAAGCTTGTTATACTGGGGACAGGGCACTGTTGTGAGTACAGGTTAAATTAAGCTTGTTATACTGGGGACAGGGCACTGTTACTTATGAGTACAGGTTAAATTAAGCTTGTTATACTGAGGACAGGGCACTGTTACTTGTGAGTACAGGTTAAATTAAGCTTGTTATACTGGGGACAGGGTACTGTTACTTATGAGTACAGGTTAAATTAAGCTTGTTTTACTGGGGACAGGGCACTGTTACTTATGAGTACAGGTTAAATTAAGCTTGTTATACTGAGGACAGGGCACTGTTACTTATGAGTACAGGTAAATTAAGCTCGTTATACTGGGGTCAGGGCACTGTTACTTGTGAGTACAGGTTAAATTAAGCTTGTTATACTGGGGACAGGGCACTGTTACTTATGAGTACAGGTACATTAAGCTCGTTATACTGGGGTCAGGGCACTGTTACTTGTGAGTACAGGTTAAATTAAGCTTGTTATACTGGGGACAGGGCACTGTTACTTGTGAGTACAGGTTAAATTAAGCTTGTTATACTGATGACAGGGCACTGTTACTTGTGAGTACAGGTTAAATTAAGCTTGTTATACTGGGGACAGGGTACTGTTACTTATGAGTACAGGTTAAATTAAGCTTGTTATACTGGGGTCAGGGCACTGTTACTTATGAGTACAGGTTAAATTAAGCTTGTTACACTGGGGTCAGGGCACTGTTACTTATGAGTACAGGTTAAATTAAGCTTGTTATACTGGGGACAGGGCACTGTTATGAGTACAGGTTAAATTAAGCTTGTTATACTGGGGACAGGGCACTGTTATGAGTACAGGTTAAATTAAGCTTGTTATACTGGGGACAGGGCACTGTTATGAGTACAGGTTAAATTAAGCTTGTTTTACTGGGGACAGGGCACTGTTACTTGTGAGTACAGGTTAAATTAAGCTTGTTTTACTGGGGACAGGGCACTGTTACTTGTGAGTACAGGTTAAATTAAGCTTGTTTTACTGGGGTCAGGGCACTGTTACTTGTGAGTACAGGTTAAATTAAGCTTGTTTTACTGGGGACAGGGCACTGTTACTTATGAGTACAGGTTAAATTAAGCTTGTTATACTGGGGACAGGGCACTGTTACTTGTGAGTACAGCTTAAATTAAGCTTGTTATACTGAGGACAGGGCACTGTTACTTATGAGTACAGGTTAAATTAAGCTTGTTATACTGAGGACAGGGCACTGTTACTTATGAGTACAGGTTAAATTAAGCTTGTTATACTGGGGGCAGGGCACTGTTATGAGTACAGGTTAAATTAAGCTCGTTATACTGAGGACAGGGTACTGTTACTTGTGAGTACAGGTTAAATTAAGCTTGTTTTACTGGGGACAGGGCACTGTTACTTGTGAGTACAGGTTAAATTAAGCTTGTTATACTGAGGACAGGGCACTGTTACTTATGAGTACAGGTTAAATTAAGCTCGTTATACTGGGAACAGGGCACTGTTATGAGTACAGGTTAAATTAAGCTTGTTATACTGGGGACAGGGCACTGTTACTTATGAGTACAGGTTAAATTAAGCTTGTTATACTGAGGACAGGGCACTGTTACTTGTGAGTACAGGTTAAATTAAGCTTGTTTTACTGGGGACAGGGCACTGTTACTTGTGAGTACAGGTTAAATTAAGCTTGTTATACTGAGGACAGGGCACTGTTACTTATGAGTACAGGTTAAATTAAGCTCGTTATACTGGGGACAGGGCACTGTTATGAGTACAGGTTAAATTAAGCTTGTTATACTGGGTACAGGGCACTGTTACTTATGAGTACAGGTTAAATTAAGCTTGTTATACTGAGGACAGGGCACTGTTACTTATGAGTACAGGTAAATTAAGCTCGTTATACTGGGGTCAGGGCACTGTTACTTGTGAGTACAGGTTAAATTAAGCTTGTTATACTGGGGACAGGGCACTGTTACTTATGAGTACAGGTACATTAAGCTCGTTATACTGGGGTCAGGGCACTGTTACTTGTGAGTACAGGTTAAATTAAGCTTGTTATACTGGGGACAGGGCACTGTTACTTGTGAGTACAGGTTAAATTAAGCTTGTTATACTGATGACAGGGCACTGTTACTTGTGAGTACAGGTTAAATTAAGCTTGTTATACTGGGGACAGGGTACTGTTACTTATGAGTACAGGTTAAATTAAGCTTGTTATACTGGGGTCAGGGCACTGTTACCTATGAGTACAGGTTAAATTAAGCTTGTTACACTGGGGTCAGGGCACTGTTACTTATGAGTACAGGTTAAATTAAGCTTGTTATACTGGGGACAGGGCACTGTTATGAGTACAGGTTAAATTAAGCTTGTTATACTGGGGACAGGGCACTGTTATGAGTACAGGTTAAATTAAGCTTGTTATACTGGGGACAGGGCACTGTTATGAGTACAGGTTAAATTAAGCTTGTTTTACTGGGGACAGGGCACTGTTACTTGTGAGTACAGGTTAAATTAAGCTTGTTTTACTGGGGACAGGGCACTGTTACTTGTGAGTACAGGTTAAATTAAGCTTGTTTTACTGGGGTCAGGGCACTGTTACTTGTGAGTACAGGTTAAATTAAGCTTGTTTTACTGGGGACAGGGCACTGTTACTTATGAGTACAGGTTAAATTAAGCTTGTTATACTGGGGACAGGGCACTGTTACTTGTGAGTACAGCTTAAATTAAGCTTGTTATACTGAGGACAGGGCACTGTTACTTATGAGTACAGGTTAAATTAAGCTTGTTATACTGAGGACAGGGCACTGTTACTTATGAGTACAGGTTAAATTAAGCTTGTTATACTGGGGGCAGGGCACTGTTATGAGTACAGGTTAAATTAAGCTCGTTATACTGAGGACAGGGTACTGTTACTTGTGAGTACAGGTTAAATTAAGCTTGTTTTACTGGGGACAGGGCACTGTTACTTGTGAGTACAGGTTAAATTAAGCTTGTTATACTGAGGACAGGGCACTGTTACTTATGAGTACAGGTTAAATTAAGCTCGTTATACTGGGAACAGGGCACTGTTATGAGTACAGGTTAAATTAAGCTTGTTATACTGGGGACAGGGCACTGTTACTTATGAGTACAGGTTAAATTAAGCTTGTTATACTGAGGACAGGGCACTGTTACTTGTGAGTACAGGTTAAATTAAGCTTGTTATACTGGGGACAGGGCACTGTTACTTATGAGTACAGGTTAAATTAAGCTTGTTATACTGAGGACAGGGCACTGTTACTTGTGAGTACAGGTTAAATTAAGCTTGTTTTACTGGGGACAGGGCACTGTTACTTGTGAGTACAGGTTAAATTAAGCTTGTTATACTGAGGACAGGGCACTGTTACTTATGAGTACAGGTTAAATTAAGCTCGTTATACTGGGGACAGGGCACTGTTATGAGTACAGGTTAAATTAAGCTTGTTATACTGGGTACAGGGCACTGTTACTTATGAGTACAGGTTAAATTAAGCTTGTTATACTGAGGACAGGGCACTGTTACTTATGAGTACAGGTAAATTAAGCTCGTTATACTGGGGTCAGGGCACTGTTACTTGTGAGTACAGGTTAAATTAAGCTTGTTATACTGGGGACAGGGCACTGTTACTTATGAGTACAGGTACATTAAGCTCGTTATACTGGGGTCAGGGCACTGTTACTTGTGAGTACAGGTTAAATTAAGCTTGTTATACTGGGGACAGGGCACTGTTACTTGTGAGTACAGGTTAAATTAAGCTTGTTATACTGATGACAGGGCACTGTTACTTGTGAGTACAGGTTAAATTAAGCTTGTTATACTGGGGACAGGGTACTGTTACTTATGAGTACAGGTTAAATTAAGCTTGTTATACTGGGGTCAGGGCACTGTTACCTATGAGTACAGGTTAAATTAAGCTTGTTACACTGGGGTCAGGGCACTGTTACTTATGAGTACAGGTTAAATTAAGCTTGTTATACTGGGGACAGGGCACTGTTATGAGTACAGGTTAAATTAAGCTTGTTATACTGGGGACAGGGCACTGTTATGAGTACAGGTTAAATTAAGCTTGTTATACTGGGGACAGGGCACTGTTATGAGTACAGGTTAAATTAAGCTTGTTTTACTGGGGACAGGGCACTGTTACTTGTGAGTACAGGTTAAATTAAGCTTGTTTTACTGGGGACAGGGCACTGTTACTTGTGAGTACAGGTTAAATTAAGCTTGTTTTACTGGGGTCAGGGCACTGTTACTTGTGAGTACAGGTTAAATTAAGCTTGTTTTACTGGGGACAGGGCACTGTTACTTATGAGTACAGGTTAAATTAAGCTTGTTATACTGGGGACAGGGCACTGTTACTTGTGAGTACAGCTTAAATTAAGCTTGTTATACTGAGGACAGGGCACTGTTACTTATGAGTACAGGTTAAATTAAGCTTGTTATACTGAGGACAGGGCACTGTTACTTATGAGTACAGGTTAAATTAAGCTTGTTATACTGGGGGCAGGGCACTGTTATGAGTACAGGTTAAATTAAGCTCGTTATACTGAGGACAGGGTACTGTTACTTGTGAGTACAGGTTAAATTAAGCTTGTTTTACTGGGGACAGGGCACTGTTACTTGTGAGTACAGGTTAAATTAAGCTTGTTATACTGAGGACAGGGCACTGTTACTTATGAGTACAGGTTAAATTAAGCTCGTTATACTGGGAACAGGGCACTGTTATGAGTACAGGTTAAATTAAGCTTGTTATACTGGGGACAGGGCACTGTTACTTATGAGTACAGGTTAAATTAAGCTTGTTATACTGAGGACAGGGCACTGTTACTTGTGAGTACAGGTTAAATTAAGCTTGTTTTACTGGGGACAGGGCACTGTTACTTGTGAGTACAGGTTAAATTAAGCTTGTTATACTGAGGACAGGGCACTGTTACTTATGAGTACAGGTTAAATTAAGCTCGTTATACTGGGGACAGGGCACTGTTATGAGTACAGGTTAAATTAAGCTTGTTATACTTGGTACAGGGCACTGTTACTTATGAGTACAGGTTAAATTAAGCTTGTTATACTGGGGACAGGGCACTGTTACTTATGAGTACAGGTTAAATTAAGCTTGTTATACTGGGGTCAGGGCACTGTTACTTGTGAGTACAGGTTAAATTAAGCTTCTTATACTGGGGTCAGGGCACTGTTACTTATGAGTACAGGTTAAATTAAGCTTGTTATACTGGGGACAGGGCACTGTTACTTATGAGTACAGGTTAAATTAAGCTTGTTATACTGGGGACAGGGCACTGTTACTTGTGAGTACAGGTTAAATTAAGCTTGTTATACTGGGGACAGGGCACTGTTACTTATGAGTACAGGTTAAATTAAGCTTGTTATACTGAGGACAGGGCACTGTTACTTATGAGTACAGGTTAAATTAAGCTTGTTATACTGAGGACAGGGCACTGTTACTTATGAGTACAGGTTAAATTAAGCTTGTTATACTGGGGACAGGGCACTGTTATGAGTACAGGTTAAATTAAGCTTGTTATACTGAGGACAGGGTACTGTTACTTGTGAGTACAGGTTAAATTAAGCTTGTTTTACTGGGGACAGGGCACTGTTACTTGTGAGTACAGGTTAAATTAAGCTTGTTATACTGAGGACAGGGCACTGTTACTTATGAGTACAGGTTAAATTAAGCTTGTTATACTGAGGACAGGGCACTGTTACTTATGAGTACAGGTTAAATTAAGCTCGTTATACTGGGGACAGGGCACTGTTATGAGTACAGGTTAAATTAAGCTTGTTATACTGGGGACAGGGCACTGTTACTTATGAGTACAGGTTAAATTAAGCTTGTTATACTGAGGACAGGGCACTGTTACTTGTGAGTACAGGTTAAACTAAGCTTGTTTTACTGGGGACAGGGCACTGTTACTTGTGAGTACAGGTTAAATTAAGCTTGTTATACTGAGGACAGGGCACTGTTACTTATGAGTACAGGTTAAATTAAGCTCGTTATACTGGGGACAGGGCACTGTTATGAGTACAGGTTAAATTAAGCTTGTTATACTGGGGACAGGGCACTGTTACTTGTGAGTACAGGTTAAATTAAGCTTGTTATACTGGGGTCAGGGCACTGTTACTTATGAGTACAGGTTAAATTAAGCTTGTTATACTGAGGTCAGGGCACTGTTACTTATGAGTACAGGTTAAATTAAGCTTGTTATACTGAGGACAGGGCACTGTTACTTGTGAGTACAGGTTAAATTAAGCTTGTTATACTGAGGACAGGGCCCTGTTACTTATGAGTACAGGTTAAATTAAGCTTGTTATACTGGGGACAGGGCACTGTTACTTGTGAGTACAGGTTAAATTAAGCTTGTTATACTGGGGACAGGGTACTGTTACTTATGAGTACAGGTTAAATTAAGCTTGTTACACTGGGGTCAGGGCACTGTTACTTATGAGTACAGGTTAAATTAAGCTTGTTACACTGGGGTCAGGGCACTGTTACTTATGAGTACAGGTTAAATTAAGCTTGTTATACTGGGGACAGGGCACTGTTACTTGTGAGTACAGGTAAATTAAGCTTGTTATACTGGGGACAGGGCACTGTTACTTGTGAGTACAGGTTAAATTAAGCTTGTTATACTGGGGACAGGGCACTGTTAAGAGTACAGGTTAAATTAAGCTTGTTATACTGAGGACAGGGCACTGTTACTTATGAGTACAGGTTAAATTAAGCTTGTTATACTGGGGACAGGGCACTGTTACTTGTGAGTACAGGTAAATTAAGCTTGTTATACTGGGGACAGGGTACTGTTACTTGTGAGTACAGGTTAAATTAAGCTTGTTATACTGGGGACTGGGCACTGTTACTTATGAGTACAGGTTAAATTAAGCTTGTTATACTGAGGACAGGGCACTGTTACTTGTGAGTACAGGTTAAATTAAGCTCGTTATACTGGGGTCAGGGCACTGTTACTTATGAGTACAGGTTAAATTAAGCTTGTTTTACTGGGGACAGGGCACTGTTACTTATGAGTACAGGTTAAATTAAGCTTGTTTTACTGGGGTCAGGGCACTGTTACTTATGAGTACAGGTTAAATTAAGCTTGTTATACTGGGGACAGGGCACTGTTACTTATGAGTACAGGTTAAATTAAGCTTGTTATACTGAGGACAGGGCACTGTTACTTGTGAGTACAGGTTAAATTAAGCTCGTTATACTGGGGACAGGGCACTGTTACTTGTGAGTACAGGTTAAATTAAGCTTGTTATACTGGGGACAGGGCACTGTTACTTGTGAGTACAGGTTAAATTAAGCTCGTTATACTGGGGTCAGGGCACTGTTACTTATGAGTACAGGTTAAATTAAGCTTGTTATACTGGGGACAGGGCACTGTTATGAGTACAGGTTAAATTAAGCTTGTTTTAATGGGGACAGGGCACTGTTACTTATGAGTACAGGTTAAATTAAGCTCGTTATACTGGGGACAGGGCACTGTTACTTGTGAGTACAGGTTAAATTAAGCTTGTTATACTGGGGTCAGGGCACTGTTACTTATGAGTACAGGTTAAATTAAGCTTGTTATACTGGGGACAGGGCACTGTTACTTATGAGTACAGGTTAAATTAAGCTTGTTATACTGGGGACAGGGCACTGTTACTTGTGAGTACAGGTTAAATTAAGCTTGTTATACTGGGGACAGGGCACTGTTACTTATGAGTACAGGTTAAATTAAGCTTGTTATACTGAGGTCAGGGCACTGTTACTTATGAGTACAGGTTAAATTAAGCTTGTTATACTGAGGACAGGGCCCTGTTACTTATGAGTACAGGTTAAATTAAGCTTGTTATACTGGGGACAGGGCACTGTTACTTGTGAGTACAGGTTAAATTAAGCTTGTTATACTGGGGACAGGGTACTGTTACTTATGAGTACAGGTTAAATTAAGCTTGTTACACTGGGGTCAGGGCACTGTTACTTATGAGTACAGGTTAAATTAAGCTTGTTACACTGGGGTCAGGGCACTGTTACTTATGAGTACAGGTTAAATTAAGCTTGTTATACTGGGGACAGGGCACTGTTACTTGTGAGTACAGGTAAATTAAGCTTGTTATACTGGGGACAGGGCACTGTTACTTGTGAGTACAGGTTAAATTAAGCTTGTTATACTGGGGACAGGGCACTGTTAAGAGTACAGGTTAAATTAAGCTTGTTATACTGAGGACAGGGCACTGTTACTTATGAGTACAGGTTAAATTAAGCTTGTTATACTGGGGACAGGGCACTGTTACTTGTGAGTACAGGTAAATTAAGCTTGTTATACTGGGGACAGGGTACTGTTACTTGTGAGTACAGGTTAAATTAAGCTTGTTATACTGGGGACTGGGCACTGTTACTTATGAGTACAGGTTAAATTAAGCTTGTTATACTGAGGACAGGGCACTGTTACTTGTGAGTACAGGTTAAATTAAGCTCGTTATACTGGGGTCAGGGCACTGTTACTTATGAGTACAGGTTAAATTAAGCTTGTTATACTGGGGACAGGGTACTGTTACTTATGAGTACAGGTTAAATTAAGCTTGTTATACTGAGGTCAGGGCACTGTTACTTATGAGTACAGGTTAAATTAAGCTTGTTATACTGAGGACAGGGCACTGTTACTTATGAGTACAGGTTAAATTAAGCTTGTTATACTGAGGACAGGGCACTGTTACTTATGAGTACAGGTTAAATTAAGCTTGTTATACTGAGGACAGGGCACTGTTACTTGTGAGTACATCTTAAATTAAGCTTGTTACACCGTCAATAGGGCACTGTTACTTATGAGTACAGGTTAAATTAAACTTGTTATACTGGGGACAGGGCACTGTTACTAACTAGTAGCTTGTTACACCATAGATGGGGCACCGTTGTAATAAGTTGTTCAGTTATACATGTTTCACTGTGAACAGGGCACTGTTGGCAATAAGTAATGGTTAAATTATACATGTTTTACTGTGAACAGGGCACTGTTGGCAATAAGTAATGGTTAAATTATACATGTTTTACTGTGAACAGGGCACTGTTGGCAATAAGTAATGGTTAAATTATACATGTTTTACTGTGAACAGGGCACTGTTGGCAATAAGTAATGGTTAAATTATACATGTTTTACTGTGAACAGGGCACTGTTGGCAATAAGTAATGGTTAAATTATACATGTTTTACTGTGAACAGGGCACTGTTGGTAATGAGTAATGGTTAAATTATACATGTTTTACTGTGAACAGGGCACTGTTGGTAATAAGTAATGGTTAAATTATACATGTTTTACTGTGAACAGGGCACTGTTGGTAATGAGTAATGGTTAAATTATACATGTTTCACTGTGAACAGGGCACTGTTGGTAATGAGTAATGATTAAATTATACATGTTTCACTGTGAACAGGGCACTGTTGGTAATAAGTAATGGTTAAATTATACATGTTTTACTGTGAACAGGGCACTGTTGGTAATGAGTAATGGTTAAATTATACATGTTTCACTGTGAACAGGGCACTGTTGGTAATGAGTAATGATTAAATTATACATGTTTCACTGTGAACAGGGCACTGTTACTAATGAGACGGTGCACTGCCTCTCCTATCTGCAGAATGTTCCGTGTAACACTTTCAGCCCACCGCTCACAAGCCATCTAACTTTTTTTCCACCCAAGTTCCTCTTGCCTTATAAATAGTGTAACAGCGGTTGTTCTGGTGTAGAAACTCTGTTTGCTTGTTGGGTACAGGTTTACCTGCATTGCAACTTTTTTTAAAAGAAAAAGGACTTGTATACATGTTTATATCTGCTGTTCTGATCGTTTCTGGGTCTATGTGTTTGTATGCATCTCACCGTACGCTTCTGTGTCTGTGTGTGTGTGTGTGTGTGTGTGTGTGTGTGTGTGTGTCTCTGTGTGTGTGTGTGTGTGTGTGTGTGTGTGTGTGTGTGTGTGTGTGTGTGTGTGTGTGTGTGTGTGTGTGTGTGTGTGTCTGTCTGTGCTTGCTTACTTGCCTGTGTGCGGGCATGCATGTACATTAATCAGGGGAAGGAAAGTAGAATATGTTGAGTCGTATACACACTCTCCTGTGTGTAAGTATGCCATATACCATCCATCCCTCCCTCCCTCTCTCTCTGCTTTAATTCTGTGTTAGTCCGCTTCCTGCAGGTTGTTGGCCCATTCTAATGCACCTGGCTTTAGGGACTTGGCTTTAATGGATTTTGATGATCCTGCCAAATGCTGAGCCATAGATCATCAGTATCAGGATATAGAAAACAGCACCGCCGCCCCGTTCTGAGAGCAGAACGGTTACCGTTCATCTCCCTGGTTGCTTTATTTATCTTCTTTACGGAAGCGTATGGCAGGTTTGCATGTACGCTCAGTGTTTCCCCCAGGATGTCTTTGTAGGCGGGGTGGTGAGATGGTGCGACCCAAGACTGGGGGGGGGGGGGTGTTGTGTGTGGACGCGATCGTGGGTGGGGGGGTTGGGTTGTATGGGTGCTGCTGCTGCTACTGTGATTGCGGACTCTGACACTTGCATATTTATTTTGCGTAGCACTGGCCCTGATGCATCCTGGTTAATGGTACTCCCATTTGCCTGTGTTTCATTTTTCCCCTCTGTGTGTGTAGGCCCTGCTTCTCTTTCCTGACCTGCTGTTGCCTACACAAGTCGCAGTGAATGCCTACAACAGTCATAATTCTATTATGTAACTTGAAGAATCCGCTGTACATGTCATTTGGCTTCATCAATAGGCTACAAGTGCTCAGAGACATCAAAGAAACTTACAGACCGGAACGTATTGAACACTAAGGGCTCTATTTTCCGGGAAGCGCATGGCGTATGGCGCACTGGGCGTGGCTACTGAATTTCGCTATTTTCGGACCAAAGGCGAGGAGCGCACAGCTCACAGCGCGCTGCGCAGGTTGAAAATGGGCTGGGTTATGCTGAATACTTATCAGTGGGTGTGCTTCAGCTGCACCATAGCTATTCACATTACCTCTTTTCAGTCCTTTTAAGAGCCGTGTGCATTGGACTCGTTTTGACCATGTCGGGCTATCCTGCATCACATGGTTTAGTGAAAAAGGACAGCAGAACACGCCCATCCGGTTCTCATAACGAGAACGCTAAATGCGACAAAAGTCACGAATAGGTTATCTGGACTGTGAAAAATAAAAAGTTTTAATCATTTCCTTAGCCAGTCAATAAAAATAGTCAATAAAATACATTTTAAAATAATTTATTTTACTCTCCCATTTATAATTTACTGGCTCTTTTTTATTTTTCAACTCCTCTCTTTTCCTATTTTCTAGGTCCTTAGTATGCGTTTAATCATTTATCTATTTCCAATTTTCCCAATGCAACATATCCCATTTCCTCGCCACATTTATTAGTGACTTTTGTCGCCTTTAGGATTCTGCATTGGAAGACGATAGGCTATCTAGTCTGCATTGATTTAATTGAATGCAATTGAGTTAAGAGGTACGTTTTTATCGCTATACGTGCAATAAGAGTGAATGTATGTACCAAGTTTGTCATTATTCTCATTGCAGACGGGTGTAAGAACGAATAGTGTACCCCTGGGAACACAGTGCAGTATAATAGCCATAAACAATTAAAAACAGAAATAAATACAATAATTAACATTATAAAAAAGACAATGAGCAATAAATGCAAAGTATAATTTTTTTCAAAGTCAAATTGGACCGCATATCCACGAAAACGGTTGATTGGCTTCTGAATAGGTTATGATCATGCACACATTGGGGAAAGCCCCGAAATGAGCAACTCTGCGTACGCTGTGATGCGATTTGCGCCGTTAACGTGGTCTCACCTGGCGGCAGCGCGACCGCGAATCACAATGTAATTTAGCCCAAAATAGCATTCCGCTGCAGTAAAATTTTACTGGGCTGCTCCCTCTTGACGGCCACACCCCCCCAGCAGCGGCTTCCCTCCCACTTCAGCGCACGGCGTGTGCAAATCCGTGACGAAATCGCCAGTAGGGGTGTAACGGTTCTGAAAACGAGACCGAAACCATGATACAAACGTCCACGGTCTTGTGTCGCGGTTCTGGAAGACGAAACTGCGACACGCCACCTCCCCCAACCCGCTGCCACCACTGCTGGTGCAGCCTGTTGAGCTCTCATTACGTTATTAATGTAAGAAAATGAACACACTTACATTTCACAATTAGCACTATAACACATGTAAATCATGAAATTATTATTCTATTTAAAGTTAGGGCAAGCTGCAGGGTTTTTCCTGGCAGATAAATGGGTTTTGGCTGTACCAATGCGAGCGCAAGCAGTGCCTGAGCAGCAACATTTTTTGCATTAATTTTTACCATAAATACAGTTTTTGGAGTACAAAGAGCCCATGTAGGCTTTGGTTGTAAAGTACCAGTGGGGTTGTGTTTAGGAGTTTGGTTTTTAGAAATCAAAGGTCCTTGAAGCTTTTTGAATATTTGAATATGACACCATTTAGGCTATTTTGATGGCGCACAAATAGAAGAATAAATAAACAACACTCTAAAACAGAAATAAAAAATAAGTGTAGCTACACGTTTTAAAAAATAATAAAAACGTACAAAAACACAATTTGTGTTTTTACATAACAGCAACGTAGACTATTTCAGCCCTAAATGCGATAGCTCACTGTGGAAATGTCGACTGTTCAGGACTTTGGCGAAACGTAACAAGATAAACTCTTCGGGGTTTATCATAACACAGTGGTAGCCTACCTGCATATAGCCTACAGGTAAGATATTTGTTTTCATTAACATATTTATAGCTACGAGAGATTTTGGAGGAAAAAAAAAGAGGTTTCTTCTAAACCGAAAGTGCATCAGGTAGCCTACTGTATAGTAGCCTATAGTAAGCAATGGAAAACGCAGAATGCGTAGGCCTATTTG
Organism: Synaphobranchus kaupii; assembly: GCA_029718625.1. Classification (NCBI taxonomy): domain Eukaryota; kingdom Metazoa; phylum Chordata; class Actinopteri; order Anguilliformes; family Synaphobranchidae; genus Synaphobranchus; species Synaphobranchus kaupii. The sequence continues at coordinate 41,297,425 of CM056384.1, forward strand.
TACAACGTTTTTAAAAAATATTGTTTCTAGCTATATCTGAACATGATTTTCTTGTAAACGGTGCATTTTACAGTCTGTGGCTGTGGCAAGACGAGGGTCCTAAGCGCTTTGGGCTATTAACAGCACCCTCTTATTTTATTGCACTGCAGTATCAATCCTGGGGTTTTCTTAAAGTTGTAGCCTAGTTTATAATTTAAGACAAACATGAATAGGCTACTGCAATTGGGACCGATAAGTCTACCACTATAGTTATGGAGCGCCAACGTGGATCGGGTTAAAGCTTTTACCTTTTCAGAAGTTAGGGCTTCAAAGGTAGCCTAATTCTAAATTGGAGCGTGTTCCATCCAACTCGCTGCCCACGCTATGTCTTTATACCGAGTTGCACTCTGCCACAGAATAGCTGAGCTGCATTTCTATAGGTTCTATGGTTCTATGCTTCTTCTACTCGTCTCCTAGTACTGACATATTGAAGGTGACTAGTACAATATATATCGCCATCCGCTGGCTGAAAGACCATATTGCACCCAAAAAATGTTTTGAAATTCATTCGGATATGATTTTATTTGCCGTTTTGTCAATTATTGTAATTTTGGGGGTCGCGATCTTTCTTTGGCGGTCTGTGAAATCATTTTGGCGGCCGCCAAATAATTTACTATGTAGGAAAAACCCTGAGCTGTATATTTTGTAAATATTACACATTACACAAACAAAACAAAAAAAACTGAGGTATGAACCGAACCGTGTATTTGGAGAATCGTTACACCCCTACTCGCCAGTGATGGCACTGGCCGGGAAGTAGAGCCCCAAATTTGCAGTTTCGTTGCTCGCTCTGGACTGTCACACCTCCACCAGCAACTCTCCTCCCACGGCGAGTCAAACAGGCTCAGGAGCATGAAAGTACATGCCGAAAATGCCACTTCGCCAATGCGCTGGCTCGCCACCCGCCATGCGTCAGCCGGAAAATAGAGGCCAAAGAGACCGAACTCCACAAATCTATTGAATCGTTAATAATTTCTGAAGATGGATAACAAAATGGAGTGCTTACGCAAACACATTTTCTATTGATTTTTAAAGGGGACAAGCACTCGGTAAAGTAGCTCTGGTTCGTTAGCTTTTTACCTTATATTAGATATGACCATGCGTTCAAATCTCGAACCGACCCGTATTTCCTGGGAAAAGAAGTTAAAATTAAAAAAATAATAATAATAATTTTCCACTAGGGCGCAGCCATCTTGGACCAACTGCGGTCATAACGTCACTAGGTTGGTTGGTCTCGGCTGTTCAATGTGTTACTATGGGAAAATAGCTGACTTTCAGTGAGCTCAACAATGTATCGTGAGGAAAAAATAAAACAAAAAACGCACAGACGGTTTTTTTGTATTGCCCCGAGATGCTCAAATGAGTATTACCGAGCAGAACTTAAATTCCACAAACTGCTTCTGACCATAGCTAGCTAGCCTACTCTCTGTGTTCCATCCGTCTGACCACCAGCTTGACAGATGCTCATTATGGGATGTTACTTGTCCATACAGTGTTGTTGATACAATACATGTGTGTCCACCTATCAGATTTGACAAGAAACTGGGTACGTCTTGCTTTAAAAGAAGAGTGTAAGCATGTCTGTGGAGTGTCATGTTAATTGACGGTAGATGTAGTGTGCGTATTGGGATACATGGTAATGTACGGCTGTGAGGGGGGGTATTTCTCACAGCTCTCTCCTCTGACCTCGCTGCACTGCGCTCTGCTCATGTTGCGATGCAGGGCACCGGCTCTACTGAAAGGCCACTGCTCTCTATGGGAGATGGAGGGAGTGATGGGAGATGCTGAAGGACAGGGAGAGGGGGAGGAGTGGGCGGGAGGGGAGGGAGAGCGAGCAGTGGGAGATGCTGAAGGACAGAGAGGCAGAGTGGGAGGGGAGGGAGAGCAGTGAGTAGAGCTGGTAGAGATGGAAAGAAGAGAGAGGGATGAAATTAGAGAGAGGACTACATGGAAAGGAGCGAAATGGCGGATGAAGAGGAGAGCAGGAAGAGACGGAGCACCGAGAAGGAAATGAGAGAGGGATGAAAGAGGGTTGAAACAGGTGGAGAGATGAGAGGGGATGGTAGAGAGAATAGCCAGAGGGATTCTCTGTGAGAGGGATAGAGAGATGGAGAGATGAGGGAATGGTAGAGAGAATAGACAGAGGGATTCTCTGTGAGAGGGATAGAGAGATGGAGAGATGAGGGAATGGTAGAGAGAATAGACAGAGGGATTCTCTGTGAGAGGGATGGAGAGATGAGGGAATGGTAGAGGGAATAGACAGAGGGATTCTCTGTGAGAGGGATAGAGAGATGGAGAGATGAGAGGGGATAGTAGAGGGAATAGACAGGGATTCTCTGTGAGAGGGATAGAGCGATGGAGAGATGAGGGAATGGTAGAGAGAATAGACAGGGATTCTCTGTGAGAGGGATAGAGCGATGGAGAGATGAGGGAATGGTAGAGAGAATAGACAGAGGGATTCTCTGTGAGAGGGATAGAGAGATGGAGAGATGAGGGGATGGTAGAGAGAATGGACAGAGGGATTATCTGTGAGAGGGATAGAGAGATGGAGAGATGAGAGGGGATAGTAGAGGGAATAGACAGGGATTCTCTGTGAGAGGGATAGAGAGATGGAGAGATGAGGGAATGGTAGAGAATAGACAGGGATTCTCTGTGAGAGGGATAGAGCGATGGAGAGATGAGAGGGGATAGTAGATGGAATAGACAGGGATTCTCTGTGAGAAGGATAGAGATATGGAGAGATGAGGGAATGGTAGAGAATAGACAGAGGGATTCTCTGTGAGAGGGATAGAGCGATGGAGAGATGAGGGAATGGTAGAGAGAATAGACAGAGGGATTCTCTGTGAGAGGCATAGAGAGATGGAGAGATGAGGGAATGGTAGAGAGAATAGACAGAGGGATTCTCTGTGAGAGGGATAGAGAGATGGAGAGATGAGGGAATGGTAGAGAGAATAGACAGAGGGATTCTCTGTGAGAGGGATAGAGAGATGGAGAGATGAGGGAATGGTAGAGAGAATAGACAGAGGGATTCTCTGTGAGAGGGATAGAGAGATGGAGAGATGAGGGAATGGTAGAGAGAATAGACAGAGGGATTCTCTGTGAGAGGGATAGAGACATGGAGAGATGAGGGAATGGTAGAGAGAATAGACAGAGGGATTCTCTGTGAGAGGGATAGAGCGATGGAGAGATGAGGGAATGGTAGAGAGAATAGACAGAGGGATTCTCTGTGAGAGGGATAGAGCGATGGAGAGATGAGGGAATGGTAGAGAGAATAGACAGAGGGATTCTCTGTGAGAGGGATAGAGAGATGGAGAGATGAGGGAATGGTAGAGAGAATAGACAGAGGGATTCTCTGTGAGAGGGATAGAGAGATGGAGAGATGAGGGAATGGTAGAGAGAATAGACAGAGGGATTCTCTGTGAGAGGGATAGAGCGATGGAGAGATGAGGGAATGGTAGAGAATAGACAGAGGGATTCTCTGTGAGAGGGATAGAGCGATGGAGAGATGAGAGGGGATGGTAGAGGGAATAGACAGATGGATAGATAGACAGGGATGTAGCAGCAGAGATTGATGACTGGGTTGGTGCCTTGCTGCTCTGGGCTATGGGAGCTGCGTAACGTCTCTTCACTCAAAGAGCCCTGCTGAGGGGCTGCTGGGAGCAGGATCAATATCAATGCTCAGCTCTGCTTCATTTTCATATGCAGTCCTCTAATTACCTCTGCCTGCCTGCTTGCCTGCCTGCCTACCTGCGGTCAGAATAACTGGAAGCCATTCACAGGCTTTGATTGAGCGCGGTGACATGATTGCCTCAGCTACAGGGAAGAAATGATGTGGTGGTCTGTAAATGTACACTAGGGCTCCGGTGACCGTGCTATGCAGTGTGTCAGGTAGCAAGAACGGGAGAGACATGAGTGCGGCTAGAGAGAGTGTGTATGTGTGTACGTGTGCGTGTGCGTGTGTGTGTGTGTGTGTGTGTCCGTGTCCTGCTGTAAATCAGGCTTATAGCGGGCCCGCATCGCGACCAATTGTCTCAACGGCTGTGTGGCTTCTGCCATCTCCATGTAAGCGATATCAATTTCCCCAAATCAGCATAAAAATGCGCACACACGCACCAGCATGATTGAGATAGCGCTTGTGTACTGCTGCCCCAGTCAAAGCACTCCGTAATAGAGAAGTGATTTGTAACATGGCCTGCTTTCTAGAGGGGGAAAGAAACCGTGGCCATGCATTATGTGATGAGGTTTCATAGCTTTTGAAGAAAAACCTTTTTCTCTCTCTCTGTTGAAAAAGTCGCATCGGCCGCTAAATTAGATTTAGACCCATTTGTAGCACGGAGACAGGACTAATGAAGAAAAACGGATCGAGTGGATGACTCCGCCACAAAAAAATAAATAAAACCCTCCTTACCACGCGCTCGTCGTCTTACCGCCGCAAAGTCCTCGACCGCGTCTTTAATCCTCTTTTTATTTCAATCCCATTTTAGGAGACCCTCGACAAGGCGACCGCTATTCTAACAACAGGCCCTTCTCTGTCCGTGGCTTGATGAACCAATTATTTGTTTATAATGGGAATTCACACTTGATTAAGGAGACAAGCTACAGTTAGGGAAGGAGCGTCGCGGCAATGCGGCCGTACGCACCGTGCAAACGCGATGTCACATGACATATTTATTAAGCTCCGCTCTCTCTAGTTCCCCTGGACGCTTTGTTGGGTGGTAAAAAGGCACGTCTGGCACATTTTTAAAGGTGCGGGGGAAATGGAAGGCTACTTAAAACTAAGCGGCTTAATTGTTTTTAGCTGGAGATGCGGGCATCGATTTCACACCTGTTTCCGACGCCGCGCCTCTCAGATCCGCGCCGCCTCGCCGCCGCTTTTACGGCCGCTCGTAAGTCTGTGGCGTTTGTCCAATCGATTGTGCTCAGATGGGGAGCGTGCCGCCTCGCGCAAACCGCAGCGCGGTGCAACAGCTGCGCTCAAAGTCCTCATTCTGTCTCTATAAAGTCCGGTTTTTTTTCCAATCACATTTTTTCCTTTCCTAAAAGCTTGTCCTTTTCTGAGGTGTATCAAGATATTGTTGTTCTGTTCATCCAGGTTTCATGCATCCCAGCATTGTCGAACCTGTTTGAATAATGAATAATACTAATTATAATAATAATAATAATTATTGTTATTATTAGTCTTAGTCTTATACTTGTTGTATTTATATATTGATTAACCTCAAAGCACTTTACAGTGGAGGGGGGGGGGGGGGGGGGGGGGCAATATGTAGCACCATGTGGGAGATGCACGATGGGGATTTTAGCCAGAATGTTCACACACAGCCCAGGTGGAGAGGGAGTGGATTATTAAGCCAGTTACACTGGGGGACGGATAGGTTGCCAGGTTAAGATAGCCAGGACTCCAGGGAACCCCCCTTCTCTTTGTGATTAGCGCCATGGGATCTTTAATGACCTTTAATGAGTTTGGACCTGAGGTTCATGTATCCAGTGGAGGGAATCTCCAACACTGCTTGAACAAAGGCTCAAGCTCTCCGCTGCGCATTCTGTGGTGCTCCGCCCCCTTAGGGATGATGTCTGGGAAGGGATCTGGGGTAGCGGGGAGTGTAAGCAGGTGAAGCAGACTGCGTTCCACTTTCCTTCTGCACAGCACCCTGTTTGTTGCACTTTTAACATGTGAAAAGTTTCCTGTGAAAAGACCAAATCATTTCCTGTGAAAGACCAACTAATTTCCTGTGAAAATACTAATTAATTGCCTGTGAAAGACTACACCGTTTCCTGTGAAAGACGGAACTATTTCCTGTGAAAGTTTCCTGAGAAAATATCTTTTTTTTTCCTCCTTTTTTCCGGTCTCCTCAGTGTCTGCGGAGAACCTGGAGCGGAACCTGAAACAGATGGAGAGGCAGATCGTTCAGCTGGAGAGGGACCTGGAGACGTTCTCCTGCCCCACGGAACCGCAGGACATGTTTGTCTCCAAGATGTCCATATCCTTTCTGACCAGCAGCTGTGCGTGCATCAAAACTGCAATGCTAACAGTCTAATGCAGATGGGTAGATGGATCATTTGTTGCCCTTGAAAGGAATTTCATTTCCACATTCATGCAGCTCTGCAATACATTTGCATGAAAACATACACAACGTGAAACTACCATATGCACACAGTTCTGCTTACTTACTAGCAATGTAACGGTACAATCTTTGTTTCTCTAGCCGTCTCGTCATGTATAGCCGCTCCTGCCGGGCTTATACCTTTCCACATTGAGCCTGGCAAAAGCTGCACACACCAGAGTGATAAACCTGCCCCTTTTGGGGATAAAACCAGTTTCTCTAACCAATCACATTATCCAAATCCAGTGAACGCAGGTCAGTAAACGCTTCCACGGTCCGCCCCCTGAGAATCTGACCAATGTCTAAACGGTCATGCCCCTGGCTTAGCCTACTGCTGATTCTGAGGTTTGGGCTTCACATGGTATTGATTGGGTGGGGTTTGAGGGAAGATTAGCCCTGTATTTCTCAGCACCCACGTCTTCCCTCTAGTAATGTGACACCCTCGTATTGGTGGGTCAGTCGTCAGGAGTCCACTACAGTAAATTATTCAGTTATGTGTTCCATAAATACTTCCTGCACCGATTTGTTTGATGGCGACGGCAAAGGCAGGTGCCACTTTAAATAATACATATCCTCTGTTCTATTTTGATTCCCCCCCTATATGATCCTCTATACGTTTTTACAGTGTGTGTGAGTGACACATGCTGGTGAAAATAATGTGGCCGGGGGCTAGGATCATCCTGCCATGGCCACGGAGTGCGTCTGGGGAAGTCATTATTCCTCTTGCACTCGTAACTGCTTTTGTGTTTCATCTAAATAAGTCTGCGAGGGAGCCACAGGGTTCAGCCAGTGCCTGGCAGCTTTCAATTTCCATGCGTTTAAAAAAAAGGGCTAAAATGAAAAGGCAACAGCGCTCCGATGGTCGGCTCTTCGATAGCCTCGTCCCGAAAGGCGGCAGCTCTTTTAGGAGCATGGGCTGGCTAATTAGACAGGCGTGGTTGACAAGCCCCGGCAAAGGAACCGCCCACCTGCCACCTGAGGCCTCTGACGGGCTGCCGACGCTCACCTGAAGGGATTGGGGGTGGCGCACTGCTGCTTATCCTTCCTGTCAGAGATTTGTTAGCCAAAGAGTAATCACTGCACCCCCTCGCCCACACTCCGCTGCCGGCCAACCACAGCACCCCCCCTCCATCACCACATACATCACGCACATCCACTCTCTAATGAAAGCAACTGATTATAACATTTTTGACATGAAACAATTTCCATTCTATCCGCCGACTGCATTTGCTAATCATGACCCCAACCCCGTCCCTATCGCAACCAAAAAATATAATTATGTTTCTTTGCCTGTTTCTCTCTCTCTCCGTTCATTTGACTGAAAGCAATTAGGATGAAATCAAAGTGTCCTCCTGCTCTTTAATTAGAGAAGAAGCAGGAATAGAGCTTCAAACGACCAACACAACGTCAGCCCCCAGCCTCTTCATTTTATTCCTTTCATTTTTCTCTTCTCTCATCTTTCATAGCTGACCACTCAGTAAAATCATGTACTTTTACAATTCCATACCTTTTCTTGTTTCGATCCCCACAGACCGGTCTGGCATGGATCCAGTGCAGAAGATAAATTATTTATTTTATTCTGGTCAATTATTTCTCTGCGGCTTCAGTTTTTGGACTGAACTGGAAGCTTTTCTTCAACAATTCTCTTCAGCGCTGAACAAAGTTGATGTGACAGGCTTGCACAGTGAACTTTATTTGTCCGTATTAGAGTGAGTGCTTTCTTGTGGCTATGTCATGAAAATGTTTATCATTCCCCCCATACTATAGCTATTTCTCAGATGCTCTGTTGCAGAACAAACACACATATGAATGTGTGTTTGTTCTTTCTTTCTTTCATATCCCAGTGTTCATATCCCGGTGTTCATGTCCTGTTGTTTATATCCCGATGTCCCTATCCCGTTGTTTATATGCCGGTGTTCTTTTCCGTTGTTTATATCCCGGTGTGCATATTCCGGTGTTCATATCCCGTTGTTTATATCCCGTTGTTCATATCCCGATGTTTCTATCCCGATGTTCATATACCGGTGTTCATATCTCAGTGTTCATATCCCAATGTTTATATCCCGGTGTTCATATCTCGTTGTTTATATCCAAATGTTCATACCCCAGTGTTCATATCCCGTTGTTTATATCCTGATGTTCCTATCCCGTTGTTTATATCCCGGTGTTCATATCCCGTTGTTTGTATCCCGTTGTTCATATCCCGTTGTTTATATCCCGTTGTTCATATCCCGTTGTTTATATCCTGGTGTTCATATCCCTTTGTTTATATCCCGTTGTTTATATCCCGTTGTTCATATCCCGTTGTTTATATCCCGTTGTTTATATCCTGATGTTCCTATCCCGTTGTTGATATCCCGTTGTTGATATCCCGTTGTTCATATCCCTTTGTTTATATCCCGTTGTTTATATCCCGGTGTTCATATCCCTTTGTTTATATCCCGTTGTTTATATCCCGGTGTTCATATCCCGTTGTTTATATCCTGTTGTTTATACCCCGATGTTCATATCCCGTTGTTTATATCCCGTTGTTTATATCCCGGTGTTCATATCCCGTTGTTTATATCCCGTTGTTTATATCCCGTTGTTTATATCCTGATGTTCCTATCCCGTTGTTGATATCACAGTGTTCATATCCCGTTGTTCATATCCCTTTGTTTATATCCCGTTGTTTATATCCCGGTGTTCATATCCCTTTGTTTATATCCCGTTGTTTATATCCCGGTGTTCATATCCCGTTGTTTATATCCTGTTGTTTATACCCCGATGTTCATATCCCGTTGTTGATATCACAGTGTTCATATCCCGTTGTTCATATCCCATTGTTTATACCCCGATGTTCATATCCCGATATTCATATCCCGTTGTTTATATCCTGGTGTTCATATCCCGGTGTTCATATATCGTTGTTTATATCCCAATGTCCATATCCCGGTGTTTATACGCCGCCTCAGTGCACAACGCTACCCCCCATTCCCCCCTTTCTGTGTAAACAAAGGGGAAAAGAGGAAACGTTGAGACAAAATGCAAGATACACGCACATGCGCGCATGGACACACATACGCACACACACGCGCAGGATGCATTGGAGCGCGGGCTCTGAGAGGGGTCCGTAGGTTGTCTTTCCCACGCTGGTTAGACGGTCTCACCTTCCAGCGTGCGGCTCTTTCCTAACCCCAACTCAGCCCACGCTGCAGGACTGAGAGAGGGAGGGGAGGTGACCTTCGCGTGAGGACAGACCCAAACTGAGCCATTACTCATCAGACTGCTTTTTGACTTTCTTTTTGGTCGTTTTTTTTTCCCCCCCGCCCACCAGCCTTTTACAGTCCAGGATGCACTTGAGAGATTGAGAAGTCAATCTGCAAGGATCAGTGTTGAGTACAATTTAGCCAGCACTGTGAGCACTTGTACAAATGATACCATCAATTGAGCTGTAATGCGGGAGGAGAGGGGTCTTTCCATGCCTGCCGCATACTTCACACCTGAGTCTGACAGCACAAATCTAATAATCATCCTACAAACAGCCCCAGCACCCTCAGCGTTATCCCCGATTATTCATTAAATCAACTTCCAGACCAAAGTCACTCCACACTCAAGTATAAGCATAAAAAACTTTGTGAAAGTGGAGTGCTGACCTCTAACTAGAGGTTTTTTTTAAATTATTTTCTTTTAGACAACTAAATCTGATTAAAGTTTGGGAATTAATTACTTCAAACTGATTCATGCATTCTATGCAAAAAAACATGCAAAACACTGTGACAAGCGTATCGATCGTTCAGAAAAATGTAAGAGCTGCCCTTGTCTAACAGTGGCTTTCTTGGAGAATTAGAATGCCACACTATGGCGGTGAGGATGTGAACAGTGCGTTCCTTTATTGAAAATCATTTTGTGTATGGCTCCAGGTGGAGCGGGACGGGGTTTGTCACGTCTCATGTCCGTTACGACGCGGGACACTTATCTCTGCGGATAAAGGAAATGATGCGTGCGTTCATAACCGCGCTGAGCAGCCTCTATTTCTGGCCCCGCTGGCGTGTGGAAGAAAGGTTATAACAACACGGATAATACCTGGCATAATGGGGAGAAATGTGCTGGTCTGTCACACGGGGGCCTCTCTCTCTGCTCTTTTATAATCGCGCTAAAAGCACTGCCGGAGTAGCGCTCGGCGTAGGCCGGGTTCGGCCAGAGTCCCGCTGTTCCTGCCACCGCCGAGCCGCACACTATCACACACGTCCTTCTCCCACTCTATCCACAGATAGGCCCTGACGTGTGTGTGTGTGTGTGTGTGTCTATGCATGTGTGTATGTGTGTGCGCACACCTGTGTGTATGTATACGTGTTTGTGTTTGTATTCTTGTGTGTGTGTGTCTGTATGCCTGTGTGTGTGCATGCGCCTGTGTATTTGCCTGTGTGTGTGTATGTGTGCGTATTTCTGTGTATGTATGTGTGTCTGGGTGCATGTTTGTATGTCTGTGTGTATATGTGTATGTGTGTGTGTATCCCAATATGCCTGTGTGTATATGTGTGTGTGTGTGTGTGTGTGTGTGTATATGTGTATGTGTGGAATGGCCTCACTCATGTTCATACCCTTTTTTGCTCTCAGTGCACAAGTTTGGTCAATATGGCAATAAAAGGGAAAGAGGCAATCGGAGAGAATCAGTGCCTCAGAGCACTCAGCTTTCCATCTGCTGGCCTTTAGGAATGCCCCGGGTTACAGCCTCTCCAGGGGCAGCTATTTCTCCAACAGTATCTGTCCTACACCTTACTTTTATTTCATTTTTACATGCCGCACCACTGCCTGCTAATCAATAACTTATCCCATACCGGATTGTATTGATTTTGCATTTGCCTGACATCAGAAGGTTATATGAGTGAATTGGGACCGCGCAGTAATTTCCTGTATCCAACATTTCACGGCATGATTCAGCTGATGCATCTTAAAACGAGCAATATTGTTAATATGTGTATGAAGAGTAATATACTTTGAGACATATTCATCTTAATCTGCCATAGTTTTACACCTTTTACAATTTCCGTGAAGGTTTCAGTTAATCTGCACCATTGATCTTAGATTAGTCGTGTTTTAGCAGAAGATACTTGTGGCATTAGGACCAGTTATAAATGGTTCAGGAGCAAAACCAACAAACCCCCCCCCCCCCCCCCAAACCTCAGCACCAGCCTGAAATTTACATAAAGCTAAGTGCAGCATGATAAATGTGAGAGTGATTCAATTAAAGAGTTTGCAGTTTTTTTATTTTTTTTAAACTAATTGCACCAGAGATGCTACATCTTTTTTGTCACATAAATTCAAGATGCTGCTCCCCAGTTAAATGGCGTTTGCTATTTTGAACCGCAGCCGTTTCCTCAGCACATCGCCAATCTCCTTCCATCTTTTATGCGAGGACATGTTTAAACAAGCCCTTTTCTCTGCATCGTCACAGAGGAGTAGATCAATGCAAATTACCGAACGAGATTAATCAACATGTAAAGTCCAACGATTTGGCATTAGCGAGACTTGGGAGCCGCCAAAGAGATGATTTATTTATGAACCCAAAATCAGCATTAGTCCAGAGCCTGATTGATACAGATCAGATTTAGTTTCAGGCGAATGCTTGAGCTACCAGTCACAAACTGACATCCTCTTCTCTTTTTTCTAAAACATGTATTTCCTGAAACCAGGCAGTTAACATTTAAAAAAAAATTAGCAAGTAATAATACTAAAATTAATGGGTTCCGTGGCAAAAATGGAATCCTGTCAATGTCGGTTTTTTTCCATTTTTTTCTTCATTGCAAATTTGAGGGATTGTGCTCCATTTGCGTTAAATCGGATGGTTTGCACAGTGCAGTACTTCATGTTTGTTGCTCATGCTTGAATGGCTTCAGGTTGTGCTTCACTGAACATTCACCGGCTCTGTTCCGGATATTTATTCATTTATTAATTTATTTCTGTTTTGATTAACATTGTTACGCAGACGTTTTGTTTTTTGGGAGGTGCTTTTTTTTTTTTCCCCAAAGCCTTTTTGGGAGTCAGTTATGTAAATGCTGTCAGCGCGTTTTTCAGACTTGCCGATGCCCAGTAGGATTTGCGCCATGGAGGCACACTGCCAGTCTTCCTCTCAAGTGGAGATGCAGAAGCCCATGTTGACCTAACTGACCTGACTATGCCTGTTCCCCCATCGGCGTGAGTTCTTTATTTTGGCCGCGTAAGTTTCTCAGTGCATGCAGTGTTCAGGGTTTTCTCCCAATGCAGCCTGCGCCCTGTCGGCTGCTCAACAGCTCTGCTTTGAGATTGAGGTGCGTGCGTGCAGCCTGCTGAGTAAGTACTGGGGCTGTATGGTCAGAGCTGTAGTGGGTTTTTGGGGGTCAGATGAGTGTGGGTTTTTCGAGGACCCCTAAATTGACAGCCCTTTCATGTCAGATGACATTGGCCTCATAGCTTTGTGATTCACTGTTGGTCCTTGGGGTGGCCAGCAGGCTACCCTATATTTGAGTTAGACCCACCAAGTTAGTTCAAAGATTCTTTGGTCAAAAGGTTAAACTATATTTGAGTCAGGCCCACCAAATTAGTTCAAAGATTCTTTGCTCAAAAGGTTAAACTGCCTCAATTCTTTAGTTTTCTCTTGCAAGATTCACCTTTTTTTATTCTACTTCACACCGTCTTTGAAATGGTTTGGTTTGGCAGATTGGTGCGTGCGTGCTTCCATGTGTGGTGTGTGCGTGCGTGCGTGCGTGTGTGTGTTCGTGCGAGCGCATTCATGTGTTCCTGCATGTGCGTGCAACCGCTGAATCAGCCTCCTTTGTGTTGCAACGGTTTTGATCTCCTGCTTCAGTATTTGTGTGTGGGAGCACAGCGTCATGTCTGCGGGCTGCGGTTTGCTGGAGATCATGATGTAACAGGCCCTTTTAACGCGCGACCCCAACATCCAGCGCTGTTTAATAACCCACACCCAAGACCACTGAACTGATAAACGTAACACTTTTAAAATGTGCTTTGCTGTAGACTGCGAGACTCCGCTGGTTGAGTGTGAAGTTCTTATTATTTGGCTGAAGCCACAGTTGATGATACATTTTGTTCTCAGAATTCATTTCAAATATCAGAGACTTCATTGTACCTCTTTAATTAAGCCTGTGCTCAATGTGAGAATGAGAATTGACTAAGAACTCGAACGCTCCCTGTGATGTTCCTGTCCAGGGCACGTGTCCTTGCGTCTCAGTGTGTTAAACATCTTCTGTAGTCTGATGAAAATGGCGCTCTCAGTAAATACTGCTGTTTATTCTCTGGCCATATTAACTTATGCATTTAAGAGCCATTATGGCTTAAGTTCCTTGTTTTAAAAAAAATTATTATTATTATTATTATTTGCACTACTACTGTTTACGACTACAGCAAGAAATACCACTCCAAATACAGCAAGGCGTACTTTTATGTGTTTGCTGTTTACTAATCCTAGTAATGCAGTTCAAATGATAGATTTGGCAAAACAATTAATTCAAATCCGTTCATTCTTGGTTGTCCACTTGGGGAGAAGGGAGCAATTTCCTCAATGGAATTTCAACAAATTTCCTGAATTCACTGAATTGAATTGAATTGACCCCAACCCTGGTGTTCTGACCCCTTTGTATCTGGGCTCTGGAGATACCGGTGTGGGTTTAAGGTGGTTATGGTTAGGGTTAGGGGATGCCTGTATTCCTTTCCATGTGAATTCGGGGACCCCCTTGACTCGGCTCCTCACAGCTTTTCCTTGCTGGCCGGCGAACAGCTCCAGAAACTGCTGGTGATGCATGACAACATGAGCACCCTGTACCAGAACATGCTGCAGTACTTCGCCATCGACCCCAAGAAAACATCTGTGGAGGAGTTCTTCACCGACATGAGCAACTTCCGCTCCATGTTCATGGTAAGCCTGCTTCCCGTTATCCGTCCGCACTAACCAGCGCAGCTATCGTTTTAACTGAAGTATCTCTAAATCTGAACTTTGAGTTCAGACAGGCCTCCTGTCTGTCTTGACAATCAACAAGTGATTAATTTTTATTTTATTAATCAGGTAATACTGTTTTTTAAAACACAAAGGTTTCTGGGGCTACTGGTGTTTGGCTTTAATGTTCTCTTTAATGTAAACTCATGGCGTGTGCCCGTGCGTGCGTGCGTGCGTGACACATCCAGGAATCCTGCCTCTAATTGAGGCATTTTAGGGTTTGAAAAATCACCAATTACCACCGATTAATCAGGGGGAAATATCACGTCCCTGATTAACTTTGTTCCGGTTAAGTGGGGGTGGAGAGAACGTGCATTTTATTGGCTTGGTTTAGCGAAACCTCCTGACTCCACGTTCTGTTCCGGGAAATGATCCAGATGTTCTCATCCCTGTACTACTGCACACATCCCTCCCCCTTTGTCTGTTCCATTCCTCTCTGAGGGTGGACACACCGCCTGGCTCCGCTCCCGCCTCCCACCATCGGCCGCTTGTGGGCACGTCGTCTATTTTTCCACAGACACACTGTGTTTGGTAAACGTTGGCCGAGTTTAATGTTGTCTGTTATCATTGTCCAGTTGGAATTGAAATCTAAAAATTATGAAAACGTAAGACTGCATTTTGTATTTGGGTCAGGATATTGAATATAGCCTGTATTGGTAGGCTATAGCCCTATTTGCCTATCGGTTTTATTCTGTGCCATGGATCGTTTCAGGAAACTTGTTGCGATTGCTGGAGCAGCGTAGCAACATGTAGCTGTTAATATTGCTCACAACAGGCTCGCCATCTAGATTTTGTTGCCTTTTTCCTTCTTTTAAACATGTCATTAATAACTAGTTTGTCGCTTGCACCTCTCCACCAAACAGTACAGACTTATTTGTAAATGGCGTATATATTATGAATATTATATGTATATTATATAATAACTACTCTGTCATTGCGATATTATTAACATGTCTTCCATGACAGAACAATGTAATGAATGGGGACCTAAAATTACCAATCATGCTTGCATACACACACACTCACATACACACACTTGTACAAACACACATACACACAGAAGCGCACACATACACATGCACACACTCCTATCCTCCAGTTAAGACACAGAATTAAAAAAATAATAATAAATGTGAGCTTTATGTGAAGCTCTGGAGGGATGTGCTTGAACTGGAAATGCACACTGTTTGAGAGGATGTACTGTGTTGGACTGAGGAAGATGATACCAGCTAATTAGCAAACATGAAGCCCTGGCCTCCACTTGAGTGACAGATTGGCGTGCCACTTATCAGAATGGATGTTCCACTCCCTTGCCTTTGTGTCTCCGTCTCCAGCTCCCTCTCGTCTTTCTTTATTTGACTTTTTTTTATTTTTTTTATTTATTTATTTATTTTATTTTTTTGCGAACCCTCATTCTATATTCCACATGTTTCACTCGCAGTAATCTGACAGAAGAGAAGCAGACAGTGTGTTTTTTTTATTTATTTTTTTTATGAAAATGGTATTTGAAATGCAAAGTTATTTTCTGCTTGGCTGCAGCAACGATGAAATGAATCTCATTGCTTTTATTATTTTTAATGATTCCATGATTGAAATCAGTGAAATTTTGGGGGCTGTGCCGTGTTGGCATCTCTGGTAAGACGTGTGCTAAGTCCTGGTTACCAGCCAGGGACCCGGGCGGCTCTGCTGCGATGGTGTTGCCACAGATTCTATAGACTCACCAGATACTCAACTCCTTATATTTAGCATAGAAACATCCGTCAACCTGCCAGTAAAGCCAAGACATTACAACAGGACAGGAGGAGCGTTACTTGTCAGCTACTGCCTTCTATACATCTTCAGCTGATCTCTGGTGAGCCTTTCACAGCCTAAGAGCAGTGGTGTTAGTGTGTGAGGTTCATTTGGCCCTAATGGTGTGCACCCTTCATAGACTGCAAATATTGTATATGTGTAACTCTAATTACAGTGATGTTAAATTAATATGACACTATGAATATATTACAAAATATATTTTATGGATTTAAAATTTTAACTGTGCATGTGTATGCGCACGCGTGTGTACACTCGTGTGTTGGTGTTGGGGAATGCTTAAATAGGTTGTAAAGTTTGTTTGTGTCTGAAAGAAGGTGTGTGTGTGTGTGTGTGTGTGTGTGTGTGTGTGTGTGTGTGTGTGTGTGTGTGTGTGTGTGTGTGTGTGTGTGTGTGTGTGTGTGTGTGTGTGTGTGTGTGTGTGTGTGTGTGTGTGTGTGTGTATATAAACTCCTCAAAAAAAGTTTGGAAACGTTATTTCGGTCGATTATTCCTCCCCTTTAATAATACCAATTGGTATTGTATTTTATATCGCTGGAAAGCCTGATTAGTCACCTTTACAACGAGGTACAACTTGTAAGGATCATGCATTCGTGGAATGAGCAACACAGCTTACCGTGTGGGTAGCGGCCCAAAAAAATGTGCCAAAATCCCCTGCAATATTCTTCTGTTGGTATTCACTCTCGTTTTGAGTTGCTTGGTGGATTGGATGATTGCACTCTCCCACAGTAATAAGGAAAAAACAACACATATTGGTCATTTTTACACTTTATTCATTTTACACTGTCAGGGACCTCAGTAGTGTGTGGAAGATCCATACGCAGTCACAACAGCTTGGCACCTCCTCCTCATGCTGGTCACCAGCCTGGTCACACACTGCTGTGGGATGGCATCCCATTCCTCAACCAGGATTTGCCGCAAGTCAGCCAATATGGTTGCGTTGGTCACTCTGGCACGTACAGCACGCCCAAGCTGATCCCACAGGTGTTCAATTGGGTTGAGGTCTGGACTCACGGCAGGCCATTCCATCCTCTCCACTCCCAAATTCTGGAGGTACTCTGTGATGATCCTGGCTCTGTGGGGGCGAGCGTTGTCATCCTGGAGGATGGAGTTAGGTCCCAGATTCTGGAGATATGGGATCGCCACTGGCTCCAGAATCTCATTCCGATATCTCACTGCATTGAGATTGCCTTCAATGATGACAAGTTCTGTTTTGCCTGTGAGAGAGATACCGCCCCACACCATGACACTGCCCCCATTGAAAGGTGTCACGCGATCTGTGCAGCACTCTGCATAGCGTTCTCCACCTGCCAGCACTTGAAGCTCAAAACGAGAGTGAATATCAACAGAAGAATATTGCAGGGGATTTTGGCACATTTTTTTGGGCCGCTACCCACACGGTTAGCTGCGTTGCTCATTCCACGAATGCATGATCCTTACAAGTTGTACCTCGTTGTAAAGGTGACTAATCAGGCTTTCCAACGATGTAAAATACAATACCAATTGGTATTATTAAAGGGGAAGAATAATCGACCGAAATAACCTTTCCAAACTTTTTTTGAGGAGTTTATATATATATATAGACTAGATTTAGCTGTAAATTACACTGGAACAGGTCAAGGCCGCAGGTAAGACGGTTGCACCGACCGTTGAGCCTGGCGCCACATTGACGTGATAAAACCTCGTAAATGTGCAGGGGGACGCCCACGTCGCCGCTTCACAAATTTCTTTAAGAGGTACGCCTTCCAGGGCTGCCCATGAGGTAGCCATACTTCTAGGCGAGGGTTTAGCAGCTATTGCCTTTACTACCCCCCGGGAGAGGCTTTGAGCCGAGAGCGCTGTCCCATTAGTCTTTCCATAGCAGACAAAGAGTGGCCTGTACGTCTGAAGGAAGCGGTAGCTTCGACGTAGTGTTGCAGCGCACGCACTGGACATATCACATGTGCGTCCCACAGGTCCTCCCCTGGCGGGGGGCAAAGCGCCGCAAGCTCGATCGGCTGGTTGATGTGAAATGCCAAAACGATTTTGGGCAGGAACGATGGATTAGGCCGCAACGTGACTCCTGAGTCAGCCGGTCTCCACCTTAGACAATGTGCGCTGATGGAGAAAGCGCAGAGCTCACCAACACGTCTTATTGATGCCATCACTAGCAGAAACGCTGTTTTAAAAGAAAGCCACTTAAGGCTGATCGTCTGGAGAGGCTCATAGGGCTGAACCGTGAGCGCTCTCAGCACCAAGGGGAGATCCCAGGAGGGAGCGACCAGTGACCTTGTGGATCTCAGCTGCCGGGCACCCTTCAGGAACCGGCTGACAAGGTAATGGCTCCCTGCAGGCTTGTTATGTTCCCAGACATTCCTGCTGGATATGGCAGCCACATAGGTTTTCATTGTGTTGGCTGCTTTCTCGTTATCAAGTAAGGACTGTAAAAAGTAAGTAGTACAGGGATCAGACAGTGTACGGGGTCCGCACCTTCCCTTAAGCACCATGTGCTAAATAGCTGCCACATATACCCATAGGCCCTCCTCGTAGAGGGGTTACTGGAGTTGAGTAGCGTCCGCTGGACAGGGGAGCCTCCTCAGGGCTCCTCAGTGGCCATACCCAGAGACTCGTCATGTTTAGCCGAGGGTGCCAAACAGTGCCACTGTTGTGATAGCAGATCCTCCCGAACTGGAATTCGACTCGAATACTCGTTCAGGGAGAAACACTGGGGACAATGAGTAGACTCTTGAGAGGCAAACAGGTCTGTTTGAGCATGACCGAAGCGCCGCCATATCTCCTCCACCACTTCGGGGTGGAGACGCCATTCGCCGGGATGAATCCCCTGGCGAGATAGTACATCTGCTGTGCCGTTCCGAATACCTGGTAGGTGAATGACATGCAGGGAGGTAAGCCTGGGAAGTGCTCATGTTAGCAGGCACTGGGTCACTTCCAACGATCTGCGGGACTTTAGACTGCTCTGATGATTTATGTGATATACTGATTTATGCGTTGTCCGAGCTTACTATCACGTTTGCCCCGTAGTACGGGCAAGAAATGTCCCAGTGTTAGAAATACTTGGAGTTTGAGCACGTTGATATTGTCCGGCTGATGCAGTCGGGACCATAACCTCTGAGCTGGGAGGTGCTGGCAGACAGCCCCCCAACCGCTCAGTGAAGCGTCCGTTGTAACGACTACGCGTTGTGAAGGTATAACCCCCATCCGGACCCCTTCTTTCAGGCGGCTCACTCTTCGCTATGGGTGGAGTAGCTGGCAAAATTGACCCGTAACCAGGGCTCGAAATTGCGACCGTTTTGGTCGCATATGCTCCCGAAATTGAATCTGTGCGACCTCGAAATATAATTGGGAGCATTTGTGCGAGTGCAAATAATTGTTCTGGTGCGACCTTTTTTTTCCCCCCCAGTCGAACGTCCCTTTCTCTGACAGTGACCATTGTAACCAATCAAACGTGAGCTTGACGTTCTTACCTTTAATGCTAATTTTAGATTGGTTAAGATTAGCCTTCAATCACTACCTTTCGCGGCACTCCACTGTCACGTGACACAGAGAGCTAATGCGTTAACTAATTTTACCTGAAGACAAAAGTTTATTATCAATTTATTAACGTTACCTAACTAGCTAAATTGGTAACGTTAGCTAGCGTTATCGAAAGCTAACAATATGAAGCGAACGATTACGGCATTTTTTAGTAACGTTAACGTTACTAAAAACGTAACAGATGTAGTCGCCGTGGCTGCTGAAACTGTTGGCGATGCGCGATGTGGGTGCACCAGCAGCGAAGAAGGCGTACACTTTTCGGAGAGAGTGGCTGAAGGACTTCGGACTTCGTTAGCTTTAGCTTAGGTATGACAACGGCGCAATGCACTGTGTACACTGTAAAGCCTGTGGGACGGAGATCGCAGGTAACAGTGCGTTTGCAACGGAGTCGACACATTTTAAGCGTGAGAGCGTAAAAAAAATAAATTTACATATATTGTTGGTGCTCCTTACATTTTGGTGGGTGCTCCTAAATTTTTGCTGGTGCTCCTAACTTTTTGAAGTTGGGAGCACCAGTGCTACCAAGTAAAAAAGTTAATTTCGAGCCCTGCCCGTAACCCTGATTCGGGCATGATGGTCCCATCTGGGGTACAGCGACTTGGCATTCAATCAGCGTTGAAGTGGCCTGGCTGTCAGGAGTCCGAGAGGTACAACTGCTGAGGCGGCCGAGGTTAGGCCCATAAACCTCTGAAAAGTCCTCATTTCAAGGAATCGATTCACTCGGAACTGAGGCACCGCGTGTCAGTAATGCCTTCATGCTTTTTGAATCGAGCAGCAGACCGATGTATTCGATTGACTGTATCGGAATCAGCTGGCTCTTGCCGTAATTGACGTTGATGCCCAACTTGGAGGCATGCTCCAATGTCTCGGCAGTGTGTAAAAGCGTCATGCCGTACGATTGTGCGTACATCAGCTAAGGCACTAGGTATGGTATGATTCTCAGCCTGAGCGGCGATAGAACCACACTCATGCAGCGAGTAAGTATACGTGGGGCTAGAGACAAACCGAACGGGAGGGCATTGAACTCGTATGCCCGACCTCGGAATGCCAATCGTAGGAACGATGATGCTCCACCCCGATAGGGATGTGGAAGTACGCATTTTTCGAATCCACAGCCGCAAACGAATCTCCTGTTCGTACGGCGTGTATAACGTTCAAACGTCCAGAGCATCCAGAAAGTGTATCGTTGTAGATACATATTTAGGTCTCTCAGATCCAGTACCATTCTCTTGTGAGAGCCTTCCAATTCACCAACTGGTATCGGCGGCCTGACCGCCAGATGGACCTACGGGGTTATGTTGCGTTTCCGGTGCCGGTACACGGGCGGACGGAAAAGCTCCCCTGCCATATGTGGGTTGTGCGTCCCTTCTGACCATTAGTTGGGACCAGCGCACACCAGAATGTTGAGGGGGGGGGGGGGCATCTGCCGCTCCCTGTGTCTTAATGCCTCTAGAGACCGTTCCAGTGCCTGTCTGGGCTGCTTCAGTGAAAAACCTGGCCGGGAACCACTGGCCGGTCTCTGATTGTTTTCTTTGCGGTGTCTGGTAGGGGCGACTGAGCCAACCACATGCCGAGCCACCGTGAGCAGGGACATTACTTAGCCTAACTCACGGGTCATAAACGCTTGCAGCGACGCTAGGCATTAGCCTTGACAGTGAATTACCAATTTGCACTGCTCTGGCAGCCGCTCTATAAGCCTTACAGAGTAGATTGTCTGTTGCTCTGTATTGTGGCCTAGGGCAACAGGTGTCTGCCCGGACTGCCTCTTCTGGGAACACTACTAATGCCGCAATGGCAGGTTCCAACGAGGAACCCAGCCCATGGACCGCCGTGTCTGACGTGGACGCAAATGTCCTACAATCTCTGGCCATCCGATACATACCAGGGCGTGGCCAGCCTTTATTTAGCTCGGCCTGAAAATCGTTTGATGCTGGCATAGCCAATCGTGCCCCCTGAGGGGCCCCTTGGTGAAACCTTAGACGTCCCCGAAATGCTAGCCTGCAGCATATCGCAACCCATGCGTGCCAAGGCCGCACGAAGAATGGTTTTTAGAGAGGCCGAGTATCCAAGCCTCCTCTCGACCTTCTGTCAGATTGGTCTGCTGTCTCGGACCGACTCTGACTAAAGTAGGTGTTTGACGCTGCTGTAGAAAAGGCGTCAAAACCATCACAGTCAGCTGTTGCGCTGCCGCGCGTAGCTGTGTAACTTCCGCGCGTAGCTGTGTAACTTCCGCGCGTAGCTGTGTAACTTCCGCGCGTAGCTGTGTAACTTCCGCGCGTAGCTGTGTAACTTCCGCGCGTAGCTGTGTAACTTCCGCGCGTAGCTGTGTAACTTCCGCGCGTAGCTGTGTAACTTCCGCGCGTAGCTGTGTAACTTCCGCGCGTAGCTGTGTAACTTCCGCGGACAGGTTGCCGCCCTTGCCAGCCTTGCCCTTTTTCCGTGCAGGGGCCTCGGTGGCGGGAGTACCCTCACGTTTCGGCGCAACCTCTACTGCCACTAGCGTTCTGCCCGAGGGAGGCATGTGCACAAACGCTCATGCCTTAGAATAATAACGAGCACTCGCAGACGATCAAACGTGGCGGTGATCCTTAATAGGGGAAGCCGAGGCAGATAATGTAGCGAATCACGCATACTTCTGCCTTATGAACCAATCAATGTAGCACCGCACAGCCAGTACAGACTTGGAATCAATCACTGGAGTCGCAGCCCACCGATTGTTTGGTAGTAGATCTGGTACACTCTCCATTCCCAGGTTCGATCAATGAAATCGCAGAAAGAGTAAACGCGGCAGCACCATGTGCCTACCACAGTAGTATCCAAGAAACGATATCCGTCTAGGCTAGCAAAGCTACCCGCCTTAGGGAATACTAGCGCCAACCGAAGTCTCAAGGCCATGTGGGATTGACACAGGATACAGTCTCACATCTCAATATGCTTTGTCAAGAAAATTGAAAAGGACTTCCGCAGTGGCGCCCCTCCCCCCTTTATGGGAGGAATTACGTCACTACGCGGGGGTCATGTACCATGACAAATTCTGGTACAGGACCCCCCCCCCCCCCCCACACACACACACACACACATACACACACAGACATGGGGGGACTAGCATACACCTGGAGTCTGTGGACCCTACGGACTACCCGACACGTCTCACCATACTAATTTAGCACTGATAACCTGCTATCAATTAAAACAAGGGCACATCGGTTATCGGAGTCATCGGATCAAGATAGTGTCCTTTGTACAAGCTAAACGAGCCCCCAGGTGAATCCGCTTTGACTGTCAGCGTCCCTCCAGCTCTGAGTCTGGATCAGGCGGTCTTATCCCCGGGGGCATCTCTTCCTGGAAGTAGCGGCAGAATCGATAGCGGTAGCAGGAAGCGCATTGAGGCTGGCCCTCACTGACTTCACTCCACCTGTTAGATCTTTCTGGGCGATTTCACAGCCAAAAAAGCACTGATGCCAATGACTGCTTTTCTTCTGTCTGAGCAGAATATATTAACCCCCCCCCCCCAGAGAATAACATTGACAGTCCTCAGATTGTCTGTAGAACAACTGTAGAAACAAGAAGGTGACAGATGGACAGAAAGGTGGAGTGACATCTGAGGTTCACAGCAGGGGTGTCACATTCAGGTCCTGGAGGGCCACAGTACCTGCAGGTTTAACTCCAGTCCTGGAGGGCCACAGAGCCTTCAGGTTCAACTCCAGTCATGTAGGGCCACATTGTCTGCATGTTAACTCCAGGTCTTTAGAGCCACAGGACCTGCAGGTTTAACTTCAGTCCTGGATGGCCACTGCAGATTAATTGGTTTACAGCATGTCCCAGGTTGCATGTCCCATGTTGCATGTGATTGACTGATCCAATAGGCACTTGATGGTTTGATTGAGTTATTGATTGTTATTTTGTGAAGGGGCTTTATGTAGAACATATTCTGTAGAAGGAATTGGTAAATATATCTTTTGTGGATTTACCGGGTGTTCTTAGTATATTAGTGTATTAGTGTATTATGACCAGTCACATGTTTGTACTGCCACATTGTAATAATGCCATTGTATTTAAGGTTTTCCTCTCTGTAAGAGTTCAATTCATTAGCAGGCTTCCTGTGGACCTGCCCTGCATCTGGATTTTCCTCCATCGCCAGAATAATTAGGTTTGATTGAGCTGTTAATTGAAAGATTATCTGCATTTGACATCTCTTGACAGTTATTTGCATTGTGAAATAAGTGTGTAATTGGCGCGAGTGAAAACAGTCTTTCAGCAACTTATTACAGCTTTTATTAGCAAACTAGTACAACAGATTAGTATTCAAATGAGATTAATTAATTTAAGTAAGTCAATTTCATGGGGCCCAGTACAATTAATTGAATTAATTTAAATGTGTTTCTTGAATACTAATTTGTTTAAGGAGCATATGAACAAAATAAAGACATTTTAAGTTGACCTTAATTATTATTATTATTATTATTATTATTAACATTATTATTATTTAACGGCACAAACACCTCCAACTACTCATCCTTTGGTATTCGCCTTGCTGCTGATAGCTGTCAGAATGTGTCAAAGCCAGATCTGCATCTAATTAACACCTCAATGGAAGCTCATTAATGAAGAGGCCCGGCTGTGCTGAGAACAAACAGGCCAGCAGAGCCTGGCTCTCCTGTGCCAGACCTGGAGAAGCGCTGGAACCACCACAATATGTGAATAACACTCCAAAAGAACTGTAATAAGGACTAAATTTCACACCCAGTCTTAAGCCGCACGGAGTGACAAAATACATTCTCGCAGGGAAAAGTACCGCAAAATTTGATAATTGTTATTGCTGCCCTTTTAATGAAATCTGTTTCTATGACAACTGTGGCTGATCTCCTTCGAGGAAGCAGAGCCTGAGACAAACTGTTTCCATTAGGCTTTGCTTACAGCATGGAGATACCTGAATCTGAGAGACACCCTCCAAAGCGCTCTTACCTGAACCTGACCCACACCCAAAACATTATGATAACTGAATCTGACCCTCACCCACACCGCTCACACTTGAATCTGACCCAAACACAAGGCATCATTTTACCAAATCTGATTCACACCAAAAACATTGAATCTGATGCCTGAATCTGACCCAAAACATGCTGATATCTGAATCTAACCTGAAGCTTGAATTTAACCCATACTGTACTAATGCTTGAATCTGATCAACACCCACAGTGTGCTCATACCTGAATATGACCAACACCAACAGCATGCTCATACCTGAATATGACCAACACCAACAGCATGCTCATACCTGAATATGACCAACACCAACAGCATGCTCATACCTGAATATGACCAACACCAACAGCATGCTCATACCTGAATCTGACCCACACCAACAGTGTGCTCATACCTGAATATGACCAACACCCAGTGTGCTCATACCTGAATCTGACCAACACCCACAGTGTGCTCATACCTGAATCTGACCAACACCCACAGTGTGCTTAAGTTATCAAGGGTCTGAGCTATCAAACGAGCCCCAAACCATCACTCTGTTGCCAGATATGGAGTAGATGTGGATGGATCACTGCAAGGGTTATTTCTCCGGACTAATTTTCCTATAGAACTCTATGGGGAAAAAAGTCAGGAGAAACAACCCTTAAAGAGATCCATCCACATAAGATATCGACAGTTTTTTGATGTTGATGGTCACAGACTTCAGGAAGTAACAGCATGTAAAGGATATGCGACCAAATATGAAATATGATACTTTAAAAATACGTTAAAGCAAAGGGTATGAATACTTATGTAAATGAGAAATTTTATTTTTTTACTTTTAATAAATTTGCAAAAATCTCAAAAAAACTTTTTTCACATTGTCATTATGGGGTGTTGTGTGTAGAATTTTGAGGGAAAAAATGAATTTAATCAATTTTGGAATAAGGCTGTAACAGAACAAAATGTGGAAAAAGTGAAGCGCTGAGAATACTTTCCGGATGCACTGTATATATATATATATATATATATATATATATATATATATATATATATATATATATATACAGTGCCCTCCATTATTATTGGCACCCCTGGTAAAGATGAGTAAAAAGGGTTATAAAAAATTCAGCGTTTGGTGAATTAGCTTAATCTCACACTGAAAAAATTAGAAAAATCCAACCTTTAATTGAAGTAAATTTATTATGAGAAAAAAAAAATCCCTCATCAAGAAGTAATTATTTTTAACAAAACCACGTGTGCCACAATTATTGGCCCCCCTGCATTTATATGTAGAATAAAGTAATCATTTTTAATATTTGGTCGCTTATCATTTGCATGCCATGACTTCCTGATATCTGTGACCCAATAACATCAAAAGACTCTTGATATCTTATTGTATGGTACTCTTACAAGCGATACTATAACGTCACTGCATTTGAATGGATCTCTATGGGAATTGGGGTGTGGGACTAGATTTAGCTGTAAATTACACTGGAACAGTATGGAACACATGGTTGGCTAAATGGCTGTGAGTCATCAAGGGTCTGACGTATCAAACAAGCCTTAAACCATAACTCTGCTGCCAGAAATACAGTAGATATGGATGGATAACTTGAAGGGTTTCTTCTCCTGACTTATTTTTCCATAGAGTTCAATAGGAAAATTTGTCAAGAAAAACAACCCTTAAAGTGATCCATCCATATCTACTGCATATCTGCCAGCAGAATGATGGTTTGAGGTTTGTTTGATACCTCAGACCCTTGATGACTCACAGCCATTTTACTAACCAGGTATTCCATACTGTTCCAGCATAATTTACAGCTAAATCTAGTCCCACCCCCCAATTCCCATAGAGATCCATTCAAATGCACAGATGTTATAGTATCGCTTGTAAGAGTACCAGAAAATAAGATATCAAGAGTCTTTAGATGTTGTTGGGTCACAGACATCAGGAAGTCATGGCATGCAATGGATATGCGACCAAATATTAAAAATGTATATATATATATATACGCACAGTGTAGAAGCATGCTTTTTTGTCAAAAAGAAAAATATAGTGTCATTACGAACATATTGAATGTTAACGATTAAACACAACCTCTCATTTCTCAAAGGGCTAAATCCAGTAAGCATTGTCCAAAGTGAACATGGAATATCCTTGAACATGGAACTTGCTTCAAAAAAGCAAAAATTTATCATTGTACCTTTTCTCCAAAACATGAATTGTATGTACATGTAAGAATTTATATGTGTAAGGAGTGTAGAATTCCTGGCTTGGGTTTTGCTGTTCTACTGTTGACTCACACGCACAAACACACGCACACGCACACACACACACGCACACGCACACGCACACACACACACACACACACACACACACACACACACACACACAGAAAAATAAGATTTTACACATGAACACAGCCTGTGCCTCCTACAGACAATAACACTGACCCTGCCCCTCCAAACTGCCTCTGCTTAACACTAACCTTGCTCCTCCAAACTGCCCCCCAATAACACTGACCCTGCCCCTCCAAACTGCACCCCAATAACACTGACCTTGCTCCTCCAAACTGCCCCTGCTTAACACTGACCCTGCCCCTCCAAACTGCCCACCAATAACACTGATCCTCCAAACTCAGAGCTGTTGGTCTTGCTGGACTGCACATTTTTCCCAGAACATGTTCTCCAGAACATTGCCTCAGGCAGCAGTGTGTGCGTGTGTGCAGAGGTAGGAAAGGACAGACTCTAGGAGTTAACTGCACACATTTTCACACTGCTGCTGCAAGTGAGATGACGCATAGATTCTCTGTCAGTGGTGACTAGATGTTAGTGTGTACAGTCTGAGCAGGGCAGTGATTTAGCAGGCTTTACATAGCCAATGCCACGGCAACACTAACTCATTCAGACACCTGATTACACCACAGAACAGGGGCAAAAAAATGAACCAGAGAATGGACTCATTTTTATTCTCTCTCTCTCCATTTCTCAACACTGTTTTTCGTCGTGGTCTGAAAACGCACTTTTTCAGACTCCACCTCGACTAAAATACCTATATAGGGCCATTCTATAGTACTCGCTTCCTGTTTTTTTTTTGCTTGTTTTCTATTTACTTGTGTTTTTGGTTATTTTTAATTCAGAATGTATCGCTGACTCTGTGTACTACTCATGTTCATTACTAGGGATAGCTCCTACGCTGTGAGAAAGTTGTGCTTTGTAGTCTCGTCAATGACCTTCAATATGCACTTATTTTACGTCGCTTTGGATAAAAGCGTCTGCCAAATGATTCTAATGTA
Source organism: Synaphobranchus kaupii (assembly GCA_029718625.1). Classification (NCBI taxonomy): domain Eukaryota; kingdom Metazoa; phylum Chordata; class Actinopteri; order Anguilliformes; family Synaphobranchidae; genus Synaphobranchus; species Synaphobranchus kaupii. The sequence goes on from CM056384.1 coordinate 41,325,147, forward strand.
ATGTAATTTCCACTCCCTACAAGCCTAACTTTCACATTGATCCTGTATCGTGTACAGTGTGCTCTGTGGACTTGATAGAAACACCTTAAGATATGTTCAAACATTGTAATTAAGTTCAAATGTGTGTTAAAAATTGAGGCGGGCTTCTTTGTGAGAAAGTGGGAGCCTTGTGAGAATGGTGGAGAATTATGCCTAATTGCGTATTGAACATCCACTGTGTTTTTTTCCCCCTCTGATATAACTCCTGCAGCGTTTAAGCTTTCTCCATGTCATCGCCGGATTTTCGTGCTTCCTCTAATTTTCCCCGAGAGTAGCTGACCACTACGCGCGTTCCAGTGTGTTGCCTGAGGGCGTGGACAGCCAAAACGCACCCCCTCCAGTTCAAAGCCACACCCATCCGGCCCAAAATCACGCCCCCCCTCAATCGCAAAGCCGTGAAGACAAGCGGTTCCTACTGTGGGTCTGGACCATCTGGAGAAGTTTGTGTGGGGTTGAGGAGGGTCGCAAGACATATTTAACACAAATACTATCACTTTTGTTCTCTGCTGTCAAATTAAACAAGGCACTTGCAACATGCACTGCGGTGCGCACTCGTTTGTTTTGAGATATGTTGGAAACATGTTTTTCGTATGAATACATTTTAGGAAGGGGTGGAAAATGTTTTCGCTCATTAAGGGACTGTGGGCATAGAAACTTTGGCAAGCACCGGGGTAGACATCGTTGATGGCAGCCGTCTTGCGTGCCGAGTCCCAGTTGCCAAAGCGTGTGTCCCCCCCCCCCCCTCGCTGCGCGACACGGTAGCAGCCCCGCAGAGACGGGTGTCATCACGCACCGCCACAAACAACTTCCTGCATCCCGGCTTCGTCGCCAGCCTGAGCTGTGCGTAATGTTACTGTGGCAGCAAGGCTGAGCACACACAAGATAGCGTTGGATGTCATTAGCACTGGTAATCTGAGAGGTGCAGTCTGCATGTGCTGTGACATGATCCTCTTTGTCCCTGTTGGCTCAGATTGCCATTTGATCTCAGCGCCTATTACAGCAGAAGTTAGAATGGATTACGTAATGCATTGTGCTGGTAGGTGAACTAATTGTCTATTTAGGGTTAATGTTGCTGGAGTACACAGTAGCCATTCAAAAAGCCTGCATAATGGGGCTCTACCTATACCAAGACTGTATACCTTTTATTTTTTTGTTAATGCAACAAAAATAAAATAATTAACTTCTGTGTGGATTGACAGGCTTTATACAACACCTGGAAAAAATTATGGAATCACCACACTTAAGAGGATGTTCACCCAGCTTTTTTTACTTTGTAGCAAATAAACAAATCACAGATGTGACACAAAACAATTTTTGTTTAATAGCTGAACATTCTGGCTTTGTGAAACATACCTCAAACAAATGACATTAAATTATTTTAATTAATGGCATTTTTTTTTTCCAGATCAAGTAGAGGAAAAAATAATGGAATCACTCAATGTTGAGGAAAAAATTATGGAATCACCTTGCAATTAGCATTTCTAAAACAAATACCGGCACAAGTCTAAAAATGCAAATTAGTCTGCAGTTAAAAGAGAGCGCTTACAGACCTTAAAGAGATGTTGGACTTGGCTAATTGAAAGGAAACATGGCCCAAACAAGAGAATTGTCAATTGAAACAATGGAAAGGATTAATAAATTCCTTCAAGAAGGAAATCCAATACGGAGTGTGACAAAAGATGTTGGTAATTCCCAGTCAGCTGTGTCCAAAATTTGGTACAAGTATAAACAAAATATGAAGGTTATAAAAGGAAAACATCCCGGTAGACCAAGGAAGACGTCAAAGCCTCAGGATAGAAAACTCAAAGCAGTATACCTTTAAAATAGAAAATGCACAACAAAACAAATGGAAAAACAAATGGGTGGAAATAGGAGTCAATGTTTGTGACAGAACTAAGAAATTGGCTGAATGAAATGGGATTTACATATAGAAATGCCAAACGAAAACCAGCACTAACACCTAAACAGAAGAAAACATGGTTACAGTGGGCTAAAGAGAAGCAATCATGGAGTGTGGATGATTGGATGAAAGTGGTATTCAGTGATGAATCACAAATCTGCATTGGCCAAGGAGATGATGCTGGAACTTTTGTCTGGTGCCATTCTAATGAAACATATAAAGAAGACTGCCTGAAGAAAACAATCAAATTTCCCCAGTCATTTATGATATGGGGTTGCATGTCAGGTAAAGGACCAGGGGAGATGGCAATCGTTACCTCAACCGTCAATGCACAGGTGTACATTGAAATTTTGGACACTTTTCTCATTCCATCGATAGAAAATAGGTTTGGTGATGAAGTCATTTTTCAGGATGATAATGTATCTTGTCACAGAGCAAAGAGTGTTAAAGCTTTTCTTCAGGAAAGGCATATCAATTCAATGACATGGCCAGCAAACAGTCCGGATCTCAATTCAATTGAAATTTGATGGTGGAAATTAAAAAAATTGGTCCATGACAAGGTTCCATCCTGCAAAGCTGATCTGTCAACTGCTATTCGAGAAAGTTGGAACCAGCTTGATGGAGAATATTGTTTTTCATTAGTGAAGTCCATACCTCAAAGAATTCAGGCTGTCATAAAAGCCCGAGGAGTACTAATTGTGATTTTTTTTGTTTATGATTCCATAATTTTTTCCTCTACTTGATCTGGAAAATATGCCATTAATTAAAATAATTTAATTAAATTAGTTTGAGGTATGTTTCACAAAGCCAGAATGTTCAGCTATTAAACAAAGATTGTTTTGTGTCATATCTGTGATTTGTTTATTTGCTACGAAGCAAAAAAGCTGGGTGAACATCCTCTGTGTGGTGATTCTATCATTTTTGTCAGGGGTTGTATTTTATCGATTTTGTGTTAAATTTGTAAAAGCAGCCAAATGAGCTGAAACTTTGTCATTTTAAAGGCCGTCTTAATGTGTCTTAACATTTTCAAAACAAAAAAAAATGTTCTTTCGAACTTGTTAAAATAGTACCGTTTTGAATCGATTGAATAATTGAAAGTGATCAACGAACACTATACTAAATCGTCTTTTCAAGCGGCTTCTAATTACAACAATCTTCAAGATGGACAGACGGCTGCTCTTTCCCTGTGCATTGACCGTGCATTTACCACCCACAAACTGAAAATGTTAAGCAATTTAACGCAATTTAGTTAAGGTCAAATGGTTAAAAACAAGTGGCTGAAACGCTGCCGCCGTCTGTAATTACTGTGATTATTTGAAAATCAAAGCTATTCTCGTGTTAATGTTGTCTGATGTTATTTTTCTCGAGATTTATGAAGCATCTTTAATGCTCGCACTCAACCCAAGTTTCTTATTTTATTTTTGTATTTTTTTGCCGCGGTTGATATATTGGTGACAGTGCGAGATATTAATGATTAAATGAAAGCGTCCTACGGTATGTTAGTGCCCACCGATAACAACCTTCAGAAGAGAACTCCACCGACAGTTGAGAAGGATATTTCCACGGTGTGACTCGAAATCTATTATTTATTCCGAATAATACACAGACCTTTACCATCAGTCAGTGCTTCCCCTCTGTAGCTTTATCTGCCTGGACCTTTCATGTATATCTCTCCTGGGCGTAGTAAATATTATAATATTGATCAAATGCAGACAGCTGAGATTCTTATCCGTTTTCCCCTCCTCCTTATTTTCGAGAGCAGTTTAGTGACGACGCGCTCGCGGATCAATCACGGAAAGCCGCCGTATCCAGCCCATCAATTATAGAACCCGGCTTTTAAGGAAGGGCGCGCTGACGTGGTCTTAACTGGCTGTGTGAGATCTTCCACGGTCCTTTACGCTGGCCTATGCTTGTGCAACCGGCGTTAGGCCCCCGCCGGCCGCCCCCCCCCCCACAACAAGAGAGACGTTTAGCTGGCCGAGCCAAAGACCAAGGTCGCCGGCCAAGGGAACTAATGGCGCTCTTCCAGCTTCTCCAGGTGGAGACGTCACAGACTGTTCACGTGGTACGTTCTTGACGCTTCCAACTTAAGGCTTCGTTCCCCTCTTGTCGTTTGTGAGCCTGATCTTTTCTTTTTTTTCTATTTTTACACTTTTTTTTTTTTCTCCCCTCACATTGAATGCTGATTTTTATTTTTTTATTTTTTTTGCAGATGCGAGATTGCTCATCACCTTCGTGACTCGAAGCACCATTAAGCTCAGAGCGTTGTGTGAGAAATGAAAACCTATTCAAAGGGCGCAACAGCAGGGTCGTACACAGCTGAATCCAGACCTCCTGAATTGCGTTGGTGCTCCGTGTTTGTTTGTGTGGCCCGGCGATATAGAGACACACTTCTTCTCCCCGCACGCCTGTCTCACAGTGGCAGGCGGCGGGCGGATGACGCAAGGGGGGAAGGGGCATCGTCAAGGGCCCTGGAAGAGGGGGGGGGGGGGGGGGGGTCGGTGAACTTGTGGCCCTGTGAACCTGTGGTAAATATTATTGCTCCGGGCCCGGCAATTTCACCCGTCAGCCGTGTGCGCAGGGGAGCAAGGTGTCTGTGCGAGGGGAGGGGCCTGAGTGTTGCCATGGCAGTGCTGCTGCTCCATTAAATTAAATGTGCACTCCACGACTGTGTTTCTTCCTCATAGAAGCTGTTAACAGCAGTCCCCCGTGAGTGGACCAGGCAGCACTGTGCATACAGAGCTGTACTCTATTTGCTCTGTGCTTTTCAAATGGTTGTACTGTCAGCGCTTTAAAAATATATTACCATACAAACAGTAAATAAAAGGAGCAAAGGGTAGTTTACTACTACTGCTACTACTACTACTACTAATAGTAATAATAATAATAATAATGGATCACATTTATATAACACTTTTCATCACTTGATCTGAAAGTGCTTTATAGAAGGTGGCTAACTCCGCTCAACCTCCACCAAAGTGTAGGCCCCACCTGGGTGATGCACTGCAGCCATTTTGTGCCTGAACGCTCACCACACCTCAGCTTAGGTGGGGAGAGAGGAGATAAGTCATCCTCCATCCACCAGCCGTGGTTCAGTGGTTGATAGTTAAGAAGCGTGTTGCTGATTTCTGGTCTCAGGCGGTTTCTTGGTTTGGGTTCTAATGAAAGCCCTCACTGTTTGACCCCTTCAGGACAGGCCTGATATAACCCCCTCTGTTCTGTTCTGGAGAAACACTTTTCAACCTGTACGGTTCATTCTGTCGGGTCATCCAACGGCAGCTTCTTTTAGGGAATTAAAAGCAGGAGCTGAAATGTGCAGTCGCCTCACCGAACACAGCAGGGCGGGGCAGGGTGGAGTTTGGCCAGCAGGTGGCGGTAATGATCCCAATTTGCCCTACTCTAGTGCCGCGGGGGGTTTACATCGGCTGCCGTTTCACACTGGAGCGGTAATGAAACTGACAATGCCCTTCACGTCAGTACTCATGTGCTCCAGCGCTTTGATGGAGGAATGTGGCCTGACAGGACGTAGGGAGGACAATGATTGCTCTATCCTGAAACCTGATTTGTTAAATATGGCCGCTTGCATGTTTCTTCCCTGTTCCCCCTCTGCTGATTTGAGAGGAAAAACTAGATTCCTGCAGTCCATGGCAGCCTAACTGCTAATGCGATTCACAAAGCGTTTGTGTTTACAGCGTGTTCATTTATTTTTTTAAATTTTTTATTAGTTCTTTTTATTGTGTGCTATTTTTGGTACCAGGTATGAGTTTAATAATGGCTATGCTTGTACGAGTGACTATTTCTCTTCTTTTTTTTTTTCTGTGAAAAAAATTATTATAAAACACCTGTGATGCGTTGCTTTCTGATCACCTTGGTGTACTCGAGACCTAGAAAACAAACCTTCATCACTGAAGATAGGATTTTATATTCTTTTAAAAAGCAGTGCTCTTCATCTGCTAATGGGTAAAAAAAAGGAACGACTGCTTTTTCTTTTGTGTGCGTATAACACATTTGACAGCTGTACGGTGAAATATGGCCAAACTAATGAGAACTCATTCTCTTTCTCAGCAGCCTTCTAAAGGGACTTGAGGGTCACCTAATCGGTGTCATCCACAGCTAATGGAGTCCCCAAAGATGGCTTCCCTGGGCCGTTTGATTGTGCCGGCCGGGCGGCTGGTGCTAATTTGCCTGCGCCGAGTGTCTGATCTGCCGCTTTTCCCACACAGCAAGCGGTACGAGAGAACGTGCGGAGGCGCGAGGCCGAGGAGAAGCAGAGGCGGGTGCGAGCAGCCAAGGAGAAAGCCGAGCGCGAGAAGCAGGAGAGACAACAGAAGAAGAAACGGCTCCTGGAGGTCAACACGGGTAAGGCACAACCCCTGTAACTCCCCCTCCCTCTTTCTATCCTTCTTCCCTCTTGCTGTTTTTCATTTTTCTCTCCCTCAGTAAACCGGTGAGTTGATGTGTGATGGTTTGCTGCGTAGAAATGAAAACCAGCAGACTCTCTACTGGACCAGCGTAGGCCATCCCTGGTCTAACAAGTATCCAGCACTGTAGTGGGCCTGGTCTTGAACACCCCTGTAGATTTAGCCTGAAGAGCAAACATCCAACTCATTACATTACATTACATTACAGGCATTTAGCAGACGCTCTTATCCAGAGCGACTTACACAACGTTTTAGCATTTCTTTTACATATGTTTTCCAATTATACAGCTGGATATATACTGAAGCAATTCAGGTTAAGTACCTTGCTCAAGGGTACAACGGCAGTGTATCGAACCTGCAACTTTTCAGATACAAGGCCAGTTCCTTAACCATTATACTACACTGCAACTCCCTGCCTATGCTCTGTACCACAGGGGGGCAGGGGGTAATGTCCCCCATCCCAGCCGTGATGAAGCCTAATCACACCCAGACAGGCTGCCATCAAGTGAACATCCATTATTTTCACAACGGCCGATGCGCATCTTCAAAGCAGACTTGTTTTACCCCATGATACTGGCTCTCGGGGCCTTTTGGGCAAAGTGCGATTTGTCCCTCTTCTACGTGGCACTCCCCCGCCTCACGCCTTGTCAGGGCACCTTACTTACACGGCCGCTGAGAAACGCAAAGCAGATTGATTTTGTGTTTTTTGCCCCACAAGCCAAGGGAACTTCGATCCAGAAAGGACCCGAACGCTGCCAAAAACGACTTCTACACTTTCCTCTCTGTTTGAGACACACATCTAACAATTTGCAATGCATTCTTTTTTTTGGCATAGGCCCTTAGAGGAACTGTGCGCAGTTCATTTTACCCCCACAGTGCTGCTCAGTGAGACAGCTGGGGGCTTGCAGAAGCAGCTGAGGTTAAGTGCCTTTGCTCAAGGGTTGAAACTGCAGCTCCTCCTCGTGGGAGTCGAACCTGCGACCCTCTGCTGGCCTAAAGCCCAGCTGCTGAACCACAGCGTCGCTCTGCTGTGGCTCCTGATCCGCAAAACCGATGCATACACAGGGTTCAGGATGACAATATAAAAATATGAGAATAATAATAAAAATGATTTATTTATAAATGTGCATTATGTTCAAAGCACTTTCAAAGTATACAATGAGAGTAGAGGGGAAGAAGAAAAAAATGTGTGTATGTGGGGTGAGGGGGCGATGTGAGTTAGCTTTAAAATACAGTTGCTTAAAGTAAGCTAATGTCATAAATTAAAGACTCCATCAGATGGGGGCTGCTGGATGAGCTTCACGGCCTCGGATCGAATCTGGACCGTACCACTGCCATAGAGCAACGTGCAAGTACCGTGTCGCCCGGGGTATGGGAGTGTTCAGTCGGTTAGCCGTCCGCATTCATCGCTATCTAGCGACTCCTGTTGGTCGATCTGGCGCCCGCGGACTGCATGTAAAGGCGCGCGTGAAAGGTCTTCCTCCAACTCCACTCGATGCGAGCTGAGCTGTAGCCTGCAGTGTGAAAAGAAGCAGACTTGCAACACCATGTGTATTTCGGTGAACAACCGTGGGTGTTGGGTGGCAAATTTATTTAATAAAAGAAAAGAAGACTGCATCATTTAGAGGTTAATGACACACAGTTAAGAACGGGAACTAAAAACAATTTTAAAACATGCATTTTTAAAATGAATGCAAGCGCCTCGTAGTGGGATTTCCCCACGCTAATCTTTCCGGAGCAACTAGGGATGTTGAATAAGGAGTAAACATTTAAACGGATGTCTAAACGTTTAAAGGGGAATCAGGTTGACGCTCGGTAACATGAAGGGCTTTTTAAACGAGGCCTGAGGAATGTAATTAGGGCTTTATAGAGGCCATGCGTTGCAATGCATGTAAGCCTCTTTAAAACCAGGTTAGCATGAGACTGTGTGGAGTACACAGCTGTAATCTCCGAGGGGACCTGGAAAACAACAACAAAACAATGTTGAAATGCGCAACCGTCTCCTTTATTCTGCTGTAAAACAGCTTTCCAAGCCAATCAACCCATAAAGGAATATAAAACTGCTTGCTAAAATCTACCACCCTCAGGACAGATTTGAAACTGGAAATAGTATGTGAAATTGCATCTTGTCAAGCTCCTTGTTACCACTGATAAAAAAAGGTAAGCATCAAACAGAATTGAGTCACTTTTTCCATTGGAGAAAAACTAAGACTACTATCAAAATTAGACAATCGGGCATACTGTTGGAAAGTTCTGTCTTTGATATACAGAAGAAAGAAGAAATAACCATTCACAAAAGTGGCCACAGATCACTGAATATGAGATGTATCGTTCAGAAACCATATTTTAGGACTATATGTGAGTGCAAAAATATGTGGTAATTATTGGATTATACAGTGCAGTCTAAGTATTTGGACAGTGACACATTTTGTGTTGTTTTGGCTCTACTGCAGCACATTGGATTTGAAATGGAAATGTGACTATGAGGTTAAATTGCAGACTTTCACCTTTAGATTTTTGCATCCATATCGGGTGAACCGTGTAACAATTGTAGCCACTTTTGCACATAACCCCCCCCCCCCCCCATTTTAGGGAACCAAAAGTAATTGTGCAAATGATGATAAACTTAAATAGTCATATTTAATATTTGGTTGCATATCCTGTGCATGCCATGACTTCCTGATGTCTGTGACCCAACAACATCAAAAGATGATGGTTTGAGGCTTGTTTGATACCTCAGACCCTTGATGACTTAGTCATTTAGCCAACCACGTGTTCTATACTATTCCCATGTAATTTACATCTTAATCTAGCGCCAACCCCCAATTCCCATAGAGATCCATTCAAATGCAGAGAGGTTATAGTATCGCTTGTAAGAGTTCCAGAAAATAAGATTTTGATGTTGTTGGGTCCCAGACATCTGGAAGTCATGGCATGCAAAGGATATGCAACCAAATATTAAATATGATGACATTTATTTAAGTTTGTTAATTTGTACAATTGCTTTTAGTGCCCTAAAATGGGGGGGGGGGGGTATGTGTAAAATTGGCTACAATTGCTACACGGGTCACCCGGTACGGGTGTAAAAACCCTCAAATTAAAGCTGAAAGTCTGCACTTTAACCTCATAGTCACTGTTCCATTTCAAGTCCAATGTGCTGGAGTACAGAGCCAAAACAACAAAAAATGTGTCACTGTCCTAACACTTTGGGAGTACATTGTATAATACATTTTGTACATATTGTACAATATGTTGTATTATTCGACATTGTAAATGTAGTATATCGTGTTTGTGTGACACATACTTTCACCGATAGATTAGATATATTTAGACAATGCATGAAAGGAATTTATGAAATCAAATATATATGTATGTACTTTAATTTAGGGCTGCTGTGTGTCTGTTAACAAGGGATGTCCAAATTTATCGGAAAAGGGCCGATGTGGGTGCAGGATTTCCGGCACTCCAACACCTGATTCAGCTAATTAATTAATCGTGGTCTTCCATCAAGACCTTTATGTACAACCAGGTGTCTTTTAGCGCAGGGCTGAAACAATAACCTGCACCCATATCGGCCCTTTTACGATAAGATTGGACAACCCTGCTGTTAACTCACTGTTCTAGTGCATGGACGTACCCCACGGTCTGGTATTGAATCAGGGCTGTGCCAGCTATTAAAGGGGAATTTCACCCAAAAATTATGTTTGGTTTGTAGAAAAGTAGCTCTCCTCCTGATTAAAATGAGCTCTCAGCCAACTTTGTACCTGTAGTGAGAGCAGCGATATAGCTCAGAACTACTGCGCATGTACCAGGTACTTGCCTTAGAATGAACTACTACAGCCACAAAGCTTGCAACAGGTTGCCACGCCCACTGAATGACGTTACAGAAGCAGAGGCCAAGGGGCTGGGCATTTTACTGCGAGTGTACTGCCTGACTGCTCCGTTTAGAGACTCAGGCTGTGTCCCAATCCAGTTTTTGCTCCACCCTTGTAAACTTCACTTGGGAGGATGTGACGCAAATACCAATAAAACAGGAGTATACACTTACGTTTAGCGAGTAGGAGGGAGTGAGGGCGGAGCAGGTTATTTGAATTGAGACGCGCTTCACCCCATCTATTCTCGGAAGTTAACCATGCTGCACAGTGGCGTATCGTGGGATGTAAAATGTCTGTTATCGTACCTTTAAATGTATGAAACTCTCAACCTGTTTCCATTGATTATCAGTCAAGCAATTAATCTACTGAATAACACATATCAATAAATACAGCAAGTTTTTGTGTGCTAGCATTTTTCATTCTGTAGTTAGGCGCTTTAAATTTATAATACCGCGATAAATATTAATGTGGTTATCACTGAACAGGAAGTTCGATGTGAATTGTGGGAAATATGAGCTTGCTCTTTTGAAGACTTGTTCCCTTAAGAAAAGTTGAGGGTGGAGAGGCCATGTCACAAACTTCACTTGGCTTTCTAACGGATTGGACTCGCACCTAAAATGGAGACCGAGGGTATATCCTGGTTTCAAAGGGATTCCCCCAAGTGAAGTTTGCAAGTGAAGTTTACGAGGGTGGAGCAAAAACTGGATTGGGACGCAGCCTCAGATTGAGGCCATGTAACTCGCTGGCAAGTCAGCCATTAATGCAGTGGCGTAATTTCAGCAAACAGTAGGGTATGGCAAGTAAGCTTTTAAATTGTGGATTTTTGTGACTTCTAATGAAAGATTATTCTAAAAATGATTTCATTAGAGGTAAACTAATCGCGATTAGCATTTAGCTGTCTAATCTGGTAAAACATACTAAACAATGTATGATTAACTAGGTTGACAAGCATTCTTGGAATGAGCAAAAAACGAGTTGATTTCAGTCTCTGCTCTATGCACTTGTTGCTGGATAACATAGTCGTAGCTAATTTTTCCTATTCCCTTCTTGCAAAAACAATTCTCACATTAGACTAATGTTAATTACAGTATATACACTTAACTTTTTAAAGATTTTCAGGACTCACATGTAAAGTTTTGCTGTCTGCTAGTGATTCGCAGGAACCAAACGCCAATTCTGAGCAAAATATTTCAACAGTAGTAGCATATTGGGTAAGCCTTAAGCTATTGCTAGTGTTTTGCCTGACTTTTACTGGGACGAGGTGCGCTCTCCCTCTCCAGGTAGAGTAGCAGGACAGCAGAGAAGCGGCGCTTATTTTTATCGCTTTTGAAACCGGAGGCTAGGGTATGGCAAGAGCCATACTCTGCCATACCCAAATGACACCACTGCACTAATCTAACAGTTATACAGAGAAAATACCATCATCATTAGCTCAGTCTCCAGAAAAACAGGGGAAATACGGCCCTTCATTTTTCTACATTTGATATCATGAAAACATTAGCCAGCCTTGCTAGAAGTCACTTAGCTAGGCTGCGCACCCAGGTTCCATGTCGGAAAATCAATCCCTAGGCTACCTCCCGTTTTCAGTATGAAATGCTTTTGTATCGACCAACATGCCAATACACAATATTGAACACATACAATTAAAAGTTAAACGTCATTGTTGTAGGCTACTTGTTAGCTGCTTTAGCTATGTTTGCTAGCAAAGCAAAAACTTTCCAGTCCAACTCGAATGCACTAATGTCGGTAAAAACATGGAAATTACGCTTTTATCACCCCGATATTTGACCTCCTTACATTAACAAATGCAAGCTACAGCCTCCATGGCAAACATATTTAAAAAGAAATTTGTTTTATGACAAGAAACTCGTTGCTAACACCAGCTAACGCACTAGCCCAGAAAAAATACATTGCTTCTGTAATCGAATACTCAAAGCGAAACCGTTCAATTATGGTCAGCTAGCTAATGTTAGTCTACTTAATGGTCATGGATCATATGTTAGTTGACATGGTTCCTTACCAGGTGATTCAATAAGGCGGAGGAAGATGTAGGCTACAGGGAATCCGGGAAACACTCTGTAACCGACAGCACGCGAGTCCTGTTTGGTTTAGTTTGCCAGAACATCTTTAGGAAATAATGTAGCCTATCAATGTTATTTTCTAACATTATAATAAACTAGCAATGATAGGTCCCTATTCAGAACTAAGTTCAGAACAGTGAGATGCAATTCTTCCCTCGCTGGCTCCGCCTACTTGCTATGTAATTTACACGCCCACTTGAAAACACTTTTTCAAAAAGAGCAAATGGTAGAGGTATACGCCATTTTGACGTATACCTCTACCAAATTTTCTGCTTTATATTCAAATAACTCATTCCAGATTTTTTTTTTTTGGCCAGCCACAAAGAAAGACTTAATTAGTTGCACCTTGATCTGTTCAATAAGGTTAATGTTGTTTTTGGGTGGAATTGTAAAATAATGTAAAATTACATGGAAATGTAAAATATGTAAGCCTCATAAGTTACCCTAGAAAAGAGCGTTTGCTAAGCTAATGACTGGCAGCACTCAGGAGGGTGCACAATTCCCCTTTAAGCAGCTTCAAAGGGGCCAACACACAGGTGCCCAGGGATGGGAGGTTTTCAGTCGGCTGGGATTACAGAGACTCATCGCTCACAACGACCCCTGCTGGTTTATTGGGTGGCCGCAATTCCGCCTGTTGAGCGGCACATGAAGTGTCTTCCTCCAGATCATGTTTGCACGAGCCTGAATGGCAGTATGATAAGAAGCAGTGGCTGACATCACATGATATGTAGGAAAGCGCTTGCTTGTCTGCGTTCCCCCGTATTGATAGCAGAGGCTGCGGCAGTGAGCACTGGGCAAAAATGCAATTGGGCATAAAAAAGATAAATGTATTAGTAAACATAGTGGTATGTAAGGCCCTGGGTTATGGTATCAGTGTCGACCCAACTTTCAGCCGAATGCTGATCTAAGCCTTACATCCCATTGGCAGTTATAGGCTTTGTAAAAGAAATGTGTTGCTGGAGGTGTGTGAAAATGGATTCAATTTGAAGGAACATTTTCAACCTTGTGTACTTAATTTTTTTTGCTTGTTTAGTTTAACAAATTGACAGCTCATTGTCATGGTGTTCAACCCAATTAAGATTATTTTTCAAGTTAATAATTATGAGACCTGTTGGAAATGATGTAACTACCAAGTCACTTAAAACTATTCCAGACATTAAAAAAAAAAATAATGGGCATGTGTTAACAAATGACATTGAGGAAGCGCTGCATTATTAATCTATTCATGGTAAGAGACCAACCCTCGCCCTTACTTTTCATACAGCAGAAGATTTACTGCAGAAACCCCTCTATGGATATTAAATCGACATCAGCAATCAATGAACCTCTCAGACACACTGTTGCAGAGGTGTCTGAATGAAACGCTGTGCGATCCTTGATGGCGAGAGTGATGTTTCGTTCTCAAACCCTCGAGTGAGTTATGTTATAATAAGAAAGGGCGGCACTGATGTGATCTCGCCTTTCATTCATCGGCATGCACAACGCATTGGCGCACTCAGAGGAACAACTTCTAAACTCTGCCGTCCAAAGTTTTACCTCCAAATAAAGCAGCCCTTTGATTCCCTTTCCAGCTGGCCCTGTTCCTCTCTCCGTGCCCCCTCCTGAGTGCTGCCAGTCATTAGCTTAGCAAACGCTCTTTCCTAGGGTAACTTATGAGGCTTACATATTTTACATATTATCCTTTTATACGGCTGCACATTTGCCTCCGCCTCTCAGCTCAGCGTCACTCAGAGGATTCAAACCCGCCGCTCCGACTGCAATGCCACGCTGTCGGTCTGTTTTGAAACCGGTCGGCACGTGATTTCTTTTAAAGTCCTGACAGGGTATGGTTATCCCCATTCAGGATCATCTTTATCTTCCCTATTACTGCATTCCTAATGATTGTTTATGAAAGCAGCTCCCAGCTTTTTTTCTGTTGTTGGGTATTTTCTTATCACGAACCATGTCCCATATTTGAAGGGCAGAAAACAGGTTTATTTCTTAATCTCAGGCTGAAGCAATCTCTCACCTCATGGAACCCATGCGATAAATAAATATGTGACAGGCTTGCATTTGAAGTATTTCAGTGTTTATTTTCCTTCAGTTACAATGTAATTACCAAGATCTACAAAGTGATCACAGCACATTGAAAAGGGAAAAACTGAAACTTGTAGACTCTACCTCCTGCAGTTTTTCAAAACTGATGTTGTGTACATTATACACATGTCTTGTCCCATGCTTTGCTTGCAATAGCTTGGCTGCTCATTCTGGAACAATGCGAGCAGCAACATTGTAGTAGAGATTTGTACATTGTACTGTATGCACTACAAAGCACACCGTGCAGGGATTTGCAACATTGCAATAGCTTGGCTGCTCATTCTGGAACAATGCGGGCAGCAACATTGTAGTAGAGATTTGTACATTGTACTGTATGCACTACAAAGCACACCGTGCAGGGATTTGCAACATTGCAAAAGCTGGGAACGCAAGCCAGTGGTTTTGGATTCCAATTTGGAGATTGTTCTTTGGTTGGTAAGAAAAACAATGTGAATGTGCTGTAAGAAGAGGAGGACCCAGAGGTCGGGGTGGGAGGGGTGGTGGGGGCGATGCAGTCACCTGAGCCGGCGCAGCAGGTTCCGAATCCCAGCGCGGGAGCTCCGCAGGGGGGGCAGGCAGGATTCCAGCTGGGCTTCAGCGCCATGGCAACGCTCCGGCCACGGGAAAATTAATTATTAACATTCATGTATTCAACTTGTTACGTACTCCCCGCTGAGGTTTAAGTGAGATGAATGCTGGTGGTCGTATATATTATCGCTAACCTGCTAATGGGCAGAGCATGGAGAGACCCGCCGCTCTAACCGAGCTGGGAGCGCGGTGCGGAAGGCAGGGGACGATGTTTTGCGAAACCAGCTCTCACAGAAACGCTGCTGCGGAAGTGGACGACCCAAAGGCGAAATGAAGCAGCCGATGGGGCCGTGACCTTCGCTGAAGAAGGTGGCGCACACTAATGTTCAATGTTGCAGTTTTGTAAAGACCTCGCTTTAACATTTGTTTGGAAATGAAAGTGTGGATGAGATTGTAAAGACGGGGTGGACTGCCTTGTCAATAGGTGAATATGTAGTTTGTGCTACTGCTAAAGATGTCTGAAGCAAGGACTGTAGGGGGTTAGTTTAGAAAGTGAGCTTATGTAGGCCTATATAAAGTAAGTGCTGGCTTTTGTTCTGCCGCATCGATTTAAGAGCAGTAAAATCTTTTATGTTTGTGTGGTCGCCACTTTCTTATGCTTCCATTGTTGAGCACTGAGCCTTATTTTAATATATAGTGTCCTGCTAGAAGCTTTTAAACTGTGCTTTGCGTTTGACTGTTAGCAGCTCAGCCAGGCCCAGAAATCGATCTAGAATAATTAATTTCAGTTCAGATCAAGACTAAAAATAGCACAGTCCACATCAAAACAGCAGCTAGTCATGATTGACTGAATGGTCCATTTCTACTCGAGAGTTGACGCGTTGAATCACTATAGCACTCCATTTGCATTCTAGCAGTCTTCATAAAAAAGCCCGCAAGGCACAGTGATCAGGCTTTGTCTCCCATTTTGAGGAAAAAAAGGCATGTGTCTTGAACTTGATGAAAATTATTTTTATTCCAGAAGTAGGAACTTGCGTTTCATACCAGAACAGACAGAAATGGTATTGAATTGTCTTTTATTGGTTTTAAAAGGCACTTCCAATGAAAAAACATTTTCTTTTACATATATCAGAAATGGTATTAAACCGCAGAAACCCCACTCTGGAATCTGAAAGATGTGTCTTTGCAAAAATACATTGTATACCTTTTAATGGCCTATGCCCGCCACAGCACATTCGGGGTTTAGATGGTTGATGCAAACGTTCACCTTCCACTCCGTGTCGGCATCTCTAACTAATGGTTTGTTTGACCTGTAGTAATTGGAATAATAACAGACTTCTGTCTCATGGTCACTATTCAGTAATTGATAGAAGTTGTCACCTGGGCATGTGCTGCACTTGTAGTTACAAAAGGCATGGTTGGATAACAGTTCGGGGATCAACGTGCTTGATTTTCTAATGACATATTTGAGACTTTGGGTGGATGTTGGTCTGATGGTATGATTACTGCGCAGTCGTACACCTTTAATAAATGTAATAGCAGGGTTCATTCAGCTACTGGCACTGTTGCCTTATCCAAATTGTATCAGATGTGTTATTGTATTCTAAATCATTTGTCATATACTGTTACAGCAAAAACATGCTGGCGACATTATTATTAGTGTTCATTTGCTTCACAAGATTGACGTGAGCATTGTCTGGTCCATAGCCTTTAAGTAAGAGCATTCTGGTGTGTTGCACTGATATACCCAGTAGCCTAGCCAGGTAAATGCGTACACTAATAAACAACAGTACTGACACGGAGTCCCATTTGTTTGCGCCCGCAGTGCACAGCGTACCAGTGTAATGTCACGTCAGGAGGCTTGTCAGCTCTTTCCCAGTGTTCAAGGGCTGTTTAATCAGGTCCCAAATCCCTGACTAATACACCCACCGGCTTTGCTAATATTAAATGACTGTGCGGATTCTTTTCAGCGTTCAGTGAGGAAACCCTAAAGGGGAAAAGTTTTTTTTTCTTTTCATTTAACTGGAGAGGAAGAGCTGAGATGTGCTGTTCCTCCTCCTCGGGCCACTGACGGAGCTTCCTGCTGTCTCCCAAATCCTTGGAGGCCTCCGGGAACATGGAGAGCAGCAGCCTCACCTCCGGGCATGCACAGCTGAGGCTCATTTGCAATCATCCCTGGTGTGCGTCTTTCATTTGCAGGCCCTTTCTAAAGGCACAGCCTGCCAAGCCTTTCAGCAGAGACTTCCATGGACACATCCTTTGTGTGTCTAGTCTCCCCCGCGAGCCCTCTTCCGTGACTCTTCACTACTGGCAGGCCGCTTCATACATTTCATTTAGGGATGTTTATTTGCTTTATTATTTTTGACGCTTAAAGAAGAATGAAAAAGGTCTCTGGCCATTGAGCCCCTCAACTTTTGCTTCAATGTTTGCTCAAATGCAACACGGTGGCTCCACCTGACGCAACAGTACAGGCCTGCAGAGTAGGATGGTCGTGGAGCAACACTGTGGTGTGTATTTACTTAGACCGTTTTTATATTATGTGCACGGATTAAAATTGCTTGAGTAAATAGACATAGCACCTAAAAATGTTAAAAAATATATAAAAAAGCAACATTGCTTTAGTGTTTAAATCAGTTTCTCACATCATGGCTGAAATGCAGATTCAAAATATCACGTTTTAAATTACCTCAACTGGTACAACAAAGTGGTCTGCTGCTAGTAACAACATCGCCGCTACAACTCCTACTACGACCACCACTACTGCTCCAACTATTTTTACTACTATTACCACTAGTACTATCACTTCCACTTTCACTAGTACTATATATATATATATAGTATTAGGAGTAGTACTATAACAGCCTCGACTACTAATACTACTTATTCACCTCATCTAAATTGTCTTCCTCCATTCTTCATCCTTTAGTTATTGCTGTTATTTTGCAGATGTTCTTGTCGAGTGACGCCCAGGGCCATCACAGTAGCACACATTAACATTCATATCACAGGAACAGCACTTAAAGAATAGCGTCGGTATGGAACGGAGAGTAGGGCAGTCGATGAAGTCCAAACTGGCGCTGCAAGACAGTGCTCCAATAAAAGCATGCAGTCTGTGTTTTAGTGAACGGGAACCAGAGACAATTGTCTGTTTATTGAGACAGGAGACCAGTCTCAAAAAGAAAGGGGACCCTAAATTGGGTAATTTGCTGGCCGTCTAAAAATCGACCCAAGATACAGAGAACATGTCCCTGAAATGGTGACTCTGAACTTGTGACCCTTTTAATTAAAATGAAAACAACAAAATAACAAAATCCCCATTCCATTTTGAGTAATATTTATCCTTACTGCTCATTTTAACTAATATATTTTGGCACTGTTATTTTTTTTGGTTACCTTAGCTGCCATTGGATTTTATTAGGCGTATTTTTGGTCTCATTTCATTGCTCATCAGCACTCTAAAAGGCCTATGTGGAACCCAGGCAGCAGTGCATTTATGGACACCATAATGAGAAACATGGGGTGCCTGTGTGTGGGAGTTGGATCCATTTGGCTGGTTTAAATTTAGATCAAGACATAGATGCCTTTTGTTGAAACTCCTCTTTGTATCTGTTTCTGTTTCTACCTGCAGCTGCTGCAGCTGAACTGTTTTTCCTGTGTTTCTTTATATGTTTTTGTTTTACCTGCTTTATAACGAGAAGGAAAAATCTTCCCCGAGTCGCGTGTGTTGCGTACTTCACGATCACTGATGGGTGAGACGGCATGCTGCATTTACGTGGAATCCTGCAGGGCTCAGAATTCAGATTGAAAAGATGATTTTTTTTTTACGTAGCGTCTGGCTTCAGGAAGACAAGCCATGTATTCAATTCCAGGGTAGGTAGAGAAGGGGGAATGTTTTTGAGCAGCAAATTATACATCAGAGCATTGTTAACATTCCCAAGACTGCAAAGAAGGTTTAGCGGCTGGACCATGGAAGGGCATATTTGTGCTTGGAGCAGCTACACGAGTCCTCCCAAAGAGCTAGCATTCATAAATGAGCCTAACCTTCACAGCATTTACTGCCTGTTATAGCCAGTTATCCTTCACACCAAAGGCGTGTGGGCACCCAACGTGATTAGCAAGCTTTCTTTTTCGCTGTCTCTTTATTTTGCTCTATATATTTCTTTCTCTCAATTTTTTTTTGCTTTTTTTCCCCCCTTTCTCTCTTTTCTTCCTTTCTCTTTCCATTTCCGGATTCCTTTCCTGAATAAGAACTCCCTCCTTCTCTCATAAGAAGAACGGTGGTTTGTACCCACAGTCCTAGAGGCGCTTGGGTGCAATGCGGAGAAAGTTTTTTTTTTTTTTCTCCGGAAACGCCATCTTGTAATAGCAAGTTGATCACTGCTTCTTGCTCGCCACGGCAGGCGTCCCGTAGCGTAGCATGCCGCTTACAGAGTGCAGCGTAACAGCTCCCGGCTGTAGTTGGCCCTTCAGCGAACACACTGTGCCCACTCAGCTGCAGGGATTGCGTCAGTGCCCGTATTCTCCGCCGAACGTGCAGTCATAACAGAGAGGCAGAGAGAATGGCAGAGGGGCCACGTAACGCGAGTGATTCTTCAGCTAATTGATGCTGTAGGTAAATTTAGCCCTGGCCACGTAGGGGAAGAAGAAGATTGGCAGGGCTGTTTTTAACTGTTTTTAGCCACCAATCAGTGTCCTTTCCATCAAAAAGACAGACGGTTTCATTCTCCTCCACTGAAGCAAAGTTGAGTGTGCGGGCTGCGCCATTGTACCTAGGTTTTACTTTTCTCTCATTTTGTTTATAAATAAAATGTAAAATAAGGCTTTTACGCAAAAGCCATTTTTTACAGAATTTTCTCAAAGGGACGGGAAAGCAAGCATAGTTGAAGCATAGTCGACTGTTTAATTTGACATATTATACGTTTTTTTTATTATTATTTCATTTCCTTTAATTTTTTTTCCAAAAGGAAAAGGCAAGTGTTTGAATAGTTAATCAACTCGAATGAGGCGCGGCAAGGTTCTCTTCGTCTTCTCTTTCTTCCGTTTTCAGGATCCGATTTAATTTTTATTCGATATGTATGTATTCATGAGTTCTTCATTTAAAAAGCAAAATGCTTGGTGTACATCTCTTTAGCGAGAACTCACAGTCACAGGTGTTTCAAAAATGAGGAGAGGCAGGAGTGGAAACATCAGGCTTGCAACATCAAAGCCCCGTTCACTGGTGTTATCTTCAAAGGATGATTACCCCTCACTTCCTTCTTGTCACTTCTTAGAAGTTCTGCTTCTCTTCTATTTCAAATCTATTTCACAGCAATTAGTTCTGGTCTTATTCCTGGTTTCCACGGTCTTCAGGACTTGGGACTCTCTGTCACATGTGCCCTGTTTTTTTACTTTGCATTTATTTTTTATAAACATGTGTTTTGTCAAAGTAAAATGATCCTCTGTCCTCTTTGCATGTATGCAAATTCATATTTTGTGACTGGTATAAAGGTGATTTAGTAGTAGGCATTCCCCTCTGTTCTGTTGAGCTTGTCACTCTGGTCCTGCGTTCTCCCTGCAGAGTTGTTGTCTGTTAGTCTTTGCCGTACCCCATGTTCACGTCTGTGATATGGGAGGATTTGCAGTGCCCACAAAAATGGTTGGCAACCTCAATTAATATGAGCAAAAAGTGCAGGATTAAGTTCAGTTTATTGTTTATCAAATATCTTCTAAGAGAAAATTATATAGTTTAATTGTGATAACATTGATCCGATGAAAAACAAATCTTTAATGCAAAATAATTATTTCGAAGAAGATGTGTGTCACAATTATTGGCAAACTACACTTCACAGCTGCAGTTGCTTTAAACTTCTTAATTATTGCCCTAATGGTGGAAATAGGTAGTTTCAGAAATTAAGCTATTTTACTATAAGCATTGCTTGATTTATGAAGTGTCAACAACCTTTTGTCTCGTTGCCTTTGCGTGTTCTCTGATCTTCCACATGTTGATGGATGACTAAGGGTTTTTGGCCTATCACATCATATTTATACCCCAGTGACCGCATATTGTTCCTTTTAAAATAAAAAATTTAAAAAAAGGAAAATATGAATGGGAATATTTTGAGTGTAAGGTCATGCTGATGCAAGACATTTTTATCGCCTTTTTTGCTAATATTTTCCAGGGTTTCCAATAATTCTGGTGGGCACTGCAATGATGATGATAATAATAATAATAATAGCTTAATTTATAGAGTGCTTTTCATACAGTGCACTCAAAACAAAGACAGGAAAGGACCTACAGGCACAATTTACACCAGTGAAATGTACAAATGCATACATGATATAAAGGTAACAGTTAAAGTCAGGTAAAATGTACAATGTCAAATAGAGACAGCACAAAATGGAACAAAGCGGATCGAAGATTGTCAAAATTAAAACAATAAAAGCACATGGAATGGATGTGTCTTTAAAAGAGATGTAAAATGTGGCGCGTTTGAGCATTTCGGATGACCTCGGGTAAGTCATCTGACGAGCTTGCGCCGGCGAAGGCTTGGATCGCCTCTGTGTTGCTTTGCCTTTGGTGTTCACAACAGCGCATCTGTCAGGGAGCGGAAAGCACTTATAAAGAACAGCAGTCGGCATCGCTGCGTGCTTAACATGCCCGGGTGTCGCATTACAGGTGAGGGGACTTTCCCTCTGTATGCAGATAAGGGCTCGCTCGCATTTCAGGCGACCGTGCGTGTTTTAGGCGAACAGCAGGCAACAGTTTGCGTTCTACACTGCACTGATATAGCAGATGCTCTCATCCAGAGTGGCTTACACAGGTTATGCTTTTTTGCCTGTTCAGTCCATTTATACAGCTGGGTATTTACTAAAGCAATTCATGTTAAGTATCCTTTTCAAGGGGATAACAGGAGTGCTCCATTTTGAGAGTTACAAGTCCAGCTTCCCTAGCTGTTATATTGTACCGTCCTCTATGCGGCGTTGGGACACTAGACTAGCTAAATGGGGAGCCTAATTTGGCTGAATAGTCTGCTCATCTCAGTGTTTGTTTGTTTCAGGGTATATGTCATTTTGGTCTGTTTATTCTAACATGAGTGCTTGAATTACAAGTAAGCATTTACCACATAAGTGCCCACAAAAAAAAAAAAACTTTAAACTAGAATCTCTTATTCCTTTAGAAAATTTAAACGTTTTATACATGGATTTTATTAATATTGTATGTACTTGTTTCCTTTGATATATCCCTGTATGCTGTTTGAATGCTGAATGTTAACGTGGCTGAATTGTACTTGTTTTTAAGTTTTATACATGTTTTTATTTTTGTTGGCAGGTCTCTCTTGTAAAAGAGATCTTGATCTCAATGAGACTACCTGTAAAAATAAAGGATAATAAGTGAGCTAAATACTGGGGACTACTCACTGTACAGAAGGAAGACCCTATTGCCATTTGGCCCAACAAAACCCACAGCAGAGGAAAATTCCCTTTCACGCTAGTCTAGACTAGCAGAAATAGAGCCCAATCAGGATCTAAGTTCATTACCTCCACCAAGGAGGGTATGTAATGACATCCGTATTTGCCGGTCAGTTTGTGAGTGTCCGGTCAGTAATCGCCGGATTGCCATGAAATCTGCCTTGCGCATTCATGCTCCCAAGAGGAGGAACTATTGATTTTAGTGACCCCGTGGCCTTTCCTCTAGCGCCACCACGAAGTTCAATTTTCAATTTTCACATGACCTCGTCTCCTGACCCGTTAGTTGTACAGACACAAAATTGTGCCGGGCACATCCATGCAAGGGGAGCTTGCTATGCCTTGGCGGAGGTCTGAACTCTACTGAGTGCTTTCTTTCCAGTTCAATATGGAACAGCTGAATGACAGACATTAAAACCTGTCAGATCAAACTTAGAAAAATTGAGAAAATAGTTGGAATATGTGTATTGTGTATAGGTATTTTTCTCTAGGTAGACATGTATGACCTTTAACTTTTGATCAGTCCCCTCAGCCAGTGAAATTGTTCACAGGTTTTTCGAAGGGGTGGAGAATAACGGTTCATAATCTCCGTTGTCCTTGAGGGCAAAGCTGTTCTTAATCAAACTTCAGAATTAACTGTTGACAGTCAAAAGGCAGAATTAATAGATTTTCTCATATTGCATCCCTGTTATTTGATTGGGTTCTTAATTTTCACACAGATTTGACGAGTTAAAAACTTCCCCCCTCTAATTCAGAGACACGCTTGGGATCTGTGCCCTTTCCGCTGGTTCAAAAATAACCTTGAATTTTGATTTACAGCCCTTGATGTGGATTGACTGTTGGCATTTTGCAGAAGTTGATACTATATGAAATTAAATTAATATTTCTTCCTTGTATCTTCTCAAAACTCATGAGTTGGAAGAGAAAAGAAAAGAAAAACGAAAGGTCATCTATCAAGTAATTACGGCAGGCGTTGTGATAATATCGCTATTTGTTTCCTTTCCATTTCCCTGTGCAAATGCCTGCCGCATGTTGAAAAGGGTATGTGGGAGCTATGTGCTCCCAGAGTCCCTCTGGTTACCTTCAATCTATAGCGATGCTTGTGCTCTTCACATAAGGCGCGCGGTTTTGCTCTGCGTCCTTGTGTGCTCATAGGCGTGCTTTGCCTGCCGAGCCTAGCGTTCTCAATAAATAGTCTTATCTTTAGATTCATTTTATTTCATTATGATTGTATTTTTATGTATTTTTCTTTGGGAAGGAACGCATAATTTAGTGGAGTCGGGGTGACTTGCAAGGCTTATATATAATGTACATTGTCTTATATTCTGTTGTATTCTGTATTCTTTAGTATTTGACTAATCTGTTTATGCAGCTGGATATACAATAGTGTCCTGCTTGACCTACAGTATCTAGCCTAGGAATAAAACCTGCAGATTACCTTCAGTTTACCCTCCTCTAATGTTTTCCATATAGACTCAGCGTTGTGTATTAGACCACCTATGTGGGAGTATTTAGTCAGTAGATCAATGGCGAGACACTGTAGTCACATCATCCCTCTCTCTTTTGTCTCTCTGATGGGGGTCACCCTGACAATTAATAACGCATTCCTTTCCACGCCACTCTGGCCTCGTGATCTCTACTCTGTCTCCCCTTATTTCAGATAAATCACAGGGCAAAAATGGAGAAAAGGACCGGGGAGATGAGTAGACTGCCCGCCTGCTTAAAGATCTCTGGGATTTTATAGCCCCGCACTGCCCATAGCTTGAATAATGCAACTGTTTAACAGTGTGCTTCCACTGTGAGTCACAAAGCCCCCGTATTGAGTGGCAGGTGAGGGGAGAGGCACTGTCCATAATATACCCCGCCCCCCAAATCCAAATAAGGGCAGAACGTGATGTCAGCCCACCATGGTTTCCCCCATACTCACCCAGTGCCTCTTAACTATGGCCTCAACTTCACGCATAACTGTCCGTAGTGCCCCCCCCATCTTTGTAGTCATTTTGGCTTTAATACTGTTTTTTTTATTTTTATTATTATTCTTTTTTTTAAACTGCCTTCAGTTTCATTTGTTCACCATCTGCAGAAATGTTATGACACCAAACAGGTTCTATGAAGCCAGAATTGTTTAGCATGAATATTTACAAGGAAAATACATAGTTTTTTTTTAACTAAGGCCAAAGCGTCATTGGTGGCGTCGTACTGGGAGGTAGAAATGCACAGCTTGTGTGGGTAGAGCAGTACTGCTGTTTTGTCTCTGGAGCCCCTTCATGGCAAATAAAACGGCTCCTTTTACATTGGTCGTCTCAGGCACCGAGGTTTTTTTTTTTGTTTGTTTTTTGATACATAGATTTTTTTTTTAAAGTTTTTTTTAAATTAATACATTTTAGGTTTTTGAGAGTTACACCCCTCCCCCCCCACCCCCACAAACTTTCACATAATAACTTCATCAGCACTGCAGTTCCTTAAAGCAGACCTCATTACTGCTTGCGGTTTTTTAATTAGTCCTAATTGCGTGCGCATTCTGACCCCAAACTCCGCAGCCACACACAGGACGGAGAGAAGGAGGCAGCTTCCATTTTTGAATTTGTACTGAAAAAATATGGGCATTGCATACTAATCCAGCTAGTGCCAAAAAACGTAATTTCGCTGATTACACAGCACAACCTGCAGTTATTAAGCCTATTAATTAATACAATTTGAATGGAGGATAAGGATTTTGCTACAGTCGCTACTCAAGCAAGTGGACCTGCAGCCTTAAAACTCCTTAAACCAGATGGGTTTTTTTTTTTTTTTTTTTTTTTTACAGATTAAAGAGGTTTATGTGATAGATAACCCCTCATACCCTAATTTTCTTCACAAGACTTGTCACGATCAGGATATGTCAAGCATAGGCCTGGATATGATTAGTTGGTAGGTCCTATTACATGAGGAAAAAAACGTGTTCACAAAATGTGTATATCTCCAAAACCAAAAGTGTCTGTTCAGGTTTATCAACTCACAATAAGAGAATATGTTGTGTGGAGCAACCACATCATAGAGCCATTTCAATAGGACATACCATTGCTTGATATTGCCTAAGTACCTGGCGGAAATATTCTCAGAGAACTGTAATTGTTAAATAAAACAGTTTTATTTTATTTTGATGACACTGCAACCAATTCAAACAATAAATAACTGTTTATCAATAATTATTGAATACAAATAAATTAACAAATATTACTATATTATCAAAGTCAAAATAACTATCAATAACTACTAATTATAATTTTATTGCCATGAACTAAATGATTAGGCTCCAAGCTATTGAAGCAAGAGACAAACAGCCTACCAAACTAACATGAATCCCAATGTAACAAACAGTGTGAGAATCACTGTAGGTTCTGTATTCCAATAGTTATACAAACCCCAATTTCAAAAAAGTTGGGACAGTATGTAAAATGCACATAAAATCAGAAAGCAGTGATTTGTAAATTCTCTTTTACATATATCTAATTGAAAACAGTACAAAGAAAATATATTTAATCTTTTACCTTATCAACATTATTGATTTTTGTAAATATACGCTAATTCCGAATTTGATGACTGCAACACGTTCCAAAAAAGTTGGGACGGGAAAAAAAGACTGGGAAGTTGACATTCCACAGGTAAACAGGTGATGCTATCATGACTGGGTATAAAAGGATGTCAAAAGACTCTTGATATATTATTTTCAGGTACTCTTACAAGCAATACTATAACCTCTCTGCATTTGAATGGATTTCTATGGGAATTGGGGGTGGGACTAAATTTCATTGTAAATTATGCTGGAACAGTATGGAATACATGGTTGGCTAAATGGCTCCAAGTCATCAAGGGTCTGAGGTATCAAACGAGCCTCCAACCATCACTCTGCTGCCAGATATGCAGTAGATAAGCATGGGTCACTTTAACGGTTGTTTATCCTGACTCATTTTCCTATTGAACTCTATGGAAAAATAAGTCAGGAGAAACAACCCTTCAAGTGATATGTACAAAAATCAATAAAGTTGATAAGGTAAAACATTAAATATATTTTCTTTGTACTGTTTTCAATTAAATATATGTAAAAGAGAATTTACAAATCACTGCTTTCTGCTTTTATGTGCATTTTACGTACTGTGCCAACTTTTTGGGAATTGGGGTTTGTAGTAACGTTTGTATTTTATGACTGGAACAGTATAAACAACGCGTAACCTTTTAGAATAGCGGTATTCACGTCGGGTTTAACTTCGTCCTCAATTCAGTCCATTGTATGGACATAAAATCATCCCCAAAAAGTGCATGGTCTTTTCCAGAACCGGAATCCTTGTCACTGGATGCAAGAATGGCTTCAAGTGCTTTTTTGCATCAATGTGTCTCTCAAAGCGTTTGTTGTGGAGCCTTTTCGTAACAAATACAAACAAATGAAACGTTTTCTGCACAAGTTTTTGTGTCGCGAAGGAGTATAGTGTGAGCACAAGTGACTTTTTCCCTGCCGAGGCAAATTTTGGGTGTTCTTCGCCGACATATTGAAGTACCTAGATTGCACCGGAATGGTCCCCGATGCATGTCACTCAAAGTTCAGACCCTCCTCAAAGGCAAAAAAAAATAAAAAAAAGAAGCTAACTTTGGAAATGACATAGAAATGAGATGCCGAGGTGTCATCCGGGTTCAAGGAGTTAAACTTACAAGTGCACTTCTTTGTCTTACTTTTTTTTTGTTTTTTGTTTTTTTGCCTCCATTCCCCAATTATTTCCACGCAAACTAAAGATCTCAAACTCCAGTCCTGCAGAGCCAAAGTATCTAAAAGTTTTTGTGGTTTCCTTTCAATCAGCGGCCAATTTAGACCTCGCTAACAAGTCGTGTTGACTCTAGCCAATTGACGATTTAAATTAATGCACAGCGAAAAGCAGCGGACGCCGCAGTCCGCCAGGAACGGTGTTGGAGACCCTGCTGTCGATCTCTGCCTCTCACAGACCGATGCGTCTCTCCCGTCACCCAGAGTGAGAGCAGTGGCCGGTCTGGATGAATTCACTGAGCCTTTAAAATGGCTCCGTGTTCCCTTAATTACCTAACACCGCAGTCTACTTTATTATGTTGTGGTCCACGTCAAGGTCTGGATTGCTGGCCGGTGATAATTGAAATTCGAGGCACTCGCTCCTGGTGTCTTTGGGGTTCCCCCCTTCCTTTCTGCAGAGCCACGCATTTATTTGCTGTGTCATGGTTTATGTGAAACAGTCGCTTTCTCGGGCACAGACGAAGGCGATTCACGGGTAACTTAGCCACCCCACCAAAGGTCCCGGTACAAGGATGTCGGTGTGATTGGAGGCATATTCCCAGCAGGGTTATTGTTCATTTTCCATAAGAAAAGCTGATGGCCCGAGGTTAATCGTTTGAACCTAAGTCTCTTTTATTGGTCACAAAGCCACAAAACAATAGGTCCTTCTTTTGGAAGGAGGGGTGGGGGGGGGTGTGATTTATGAGAACGTTAAAGGCTTGTCTGCTTTTCAGATTGCTGGTTTTAGTCATGATATAGTGCCTGTGTTTTACATCCGTATTCTTTGACATTGCTATGGCAACCCTCAAGGCTGATAAAATTCCCCTAATCTTTTTTTCTTTTTTGTTTTCTTTCTCTTGCCTTCTATTTCTCTCCCCCCCCCCCCCCCTCCCTCTCTGGCTGTCAATCTATTCCCTCCCTCTCTCCTTTCTGCTCCCTCTTTCTCTCCGTCTCCCCCCCCCTCTCTCTCTCTCTCTCTCTCTCTCTCTCTGACAGAAAACGATGAGACGGGAGTGATGGATAGTTTGCTGGAGGCGCTGCAGTCCGGAGCGGCATTCAGAGACCGACGGAAACGCGCTCCCAGGACCAGAGGTGAGGACTGCTATCCTTCCCGCCACCTTTTAATGCCCCCTTTTCCCTTTATTTATTTTATTTTTATCCCCTCCACGGTCCACGCGTGGCAGGAGGAGTCACGCACTCTGCGAGGGGAGGCGGGGCCACCACAGGGCCCGGTCTGTAATCTCTCCTTTCTTATGACGAATGCCACGGAGACGCTTATCCCAGTTGGCTGATGTCAGTACCAGTTTACGGGCTGACGGACTGAAGTGGCCGTATGCCGTTGTCTCTCTTGCGCTCTCTCTCTCTTTCTTTCTCTCTCTCTCTCTCTCACTCTCTCTCTCTCTCCCTCTCTCTCTCTCTCTCTCTGACGGCCGCAGTGTGGGGCTAAGGCAAGTCCCACCCCAACCCCACACCACCTCACATTTAATATATTTACATGGAGGCCAAAAGCTGGAGTGTCCCCAAAGAGGTCGCCGTCTTATATCCCGCCAGCGAGCGAGGGGGTGGGATGTGGTGGCATCGTGCTGTGAAGGGGGGGCCAACACACATGCACACACACATGCACACACACGCACACACACACACGCATTGATCCCTTTGACGTGATGGGCTGCTGATTTGTACTTTCCGTGCTCATTTCAGACGTCTGGCCAAACCTCAGTCCCTCCTCCTCCTCCTCTTCCTCGCAGCAGCAGCGGCCCGTTCTGAAGCCCTGTAACCATGGTAAAATGAAATCCCCGAAAAGCACGTATAAGTGTGTATGAAACGCTCCTCTCTTGTTCTTGCTGTGCCTAAACCGCTTCCCGCCTCATCTGTCCTGCATGGATGCCCGTTCGCTCCCCTCTTCTGCCTGCATACCGCACGTGCCTCTCTCCCCCTGACGACGTCCTCGATTCTGTCCTCTCTCCAGGCCGGCCAAATACCTTTCCATCCCCCGCCCGCGCCTGACAGCCAAGTCTGCCTTATCAACGGGAAGAATTACACTTTCACAGCGCACCAACACGTGTGACAATGCGAAAGGCGCGCTGCCAGTGATTAACATCGATGTAGCGGGGCTATAATCTCCCGTCCCACCTCAGCCCCGCCCACACAAGAGCTCGGCTGATCGTAACGGAACTTGAAACGCATAATTTCATGGCGTCGCGCGGTCCAGGCGTGAAGCGAACAGTTTCAACGGCTTTACATCATATTTCTGAGCAGGGGCCTGAAAGACGGATAACGAGCCTGAATAGACCCCACCCCCCTGCATTATTTATGTTTCGATTATGAAAGATATTCCGGCTTTAGCAGCTGCAGAAAAGCGACAGGTGTTCACCTTCCTTCATGGAAAAAGGTTACCGGCGTCGTTATCGGCGCTCTTTAAAAAAACGAAGCCGTAACCCCGCGGCACTTTACCGCGTTTACCGCCGCGCTCCGGCGGCCGGGCCGCTGTAATTACGCGTTCAAATCCCCCCACGTCGGCAGCTGCAGGCGTAAAGGAGACTGTTTGGCGAGCCTGTGTAACTTACAGATTGGGCTGGAGAACCGAGGAGGGAGGGAGGGAGGGAGGGAGGGAGGGAGGGAGGGAGAGAGAGAGAATGAGTATTTTGTAGCTCGGTGTGATCCATCACATGGGAAACGAGGCCGTCTCCTCACTGAGCACGCTCACATGTCCAGCAGCCAGAATAAGTGGAGTGTACCGGGATTTCAGCTCCGGTCTCAGAGGAAGGGGAGGGGAGAGAGACTTTCCCCAGGGAAGGGGCCCAGCCTCCGGGCCGGCCTACCCGTCCCCGCCTGCTCAGACCGCAGTTTATTGAGCAATCAAGCCCCAGGCTTCACCCTTTCAGCGTAGGCCCCGTCACCGACTCTTCACCAGCTGCCAGCGCAGACGTCGCTAATTACCTCACATCCTGCAGCCGCTACACTGTTCATCCTCATTCCTCACCACCATCTGTGTTTTTTGAAAAGAAACGCTTTTCAACAATAACCAGCATTTAAAAAATCTGCTCGCTCTTCTACCATTATTGCTGTTTCTATGCATGCTACTAGCTCACACGCACTTCTTAACTTGAACGCTTTTCAAAATATTCTTTCTTCGCTGTTGTTGTTGTTGTTGTTGTTGTGCTTGCTAGTGTCTCACCCCCATTTCTTAATTGCTCTCTGCGTCAAAATGTGTGTTATTAAGCCTGGCGCTCACCTGAGGGGATTCCAGTCAGGTAAGGGGAAGTGTCCTGATGTGTGGGGTCTCTTGTGCAGCGCCTGGCTCTGCAGGGGGAATGTATAGAGATGAAATTGTGAGCTGCGCCACCTTTTAATCACGTCCTGCCGTAAATACCCTTTAATAATTGGTCCCCTCGGTCCCCGCGTTTTACACTCGGGAATTAAAACAGAATCATCTGCATCTGGAAGGAGACACTGTAATTAGTGGCGGAATTGAGCGGTCAAAGCTCCTCTCTCTTTCTCTCTCTCTCTCTCTCTCTCTGTCTCTCTGTCTCTCTTTCTCTCTCTCGTGTCTTCATTGTCGTTTTGGGACCAGGCTCGCCCCATTAGCGGGGCAGGCCAGCAAAGGGGCTCGTTTTGACTACCCCCTGTCAATCGTTTCCGTTGGATGGGGACAAGGTCTCCGGATTTCCTTTTTCGCATGTTTAGAATCTAAAGGGGCGATGGGGGTTGTGCCACGTCCTACCGTTTGAGGGCCAGAGGGATGATTCGGGCTGAACTGCATGCCTGTTTATTGTATTTATTTATTCACTTTCTTACCCCATGCATTGGAATCTCACCTCTATCTCTTCTCGCCTCAGTCTTTCATTATCCCTCCTGCTCATAATCTCATTTTCTTTCTCTGTCTCTTCCCTTCTCTATTGTTCCATCTCTCTCTCTCTCTCTCTCTCTCTCTATCTCTTCCTCCCTCTCTTTCTTTCCCCTCCTCCCCTTTCATTCTCTCTCTCCCTCTCTGCCAATTCAGGGGAATTCTTTTGTGCTTTATTGTCATTTATTGACAGTTTGAGCAGTGTTGCCAAAGCATGTATATGTTTGACATGTACATAAAGTAACTATGGCATATATAAACATGGCTAGATGATCATAACAACACTTACAATAATTAAAAATGAAAATAATTAAATAAGAAATGGTACAGGTAAATAAAGCTGATTTCTGACAAATGCCCTCTCCCTCTCTCTCCCTCTCTCTCCCCTCTTCTCCCATTTTAACTGTCACTTCTTTAATTCACCAGAGCCAGCCCCTTAAAGCATTTTAAGTGTGACCAGGAGCCCCAGGGGCTTGTGGGTAAAAGTGTCTGGGGTAAGATACGACTTGGGGAATATCTTTCAAATTAAACTGCATGTGAAAACAGAGGCTTATGGGTGGATGAATATAATCACACAAAGTGCAGGACCATTTGATTAGAGAGATTCACCAGCTCCCTGAAACATCCTGTCTCTTTCCTGTTCCTGTTGTTGCTATCGTCGTATTTTTAAATGTAACTGTTTTTGTTTGCTTTGTTAGTTTTCCGGTGTAGGGAGAAGGAGAGAGAGAGTGGACTAAGAGAGTGTGTCATGTTGCAGAGTTATATGCAGTGCATATGAAAAGCAATGGACAGTAACGTCAATTTCTACCTAGTCAAGCAGAAGAAAGAAATTGTTGCTGTCTTTCCAGTAATTTATTCTTTCTGCCAGCTGCCCTGCCCCATGTTACATGTGTAGTATAGTCTCCTGATGAAGCAGAGCCCATGTTCTTTCCGCAGGAATTCTGTATTATAAGTAGTGCAGTCTTATTGATATACAGGTGATTCATGTTCTTCCTTGCCCTTTTTGTATGGTTAGCCCTTTCCCATCTTCTGGAAAACGTATTGGAAAAGCTTCTGTCAGGAAGAGAGGATCTAGAGAAATAATAATGATAACAATCATAATTCAAGATCAAGTGTTCCCAAAAGTCCAGTGCCCGTTTATTTTGCGAAAATACAATTTCCCTTTGTTAAAATGTAGTCATTCGCAAAAAATATTTTAGCATGTCAAAACTATGTACATTGCACACTTCACATGGGACTTGTATTTAATGGGTGATTAATTAGACTTAACTATGGAGAGTGTAGATTATGCATCACGTTATTTCTTTTTATATGCATCTTGTGACCCAAATCAGTTTGCAAACCACTACTCTTTGCTCAGGAACATGTTTAAATTAACTAAAATGTACCAGTTCACTGAGTACTTTAAAAGTAAAGTTTTACTTAGAACAGATTTTAAGGAAACTCGAGGGAAATAAACTGTCCATGACCTGTAGAAGATGCTTACAACATTTCGGCTCATTTCCTCCTCAGACTGCTGTCAAATTGCACCACTCCGAGATTGCCTGAAACACCAAAACTGCTAGCAATTCTTTCCACCGGACGCTGATATGCTCGACGATTTGATGACGGGGAAAGTATTTCTCCAAATGATATCCCAGTCTGAATTGAGCCCCAGCATATATTCAGCTCATTCACTACCGAGTGGATGTAAGGGATGGTTGTTTTTGTTTTGTTGTTTTTTTTTTTATTTGGCTGCAGCGGGCCACATGCCAGAACGACACAGCCTACTGCATAAGGAGAGACAAATCTTTGGCAATGATTCACAGGTTTAATTGGAGCGTTGCAGTTTTCTTTTTCACCCCACCTCTCTCTGTCTCTCTCCCTCACTCTCCCTCGCTCTCCTCCAGTAACCCATTCCCTGCTGTTGAATGTTTCCCCGTCAACCCAAAAAAGTCTATATTTTCCCCCCTCGTATTTCGGGAGCGCCGTTGTTTTTCTCGCACACGGGGCGATTTCATGATTAATATTTTGGAGGGGAGTGAAAAATTGAATAAGCTTTAAGAAATCAGACACTCAGAGGAAATAGTCAGCCACAGATGAACCTGCGGCGGGGTGGGGTGGGAAAAGCTGAAGTTGAAATGAAAGTCAGAGGGAAAATAGGATGAATATCTGAAAGTTTTTCTCTGCATATTAGGTTTCCAACTGCCAAACTTCAGTGTGTATTTTGGAGGATGCTGTTAGCACTAGGGGGTATGATTCTGTCCGAGCTCGTCTACTAAGGATGGTCCACCTTCGGCCACACCCCTCCATGACTATTTGTAACAGCTGCAAATCAAAGGCGATTTGGTTTCAACGCTGGCAAAGCTGTGGCTTTCGTTCTGCGTCATTGGCGACGCCCTCATGAATATGCCTACCGCAAGGCGCCCAATTAGTACGCTTCTAGCACCAACGAGTAGCGGAGGTATGGATTTCCCTCCATCCGCACTCATTCATATTCATAATGAGACATCAGCACTTTCAGCCCCAGAAGGCGTTGGAGTGAGACGCCGTCGAGCAGGTCGATGTCCAATGAAAACCTGTTGAGGTAGACGGAGCCGCCTGTCACAGCAGCACCGAGCGGTATTCATACTGAAACGGGCTGTGGTAAACACAGGCACCCCGCTGACGGGGTGGGGGATAACACGCCCCCTAACCCCGGCGCCAGGTTCCTTTCCGCTCTTCATAATCACAGAGGGCAGGCTGGGTCTGCGGAGCAGAGGGGAGAAGTGGCAGCAGCGCGGCGAGGCGCCGGCTTCTCAGCGGGGTTTAGCGGGAGCTTACGCTGCTAGCACGACCAGCTCCGCTGCCCCTGGCAGAGGTCACGGCTGCAAACGCCGCACGCAGCCTTCCATTAGCTTACCTTCTTCCTGTTTTCCTTTTTTCCTTTTTTCTTTCTCTTTCTTTCTACTTTTGTTCTTTCTCCCTTTTGCTTTATTTTTTTTTTTTTTTCTTCCATTTGATCTCCCTGTATTTCTGTCTTTCAGTTTTCCCCTTGAAACAGATGCTTTCTGTGGAACAGAAAAAACAGAAGTAGATAAACCATGGAGCCTATTTCAATGGTGCCCACACTTGTGCGAATTGGCTTTGAACAGCGTAAACCGATCTAACATTCTGCTTTATGTATGTATTTCTTAGTTCCAAATTACAACGTGCTTTTCATTTCTTTAACGGAGAATATGCATTACGGTGTGGATGTTAGAGGAATGGGTGTGGAGCTCAGGAGAATCCAGGAAGATTAAATGCTTTTAATTTCTACTTGGGCTCTGAATGGAGTCCGCATATGAGGAGCGCAATTATTGCACTCTGTACCGCGAGGGAACCTTATGATCGATATGAAAATGGTCTTATAAGCTCTGGCCAAACATCCTTGCCTTGATTGGCTCCATTATTTCTGGGTTCTAGCTTAACAAGTTCCCTTAAATGAGCCCCCCTCAGCCCCCCATACACCCTGAATGCATCAGTCGTCCATTCCATCCACTTCTCCTATCCCTTTCCCAGCCTTAAAGAGTAAGTACACCCACTGTCTCAGCCTGTCTCCGCCTACTACACAATTTTGTGAAATACTTTGTGCAGTGAGCGAGGGAGAGGGGTGGGGGCGGAGGAGCCGTGTCCATCGTCATTTGCATAAACGAACGTACAATGTACAAATTATTTCGTCTAACTCGGGGGCTCAAACTGTCAAACTAGACATTGCACATCAAATATGAATCAAGATTCAGCAACTGCATGGCCTATTTCTCACCTCAACTATTTTCAGAAACATATTTTAGTGAACTATTTAGGTGGAATAAGAAAGTTGAACAGTTTACGGTTTAAAAACGCGGAGCCGAAACGAAAGTAACGTAGTTGGTCTAACCAATCAGGTGCCGGCTGTTTCCGTTGTGGGCAACAACAATTATCCATATGACATAGAGGTACCTCCAAAGAGGTACTCTGACATCACGATTGGGGGCGGAGGCAGTGTGGGGAGCAAAAAGGAAATTTCAACCGTTAGGGGCAGCACAAACACGCTTTTCTGCCAGTTTCTTATGATATACAATATTATTTCAGAATTGTTGAAATAACAATGCATGAATAAGTTTCATTCTAAGGTAGGCATACAAACACATTTACAGCGGAAAAAAAAGTGATCTAGGGTGTACTTACCTTTTAAAAGTCTTAGCTTCAGTGCCCGGCACAGCCATGGTTCCTAATGGCAACAGAGGGAAGGACATAATTGAAAAGGCCTTAATGTGGCCTTAGGAGCCTCTTTGATCAAGAACCTTTCTCATTCACTAATCTTCCTTATTCCCATTTCTTTGTAGACTTGAAATGCTCCTGTACACTGGTAGGGGTGTGGTTGTACGTGTGAACATGTCAGGCCTTCATGTGTAATGGCCTTATTTTGAATTATGGGTCAGTGCCTTTAGTAGAGCTGCAGAAATATAGAAATTGATCATTCATGTGCAAGAGTAATACCAAGAGTTTTACACAATATGTAGTAAAGGGATTGTAGTGGTGGCAGACCTGGATCTAATATTTATTTTTAACACTTTTAGCCTTCAGACACCAGTGAAATGTCTGCAGATTACAGGTTATACAGATTACTGAATCATTTTTTAACAGATCAGGTATTTTCAGAGCATAATTTTTTCATATAATTGTACATTTTGGTTTGCAACATGTTTATTCAAAAATTGTCAGGGATCTGTAGAGGTTTTATTTATTTTTATTTTTGTGTATTTGGACCGTGTATTTTTTGTGAACAATGGGTCGATCTATCATAAGGAGAGATTTAGTAAGAGTAATAGCGAGGGCTTTACACCACGCGTCGCGTATCCACTCCCTGTGCCAAAGGGTGTGTCACTAAAAGCATGTTGGGTTAGATATTGGCTGTAAGAGTTTTAAAGGATAACCATCAGTTTATCCCGTGGTGTTTTCTCCTCTTGGCTTCAGACGTGACACAGGGAGAGCAGTGAGTAATGCAGGCCATTAAATCAATGTACTCTCTCCAACAGCAGCTCTCTTCCAAAGTGTGCTTTAATTGATGTAACATGTCATTGTTCCCAAAGTTTGACTGTCAAAACTCTTGATTTATCGGTATTTCTCCGCAATACATCTTCCACACTCGGCGTAGCGTCCATGTGCTTTTCTTTGGAATGACTGATGATTACAGTACGCTCCTGTTCATTTTTAAAAGAGCACCACACCAAGAAAAAGAAAGTTCTGCAAAGATCAAATCAAAAATGGGATTGTATTTTGCCCCCCCCCCCCCCCCGGCCGGTATTTTGTTAACTGCCGAGCATCACAAACGGGCGTGTGCTCTCTCACCGTGCATGATGGAAATGGAAAGAATGGAGCGCGTTGTCGGCCATTTTGCACGATGGCATATTTGTGGATATTATGCAGTGGTTGTTGCATATGAACGCTGCAGGAGGAACAGTGGTTTCCCACGGCCGAGCTCCGGCCTGTTGCTTTCAGATGGTGAGCAGGTCTTTAAATATGCAATGAGGGCTCTGTAGCAAAGGTGATCCTTTAATGAAGTCAAACCCAGGACGACGAGTGAATATTAAGGCTCGTAAACATTTCAAACGTTTCTAGGCGGCTTGAGGGACAGGCGCTCCCCAATCAAATCTTAATGGATCCTAATTCTCCCCAGTCTGAACTGTTAAATTGGTTGTCTGGTTTAAATCCATTTTCATCATCAAGAGAAAAAAAAATCGGGATGCCTCAGATAATTAAATCGCTGATTGAAATGTCAAGAAGACCGGTCTTGATCATTGTGCTTTTTAGATCAACTTCATTGGCGTACATTCATTTTATATTCGCCCCTTACATTTTGCCTTGTTTGTTCCTTGGAGAAAAAGACAGACAGAGAGAGCGAGCGCGGAATGGCGTAACGCTGTGTGTGATGTGTAAGCGGATGACAGAGGGCCGTATCTGCTCTTATGAGTATTATGAGACCCTGTGTCTGTAATGGAGGCTGTGGGTTGTGAAATAGGAGTGGCGAGCAACGGGCCAAATCAGCCACCTCGCAGACTGACAGAGAGCTACAGGTGAGCTGCTAATCTCTGATTGCTTAGCCTTCTGTAGTGTCTCGGCTTTTTGGCTTTTCGCCCCCCCCCCCCCTTTAATAGCCATGCACCTCCGTAGAGAGACAGAGAGAGAGATATTGTCTGCAGAAGGGATTTTGGAATGAGGGGCTTGATGGGTGAAATCCGCAGTGATTTCTCGGCGCCGGCACTGGAGCGTCACATTGAAGAGAGAGAAAGTTTCGGGGGGAAGGAGGGGAGGGGAGGGGAGGGGAGGGGGGGCCCGGTCGTGGATATCTTTGCGAAATTTCCCTCCGCTTCTGCAGATGCTCGGAGAGCCGCCGCTCCGCGCGGTTACGGAATCGGTCGCGGCGGTCAAAGCGGCGCGCCGTCGTTTTTAACCGCGTTAATCGGATTCACGTCGCCGACAATTGTTCATTTGCTTTTATTTTGGGCGGGGGGAGCGGTGTAAGTACATGGCCGTTAATAGAATGCATCGCTTGCCTTAACGCCGCTCCTCGTTCTGACGTAGCCCTCCCGCGTAGCGTTGAGCCGTGCCGTCTGACCCCCGAGTCCCGCGTGTCTGGGTGAGAAAGAGAGACTAAAATCACGCCGCGTCTTTTCTGTATGGACCAATAAATACACGGATACGCTGTCAGGGACATTTAGATTTTCTATTTCATAATGCCGCCATGTTACAGTGGGGGGCGGTGGGGGGTGGCAACTGATAATCAAAAAAGAGTCCTTACAGGAAGGCAGCCTGTAAAGTGAGAAATATACTGTGTGCACTCTAACGGTTTTGCTTATTTTTCTCAAGAAATGGCCAGATAGCTGAAGACAGAGCGGACAGGCTAGTGGCTGAATGAGGCGTGCATGCAGTGCTGGGAGCTACAGCAGAATGCTCCTCGGGCTATATTTATTTTTAATTGCCTGCTCCTCATTGGTGAACCGCACAGTTTCTTTTGTATTCAAAGAGACAGGAGGGTTTAATATTTAAGAGCGAGCGTATGAACCCGAATACCCAGTCGTGCCTCGCTTTCAAAAGGGGGGCTAAAGCAAGAGCCGCCGCGGGCGAACCGCGGGCCTCGGGCCCGAGGTCGGACACCTCGGCCCGCGCAAACGTGACCGCCATACTCGAGTGCCGAGAGCAGCGCTACGCGGCTTCACGATTGCGTTGAATATCGATTATATAGACTGGCAGAGAAAGGGGAAGCGGTGGTCGTCACGAGAGCGGGCTCCAGCGTCGTTTTCCACTTCTGATCCAATTATTAAAACCCGAGCGGATGTACTTTGTTACAGCGCTTGCAAAAAAGGAAGATGCCAATGTTTTTATCCCTTCAGTCCTTGGTTTGCTTTCCCTGTGTGTTAATTGTCTGATTGATCTGAGAACAGACAATCTAAGAAGAGCTTCATTACATTACATTACATTAATTTAGCAGACGCTTTTATCCAAAGCGACGTACAGTAAGTAGGCTTTGAAGGCTTCGAAGGCTTCGAAGGGGCTTTGAGACTGTTGCCTCGCTGATGGTTGCCTATGTCAAAAGTAACGTTTTTATGGTTTTGGTTCTGACGGGGATGAGCAGGTGGGAGCACGCGCGGGTGAACGTACGGACAGCCCGTCGCAGCGGTTCTTCACAGTCTCCCGTCATCCAGGGGCAACACGTCCTTCAGAAGCCCGGAACCGGCTCCTCCCGCCCAGCGCTAGGCCCCGGCCCGGCGGCCGCGCGGACGCAGACGGTTCGGTCTGATCGGTGGCGGAGAGGGGCCCAAAATGAGCGTGCTCGGGGCCTGGAGCCGCTCCGGGTTAAAGGACGGTGCCGTAATTAAGCCCACGGAGATGCAATTAACAGCCCTTGTTTAAAAGCCTCCTCCGAATAAATAAATGAATCGACACAATAATTATACATATGCAAATAAAACGCCGTTCGTTTTTAAAGCTGGCATCGGGGCTCTTTTGTAGTTGAAATATTAATGTCCTGTGATTGCGTGCTCTTGTCTGCGGCTACAAAGGGGCAGTTAGACTTAAGTACAGGCTAAACGATTTGACTTTGTGGCGCTTCATTAATTTAAGGGCAACCGTTCCGTAATTGTAGTCGTACTTACTGTAGCAGGCACCCATATTGAAAGAATGCACTTGTTTAAGTGTTTGGAACAGAATGGCATCCGCAGTATATTAGCAGATGGCCTTTAAATGATTGTATTTACCCGTTATACGGCGCTCAATATTTTTTTTATCGCGGCGTTATATCTATATAAGGAACTGCAGAAGTTTGTTCGGCTACGCGTTTATTTTTTTGTTTGTTTTTGATGTATTTGTTGGAAGATGAAATTGCATTTGCTCACCTGTGGTGAGGAGTGTGGATTTCAGGACTTCCTGCTCAGGTCGTATTGGATTCAGAGGCTCTCCCTGT
Source organism: Synaphobranchus kaupii (assembly GCA_029718625.1). NCBI lineage: Eukaryota > Metazoa > Chordata > Actinopteri > Anguilliformes > Synaphobranchidae > Synaphobranchus > Synaphobranchus kaupii. Next base: position 41,364,577 of record CM056384.1, read on the forward strand.
GAGGGCCTCTGACTGTCTGTGATTGCATTAGCTCCAGTATTCTCAGTGTTCAGACCAGCAGCCGTGGCACCCCCGTGTCTTTTCTCCTACCCAACTACCCAATCTTATTTAGCGCCTCCTAAAAAATACAAAAAAAGGGTTGCCTGAAGAGGTGTTGCCGGGCCAGTAGGGGGAGGTCTTCTCTTTTTAACGGACACAATCGAGTGTACAGTATTGGGGACACTGTGCTGTAGAAGGTGGCCTCCTTTGGACGAGACATTAAACCTGTCTCACTGGTCATTAAAGATCCCATGGCACTTTGAAAGAGTAGGTCGTTAACCTTGCCAATTTCTCACAAAGGCTTGCGCTCGACTGGCCTACATCGAATTGGCTGCACAGTCCCTCGCATTCCTACCCACTTTGATTCCCCGTGGTCATCACTGCAAAAGAGAGACAAGGTGTCCGTTAACCTGCCCGGTCAGATCAGCGATTGCCAAACCACTTTTGGATCATAGGAGAGGCTGAGGTGAGTCGTGAGTTGACATGACAAAAGTATGTAGACAATATTATTTATTGAGATTCACACTGGTTCAATTAAACGGTGTACGTGCAGTTTTTCTGCTGCAATAAAGGGCTTATTAAGGGGTGGGGTCACATGACTTGAACAGCTCGTTAAGCACATTGCGTCATTAAATACTCATTGAGTAGGTTCTGGGCACAGAAAGTTTAGGAAGCGCTGGGTTCGTTTATGGTAAAATAAAATCATCCCAGTGCAGATGGTAGACTGGAACGGGATCACCCATAATGCACTGCTCCGGGTCTGCTCCTCTCGGTCTGTTATGGATAATGACATTTGCAAATTGTGTCGTTCATCACTTGAACAAATGAACAAATACCGACTCCAGACACTTAGCTAAGCTGTATCATCTTTTTTGTGTGTGTGGTAAGCTGGTTTGTGTTTTGCCCTGTGATGCTTGGATTTATCCCCAATTTAGCGGCACTCTCAGCGCATTGCCAATAGACAATGGGATGGCTAACACTTCAGTGTTCTCTCCTGACCAGAAACGGACATGAACAGCGTGAGATGGAGCAAACCCACATAAAATTTTAATAACTGTCAACATTGCCCGCTAAAAGAAACTTTGTCCACCGTGTCCGCTAAAAGTCTTATTGTAAAGCCGATGTTATCTGTACATCTGCCTTCAGAACACTACAGTTAGTCCCCCCCCCTTTCTCTCTCTCTCTCTCTCTCTCTCTCTCTCTCTCTCTCTCTACTCTACTCTACTCTACTCTACTCTACTCTACTCTACTCTACTCTACTCTACTCTACTCTACTCTACTCTACTCTACTCTTCTCTCTACTCTACTCTCTCTCTATACTCTCCTCTCTCTCTCTCTACACTCTCCTCTCTCTCTCTCTACACTCTACACTTTCTACTCTCTCTACTGTCCTCTCTCTACGCTCTCTACTCTCACTACACTCTCTACTCCCTCTACTCTCTCTCTCTCTCTCTCTATACTCTCCTCTCTCTCTCTCTCTCTACACTCTCCTCTCTCTCTCTCTCTCTGCACTTTCTACTCTCTCTACTGTCCTCTCTCTACACTCTCTACTCCCTCTACTCTCTCTCTCTCTCTCTCTATACTCTCCTCTCTATACTCTCCTCTCTCTCTCTCTCTCTCTCTCTATACTCTCCTCTCTCTCTCTCTCTCTACACTCTCCTCTCTCTCTCTCTCTCTGCACTTTCTACTCTCTCTACTGTCCTCTCTCTACACTCTCTACTCCCTCTACTCTCTCTCTCTCTCTCTCTATACTCTCCTCTCTCTCTCTCTCTCTCTCTATACTCTCCTCTCTCTCTCTCTCTCTACACTCTCCTCTCTCTCTCTCTCTACACTCTCCTCTCTCTCTCTCTACACTCTCTACTCTCACTACACTCTCTACTCCCTCTACTCTCTCTCTCTCTCTCTCTCTCTCTCTCTCTCTATACTCTCCTCTCTCTCTCTCTCTCTACACTCTCCTCTCTCTCTCTCTCTCTGCACTTTCTACTCTCTCTACTGTCCTCTCTCTACACTCTCTACTCTCACTACACTCTCTACACTCTCTACTCTCACTACACTCTCTACTCCCTCTACTCTCTATCTCTTGCAGTGGGATTCTGTTTTTTCCTCATTGTCCATTCATCCATCACAAAACGTGGTGGAATTATTCATCGCGGCGCCAGCTGCTTTGTAATTGCCCAGCTTGGCATTTTATAGGGTTGTAGTCTGTGGAGATTAGCTGTTGCTTTCTATTTCGGTTCAGACCCTCTCCAGAAAGACCCCACTCCGGTGAAGCCAAAGACTTGTCCCAGGGGCAAGGCTTCTGAGCACCAGGTATTCGCCTTCCACTCCTAGTCGCAGCAAAAACGCTCCCCTTTCCTCCCTTCTCCACTCTGTCTGTCCTACTGGCAATTTGGACACCGGACTCTTTTCCACGCTTTCATTGTCACATCACCGCGGCTACTGTTTGCTAAATCTTATTCCCGCCAAATTAAATCTGTGTGGGCCGGGAGGAGATGGCTATTGACCAAGAGTTGCAGGAACATTAACGCGGCGGTGCGGCTGTTTAAATGCAGCTCGCAGACAGACGCTCCGGTTGAAAGGACGGGGGAGGACTTTAGCACAGAGCGCCCGGAGGTAGCCAGACGCGATTTGCTTAAATAATAGTGCGGCTTTTCGGTAACAGAGCCCCAAATGCCAGAGGAAGGAAATTAAACCTCTCCTGTTCACTTCGACATTATGGCTAAATGAGCAAATGAGCTGGAGCTGATGAGGCGGAGAGCTCGTTCATACTGCTTTTCGCCCCAGCCCGTAACGTACAGGTTCTCTCCCAAGCGACCAATCGCAACAGACGTCCAACCGCTTCCCCCATTTTAGAAATCCCTCCGCCACCAGACGGCCTTTTAGCTAAATCCTTAGCCACTTAACTAAAACCTTAATGAGACGTGCCAGACCGGCAGAAGTGTCAACAGCGCCCTGACAGTTTCAGTTTGGCGAGGGAATCGGGGAGAGAGAGACGCAGGGAGGGAGAGCATGTGATGTATGCAGAAGTGTGGGTGAGATATCTTATATACCAGAGTATAAGGTGTTGAACGCTAAATCCTGCTCTCTGTTCGCACGTCAAACTCTGGGCTCACCTTGTGACTACCCGCCCAAGATAAAAGAATGGCATCATTAATGTGATATTCCATCTTCTACATTATCGTACCTTTAACCGTTTAAAGCTGCTTCTGTTCCCGAAGACTAGAAATGAACGAGAGGCAAAATCCCACCAACAAAAGGGGACAGTTTCTGAAGCTCCCTTGCGGTTAATCCCTGTAAATCCCACACAATGAACAATGGCAAGGTGGAGAAAGATATGGGGATTACAGGATGACGTGTACTTGTAACACATTTTTTCCCATACCCGGGCCTTGCTTATGTCTGCCCAGGGATTTAGAAATTATTTATCGGAGCACCATATTATGGCACGCACACACACACGCACACAGTTAAAGTGTGTATCAACCCAAACCATTATTGTACAAATATGTAAATTTATAAATGTGTTGCATGGGAGTGTGTGTTTGGATTTTTATATACATGTATATCGATTGAGATTAAGTATTTGACCATTAATGTGACTGATAGTCTAATATTAGACTAATAATCGTTCACCCAATCAGCTCATGCAGTTCTGATAGTCCCCCACCCCCCCCCCCCCCCCCTTTCCATTACACAGGTCAACGGTCGTACGCTTTTATCCGGCATGTGGAACTGTCAGGGAAACAGGGGCGTGTACTTGTCGAGCAGTGTGTTTGGAGTCAATATTTGGGTTTGAAATGTTTTCTTGAAAGAAAGGTTACTGAAAAAGTGCTGCTGGCTTTCATCCAGAGAGGCAGGGACAAAGAGGGAGAGGGAGAGAGAGAGAGAGAGAGAGAGGGGAGGAGAGGAGAGGAGAGGAGAGGGAGGGACAGAGAGAGGGGAGGAGAGGGAGGGACAGAGAGAGGGGAGGAGAGGGAGGGACAGAGAGAGGGGAGGAGAGGGAGGGACAGAGAGAGAGAGGAGGGGAGGAGAGAGAGGAGGGTGAGAGAGGAGGGGAGGAGAGGGTGAGAGAGGAGGGAGAGCGAGAGACAGGAGAAGAGAGGGAGAGAGAGGAGGAGAGGAGGGAGAGCAAGAGAGAGGGGAGGAGAGGGAGAGAGAGAGAGAGAGAGAGAGAGGACACACGGCCACTTCAGTTAGTCTGCTCGTAAAGAAAGAGAGAGCCTTGGTTCCTGAGCTCCCGGTTTATTTACGACTTCTGGATGCAAAGGAAACGCAAACCTTGGCCTTGTGGTGCTGTGCTGTGCTCTGCCTCTGCTGTGCTGTTAATGGCACTCAGGAAGAGCAGAGAAAGGGGAAAATGTGGTGCTTTTCACAGCACGTATTTAAAAGATAGTTTTACCCGTCTTTGGTGCGTAAAGACAGAAGGTGACGGGAACCCAGAATAGATCACCAGTGGCATGTCTGATCTTTTCCTGGCAGAGTGAAAATGAAACGATGAAACACTTCGGTTGAACACGCTGTTTTTCATGTGCAAATTAAACTCTGCAACACACTGACAGTTCACATTGAGCTCCCCAGCGCAGCCTCCGTGTCTTTATAACCATCCTTATTACTAATCCTGTCCTAATCCCCCTCCACTGCATCTCCCACCACGTCTAAAAAACACACTCCACTGAGGAGGGAGACAGTTGACGTCTCCTTTTGTCCTGAGGAGATGTTTTGAAGATGTAAATTAGATTAGCAGACTGCAACAAATAAACCGAGGTTAACTCCAGCTTCTGTGTCGACTTAAGATACTGTAATTAGTATTATTAATTATATATTTACTCAGTCTCTCCAGCATCTTAGAAAGAAACAAAAGGAGCACGTATCTCTTTAGAGTGGCTAAAAGGCTTGTGCTCGAAAGTGACTAGGACATGTATCCTTGTCTACTTGGCCCAGGCTTGACCCCTTACTGGTGATAGGGGGCATTTGTCATGATTCAAAGTGTTTTTTGGAACTGCTGATATTCAGGGTAAAGTTTCCTTTAGCTTGAATATCAAAAGCAGACGGCGTTTCTATCTGGGGCGGGAATGTGCAGACAAACGGCGCTCTCCCATCGTCTGTCTTGCCTCGCAGGCTTGCCTTAAAGTTGTAGATATCGTTGCGAATGATCTGTTGCGTCACCTTTTTTGCTGGAGGCTGCAGCCTGTATCCATGTAAATTAGAGTAACTGGCGTGCTCACAGTACCCTCACCAGTTGGCTGGGTGTTGAGCGTCTCCGGGAGCGAATGCTTATCACGGCCAACCAAGAGGCCTGCCCGTTTCATAGCGCTGACGCAGATCAGATTACATTCATTTAGCACATACTCCGTAAAACAGACTGGATTTGGTCATTCAGTTTGATTAAGAGCAGCAGTAGCTACAGAAAAGGACACCGCAGTCTTAGCACCTCGCTTCACGCTGCAATCAAGAAACATTAGAATCTGATACACCTTTTAATCAACTAGCTCAATGAACCAAGCCTGTTTGTGATTGCCATGTTCATCTGCAGGCACCATGAAGAGGAAGTTTGGAGAAAACCTTTGAGGAAATCTTCCAGATGCTTCTTTTAAATTTGTCAGTAATCTGCAAGAATTTTCTGATGTCTAAAAGGGTCACAGTACTAAAAATAATCATTTGAACCCAGGTCTGGTTTTCAGTTAGTGCTGCTATGAGCGCTTCCTGGACCACTTGGAGAAGGTCAGAGGTCAGGCCGGGCAGGGGCGTGGCATCAGACATCCCCGTGTACGCACGTACAGGGAGCCCCTGAGACTCTTGAGCGGACGAAGACGCAGACAGACGCTCTCCGGCTGATGAAATGGCGATTGATTTATGACGGCTGTCAGCGGGCGCAGGGCCCCGCCGCTGTTGTGTCACTGTCGGATGAGAGCTGAAGGTTGCCGGGTTGTCTTATCAATCACAACCCGCTTCGCGCCGGGCGATGGGCTGCGACTCCTCTAATGGGCTCCGCGGCCCCCCTGGCTCCCGTGTCACAGCTACACACAGGAAGCAGGTGGTGGGGGAAGGCTGACGACCAAATAAACAGCAGGAGATATTTTTGGAATAATTGGCTTTGGTAGCTTTTAAGTACTGCAGAGGGATCACACCCTGAAGTCCTGGAGGGCCACCATTATATGTGTGTTTTTTTTCCTGGTCTCCTTTCAATTTGAAACGCACCAAAAAACCAGCAGACAATGCGGCCCTCCAGAAACTCAATCCCTGAAATGCAGCTACAAGCTACTAACCAGCCAGTGTTGTGGCTATTTTATGTAATGTAGTGAAGTTCAGTTCTTCAGGTCCTGCTTGTTTGTCTTTAGTTGATGACATGACCCCTCTTCCTTTACAATGCTTAAAAATGATTAATGTTTCACATTCAAGATATCTTTCACATGATTTCTGAAACGAAAGAAGATGCAGGCTTTGTTTTGGAGATGTAATTACAGGTGTATCAGGGATCTTGTTGACAGTATGATTAGTCAGATAATTGGATGGGTTTCTTTGGGGTTGCCAGAGAAATATGAGCTCTTCTAATTTGCTCCCTAATTCTAAGCAAGACAAGTGACCCCGACGCCAAATTGCTGTGAACCCTAATTAGAATGTAATCAAGGGGAGATTAATTGCCTCCCAACATTACATGTCTATTCCCATTATCACAGAGGTGGGAAACGTCCTCTTTAACAGGCCCACAGATGCAAGTTCACAACCTCTTCTATTACACGGACTCATACTTTCACACCTCTTTCAATAAGCAGTGCCGTTCTGAACATTAGTTGAAATAAATGTTTTTTTTTCTTCAATATTATCAGTAATCAGCAGTTTTACTGGCGTCTAACAATTTGCCTCATGTCTGGTTAGCATTTAGCGCTGCTGGACTTGGCTACCTCTTTCAGTCGACAACGTTCCTGACCTCTGACCTTAGATTCCCTTGAATGCCAATCCGCTAGACTTCCCGGGAGGTGTAAAACGCATGTGCTGCTATGGGCAAATGCTTGTAAGGAATATAGTCATCTTACAAAACGAGAGAGACATTGCCAGCGATTTGAGGTAGATCCCGGGCAGGTGGGAACATTCTCCCGGGTGTACTCCGGGGAAATGTTACCGAGTCCGTTGACGTTTCTAATTTCCGTTGCCAGGAGGTTTCTCTGCTATCTCTGCAGTAATGAACTGCTTTGACATGTTCACCACGGTGGGCTTTAAATGTTAGCCAGCTTAAATCCAGAACCCGAAAGCACACAGCATGGCCTTGAATTGGGCTTGAATCACAAAACTTACAAAAGAGACGAGCAACCAGCCGTCGCGGTGGCGTAGCGGTAAAAGCCAGACTTTCAGTTTGTGCAGTTGCGCTCCGAGGATAGGGGGTTTCATCCCCGGTCCTGCCAAATCCGAGTAGGGCCGGTGTCTTGAGGGAGTGGAAATTGGTGGCTGCTATTTGTGCCAGAAAATTGGCCCTGGTCCACTACACCAGAGTTCCTGAGAGGGCATAGTTTGTAGTTCCTGCCTGATACTGCTAAATCAGCCTTTTACTGCTGAACCAATAAGAAGGCAGGACAGTGAATCGTGGACACTTTCATCACTCGCGGTGCAAGTGAGCCAATAAGCATGCGGATGTTTTTTGTAACCCTATGTCTGACTTCTTCTGTGGTTCTTTTCTATCATATGAAACGTAGATGAACCCTAAAAAACAAAGTTTTCAGGGTTTGCATCTGCTTATCAGGGACCCCCCCCCCCGCCAGAAAAATACCACACGCACACTCACACACAAATGCACATATGGCATGAAAATCGTTCTCTCCATGGTGTTCTATGGCGGTTTTACCTGGAGACTGCTAATCCGCCGGTACACTGGCGGTTTATGGCGGGCAGGGAGAGAGCGGTCTGCTCCGATAACGCTGCACCACCCTTCCCCCGCCTCACAGACAGACAATAACAGTGTTCTTATTAGGGGAGATTAACTGCTAATGGCTTCTCCTATTATTCTGTTGGCCCACCACAGCTAATTTAAGGGGTTGTCAGAGTTTATTTGCTTTGTTGCTTGTTGAGACGGAACTTTTGAAGTTGAGCTAACCCGTTTTTATAACTAATATAAATAATGGTGTTTTGTTTTGGGGGGAAAGTTTTCTGCTTCGTGCTCCTCCTCTCTTGTGGTTTTAATTGAAACTTCTGCCACTTGTGTAGATCTGTGGCGGGGAAACACTTGCCCTCACGGCATAGCTGTTCCCCGCGCTTCCTGTTGTTTGCACTTTCGCTGGCTCTTAAGAGTGTTGGCCGTCTTTATGTAGTTTCTGCTGCTCGTGCAAACCTAATGAAGGCAGTTATGTGCTTTTTTGTGCATCGTATTTGCATTCATTTTGTCTGCGCTAAATGAATGCAAATTAAAAGCACTCACTTCCTGCCGTATTCACAGCGGCGCGTGGTGAACAGGCCCCGTTATAGGCCTCCATATACGGAGCGTCTCTTCCTTTCTGTGAACCGTGCATTGTTCTGCTTTCCGGCCATGCGATTGGCTTAGTGCGCAGTCAGTCATTTTACACTCCCGCCACATTTTCACGGGTGATCCTTGCAAATGCGTTGTGAATGCTGTGACGGTTAGCAGTCAAACAGGAAAACACAGGGGAGCGAACCGGGAGGGTTATGAAGGCGAGAGACAGGTTCCTGTAAAAAAAAAAAAAAAAGGGGGGGGGATGGGAGTGTCCAGTGTGGGATTTTCTTTACAAATGTGATTGGGTGTGGTTTCTGAGTGTTGGGATTGGGACAGAATGGTGTAATTGAATGACAGTGGGGATGACAATTGGGTGGCTGAGAGGGCGGGAGGGCTACTGTGAGTGTGTATGCCCATGATGCCACTCTATTCCAGTGTTTTCAGGTTTTGTGTCTGTACACACTCTGTCTCCAACATTGATCTGTACAAAGTGAGTGCTAAGTTGTGAATCTGCTGGCTGTTGTGTTGGCTCCTGTCTCCGCCGTAACAAAGCTGTTCCTTGGTTTAGTTGCCCACAGATATCTCGGGAGCCTTAAAAGTGCTCATTTTGCACTTAAGGAGTGGATAAGGCAGGGATCTCAAACTCCTGTCCGGGAGGGCCACAGGGCTGCATGTTTAACTCCAGTCCTGGAGGGCCACAGTGGCTGCATGTTTAACTCCAGTCCTGGAGGGCCACAGTACCTGCATGTTTAACTCCAGTCCTGGAGGGCCACAGTGTCTGCATGTTTAACTCCAGTCCTGGAGGGCCACAGTGTCTTTCAGAAAGATTTTTGTGCAGAATACTTGAAATACCTTGCAATATATGCAATTAATAGGTTTCATCGCTTGAACTGTATATTAACATTGCATTGCAGTCGAGGATAGGGCAGTATGTACATGGTTGGCAAAATGGCTGTAAGTCATCAAGGGTCTGAGGTATCAAACGAGCCTAAAACCATCACTCTGCTGCCAGATGGATGGATGTATCACTTTAAGGGTTGTTTCTCCTGACAAATTTTCTTCTTGAACTCTATGGAAAAATAGGTCAGGAGAAGAAACCCTTCAAGTTATCTATCCATATCTACTGCATATCTGGCAGCAGATTGATGGTTTAAGGCTTGTTTGATATGTCAGACCTTTGATGACTTGGAGCCATTTAGCCAACCATGTGTTCCATACTATTCTAGTGTAATTTACAACTAAATCTAGTCCCACCCCCCAATTCCCATAGAGATCCATTCAAATGCAGAGAGGTTATAGTATCGCTTGTAAGAGTACCAGAAAAAACGTCTTTTGATATTGTTGGGTCACAGACATCGGGAACTCATGTCATGCAAAGGATATGTGACTAAATCTTAAAAATTATTCCTTTATTCTACATTATGTTAAACTGTCCAATATTTTTTTATTGCCCGAAAATGGGGGGGACTATGTACAAAAAGTTCTATAATTTATAAACGGTTCATCTGATATGGATGAAAATACCCTCAAATTAAAGCTGACAGTCTGCACTTCAACCTAATTCTCATCATGTATCCTTTCAAACTCAAAGTGCTAGAGTACAGAACCAAAATAACAAAAAATGTGTCACTGTCCAGTGAATTATGGTGCTCACTGTATGTTGACAAAATTAAGGCTGAATCATTGATTACATTGATACAGTGAGCCTCATCTGATTTTATGAGACAGTATTTATAAGTACCATTACAAGTGATACTGCAGTCAAAAACCGACTTTTCCTGTTGAAAACCGATGTTTTGGGTTAGATTATGATCATACACAACTGTTTTTGTCATAAAATCTCATGTTTAGTCAAAATGGGTGTTTTCTGTGTTTCTGTGTAGGCTTACCCAATACGCTGGTTTCCAGAGGTTCGTGACGTCACGAGATCCTTAACATAAAAATGGGTGGAGTTGAGGTGTTTTTTGTTTTTTTTTCCTCTGAGACTGAGACCCTTGTTCAAGTTCAAGTTCAAATGCGAATTGCTTTGTATTACTTTAACGTTAATATTACGACTTATATCGACCCACCCTTTCACTCCTTGACCATATGAATATTCATAATATGACTACGCGGCATCATCGTCATATGACCACACCTACTCCCGAGTTCCAGTTCAAATTGAAGCGGTAAAAAAAGGCCTTAGAAAAGGCTCCGCAGTATCTCTTTAAAACTGGGGTTTTAGCACATGTCATTAAAGGCAAAAGCTGGGAGGGGAAAAAATACATTTAAAATAATCCCGAAGCCACATACTGTATATGAAGTGTGCATGCATATATGCATACAGGCAGGTATGCCTGATGTGCATCACCTTGCATAAAGACGCAAGCTGTGAATATAAGATGAAACAAGCTGTGGCCTGTGTTCTGACACCGTGCTTTCCCATGTGTGCAGCATACGAACAGGCAGGAGACTGACAGCGTGCGAACTCCGGCCCCCGTCGGCGCGCGCCGTGAATGCAAAAACAGCCGCGCGCGCGCCGCGCAAATTGGCCGCGATTAAAGGGGAGACGCTCGCGCTATAATCATAAAAATGACAAAGTATCAGGCACCGGGCGTTACGGGGCGGACGAGGGGGTCGCGCCGTGTACGCCGGGCTCTGCCTTCGCCGGGAGGGGAGGACCGCATATATTCAATTCCACACATCTCTGACGTTCGCTCTTCAAAGATCAGACCTCTCTCGAGTCGGCGCTGCCGCCGTGAAAGGCCTCTCGGAAGGACTAGCGAGGCGATGCGTTGGCGCTTTTAAGCCGAGTGCTCTTCTAATGCTCTCTCCCGATGCGATTGTGAAAGGACAGGGTGGCTAGCACCAGGGGCTTGGGTTAGGGCTTCTGTTCACCAGGAGGACACAAGGAGTTTTTCTTCCCAACACTTTTTGCTGTCCTCCCAGGGCTTGTGTATATGACGTATTGACACTTAAAGTACATAAGAATAAATTATTAGAACAGGCCGTTCGGACCATCAAGGCCATTTTCCAACGGAGTCAAGAGCATCCAGTCACTTCTAGACTCCTAAACAGCCTTCAGCTCGTTTCCGCCAGTGCCGCCTAGTTCTATCTGGTGGAACACTGACTGAAAAATGGCTGGCGTACCCGTGTGCTTTCCTCTACAGCCAGCGCCATGCTGGGCTACCCGTGTGCTTCCCTCTACAGCCAGCGCCATGCTGGGGTACCCGTGTGCTTCCCTCTACAGCCAGCGCCATGCTGGGGTACCCGTGTGCTTTCCTATAGCATGCCCTGCAGTGTGTGTCGCATTGCCTTACATTGTTTATCATGGCCAGGGTGACCTGTGTAGCTCACGTATCGTCTTACCAGAGTTGATATTTTCTCAAGTCCCACCGCAGTCCAAGCCCGTCCACCGGACACCACGCTAATGATGTCCTACTTCACATCAAGAAGAAGTAGAAAGCCTCTTGCACAAGCGTGATCACTCGCGTTATTACTTTTGTCCATTCGTTTCCCTTATTTACGTCTAGCAAACGCATCGAATAGCTTACGCGTAATACATAGTGCGGCCTTTTTTTCTGAGAGACGTGGCGCTGTGTGCATTGGGTTTCTCCGTCAACACGCGCTGTGACAATGGGCATTATTCTGGTGTGGGCGCTCATGACATCACCCCCCACCAGCTTCAGGAAACGGCAGTGGTGTCGGCGCTGACACGGGAGTAAGACACTACATCTCACCGGGGGGTCCGAGTGCTTTACTTGCTTTTATTTACTCGCTTAGCGGGTGCCCGTTTCCAGACTTGCACGGCTCGCACGCCCGCACATTATCCGCTTAGAGGACTGGTTTTTTATTAAAGCCATTCTGGCTAAGCCTCGGGCTAAGCTCCTTCGCTCGGCCGCACAACGACAGCGCCTCGCCCGGGATTGGAACCCTCTCCCTCCTGGTTGACTGCCGGCGTGAGCTCCCCTCCTCTCCCGCCCAGATGGCCGTGCACCGGCGCTCCTGCTCCTCCTCTGTGGCCGCCTCCCTCTCCGCGGTACCGCCGCTGTAACCTTTTGTTTCTGCCAGAGCTTTCAGCCCGTCAGGCTTTTATCTCCACGCACACATTTCACAGCTCAGTACGCCGTCTACAAACGCTGCACAGCTGCTCTCTCTCTCTCTCTCTCTCTCTCTCTCTCTCTCTCTCTCTCTGTGTCCCTCTATCTCTCTCTCTCTTTCTCTCTCTCTCTCTCTCTCTCTCTCTCTCTCTCTGTGTCCCTCTATCTCTCTCTCTTTCTCTCTCTCTCTCTGTCTCTGTCTCTGTCTCTGTCTTTGTCTTTGTCTTGCTCTCTTCCTCTCTCCATATGCCTCTTTCCTTCTTATTTCCCTCCCTCTCCTTCCCTCTCT
>CM056384.1:41377923-41424525 GCA_029718625.1 Synaphobranchus kaupii
CCTGCTCCTCCTCTGCGGCCGCCTCCCTCTCCCGCGGTACCGCCGCTGTAACCTTTTGTTTCTGCCAGAGCTTTCAGCCCGTCAGGCTTTTATCTCCACGCACACATTTCACAGCTCAGTACGCCGTCTACAAACGCTGCACAGCTGCTCTCTCTCTCTCTCTCTCTCTCTCTCTCTCTCTCACTCTCTGTGTCCCTCTATCTTTCTCTCTCTCTCTCTCTCTCTCTCTCTGTGTCCCTCTATCTCTCTCTCTTTCTCTCTCTCTCTCTCTCTCTCTGTCTCTGTCTTTGTCTTGCTCTCTTCCTCTCTCCATATGCCTCTTTCCTTCTTATTTCCCTCCCTCTCCTTCCCTCTCTCACCCGTTCTCTATCCTCCTCTCTGTGTCTCTCGCTCATTCTCTCTCTCTCTCTGTCCCTCCCTCCCTGTATCCCCCCCCCCCCCCCCCCCCCCGGTGCAGTGTATTGTGATTACACGGCCGGGTCTGTGACAAAGCCCCTCTTTGTGATGTGACACGGCGGGCCGTGTCGGGGCGTCCCCGGTCGCCGCCGCGCGCTCTTCCGTCCCGTATCACACTGAGCGCTGTATAATCCGCTTCCCCCTGCAGACAGGCGGGCGCTACCTGTTGCGCGGCCGGGATGCTAACCCTTTCTAAACGGCGCGCGCCCCCCCTGTCTGCACGCTCTGTATCTCCCACAGGAGGGGAGTCGCGTTTGGTGCAGCGTGGTGTAGTTTGAGTTTTTAGGTAAATCCTGTTTGGTGCATTGTTGTTTAGATTGAAGTTTTAGGTGAGTTTGTTTGTTTGTCTTTGGTGCAGTGTGGTGTTGTTTGAATCCTTAGGTGCGCTGTTGCACTGTTCCAGTTTTATACTGAGCCGAGTTCCCTCAGAAGAGAAATGGGATTACTTCCAAAAAGGTAAGTGGGTTTCTAGCTCATCTTATGAGAAAAAACAATACAGACCTTTGTGCCTCCCTTCTCTCCGAGATCAATCGCGTAACCGCGATATTTCCATCCACGGTCCATCCGTCTGCTGCTCACATGCACTTTGAGTGACCGCTGAGGTCAATATTTCCAGAATGCCTGAGGACAAATGGGTCAGTGGAGTGTGTGTGTGTGTGTGTGTGTGTGGAAGCTTTGAGACTAATTACGACTGAAAATGCGCCAAAAGCCATTGGGCAAAGCTAATAAGGAGCAAACGCAGTTTGGGTTTTAAAATCCTCCTGGCTCGTCTCGTAGTGAAAGCGCGCAAAGACCCGTCTCGGTTTTTTTCTGGAGAATATGCACCAAGCACGTCTAATGTGCTGAAATGTACAGTATGTGCTGTATATAGCATCTGTGTGCTTAACATTTCAAGTGCTGACTGAGTCTGAGCTTTGTAGCAGTCTGTGTAAGTCTAATCCTTCGTTAAGCATATAACACCCTTAATTACCATGGCGTAACGCTGTTATAGATCGCTCATAAACATTTTTGCTGGGTTATTCCTTTCACACAGAACAGCGGGCGCCCACAGGGTCTCGGTTTCGGTCAGTGAGGGAGGCGCCCTCCCCTCTTCTGTAGCACTGTGCAGACTGCTCTGCGGAGGAGAGCGTGTCTCACGCTTCAGTGTATTAGAGGAGAGCATTGCAGCTGCTGTTCTCCTTACGCAGTATGTGGGTGGAACAGCGGTAACATATACCCCCATCCGCAGTTCTGTCTGCTGCTCATGTGCACTTTGAGTGGCCAATATTTCCAGAATGCCTGAGGAAAAATGGGTCAGTGGAGTGTGTGTGTGTGTGTGTGTGTGTGTGTGTGTGTGTGTGTGTGTGTGTGTATGTGTGCTGGCGTGCGTGCTTGTGTGCGTGCGTGCGTGCGTGCGTGTGCGCGTGCGCGTGTGTGTGTGTGTGTGCTGGCATGCGTGCTTGTGTGCGTGCGTGCGTGCGTGCGTGCGTGCGTGCGTGCGTGCGTGTGTGTGTGTGTGTGTGTGTGTGTGTGTGGAAGCCTTGAGACAAATTACGACTGAAAATGCGCCAAAAGCCATTCAGACTTGGGCAAAGCTAATAAGGAGCAAACGCAGTTTGGGTTTTAAAATCCTCCTGGCTCGTCTCGTAGTGAAAGCGTGCAAAGACCCGTCTCGGTTTTTTCTGGAGAATATGCACCAGCGTGTGTGTGTGCGTGTGCGTGTGCGGGAATGTGGATGTGTGAGTGCATCTGTATGTATGTGTGTGCGCACGCATGTGTATTCATAATATGCGTACTTGCAAAGTGTGAGACCCTCTTGGTCTCCCCTGATTGGCTGGGCCTTGCAGTGGGTGGGGGAAAAGAAAGCTCTGCTTGAGTCATGGACTTCTTTATTTCTCCTTGTTTAATGAAAACCCTGTTCGATGAATAGCAGTGCATTAAACGCATTTATGTTGATTTTCACAGTTAAAGCGCATTTAAATGCATGAAACCGAGTTTGGCTCGTGCAGTGTGGAGCGCCTACTTTATAGCCGCCTTGCCGGCTTTTAAATCTTGCATTAATTGCATCATTTATTGATCTCTTCCTTGCAATATATTTACAATTTGAAATGGCTGTAATTGTGTGGATATATTACACATCTGCGCGATGTTAATGGCGAACGTTAGTTAATGTGGGGGATGATGATGTGGCGGTATGCGTCAGCTGCTGCTGCTCGTGACTGACATGCTGATAATCAGGGACGATGTGCAGCGCACGCGTAAACACGTCTGCACAGCGCGCACGCCGCCTCAGACTCGCTCACTCGTGCCGAGGGAACACGCGGTCTTACGGGCGCACGCAACCTCACACACAATTACATCGGCACACGTTCACCAACATACGTACACTCGCTCAGAAACGTACGCACACGTGTAACCATACAGTTATAGAGACACGCGCAAAAATATCGGTACGCGGTACACACGCCCTTGGGCACGGACGGACAAATGCAGCTACAAGCAAAACAAATGCGCATGCACGTATGCACGCACACACAACACACGCGCGCGGGCAAACGCACACGCACACCGCACACACACACACACACACACACACACGTGCGCACACACACACACACACACACACACACGTGCGCACACCGCACCACACACACACACACGTGCGCACACACACACACACACACACGCGCGCACACGCACACACACACGCACACACACAGTAGTTACACGCAGCGCTGGCGTGGCTGTCTCCCGGTGCGCATGACTGCACTGCTGACTGTGCACTGTGATCAGATCACTGCTGGCAGCTGCACGAGTCCTGTTCCCTCCTCTGTGGGGAAACGGGAGGTCAGGCCGATCAGCCCCGGAAAGCAGGGCAGGATCGGCCCCCCTGGAGCGCGCCTCTCTCAGCACGTCCGGGCTCACTTCCAACTCTCAGAGATCCCCTGCAGGCCTCTCCACTGGTCTGAGGTCAGTGTAATCTTCTGTCAGTGCAAAGGCCAAAATAAAGCCCGGTCTCCCAGCCGATCCGGGCTCAGTGTCCAGAGTAAACGTCACAAACAAAGCCGCCGACAGGACGGGCCTCTAACTGATCTCCGGTCAGTCCCCAGAGAGCACGCGAGATGGGAACGGCGCCGTTAAATTTGTATAAGGTTTTCACTATGAGATTGAGTTCTGCATTGAAGCCACCAATACAATGCATCTCAATCAGTCTTTAATTGAAACGTCCCTCACTGGTTGTCCTAAAACCTCCCGTGTTTGTCTCCTTTTCCTGCAAGTGAAAATCTTCAAGATGTTACTCCGGCAGTTGTTTAAGATGGGTTGTGATCCGAGTGAAATTAGTGCTAAGGCACTAAAGTATTTCACAGTAATGTTTGAACATAAATTGTGACACAGTGATTTATGAACACTGGGAAACGGTAGAGTGTGAAAGAGCGCAGTGAAACGAGCGATGCGTGTAGCGCTGCCCGGCATTATTCATAACGCGCCGTATCACTGTGCCCAGACTCGTTTTATTCAGCCCTGGGACGTTGTTGTTTTTCCCTTACCTGTGTCTTTAAACTCGAGGCTAACAAGACGCGACTGCGCATTCTGCACCGTCCCCTGGGACGGCCGGGGGAGCCAGCCGTTACCGAAGCGCGTCCTCCCGCCACTCCACAGATGGGAACTGGCATGCGGACGGGCGCGTGGCAGGACGAACCCGGCCCGGTCTATCTCCTCCCGGCCACGGCCGACCCCCGTTTCACCCCGCTGTACCGCGGTGACTCCTCCCCGCCTACCTGAGACGGCGGCGTCGCGCCGAGAGGAACGTCCCTTTCGCCGTGCAGATTGGTGGTAGAGGCGAGCTTCCCCCCCTCATCGTTGTAAAGCACTTTGAGTCCCCGGCCGGTGAGAAAGGCGCTATATAAAATGCAAGGAATTATTATTATTATGAGGAGGGTCACTTTAGTAGGCAGAAGGAGAGTACTTTTTTTGGCCTTTTAGCACAAAGCAAAAATGGTTTGCATAACACCCTAGGGTGTTTATATGCGTCCGTTGACTCGTATAAACACCAGAGCGTGTTAAATGTACACCAGCAGTGTTAAATTTACACCACATTTTTGCTCTGCACATTTCAGCATTCGGCTCTTACCCCTTTCTCAGGCTTCTTAATCAAAATATTGATTTATACTTAAGTTGTAAGACGGTGGAAGCACTTTGGTTCTTTATTCAAATGTAAAAAAGGCAGCTTCACTGGTGCAATGAGCCTGACCAGTTTGACATTGTGATGTGAGATAAATTCACCAAACCCATAACAACCAACGGGCAGCATCTTCAATCATGATCCCATGTAGTCGGGGCTCCAATTGGAGACAGAAATTCAAGCCTCAACACCACCATTGACCTTTAACATAATGCTGTTGTACCTGGAAATGTTGCCTCTTATGCGATGTTGTCATTTACATACTGTAATATCAGGTAAGAAGTAGCGCAAATCCACCAGCAACATTGTGTTTGGCGTGTTGACTTGGTGCCACTTATAAGCATCGTTTATATTCAAGGTGTAATTTGATCGATGTAATTTATCAGTGTTATTTATCGGTGTTAATCCAAGGAGTAAAGTAGGAAAACAATGAATTCATTTCAGTGATGGTATTTGTGGTTGGTAAAATTAACAAAGTCAAACAAATTTTTTATTATTTAAAATAATTTTTTTTTGGTTTCAGTAGACATAATTGCAGTGGACACATAGTGTCGAGGGTACTGTGATTGCTGGATGTCAAGGCTGGAAGAGGAAAAAGAACCGTGTAATGTATTCATCAATATTTTAAACCGTATGTACCGTATTAAATAATAATAAATAATTCATGTTGATTGGTTAAAGAGGCGTGACGGGCGGAGCGAGCAGCGGGCCGGAGGAACGCGCCGCTGCAGTCGCAGCACCGCTGCAGTCGCAGCACCGCAGGCCTTTAATCACACGCGCAAGGTCACGGACAGACATCGCTCAGCCGTCCGGGGGTCACAGCTGCCCCTCAGAGAATAAACTTAATTACACTGGCACTGCACCAGAGCCAAGGCTAACCGCCAGCCGCAGCCATTTCCTCTTGGCTTCTGCGTGTCCCTTTTACACTAGGTTTTGGCAAAAAAAAAAAAAACACTGATGTTAACGGGAGTCTCCAGACAGAGATGGGGGAATTCTGTGATCTGGGAACACCACAAACTGTTAAATAAAATTGTGGGGGGGGGGGGGGGTCTGGTCATGGCATTGTTGCTGTTTGGCTTTGTGAAGGGTCTCATTTGATGGTTTGGCACCATATGAAAGGGTTCAATGGCATGGCTTGGCTTGTAAATTCACAGTACAAATACACAGTAGCATTTCTGAAGTGGAATACATTTAAGTCAGTCTAAATATGTAGGTTTAGCCAGTTTTGTTTATGGGTAATGCACAGAAAAATAGTTTATTTCAACAACCTTCCTTATTATGTCATACTGGATGACATTTTGGGGAGTAAACTTCAAATGTGATGATTATATTGAATCAACAAGTGTGAATGCGCAAGTAACAAAGGGTTTTAATAAAACGGTTTTTAGCATTTATTTTTTCCTCTTTCTTTTGACCGGTCGACCTGAAACGTTTTCCCTACCTCTTGCCCTTTAACACACTTATGTTATATACGGGGGTTAACATCAGTGGTATGCGTGTGCGGCGCAAAAACAGTTTAAATAAAAAATGCAGTAATTTCATGTCATAACTGCTATTTTGAGGTACGCATTTGCGCCGTTATAAAATTGCCACGCATTTTATTCTTTTTGCCGCGCATTCGTACCACAACCCCTGGTTATCCCCTTTTGGCACTTTAGTCATTACCTGAAATAAAAGGCTGTTCTTCTTTTTTTTTTTTTTTCCTCTATGCTTTCACTGGTTTAACTTTGTTCCTTTTTTTTTTGTGTGCCGTTGCTTTTTTAGTCTGCACCAGACCAGCTTTTTTCTTGGGCTGTTCACTGCTGTCTGGGTTTTTTAGAACACGGAACCTGTTGTGGACGAGGACACACCATTCCGCCCAAAATGGCAGCAAGAGTAACAAATACATTTTTAGCACCCTTTACTTGCCGCTCTTGTGTAAACCTCTCACCTTTGCTTGGCTGACCTCTGACTCGCTCATATCACGGTGTTTGTGTGTGCGTGTGCATGTGTGTGCGTGTTTGTGCGTGTGTGTGTGTGTGTGTGTGTAGGCAGGGTGTGGGGGAGGGGTTGTGTTATTCGTCCTCCCCATGGGAAGAGCCGGCTCTGCCCCAGTGGAGAATTCACATTTCAATTACACACATTACCAGTAGCTCGGATGCGGTGGCTACCTCCAGCGTTCAAGCTGAAGGAAAGGTTTTCCCGCTAAGAGGTGTTTGCATATCTCTCTTCCCTGCACATAATTTGTCATTTCTTTCTCTATTTTTAATCATTGCCATTGTATTAAACTAATAGGTAGTCTGCACCCCGGTCTACGTCACATTTCATTTGTTTTTGGCGAGGGATTCTTTGATTTAAGTGAGCTTCAGGAGGCATGACTGCTTGACTTCCTCTGTTCGCTGTTTTTTATTCCCCCCCCCCCCCTGTAGGCTCAGTGTATCTTTCTATGGAAACAGGATTACACACTCTTTAATTTTCTTTTGAGCGGTTTCATTTCCTGCTTTTGCCAGCATGTCTCTCAGTAACAGGAACCAGTCGTCCTTACGAGCAATAATAAAACAATAACTCATTTTTCCGAGATGGATCGCTCCTCAAAATGCGGCACGACCGCTAATCCGATTTGAACATTCTACAGTAGCGTGATATTAATAATTTACCCTCAACATTTGGTTATCGCAATATTATCCCGCTTAACCTCGTTTTTTCCGCCAAAGCGCTTAGCGTACCAGATTGCGTCTGACACGTCGCCTTCGCCCACGTCTCCGTTCTCCTCTTCCTCTTTCCCAGATGTGGCGAACCCGATGACCGAAATGAAAATGTAAATATGGCTGGTGTTCCGTGTGTTTCTCTGAAGAGTCAATTATATGTGCTGCTGTGCTCCGTGTGGGTCTCTCCTGGCCCTCCATTACGGGCCCGGTCTTCAGACACCAGCCCGCTGGGGGAAATAAGGAGCGAGTGTTTTAGTGATTTCTGCGAGAGAAGATTAGAATCAGCGAGGGGTCCCGGAGAGGTCGCGACCCCTCTGACAACATACAAGCTGCCAGGAATAATCTTTACCTCCCTCCGAAACGCATGTTTCTCTGTCCCTGCGTCCCGGTGACAGGCCCAAATGAATTCCAGGCCCATTTCCCTACCTCTGTCATTTACTATTTGCTTCCAGGGCATCGGCAACGTTGTGCAGGTAATCAGGTTTGTATATTATCGAGGGTGACAGTCTCAAACCACCCGGATCCCTCAAAAAAAAATACACCAGACGGAGGGGCCGCAAATGTAATTTTCCATTTGGCCAAACACCGCGGCAGACTGAAGCAGATCTCTAAAAGGCCCCGTGCAATCAAAATCTGAATTTTTAATAGAACCGAAGAAACTAATACTATGACATTAAGCCTATTTTATCCAGTTGGGGTTTTAATTGAGTTTGTTAGTTTTTTAAAATAATTTTGAAAGCAACAAAGTTCTTATACTGCCTGCTACAGGATGATTTAGTCTAGGTTATTTAGAGATTGCATTTATTGCGTATTTAACATGGCTGTTTACCTTTAACCAATCGTACGCATGACTGTTTTGTGGGCTGCCATTCATAAGCGAGTTTTGAGCGAATATCCATGTACGCCAGGGTTTGAGCTCCAGCTCTCTTGTTTGGAAACGTGGAAACGACATGTTGTAGACCATTTTATTGTTTGTGTACATCCTTATCGTGCGGTTCAACGATACACTTCAGATGCGAGAAAACGATAAGATACTGCACGGGATCTCTGAAGCAAAAACACACGCGCAAACAGTGGCGATAACTCCACAAGCTGTCCTCACTGGGGCCCTGCCGTCGGAAGCTTAAGAACTTAAGAACAAAAGACGTTAATGCGTCCGGGCCCAGGGCGGATTTTCAGACGAAGATGGCTCGGCGGGAAACGGCGGAAAGCGGCGGCGGCGGCGCTACGGCGCGCTGCGCCTCTGAGTGTCTGCGAAGGATTACGGCGAGAGGCAGAGCCCCGCAAAACCCGATTTATGAACAAACAAAAGAAAGGGAGGGATTACGATTTCAGTCAGAAACGGGCGGCGGTTTCCCGCTTTGGGTTCCCCCCCCCCCCGCCAAGCCATCTCCGCTCGCGCGCGACTGCGGTCTCTAACGGCGCCCGGGGCTTCGAAACGCGTCAGAAATACTCTTCAGCGCGAGGCCAAAATAAAGCCGAGGAAACGAGCGCGCCTTTTTTGCAACGCGGTACAAGTGCGCCAGTTCTCAGGACGGCGCTCGAAATAATAACCCCCCCGATGAAGTTTGGGTAAAGTTAAGTTCTGACCTCCGACAATAGCAAGGGCGCGCGGGCCGTTCGTTTCCGCGTAGCAACCCAAAATGCTCCCTAATGTTACATAATGTTTCATCATCTGGGGAGAATCCGCCCCTGCTCTCCAGTCAGGAGCGATTAACTCCTGTATTTACCCTCTGACTTTACCGTCAAAGCCCTCTCAGCAGTGGCTCATAACGTAAAAATTTGACACGCTGAAATACCACTGCATCTCAGATGGGTTTAGTAAGTACAGAGAAATCGTAAATTTCCTGTTTATGATCCAGAGGGAGAATAATCACGCGCTTTATACTGTTCGGCTGTCTTCAACAGCAGGAGTTCCAAAAACCGAGATTTATTATGCACGCGTGTGTGCGTGAGTGCGCGCGTGTGTTTCTGTGTTGTTATACATTCAACGTCATCGTTATCATGAAAAATAATAAGCAGAAGAAATTTAACAAAGTTTGCGACCGTTGTCGTATATTACGTATGTTTACTGTAGTTAAATGCATAGGCCTGTGCTATATGGCATGTGCTCATGTATTAAACAGACCCTGCATTCCAGCCATACTGCACAAACCATGCACTTTAACCAGCACTGAAATCTGCAGCAACGTTCAAACCAGTTCAAACACTGAATAAGCAAAAACGGCCTGCAGTTTATTAAAATCTCGAGATACAGCTAGATAGACTTCTCAGGGATAAATTTAGTGAAGAAAGAAAGGAGAAAAGATCCCCCCCCCCCCCCCCATCTCTAGTTTTAATTCATATTTGCACTTATGGCAGAGAGGGGTTTGGCTGTGTGCAATCTCACTCTAATCACGGCCCAGTATAACTGCGAAAATAAATCCTGCCCGCGCTGTCTCAGCCATCCCACAATGAGCATTCCGGCACAAAATGGCAGCCGTCCATCACCCAGGCGGGGCTACGTGCTAGCTCTGGGCATGACGCCGCCCCCTCGGGAAAAGCACCTTGAGACTCAGAAGAGGCCCGTCCGAACCGCCGTTTGAAATGCACCTCAAACGTAATGAGCTCTGTTTAATGGTCTTTAGTGGACGGTAGATGGAGATCACTGTCTTCACGCTTGGGTGTGTGTCTGCTCACGCCACGTCCAAGTGTGCACATTCATGTACACGTGTGACGTGTTTGTGTGCGTGTCTGTGTGTGTGTGTGTGCGTACCAGCGTGTCGTACAGGCGCGTTTGTGTGTGTGTCAGCCAGTGTCGAGGGAGGAGGGTGCTGTTGTCGTGGTGACAATGAGGAAGATTATTGTATCCAATTGTGGTGATATTGATTCATTCTCCTATCTCTGTGTGTTTGCTATTGCCGTGTCTACGGGTATTAGTCTCTGTGACACAGTGCATCCTCTTCCCGGTGCCAATCCCAACCCTGCCCGGCCTGCAGTTTCATATAAAGCAGACCTCGCTGCACTCTCTGTAGCACCGAAAGCACACAGTAGCTTTAAAGAAGCCCCAGGGACTTGTAAGCAGCTATATTTGGATGAAAACGGGCTGTGTTCAATGACCTGTGTATTCATGATCTTTATATACCCTGTGTTTCCATATAAGGAACCTTGGCCGTGATGCTTCCGAGTGTATAACTTTGATGTATTGCTTGGCTAATGGCAAATCCACTACTTAGTCAGAACGGCGAGCAAAGTAATGAAACCTAATTTGCGTGATGCACAAATCATTTTCACAGTCTTCCGTTGGTCTTCCACTGGTTATATCTTTTTTTTCTCTCTGGTCTTTTTCAGTTTGTGTTCTTTTTTCTTTTTTTTTATTCTGAGAGAGGAGAACGAGCCAGCGCCGGTGTTTGTGTGCGTTTTTTTATATTTATTTATTTATCATCACCAGAGAGAGGTAGAATTGCAGGACAAGGGCAGCGCGGGGCTGATGAAGGTTCTACGCATTCGGCGAACATCTCACTGCGGCGAACGAACGTCTTGGCGCCGGCGCTCTCACCTAGCTCCTATGCAGACGGCCGTCAAACATGTCCGTCCCACAACCGCTCTTTTTCACTTGAAAAGAGCTGCAGCTCAGCGCTGCTCAGTTTGGTTCAGTTTCTGCCGCCTCCTACATCCCTCCCCTCAGCTCCTTATTCACTTCCTTTTTTTCCCAGGATAAGCAAAGTGCAACAGCAGAAGTAATTAACGGTATTTCACTGAAGGAGCACGCTCAGTACGACTCTGTTCCGTGGCCTCTCTTGTTCCTCGGTTTCCCAGAGTAAAACAAAGCTTTTTATAGTACGATTGTTACACCTCCCACCCACCTACGCCCCTTTTCACTTTTACCTGTCATAATGACATATTTTGTACCTACATATGGTTTCTGGTGACTCGGAATACAAAATGATAACGCTTCCGTTCTACTCCGGCCTTTCTTTATTTTATAACCATTGTGTGTGCAATGTTGAAAAACTTAATTTGTTCTATGAATTTTAAAAAAGCCACCACAATATGGTCAGTGCGGGAGAAATTATATCCCATTTGTGAAAACTAAACTTGCTTGAGGAAGACTCTGTCGTGTCATTATGTAAACGTTTTTTAAATGACTTGTTTGTATCTTCTGTGTAGATTGCTAGGTAGATTCTTTTGCCACTTATTTGCTGTTTTATTGTACTTGAGATCTTCCCTCCGATAGATGTGGGTGTAGGGTGTAGGGTGACCGGCAACCTCTCTGGAGTTTAAATGTTTAAATAGAAGTAATTAATTTCAGTAAAAGTCAGCCATGGTAACAGGGGGAAAGCAGGAAGTACGGTTACTCAGAGAAAGCTAGTTACAGGAAGTTATTCACAGGAAGTAGGGTCACTCGCAGGAAATAGGGCTACTCACAGGAAGGTTTGCTGTTTGGCCTGTAATTCCGCTTTTTTTTTTTTTTTTCTTTTCAGGTCCCAGTCTGCATAACAGTATAGTGACTACTGCACAGAGTCCGTACCATTCAGATTAGCATGTCAGTGGGGCTATTGAGAGACAAAGAACAAAAGTGGTGACTCAAGCAAGGCTCAACTTGACAAGATATGAGGGGCAAAAGAATAGAATAAATCTGCCCTTGGAAACAGTTTTACCAGCCGCATTATAGAACCAAATAATGAAACAAATGACCACAATAAAAACTCACGCAATACCCAACAGAATAACTGGGATTAATACACAGAAAGCACAGGGTTCAAGGCAGGTGTCACAGGACGGGAGATTGAGCACGGGGTTCAATTGGTTCTCACTCTTGGCCTCCTAAATCTAATCAACCTTCACTCAAGTGCACAACCTGTCATCCGCACTTATGACATCATCTGGTTGTGTCAGTTTTTGCCTGTGCTGAAGCTGCAGGCTCATCACGCTCACAAAAGCGAACATAAAGAAGCATTTTCACACATTCATTTTCATGAGAATCGGCCTGCGTTTAAAGTCCGGCGAATGGCGGCAAATTGAATTTGCTGCCCCTGCCTTTCCGTAAAACGTCTTTGTATAAATTTCCATGGTCTTCATTTAAGGCATTTAACATTCTAATGTATTGTAGTGTACGGTCTAAATTGCCCTTAGCCTCCGATGGGCGAGTGAGCCGTTTCTAATTGAAAGTAAATTAGGGGGGTAACTATCTATTTTCCGTTGTTGGTACCGGCAGGAATGAAACATTGTCGTTTACATTTCATATTTATGCACCAGTTACTGGTGCATGTCTTTTTAATTGCGTGTCTGGGCTCGGTGCTGTCGATGGCTGCTCCGGATGGCAGCCAGACGAAACCAGCGGTTTAATTTGTGTCCTTTTTTTCCTCTTAAAGGAATATCCACGACTTTCAGTGAAGTCTACACATAGAGACTAATTGCCCCTAAACAATGGGTGGCTCTGACCGCCGTTGTCCGAGAGCCGAAACCGACCATTAGCGTCGACCCAGAAGACTCACAGCGGTCGCGCTTTGTCGTCACTCTACCGTATCCCCTAACGACGTGCCGTGAGCTCGATTTGCACAGCGGGGTTGGGGGGCAAAACCCCAGTGAGCTCAAAGTTGTATCAGCAGTAATGGTGCCATTTGATGTCTCGTGAAAGTGTTGTGTTGATGAAGCATTACCTTATTCAGTTATACTTTTCTTCAGGTGCATTTGCACTAGACTATGCGACTTTTATATTATGTTGTTTAATTTCTGGCCCATTATCAAATGAGGAATTCCACAGAGTTCTCCAATGAAGACA
Organism: Synaphobranchus kaupii; assembly: GCA_029718625.1. Taxonomy (NCBI): domain Eukaryota; kingdom Metazoa; phylum Chordata; class Actinopteri; order Anguilliformes; family Synaphobranchidae; genus Synaphobranchus; species Synaphobranchus kaupii. The sequence continues at coordinate 41,390,993 of CM056384.1, forward strand.
CAATGCCCACCAGAATTATTGTCAACCTCAATTAACATGAGCAAAAAGTGCAGGATTAAATTCATTTTATTTTTTTATCAAATGTCTTCTATGTTCAGAAAAATGTGAAAATGGTATAGTTTACTTGTGATAGCATTGATCAGAGGAAAAACAAATCACTGGACCACTGGAGCAAGTCATGAAGGTGAGCTTGAATATTACGACTCATATCGGGGCCAGGTAGCAATACAACATTATGTTCTGACAACTTTCAGTATGCCTTTAAATATCTTTACTGCAAGACCCATTCTTGAATTAAAAATAGTAAAACTAGTAGACCAAACTGTTTTTAAGGCTGTGATATGAAACTGTTGGTATTTTCATGCAATACATTTTTTACATGGTATTTTTTGTACCATATATTTTTTACATGTATAAATAAAAGTTTACCTGATGCCAACATTTAGTTAGAAAGTCCAGGTTTTTAGTGATTCATTAAACTGCTTCCACAGGCAGAAGTCAATATTGATAGCATTTGTCTCATAATTAGACTTTTATCAGCAACAAAAGCTTCACAAATCTCATCTAGGAAGATTTTTGCATTTATTGTTATCCCTGTCTTTGTGCATGGGAGGCACTGTCTGGAGATCTCTAGTAAATAAGCAAATTCAGTTATTTTCTGCTATTAGGAAATAATAAGGGCAAACAGAATGAACTACCGTTGGGCATGGCAATGAGTTGCTGACCTTTTAAATGCATGTCTTATCATTATAGATTATGAGCTAAAACAATTCTGTGACTTTTCCAGTAATGGCAGGTTTAATTGAAAAACATGCAACCTCAAATGCTCCATTATATTTTTTGAATTGAGGTGAATGTGGGGGTCTCATTGGCCAAACGTAATTACATGCGTCATTTGATTAAACCTGCGGTGGTAATGACTATTGTTCTTTGCACAGTTGTCTGTAAACAGACGTCTGTACGGAGTGCCAAAGTGCACTTTTTCACTGGAGTGCCACTCCACTGTAAGCTTTTTGTCTCCAGTCAAAATGCCACGTACGTCCGTCAGTCAGTCAGTCAGCACAGCAGGTTAGGCGACAGCGTCTTTCCAGCAGAATGAGAAGAACGCACCATTAGGTCTTATGCAAATGGGGTGTGAAAATATTTTCCCTTAAAAGCTGGAAGCTGCATCCTGCTTATATTTTGACTGATTCCCGTCACTGGGGTACAAGCAGCAGTGAACCATGGCTTTACTCATTTCAGGCTTAATTTCAGAGCCTCTTATCCAGACCGTGGGAGACTGTGACACTCTTGACAGGAAAAATGAGGGGCTGCTGGAAAGGGCCGTTGCTGCAACAGGGTTTTTCGGCGGAGCTTACGTAGTGCACACGGCGGGCGCATGTAGGTGTAAGCTATGTTAAGTACCTTTGCTCAAGGTCGCGGTGGGGCGGTGGGAGGTGCCCGGCAGCCATTTTGTGCCGGAACGCTCACCCCACACATGAGCTCAGGTGGAGAGGGGAGGGAATTAAGCCAATTAAACTGGGAAGATGATTGGATGGCCAGATTGCGAGCCAGGCTGGGAATTCAGCGAAGATGCATGACATTATAATCCAGAGCAACACCTAGGTTCATTTTGTGGTTCATGAAGCCTCATTCTTCCATCCCTCCTTTCTGCCCCTAGTGGTCAATCTTTGTTGCTGAGGGAGCAGTTGCTGTACCATTTATACACTGCTACTATCATGAGCAGCCAACAAGAAAAAAGAGCATTATAGTGGCCTGCATTCATATTTTTAATCAGACAGACCTGCGCAGAAGGACCTTAAGAAGTGCCAAGAATGAAAAATGAATGAGGGGCGTTATGGGCTGAGGAAGGCTGCGTTCTCCCCTGTTTAGAGGCCGCACACCTGGACCGTACTCACCCAAATCTCCCCGCTCACCCGAAGCAGCTGTAGCGTGAAGTATAAGCCCCTGTACCAAGCTGCCACAGCATTGTGCATGGGAGAAATAGACAGGCTCGTCCTTAGGTAGAGCCGGTCCTCTCTCAGTCAGTACCTCAGTGGAGCATGCAGCCGGATATAGATCACGGGAGAGGCAGAGCAGCCTTGCTTACGGACCAGCTGTTTACCAGAACAGTTGTGTCTCTGCCCCGCTCGTGATGCAGTTAGCGGTAATGTGATATGGCATGTGGAATCTTATTTATAGGACAGACAAACTAGCGAGAAAGGTTTTTATAGGTTTTTGAGTGGGTTGATCTTTTTAAATATTCAGCTTCAATGAAATATGGAACATGACTCTCGGCTGTTTTGAATTTATAAGCGCTGTGTGTTTGAGAGAAAAGGAGAGGTGCATATCGAGGGCTGTCGAAATGCGTTTCCTTGCAGAATACAAACCATCTTGAATAAAGGTAGCAGTATAAAAGACATGAAAGATCAGGAAGGGAGGTGGACGGGAGGAGAGTACAAAGAAGTGAAAATAACTTCAGTGGCAAGTTCAAAAGAAGATTGGTTTAATCTTTTCTTTTTTGATGTAAAGAAACAATAAGCTTGTTCAGAATGTTAACGCCCCTGTAATTGATTGTCATCAATACTGGATGGCAGTATGCACAAAATACATTTTAGAGCCATTCTTCAGATTTTTATTTTTTTTATTTTTTTGCAAGACTGCTATGTTCCTTTTGCTGTCATTCAACACATTAGTTTCTGAAATGGTGACAGATGCTCCGAGTGTTTCTTTGTGTTATGTGTCTTACTGTGATTGTGTTACCGGGTATTGGTTTACCTTAAAATAACTTAAATTGGGGAGGAAGGCGAAATAAAAAAAAGTGCACTTGAAAAGCAAGCAGGAACCCGAACCCCAAACAAGCTGGTGATCGATATTAGTTTTCAGTGCGTGGGAGTGAGAGTTTGTGAACAGGCGTATACATATTCATTATTTTGGAGAACCACGCTAAACAACAAACAGTGGCAAACAATGGCTAAAGCCCAGGGGTAGGAAAGCTGCGGTAACCCTCCCCCTCCCCTCCACACTGCTGTGGAGTCAGATACCCGCACCAGAGTAGCAGGTACTTATGCTGTTTTGCACCTGGAGTAGAATCTACTGTGAAGACATAAGCACCTCCCCACTTCATATATTCCTAATATGCTTTACTTGCATGACAAGAGAATTGTTGTTCTACAGAACATTAATTATCATAAAATGTATCTCTTCTCTCTCTCTGTCTCTCTCTCTCGCGCACACACACACACACACACACACACACACACAGTGGTTCAGCGATATACCCCAACGTTAAATATCAAATGCAATGACGATCATCGCCGTCATGTGGTGTCGTGCCTTCCTTTTTGTATATATATATTTTTTCTTTAATTATACCTGATGCGGTAGTAAGCATCCAAGCTTCAGAGGCCGGGAAATGCTTCCGGTGGAAAAAAACGACGCCGCTGATATCTATTGGCTGTCTTATCAACATTGTATTGGATAATTATCGTTGCGGGGTATCGCCCAGCCCTAGTCTGTGGTGGGACTCTTGATAGAGCCGCGCACAGAGGGTCTGTTCTGCCTGATTAACACCACTCCCTTGCCAATCAGTCACAGCTGTTTGTTTCTATTTGTTTTCTCTGGAGAGAGGGAGATAGAGGGGCAAGGACCGGGAGGGTGTGTGTGTCCGTGTGTGCACACGTACGTACGTGTGGGAGAATACCACTGCTCAACAGGTGACACAGGAGTGCCACCGCCATCACCTCTGGTCACCCTGGTGGGGTTGGGAGGGTCCCACAGATCTGCAGTGTCTCAGTATAGGGTCTCTACCTCTCCCCGGGTTGAAAAGCGCTCTTGTATTTTTCCGTTTTAAAATGAGGCGTTTAGCAGGCGCTCTTATCCGGAGAGACGTCCATTTTCTGAGACGCGATCCTTCCAAGCAGCTGCGCGCGTCCGGAAGCGGCGCAGGTTCAGTGCATTTCTTACGGGGCCGGGAGAGGCTCTTGCATCTTCCGAATTACAAACCCGGTTCCCTAACCAGCGTGCCGCCCTGCTGTTCCTCTTCGGCTTTGGCCGTGGCTCGTGTCTGGCGGGCGCCGTCTCGTCACCCTTTTCCCTCTGTTGCGGCGTGACGGCGTTTTTTTTTAGTCTGAGCGCGCGTGCTTCTGTTTCATCCGCGTGCGCAATAGAATCGTTTGAAATGACCCTGAAAATCACAGAGGCCCTTCGGAGCGACAGTGAAAACTTAAGTTTAAAAACTTAAGCACGAAAGCGATTGCCTGACCCTAAAACATTATATTTAATAATACAAAAAAATACGTAGTATCTGTTGTGTGTTGAGCAAACAGGAGAATAAGGAGTGTTGATGAGCTCAAAAGATAACCACTTAAACAAACCATGTGAACAAATAATGATTCAAAAAACAAAAACAGATTTAAGATAGATTGTAAGGTTTCGCCTGGAGAGAGTCCTCGCCAGGGTAGATATCTGTACAATCTCCCCCGCCGGAGATAACTTTAATTCATTCCTTTTGCCTTCACCCTTTCTCAAATGCACCTTGCATTCAGAGCCAAATCAGATTTGCTCATTTCAAGCTGTTCTTCGTGTGAAATACTTGCTGACTATTTATTTACATGGATATATTATCTCTCGGTCAACAGCAGACTTCGCCCCCCTTCCCCCCACGGCTGGTTAAATACGTTTAATCTCAAAATCATCAGAAAGCATATTAGACGGGAGCTCTACCCCCGCAACAAATGCAATTTGATGAGTCACTTCCCTCCCTGGGTTCAAATAACCATTAAGCTGTTTCACTTCCTAATTAATTTTTCAGTGCCGTTGAATGCAGTGGGATTCCAGGACCCCTCTGCTGTTCTTTGTAAATTACAATCATTATACAGTAGCGGTACTGTAGCGTAGCATGCAGTCTGTCAATCACTCAGCAGAAAAGAGAGAGAGAGAGAGAGAGAGAGAGAGAGAGAAAGAGAAACTCCTCTAAAGTGCCCTGCCGCTTTTCAATCAGCAACATTAGCCATTCTCTTTCTTTGTCTCAACAAAGACATTGTGCTCTTAAGTACATGATGAGAATAACATTGAGTGAAGGAGCGAAGCGGAAGAAGAAAGAAGATCCCATTTCAAGAATGAAAAAGCTATTTGATACGAATTACAATAGGGACCGGCTTTGGGTTGCTTCACAAGCTTGAATGGATTTATTCATTTATTTTAATATTTGCATTGAGCCTCCATTTTGCTTAGATTTTTGGCCTGTGTCTTGAAGGGTCTGTTACAGGTGGGTAGAATACATGTGAACTTGCGATAACTACCGGTGAGTTGGGGGGGGGGGGGGGTTTGTTTTGTTTTTGAAGACTCATCTTGCGAATGATTTTCCTAAATTAGTGTTTCCTTGTCATGTGCGTCGTTGCTCAGAGAACTCGCTGCTCGTTTCTCAGCGAGTCCTTCAGCATGACAGGTTTGGGGCAAAATCTCGCCATCGTTTTTGATTCATGGCTCAATTTCCCAGGCACCCGCCCCCCCCGCATTTCTTGCTTTATCGTATCTCTGTTTGTTTAGCGAGCAGAGCCCAAAGCGCGCTCGTTTTGTACGCGGCTAGGCGTGCCTTTTCAACGTCTTAAGTACGTCAGTGTAAAGGAGTTACCTGCGTGAGAGTTTCGGGTTCCTGCAGAAACGGCTGAGAATTCCAGCCCGGCAGGGGGTGGGCCGGGTAAACACACAGAGGGTGTTCCAGTGGGGAGAAGATGAAAGGGTATTTGCACTTTATGAATATGTGACCCTGTTTGACCCAAACTCCCATCTACTACAGTGGTTTCCTACAGTGCCTTTCAAGTCCCTCTTTAATGTTCTACATGGGGTATTAGGACCTGGAGATCCCCTCCTATAGTGCGCCACTTTGGACAATAATTGTTTAAGGTTTGGTGGCTGGGGGGGCAGATTAACTGCCTATAGAATACTTTTGTGATTGATCTGTGACTGCCAAACTGCAGGTACCCCTCTGCTTCAGCTGTCACCCGCAAACAAGTCTGCATCTCGCCGCGCGTGTTATTATCTTCATATTAGCATCTCACATCACTCATAATTACCTTTCCTTTCATCTGAAAAAGTCATGCTGTTGCTACAATTTGTTGGACATTTCAACTGTATTATATTTGTTATATTGTAGATATTATACAAAAAGATGTACGGATAAATGACAATGCAAGAGAAGGTTCTGCGTCAGAGTTTCTGCGAAAGTCGTCGGGAAAGAATGGGGGCGGACGTGAATCTGAAACGCATTAGGAGGAAATGCACAGGCCCGCATCCACTGAGTTAAAAAGGGCATTATTGTCCATTAAGTTTATTTTTCTAATGTCATTGTTAAATTATTTATTCTGCGTCAGACGTCCATTAATTCACACTCCCATGGCTCTCATCAGTGACATACATAGCCTAATGTAAGCCTAATGTGTCCTAATGTGTCTTGTATGACTGAGCTGGGCCGTCTTTATTCATCCGACTGCACTCACCGGCTTTCAGACAGACAGGCAGGCTGGAGAGCGGCTAATCTTGCCTGTCTGGGCCTCATTAGCTTCATCAGATGCACAGAATCAGCCGCCCGGAGTCCTCGCCAAGCAAAGGAGGAGAAATTCGGAGGTGATCTCTCCCCGCTGGTGTAAAATTGACCGAATGATTCCACGAATGACACCGCTGTCCCATAAAATTTAGAGGGGCCACACAGGAAAAAAGAGGTCTCCCTCCGGTCTTATCGGAGGCTAAAAGCTTGCGTTCCCACGTAGAGCGAGCACCGTCTCAAAACTCCACCATTTGGGGGCGATGCCATTTTAAACAGTTTTAATAGAGGTGTCTGGCTGTATAAACACTATGCATGCATGGGACTTGACAGAATTTTACTGAAAATGTAAAAAAAAAAAAAAAGATGCGTGCAAAGGACATTCAAGAGCAGGAGAATGCCCTTCTCGCCTCAGAAAGGAAAAGGGCCTTTTCACTGATGAACAGACTGATCCAACCCCAGTCGCGGTTCAGTCGTAATCTACCCTTCAAAAATTGAGGAGGCAGGGGCCGAGGTCGCCTCATCTTTGAAACGTCTCTCATAAGAAGCCCAAGAAACCTTCCTGTCGCCTTTGATTTTCAAAGAACCAATCACAGCGCGGCAATGGGCGGCGAGGTTGACACACTCTGCGGAACAGTTCTCCACAGGATAAAGTGTGATTTTACCTTGTGAGGAGGTTAGGGAGGAGAGATCCACCTCTTCAAACTGCATCATGGCTCCCTTGACCCCTCTTTAGCAATCCTCTTTCTTCTTGAATTTCCTTGTGGGATAGTGATGTTATAGGCCTAGCTGTGTAAAGATGGGTTCGCTGGTCTCTTAAGCTTTTTGCCTTACTTTAATCACAGGTAGGTTGGTTAGTTTGGCCCAATGGTGAGGCTGGTGGGGCCACGTAATGAAATTCCCTTTGTTGTTTTCTGATTTGTGTTTTGTTGTCGTGTTTTATTTGTTTTGTTTTTGTTTATTATTTTGTCGTACTGCATTTCCTCTCCCAGATAATGGAGTACGAGGCTAACTCGGACGACCCCGCCGAACGACTCCAGCTGGATTATTCCCGGAGATATGGCGAGATTACCCGCGCGGCCGTGTAAAACGCTCATCCATCACGGCGCGGCCCCCTGGTCAGGAAACGACGGCGCAGTAAATACGGTCCTCAGCTGCCTCTCAGTGCTCGAGCTGTTTTCGACGCGCGTTTTCGGCGCGCCCATAAAACACGCTGTCACCGGCCAGCGCGCCACCACGCCGCAGCCGTTACCGATGAGCCGATAGAATATCTCTTACCCAATAACCGCCAAAACTTTAAATGTCATGTCAAGCTCATGCTTCCTCTCCCCCCCCCTCAAGGTCGTATGAATATGCATTCCTTCCGTTTTTATCTTTTATATTCCTTTTTAGTTTAGGATCTGCACAGGGAGAATGTGATTCATAACATGTGTCGCTTTGGAACGGGCAAGGATGGAGAGAGGGAGGGGAAGGAGAAAAGCCTGTCTCCTGGTGCGTGTGCGTGCGTGTGTACATGTATCTCTGCGTCAGAAAATGTTGGGACAATGAGGGAATTGTGTATCACAATAATTATTTAGAAAATGATCACAATATAATTTGTATTACGACAATTGCTAATTGCTTTTTTTCTTTCTTTTTTTGATCCTGACAAAAATAAATTAAAAACAAGGCGTGTTTGAAATGTAAACAACTCTTGAAGCAGTCTTTTATATTTTATTGTTGAAAATTGTTTAGACTTTCTTTGGTTGACCAGCTCACATTTGAAAAGAAAGAAAAATCAATCTCCTGTAATTTGTCTGCTGGCTCTCTTGGTCGGCCTGACGGCGGGCTCACTTGCGCTCACTGTACTGAGCCGGGTGATGGTCTTGCAGATGAGAAAATAAATTTGTTGTTTTTGAACCTTTACAAGGAACATCTCTCAAATGTGAACGGCAAATTAGGTTTTCCTCATCAGCGGCTTCTTCAAGTCACCCAGAGCAGATTCTTTTTTATTATTATTATTGTCTACAAGTTCACCTTCTCCCTTATCTGCTGCGTTTTCCATTGTTATCCCGTCTGCCTGAAGGGTCAAATGATAAAATTGTTAATTTAACTACTTGACCTTTTGATATTAATTATTTGTTCAAATATTTTGTGTAGTGAATAAGAATAAAGATTAAGAAGATAAGACATTTTTTGTTTATCGTCAAAGGCAATGCATTAATAAATGACAATGGCCACTCTTTAATTGGTAATTGTGCCAACCCTAGTGTCGAAGGCAAAGTGGATCAGTCAGTTTCATCATGAATGTCTTGTCCCTGGTGTGGGCGCTGATAATAAGTCCAGCTCACTGCGCTCAGAAGAGCCTCCATCTGGGATGTTAAATGGCCCCCGCTGGAGGCGTTTTAAAAGGGGGCGGGTTCGGCTGAAGGGTAAGGATATGTCATTTCCTGTCATAAAGCGCAGACTGTTGACACACTCAGGTGAGTGCGCCGCGGAGACCGGCCAGCCCACTCATGCATCTGGCTGTACGTTAGAAAGTAAAATGCAAATGAGCTATTAAAGCCGCGATTCCGACACCGGGATAATTTATTTCCTGGGACTCGGGCAGGGGTGCCGGTGTGAGGGTGCAGTTGCGAGGGGGCGGGTAGCGCTTCAAACAGGCCCGGGTTTCTTTTCTGGCCGGGGACAGTTCTGTTTAATTTTTTTTTTTGTGGTTCACAGAGGCAGCCGTTTGCGTCATCCTCTCCATTGACACTTCATTGCTTCCCGCCCATCCGCCCGCCTCTCTCTCCTCTGCTCATCAGAATGTACAGTCTAATGACTGCTTCATGTGGCCCAGTTTCAGAGTGCTGTGGACTTTTATGAGATCCTCCTCTGATTTCTTTTTATTTCTCTCTCCTTCCCACCCCACCCCCCGCTCTTCTCTTTCTCTGTCTCGCCCCTCCTCCCCTGCAGAAAACCAGAAGACACCTTTGCAAAGGTCACGGTCCCGGCAGAATATCAATTTCAACTCGACAAGAGCGCCCATCGCCAAGGATCTTAATTACGAGCCTGATCCTCATTCATCTGCTGCCCGCAGCAAAGCGCCCGTGAGACGAGAGAACCACAGCGGAGCCGGCAGAGAGACGGAGAGGGAGAGAGAGAGGGCTGGAGAGAGAGAAAGGGAGAGAGAAGGGGAAGGACAGCCAGTCATCTGCCCCTCTAATGGAGAGAGTGATGTGGAAGCCCTGCTGGCCAGGTTGAGAGCCCTGTAACCTGCCCTGTCCTCTACCTGTCTGTCCTCTTTCCTGTAGCCCGCCCTGTCCTCTACCTGTCTGTCCTCTTTCCTGTAGCCTGCCCTGTCCTCTACCTGTCTGTCCTCTTTCCTGTAGCCTGCCCTGTCCTCTACCTGTCTGTCCTCTTTCTCCCCAGCATTCTGTTTCCTGTGGTATTCCTGTATTGTCTTTCCTTCCTTTTGTTTTGTCCTATTGTTTGTGCTGTCCTCTTTCCTGTAGTTGGCTCTCTCCCTTTATTGTGTCAGAGGTCGCACACCCTCCAGGATAACCTTCCTGAAGTCTACAGACTCATCACAACAAAGTGCAAAGTCACTGTTTCTAATGAACAGAAGTCTCACAATTAACCTTTCCTTCCAGATTCTTTGACCTTTCTCACTGAGACAGGCATTTTGTTCTGGAACATCTGAGCGATACTGCGCAAGATTTTTATTTCTTTTCAGCAAATTCTGCTACTTTTCCCTTCATAGGGTGTAACGATTACACGGCCTTTGCCTATGAACCTGAACGGACACTTAAGAGTTTGTAGAAATTGCAATAAAACCCAATTTAACTATGTCTTAAATCAGCTGCACTTAAGCTTATTTTAGGGTCCATGGCTTCCGCATGACATATTTCCATGCAATTAAACATGCAACATATAATATTTAGTAATTCTCTAACTTCATTTACACACAACTGCAAAAGAGCGTGACAAAAATTCACCCTGATTATGAGTAATACATTACTGATCCTTTATTTTGCACTTTCTATATTTTTGTTTGTCTTGCTAAGGCGTTTAGGATTTCTACTTCACAATTCGTATCTAAATATTTAAAGAAACCTGCAGTATATATGTATATTCACATGAACAAATGGGAATGGTGTCAGCAATGGGCCTATTTTGTGTCTTGGTAAGGTACTTTGATGAATACCAGCTCATTCAATAACACATCAACACAACTTAGTATAGGGCCTGTAGACTGTAGACTGTGTCATGGAAGCATTATATAGTTAAGCATGTATATACATTTTAATTCTATAAATAAAACAAAATATACACTTCTATATCTAATATCTAAACACACGTATATAAATACATATGCACACGCAAAATATGCACATATACTTGGCTATGCAACATTTTTGTATTTTGTATTTGTTTTGTATTCTCTGTGTAAATGTAATTATTTTAGATTGTTTGTGAACTTGTGTTTCCTGTATTGATGTCGTTTAGCTCAAAGACCTTTTATTCTGCCTTTCATACAGAGCTTCATATAATATATACTTTCATTCCTATTGCTCCCAGTTAATCAAGGGCTTATGGGTATTCCTGCCAACGGGAAGTTATGTCTTATGCAGAAACTGCTGAATGCAAGTCATGGTCTATATCCGGTTTAAACAAAAGGTGATTAATGGTGTCTTGGGAAGGTCTGCTTGCTGTAAAACTGGATGGTTCCGAGTCGCTTTTTCTTTCTTTATCTGTGTGATTGGACATGTTATTACATTAACAAGATGCATCTGGTAAATTGTAAGCACTTCCCTGTTGGGTTAGGATAATTATTATTTTTTATTTTTTTTATACAAATATGTTGTTTTGTTGAATATGATTGAGACACCAAGGGGATTTTCACAGTTAATTGTCATAATCTCCTCTTGAGCACAGCAAATGCGATTCAACTGTGAATTAACAATTAACTGTGAGAATGCAATAATTACACTTAAAATCGAGCAAGACAACGGAATCTATTTCTGAGTGATTTTTTTCTTTTTTTCTCTCCTCGACTTGGCTAATTCAATAGTGTTCTCCTGTTTCCTCCCGCAGAACACCATCAGTGTTTAATTAGGGGATAGTGTTGTGAATGAAAGAGCTTCTTTTGTGGTGTCATTTATACAATAATAAAGCAAACCTCTGTGTGCGTATCGCTCTTGTTTTGCGTGGGTTGCCAGATAATGTATTGGAAACATTAATTGGATTTCACTTTGTCATCGAGCTCGGTTCATTAAGGGAGAAAAGACGTTGACGGGTTAGGAAGCCTGCGGACGTGAATCTCATTTTATGCACCAGTACCTATTTGGTGGTTCACCTAATGGAAAAAAGTGCCACGCGCTATCAACGGTCTTAATGTTTTATAAATAATAATTTCCAATAACTTACAAAGGTATAGATTCCTTCTCAACTTCTCAGAGCGGCTGCGGAAATCACGCTGTGCTGGAAAGAAGTCGCTGGGTTCACAGGGATTATTTAGATTTTCCTGTGTATGCAGCAGAAAATGAAACGGTAATTGCGTGTCCGCCGGTTTACAGAGCACTGGTGTTTCACAGTGTAATTGTCAGGTGGTTAAAATAAAGTGATTGTGAAACGTCTCGTATGATATCATTTTCTCCCCCGCTAACACTTTTTTTTTGTTTTGGACGCGTCGGGCTGTTTTTAAACTCTCGCTTTTCTCATTGCGTATATAAGTGGGACGAATGGTTTTGGCAAATCCTGATGATTGGTCAAGGAACATATCAGAAATGTGGAATTTATTGTTTCTCTTCCTGCCTGTGTATCTTAACAGGCAGATATCCCAAAGGAGTTAACTGCGGAATGAGCCTACACGTCTATCACAAAGTCTGGCGGCACACGTGAACAGGGGGGCACAAAAACTTGATTATTTTATCCTTCTGGCTGTTTCCAGGATACCGTGTTGATTGAGCAAGTACATTTCTCAACTCTCTCCAGAGACAGTCCACCTGTGATTACAGTAGCCAGTTGCCAAAATGACTCCTGAATTTGTACAGAACTTAATCTGTGCCTGGGAGAGTCCTAGTACGGCTGACTAACGGTGTAGCATACACACGTTACATTCATGGTTGAACCAGTTAACATTGTTATTCTCATCTTTTTACCTAAGACAAACTGTCTCTGCCATGAGCAGATGGGCAGAGGGTACTTTTATTACCCCTTTAGAATGCAACCCCTCCCACTCCAAAGGTGGGAAGGAGAGGGAACCAGCCCCCACCTGACAGACACAGACTAATCTGGTGACTGCAGCGCTGACCAAAAACTTGGTTGTGGGATGGACTTCCTATTCACACTGAGCCAATCAGCACTAATTGAGCAGTTAGATATTAGGGTCCCAACACAGAGGATCCTCGGTTGAGATTTTTGGTCAAGGTTTTGTGAGCTAGCTCTGAGCTCAGCAACTTTATCTATGCATGTTCCAGACAAGAACAGACGAGGCCCTGGAAAAGCCAGGCCTTGCCCTTGTAATGAACCTTACATCATAAGAGACGTTGTTCAGTAGGCTGGGACTCGCCTTCACAACAATGAAATCCCTTCTTCGTCTTCATTGCTCATGATGGAAAATTCTGAGTAAGCCTGAGGTCAAGGCCTTAGGAGCAGCAGGCCTTTTCCAGGAAGAAGGACCCGAGTTACCTCAGCATCCACACACAAGACACCAGTGAGTCAGATGTTCCATGTAGGACAAAGGAAACCGCTTTCACAGTGGGCCAGTCTTCATCCACCTACTGGATAGACTTAGTATTACATTACATTACATTACAGTCATTTAGCAGACGCTTTTATCCAAAGCGACATACAATAAGTGCATACAGAAAGGTCATCGAAGTCACTACAGAACAGACAAAGCACATCCTTCCCATGATGTAGCGGCTATAGTATAACAACCCCAGATCATCCAACACTTGTGTGTAACATCATCATTGTGTCAGAGCATGAAGTATTCTTTCTAGTAATTCTTCTTTGTTTTTAGTAAATTAGTTGTAAATAAGTGTTTTATCACAAAGTTCAAAGTTGTCTCATTATTCAAAATTGTGTTGGCTCTACTCATTAAAATTAGTTCAAATTAAAGATGTTGGTAGTTTCCTCTGAAATTACTTAATTGTTCATTTTAATTAATTGGCTGGTGTCCTGTTATTGGAGGGAATCTTGATCCACTTCTGAGGTTCATGACTCAGTAGGGCTGAGCATTAAGAAACGGCCTATCCCACTAAAACGGTATATACCAGACAATCCTAAGGCACCCAGCTTATCTAACGACTGATGGTAGTGTGAGAGCTAAGCTAATATCCCCTTCACTCCAGCTTTGAATTCAAAGTTGTAGTGGTTGGATTTGTTTGAAAGACTAAATGAGTAGCAGGCCAATTTATTTTCTTCATGACTATTTGTCTTTCCCTTGCTAAGTTTTCTTTTCTTTTTTAATCTGTATAGAGCAAAACAAGTGTATATTTATCGGCCCATATGTTATTTTTGTTAGAAGGCATTTGCATTTTAAGTAAATCCAATGAGAAGCAATTTTAATTAACATTGTACATTTTGTATAAAAGAGTCATACATCATTGCAGAAGGTTATGCAGTGCAGTGCAACTGTTGTTTTAGACTACTGTAAATATTTATTTTTTTAAATTTGCTTTCCATTAAAAGTTCAGTGTGAATTTTCTTCTTCGGTAGCACAGCACTATTAATTATTCAAAGCATTATATTTCCTTAAGTAAACACATTATTTTAGTTTTTCAGATGTAGTCTGTTGTATATAATGTGTTTTCACCAAAAACAAACGACATGAAAATGTAGTTGAATTTCAGCCCTAGTTTCTTAGTTGTTAATTTTTTGTCGATGCATTCTGAAATGATCAGTGCTGATGTTCTCTCTAAGATCCGCAATTCTCAATAAAAGTGCAGTAAGCATAGCTGTGATGCTGAATTAGCTTCCCTTTAATGATGGGATACATTAAAATGCAGTAAATCAATGGGGATTCCCAGTCACAGCAGATCACTGTAATTTCTGTATCTCAGCTAGTCTTATTTGTATTTCTAGGCGTTGATTGGCAACAGCCTTTAATATCCACTTATAATTAAGTTGAGGCAGAAACCATTTCTGCTTTGTGATGTGCTTTGGAAATCAATTTTAAAATGTCCAATTCATATTTTCTGCATTCAATACTGTCATTTTGAGGGGATTGACTTTAAGATAAGTCATTCATAAGGCCACACACTTAAGATAAGTATTCATGGGACACACACACAAGTATTGTTCAGACCTCCGAGTATTTGGTGTTTTTATGATGTCGTTCAGCCAAATGTGCAATGTAAGGAGTCATGTGACATGTCTTCATGTTTTCAGAGGTCATTAACTATACGCCTTCATTTGTCTTACTGGCTGGTTTGAAATATTTTGGAGGTTTTCGATTTGGAAGCTCATCAAAATCACCAATCACTGGACCTCGTTCTCTTCACGTGTGGAATCGGCATCCATCTTTGGATCCCAAAGGTAACGGCAAGGTTTAAATTATCACATTCTGCCCCCTGCCAGTTCTAGTAAACCTTGTGTCCCAGCCTCAAGGTCTAGAATCCCTACTGCAATGGAATATATTGGCAAGAATACAACTGCTTTCAGTTATTTCCTTTTTTTTTTAAGTGCTGTGAAATATATTTGTCATTGTAATTTCAAAAACAAAAGTACGGTATATTGAAGTATATTCCAATTTCACAAGACAAGGGACTATAGAATGGGTTGGACCGCACCATGTGTAGTGTGCTGGTGACCGTCTTAATATCAGATCTGGATTAAAAAATACATTTTTACCTTATTGTTAAAATGGACTAATAATAATAACTTCACAAAAGCCAGTATTCCCTTCAGGAGCCCAGTCCATAGTAATCAAATGTGAAGCAAAGGAAATGGCTATTATTTCCATATTCCCAAGTGTGTTCAGTGATCTTTATTGATATCAGTGGGGGGTCAGAAGAATTATCAAACGTTTTCCAAATTTTTGGCTCAATTTTCTTTTACTTTTTTTTAGGAAAAGTAGATATTTCTCTAGACTCCACTAGAACTGTTTCTCAGACCCCACCCCCCACCGTGGTAAAAGGGTAAACATTGCTTTGAATTAGAAAAAAAATTAACAGGGATAAAGCATAATCTCAAAGCAAGCATCATAATTAATGACATTTTTTTAAAAGATGCCGGTATCTTAAATTTCTGCCATTGATGTCTGTCCATAAAGCAGACTCCAATGACTGCAGGCTAGCCAAAATGTTAGCCATTGAAGTCATTAATCAAGCTTTTGATCAAATATTTTTGCTTTCTCTTTTTTAAGTGAGACGAATGCCTGGAAAAAATGAAACGTGGAAATATTAAGATTCATCTATGGATGTAAAATTCAGTGAGTGGCTACAGCAGCTTGCAGTCTCTGCTAAGACATGGCAGCACCAGGACCGATCACACACACTACTATGCTTATGGAAGCTGGAGGGTGCAAGAGGGACATTACTGAGATGGAGACAGTGGCCTAAAGAGGAGAAAAAGAAAAGGACCACTAAGTGTGGAGAAAAAAAACTTTTTTTCAGTTTTAGTTTATGCTTTCAATCTGCCCAGAAATTTTAGATGCTTACAGAAGTTGTGATAACCAGCCGGCCTTACAGTTGCTAGTATAAGAGCATGTTGGTTTTGTGCCCCTCAAAAACAGACCAAGCTTTCAACAGAAAAAAAACATAATTATACAGCTGTCCTGCGCTGCTCAGCTTTGCATGCGGACTGTTCTGGCCGCCGTAGATGAACGCTCCTCAGGTACGGAAATGGACAGGTGAGGTAGAATTCCTACTCCTGCGTTCTGATCCGAGTACCCCTGCGATACATCAGAGGCCCTCTGACAGAACACCATTAAAATTCTCTCAAGGACCTTAATGAAGTATGCCACCTTGTCTCCATGAGAACCCGTCTTACCACGCACGCGCTCACGCCGGGAAAGCGCTCGCGGAGTCACCCTGAAAATGCACGTCGCTGAAAGAGACGCAAATGAGTTTCGGCGGCGGAGCGGGGTGGTGGGTGGGGGGCGACTGCCATCGACATGCTTGGGCGACATTAACCTCCGTCGCTTGCTTGTGCTGTCAGGCAAATGGGGGGGGGGGGGGGGTTAGCAAGCGACAATACGGCCACCTTCCCTTGACCTTTTTAAGTTGACGAAAGCGTGGCGAGGTCAGGTGGGACTGCTGTAATGCTCTTCAGGGAGAGCAGGGCGGTGACATTCTGAGTTAATTTATACAGACAGGCAGGCCAAGAGGGAGAGGAGGAGGAGGGGGCCGCAGTCTGTGAAATGCCCCAGAGAAGATTTGGCCCTTTCGGTTGCCTTTGCTATAGCGGAGACGCACACGGTGCTGCACTGCATATTTTAAGAAGCATTTCCGGAAAATATCCAGCTCAGAGAGACGTTCCGCAGCACAGAGTTGCGTATAATACACTACACTTATTAGATTACATAATACTTTCACGGAGGTTTGTTTTACACAATGCGTGCTGCTGGCTAGAAAAATTCCGAACGTGAAAAATGATCCATTTTAAAGTTTGAAAGCATGGCGCAGTTAAAAAGTTTGGAGTGAGCTGTGCCCTGATACACCCTTTTATCTTAAAAGTCCAGCAAAAATAGCTGCTCGTCCTTATTTGTTCTCTTCCGGTTTTTTTTTTTTTAGGTTTTCTCTCGAGTTCCCTGTGTCGCCAGATGGACTTCTCCCTCAGTCGTTCCCACGGCGCCTACTCTGATTTTGTTGTTTTTCCCGTTTGAAGGGGAAGGTTTCAGTGGCTCTGTATTGGACGCTCATCCGGGAGGCAGACGGCACTTAAGTAACGGCACGCGTGCCAGGCCTCTCCCGATCGCTCTCCGCGAGGCTGCCGAGAGCTTCCAATTAGCATTTCTCCCACAAAGGGGAACAGGAGGCATCTGTTGACTCACGGACGGCCGCGCGGACAAAAGCAGGGTCCGGTTTCTGCGTAAAGCGCAACCCCCCCCCCCCGCTCGACACGGAGAGAGGAGGGTCCACTATCAGAGCAGTGCACATTAAGTCCTGCAGTTAATGTACAGAGGCCTCCCTCGCTGTTGAAATTTCTTACTGCTGTTATCGTTGAATACTTGCCTAATAAAGAGGAAAGCAGCATATTGTGTAACAGATTGCAATCTGTGGAGTTGTAATTGGAGACTGTGTAAACCTTTTTTCTTTTTTTTAACACTGTTGAAAAATTACAATTAAAGTGGAACAGTTTTGCCTAGCACAGAAGAATCTTGAAATAGGATTTTTTTCATTGTCCCGTTTTTTTGACTTGTAGATTTGCATTGCAGTTAAATACTCCCTCCACTCGAATGGCAACGTTCATCACAAGTTATGATCTATTTAACATCGCTTTGATGTTGTGAACTAATTCAGTCTTCCCATCGGGTCAATACACGCCAAACCGAGCGACCTTGTGACACAAGGACAGCCATTTCCTGTGGGTGTCAAAACGCCCTACGCCGCGCCATTTCCCCTAATGTTTACTTTGTGCAAATGTTCCATCTCTAATCATAAATCTCCCCCTCTAACCTCCTCTTGTTCCTGTTCCTGCCAGTACTGTATTGAATAATTGCAGTGTCTTTCAGCGAGGGATCCTTGAGCTGTTCCTGGGCCGGCTGCCTTGACATCTAATAAATAAGGTGCTTGGCGAATGCCAGGCTCCGCTCCCCCCCACTCTGCCCTGAACGCTGTGTCCTCACGCCCCCCAATTCCCAAACCCTCCCCCTTAACAGTGAAGGAACTCCAGCAGGAGGGACAAATGTTAAGTGACAGGGAGGAACCGGGTGTTATGTGTTAATTACAAGGAGGGAGGCAGGGAAAGGGATAGAGGGAGGGAAAGGGATAGAGGGAGGGAAAGGTACCGAGAGGGGGGAGAGAGGGAAAGGGATAGGGAGGTAGGGAGGGAGGGAAAAGGATAGAGAGATGGAGGGAGGGAAAGGTATGGAGAGATGGAGGGAAAGGTATCGAGAGGGGGAGGGAGGGAAAAGGCTAGAGAGATGGAGGGAGGGAAAGGTATCGAGAGGAGGGGGAGGGATATGGAGATGGAGGGAGGGAAAGGTATGGAGAGGGAGGGGAAAAGATGGAAGAGGGGAGAAAAAGAGCAGGAATGGGGGGGAAGAGAGAGGGGAAGGATTGAGGAGGACATAAAAAGATGGAGGGAGAGGAGGTGCTACTCTCAGGGCGTTTGCAGAGTTTTTGTCCCAATTGAGCTTCGTGTCCACGTGCTAAAAATAATAAGTGAGCCCCAATGGATCAGTCTGGACTGACTATCCCAAGCCTCCCAGAGAGTGAAGGGTGCTCAGATTGAGTCATTTCATCTTTTAACATGGTCGCTTCAAAGGCCAAATGTTTTTTTTTTCCCCTTTTCCCCATAAACAGATGAAGAGGCTTTTCTCTCTATCTCTATCTCTATCTCTCTCTAACTAATTCAAATGTGCTTTATTTGCATGACAAGTAAACTTGTGTTGCACAAGCATTGATACATAAATGACAGACAATAAACACCCCCCATATCCAGAAATAAATAAATAAAAATTTAGTGTTCTTGGTGCTCGGCCCTGTCTGGTCTCTCCGTGACGATCGTCTGGGTGTTTCTGTGCTGTCGCTCCTGCAATCAGTCTCTTCCTGCCATCCAGTGACTGATTTGGCTGTCCCAAAATCTATCGCAGATAAGATATCTCATGTGTCGCCCTGCACCCGAAGCTTTGCTTTGCTTTTGTGCTTCTTCTGTGTGTTACAGAAGTGCCTTCAAAGCAGTGTTATTGCCAAAAAAATGTTTATTTACAGCAGCCCCCACTCCACCCGCCCTCTAATTTGTCCCTTCCTGTTTATCGCTGTTCATCAGCCCCTCTGGACCAATCACACGTCATGCTCTTAGCCCTGCCCAGTTGTCCCTTTGCAGAAAGCAGGGTTTGTCTCAAAAGTGTGACCTGTGTAAGTGAGGGACTTACTTAGAGAGGGAGGACTGCATTAGTGAGACCAAAGACACAAGAAAAGAGACGTTTCGTCTCTAGAAGAAGGGATAGTGCAGGAAACGCTAAGAAAATAACCTGTTTGCATGTCGAACTAGATGCTTTAATCTGGCAAACAACAAAACCGAGTAATGCTCATCTGCCATGCATTACTGTGTAACCGAAGCAGTGTCCGTGATAAACTCTCAGACAAAGTCATTTTATTTAATTTTATTTATTTATTTCTCCCCTCTCCCGCTCCCGAGGAGAACGACGCTGCGTCACACGCCCCAGACTGCAGAGGCGGCAGCCAAGTCTTTAAAAATAATACTAAAACGGAGGCGCCGGAGAGCGCCAGGTAAACACACTAAATCACCGTTGGGCCTTGTCTCCGGGGCTGTGAGGCTCGCTCGCTCGCTCTCAGCCAGCCGTGACGCCGCGCCCTCATTGGCACACGCAGTATAAACACCAGCATGAAAGCGCCCGATAGGATCGCAGCTGAAAATGAAGAGGCAGGAAACGGAGGCTCTGGTTTCCGTAGCGTGGGAGGGGGGGTGTGGAGATTATAGGGGCCGGCAGACCCCTGCTGATCAGGGCACCGCGGGCTGTGTTGGGAGATGTACTGTGGCCACGCGTGAATAGACAAGCGGAGGAGGAGGAGCTTTGAGATTGTTTGTTAATTTATTTATGATATGGCTTTATTGCTGAACATTCTCCCCTGTTCAGCTGACAGCGAAGAATCTCTTGATGCTTATGATGTACCCAAAGCCTCTGCCTCTGGTTAAAACATTCAGGGTGTAAAACTCAGTATGTCCTGATTATGCAGAAAAACTGGCATAAATCTGTGGAATTTGTAGTGAAGAGACTGAAGAGGCTCCAGCTTTAGAGGAGGAAGTGCATCATGAGACAGTACAGTGATCATTTTATTTCTATTGTTTATTTATTTTCCTTTTTATGTTCTGCCCTGAAGGACTTTCATCTGAACATCACGAGATTTACAGACGCACTCGAGTATACCCACTGTATTACTGAAGCATAAATATACAGGTACATCCAGTAGATATTGATATTCAAAAGTAAATTAATGTACAAGCTCATATCCTGGATTGCTTATCCATTTTGCCTTCCCAATAACCAACCCATCCAACGCCCCCCCCCACCCCCCCAAACACACACGCACACGCGCGCACACAATGACAGGTTCAAAAAGGGGACTGATATTCATGTTGCTGTGGCTTGTAATGAACGGAAGCCTGTGGAGAAGGAATAGGGACAGGATGGAAGTGAAGCATGCACATGATCGTTCTGCCTGGCTGCGTCAGTGTGCTGACATAAACAAAGATTAGCCCGTTAGCGGTGTAGTCCTCGTCCCTTTCTTCTGATCGCATCTCACGTGGCAGCAATGTCTGCGCATTTCACGTGAAATCTGATATCATTGGATTTTTTGTAAATTAGAGATCCGATATCTTTGTTGTAATTAAAACTGTTTGATGTGTCGGGCGCATAAGGTTATTCCGCTGCATTTGACGCAATTAAACAAAGGCTTGTTAACAACGGGAAACAAATGGGTTTGGGATAATTATTGGTTACAAGGCAAGTTCCCAACTGTGACATTACAATTATGTGGCAGTATGATTAAAAAAATAATAATAACAATGATCACACTGCGATTTGTTTACAAAAGGGTGGGCTCATGTCGAAGCAGGCGGGAAACATGACTGGCTCCCTCTTTGACGTGAGTGAGCGGCCGAGCGAGCGAGCGAGCAGCGTGATTTAAGTGGGGGAGATGTCCTCTTCTCTGACGGACACTAATCAGAGGCGCTGGGACTCTGGCAGTAATCAGAGAGGAGAGGCGTCGCGTAGCCCTGCTGCCTCAGCTCCCCCCCACCCTCACCCCGGGAAACAAAAGGAGCTCATTTGTCCCGATCGCTCCCTGTCACAAGGTCGACACCCCCCCCCCCCCGACCCTTCAGCAGCCAGCTCGGTTTAGTTACAGGGCAGGCCGCTAAGAGAGGATCGCGCGCTGCCATCTCTACGCAGTCGGCGCGAGCAGGCGTGATGAGGAGGAGGAGGAGGACTAAGAAGAGCTCTCAGTGGGCTGCCGCAGCAGGGGCAGTGAGGAGGAGGAGGAGGAATGAAAGAGGAAGAAGGAGAGTAAGAAAGAAGCGTTCGGGGGTTCCAACAGGTGCTGCCACCTTCCCGCTGCTGCTGTTTGTGGAAGGAGAGAACCGTGCTCGTCAGGGGGTGGAGAGCGAGTAAATCTGTCAGCCGTTCGCACGGCTCACAAGAAGCATTGCCATGTTGTTGGGTTGGGGTGTTACAAAAAGACCCGTATATCAAGGCTGAAATAGATGGATACATGCAGTAGTAAATTTTACAGGGTCAGAAATAATTACATTACGCCATTAATTTGCTTAGCGCACACCCGCATACAGCTTGTATTTCACATATTAATCACCCGTATGGCCAGATTTCCCTCTACCTGCTCAGGTTAACTGTCCTTCTCAAGGGTACACCTTCAGCATCTCATTTCTCTTACAGAAACATAACGCATCAAGTAGTATAAATATATCTCAAAGCAATGTTAATTGCATTATATTTCAAATGTAATGCAATATCTGAATGCGGCAATAGCGTGTATATATTACCCTTACATTTGATGTCAAAATGACATTTCTGGCATACTGTGTTTTATTTCTGTATCTTCAGTACACGCTCCATTTCTGTAAGGGATGCAGTTGTACCCAGGCGCTGGGTGGAAACGCTCCGTTCCCTCTAGGAACACGAACTGACGCAATTCTGCAGTTGAGTGACACCAGCGCTGACGTGCCACAAGGACTTTCAGGCATTTTGAGCGGACCTTTCAGTATATTTACAAGTTGTGTTCCTGACTAGCTCCTAACAGTATGGATTTGTCCATTCACCTGTTCCCCGTTTGGCTGATTGGTTTGTAAAACATCAGATTTTTACTTTAATTCCTAGTTTCTGATTTTGAAATTCTGGCAACATCAGCAGTTCTCTAATGGAATCACGAAAGACTGCATCGAGCTCACATTTCACTTAATTAATCGGTTGCACTTTTTGGAAATTTTTCTGAAAACCATTTACATTAAATAACCTGCTCAATGACATTTTTTTTTCTTTAAATACTGTCTAATAAGATGCATTATTGATTTACTGCTAGAGGTCACTGGAAAAAAACTGAAACAAGGTACCTCCTCAAGGGTACATACAGGGCTCTCACCTGCTCTTTTATCCAGAGCCTGAAGGACCGTCCTCTCGCCACTGCAACCGCTAAAGACGTGGCTTTATCCATCTCAACATTTAATATATGAATAATTTCTCCTCGTATGATCAGGTTAGTTTTCTGAGCTCATTCAGATTGGATCACCCACTCGGAGTACACAAGGCTCCTGTTTTACAAGCTGCTGCTACACACTGTAGTTTGTAGTTGTTAAGCCTAATTGTAGTCACTTTATTTAATAAGCACTTAGAAGAAAATGAAATGGAATGTTCCTGCTTAAGGATGCAATGGCGTCATCTCACCTTTCGTTGTATCCTGAGGCCCTGTGAAAGCAGGGTCTTTTTCCTCCCCCACAGGGCCACACAAGTCATACGTGCTGAGCAGCAATCGCAGGCTCCTCCCCTTCACCTGCAGCTCACCTGAGCAGGACCAATCGGGGCCGAATAAGTGCAAGTTTCGGACACGGCGATGGAAGCCTGCGGTAAGGTTTGGATTTGCATCACTCTGGAGCGGGGAAGTGAGTACGTGACGCTTCAGAAAAACACATACTCATTTTTTTTTTATTTTCACGCCCTCTCCCAGGGCGCCAGGAAGGAGGCGATCACCCTGGGGGTAATTAGGTAGCTGCCCGTAATTAGTCCCTGGTGTTGGCATGAGTGATACTGTGACCCACAGAATAAGCACTCCTCGTGAGCTGTAAAGATTATTTTATTATTTTATTTTTTCCCTCATGTTTGCTTTTAAATGGCACAATGGGTCATACAGTAATACAAAATGAAGATTTAATGACTGCGTTTCGTTTTAAGGAAACAGGAAGTGTATGAACTCCGCTCCGATCTTCTGGGAATTCACAACAGGTACAGTGACTTCGAAAAGGTCTGTTGAGATTCATTAATGTGTAACTAAACAACTTTAATGAGAGAGGCAGACTCGCTGGTTATTGGAAATTGATGTTATTGGATTGGATGGTATACTGCGAGCAATGATACAAGGCAATCTTGAGTTAACATTTGACGAGTTCACATACTGTACATTGAATAAGAAATGTCCTCCGCCATTTTAAAACTAGTTTGTATTTTTGCATTAAATATTCACCAGTTGACACTGTAAAAAATATTCTAAAGGGTTCAGAAGGCCAGAGGAACGATGCATGGTTAACATGGCTACTGCTATGTAGACATGCCTCTTCAGGCTGTATTTGGATCAGTAGAGTCAATAAGTATATTTGCTTAGCTTCTAAATAGTTGCCTCTTCAGACTGGTACTAATCAGTAGAATAATTCACCAGCTGGTCACCTTCTGAAGGCTCACCTCTTCAGGCTGGATCTGTATCAGTAAAGCTGTTAACCTGCTGATGCCACCCTCTGAAAATCTGCCTTTTCAGATTGTGCCTGGGTCTCAGTTGGATGATTTAAAATGTCTCAGCAGGCATCTTTGGATCTGTTGCCTTTTGTGATTTTAAAAAATATATAATTCTGAGGTATCAAAAATTGTATGTAGAGCCCTGGGTTGCCCTGGGAAATTGATGTAGCTCTGTATTGCAGATTTCTGTTGCTTCCAGCTGTGCCAGCTTTATTGACTATTTTGTATTTTTTCACCTGTAAAGTCATCTTCTAATTCTCTGTGTAATAGCATCTTGGCTTTTTTACCTGTTCAAAACAACGTGGACGTGTTGAACCGGGGCCAGGATCCATCTGAAAATAAACAATCCATCCTCCTCTCAGCAGTGTTGGAGGAGGAGGGAGATTTCACAGGGAAAATCTCTCTTTCTCTCTGGCACCTCCAGTCCCAGTGGGCCTTGAAGGGGGTGATAGGGGTTCTGTGGCGAGTACAGAACTCTTGTCTGTAAATATTACTCAGTATAGCAATCATCCTTCCCAAACGGGGGTGTGCTTGGCTATACAAGACGGGAAAGTCTTTCTGGTCCAAGAGACTTGATGTGCTGGTTCCCTAAATGCAGCTACCGGGAGACTAGGGTTGGGCAAAAAAAAACAGAACAAAGCAGGTTACGCAGGAACGCTTAAATATTAATAAAAGATAATATTTAAACCAAATCTGCCGTTGAATCTTTTTGCCACCATTTTTCAGTGCCCTCCCAGTTTACGTGATTTAATATTTTTTACGTATAAATTGCCATGAGCTGAATTACTAGAATATGTAGAGGGGGAAAAAATATATATATATATATATATCTGATATCAAAAGTCATGTTCCAGACATCTTGGCGAGCAAATTGCATTAGTGTTGAACAAGTTCATGTGGATTCGCTTTAATGAAGGAATTAAGATTGAAAAGTGTACCGGGCCAGAGGCTACTGTTAAAAAAAAAAAAGAAAAGCAGCTGACGATGAGACCGATGATCGAGTTTGAGAACCCTGAGCACAATTCAGAATCTATCCAATTTTGCAATGCAAAGTGCATAATACATAAAGAAATCAAGTCATTAATATGTATGGACTTGGAGTGTGTCCTGCAGCCTCATGCTATCAGCAGCATTTTCCAACAAACAATCTATTTAGAGCATTATGCCTAAACACCATATCTGCTTAAACTGTGCTCACTGCCTGCATTACTCTTGCAGGAAGGTTACTGTAAGGACTGCATGTATATGTAGATATAGCGTACATACACTCAACGGCCACTTTATTAGGTACACCTATCTAGTACCGGGTAGGACCCCTTTTTTGCCTCCCAAGCAGCCTGAATTCTTTGTGGCGTGGATTCAATAAGGTGCTGGAAACATTCCTTAGGGATTTTGGTCCGTGCTGACGCATCATGGTGGCATCACGCGGTTCCATTCCATTTTTACGGCCGCACATTCATGCTGCAAACCTCCCATGCCACCTCATCCCAAATTTGCTGTATTGGATTGAGATCTTGGGACTGCGGGTCATTGGAGTAAACTGAAGCCACTGTCATGTTCGTGTAACCAGCCTGACATGACGTGTGCCTTGTGGCATGGCGCATTATCCTGCTGGAAGTATCCGTTTGAAAGAGGGTAGACTGGCCATAAAGGGATGCACATGGTCAGCAACAATGCTTAGGCTGTGCCATTCAAATGATGCCCAATGACAACCACTAGCCTGAACCGTTGACACAAGTAAGGATGGATCCATGGACTTGTTTACGCCAAATTCTGACCCCTCCATCTGCATGTCGAGATTCCTCAGACCAGGCGACGTTTTTCCAATCTTCAATCGCCCAGTTTTGGTGATCATGTGCCCACTGTAGCCTCATCTTCCTGTTCTTAGCTGACAGTAGTGGAACCCGGCGTGGTCTTCTGCTGCTGTAGCCCATCCACGTTGGACGTTGTGTGTTCAGAGATACCCTTCTACCCACCATTGTTGTAAAAAGATGTTATTTGATCATTTGTGGCCTCTCTGATAGCATGAACAAGCCTGCCCGTTCTCCCCTGACCTCATTAAAAAAGGTGCTCGCTGGACGTTTTTTAGTTTGTCGCGCCATTCTCTGTGCACTCTCGAGACTGCGGTGTGTCAAACTCCCAGGAGGGGAGCCGTTTCTGAGATGCTGGAACCACCACGTCTGGCACCAACAATCATACCACGGCCAAAGTCGCTTATCACACATCTTGCCCATTATAATGTTTGGCTGAACAAAAAAACTATACCTCTTCACCATGTCTGCATCCTTCATACTGTATATTGAGTTGCAGCCACATGATTGGCTGTTTGGAGGAGCAGGCTATTTCTGTTAACTAGCAGGTGTACCTAATAAAGTGGCTGCTGAATGTATATACAGCTCTATGTACTATCAGTGATTTGTACCTCAAAAGCTAAAAATAAAACCTAACCCTAAAAGCTAAAAATATTTACTGAGAGCGGGTACTAGGTTTCTTTAGGGCATTCATCATACAAATTTCAAATTGGATAATCTGAAACTTGCATCCAAACATTCAGCGTGGGAACTGTTAGGTCTGCATGAATTTTGAGTAGTTAATTACAGAATGCAGCCACCACACAATGGGCCCCTAATGAGTTTTGAATCATGTGACTGAGGCGGGGGTGGGATATGCAAATTATCTAGCACTTTATGTACAGTAAGTGCTTTTGTGAAGGAATCAAAGGTACCTATGTAATTTAAGCCTAATGAGAGAGACTGGCTTTCTTTTACATTATTCATAGACTATTCAAGTCCAATTAGACCCAATTCATTCCTCACACAGCCATTATGGTGTGTCTTTGAAGAGCAGTCCTTGTGTCCTGTGGCAGTCCTGTACTTGTACTACACACAGAAATTCACTGCACGCACGCTGTAGAACGCTTCAACGCAGTCAGACTATTTTTGGCTTCACTGTTCAAGCTTGAATAGAGAGAGAGAAGAGAGGAGGAGAAATTGACTTTTGCATTTAGCTTTTGGGAATGATATGAATGTCTGAGGTATAATCCAAAACGAATTTACAAAGTAAACTGTCTGCGCCAGCAGGCCAGCTTTGATGTGATTTTTTTCCCCCTTTCTGTCCTTTTTTGTGCACTTTGAATCTCGTAGATGTTCAAAGCAAGTACCTTTGAATCTCAGCGATTCAGTTCCATTTCACCGGTGACATTTTTCAGCGTGTAGATGCCTCCGTGAACTTTGTCTGATGAGTGAGGACACGAGACTACAGCTCTTTGAGAAATTCACATAACTGGCCATTTGAATAAAGACTCCGACACACGACTCCGTTACTTCGACACTGTTCCTTTTTTTGCAGCCCAATTATGTCAAAATCGGCATTCGTCTTCTTCAAGCTAATAAAAATGAGCTAATTTGTCATTTCTCTTCTGATCAAGAGAGAGCAAAAGGCTGATCACTCAGAAAAAAATGAAAAATTTGATGGGGGGGGGGGGGGGGGGGGATGCAGTGACAGCAGAAATAAAATATTTTTGCCAATTAAA
Organism: Synaphobranchus kaupii; assembly: GCA_029718625.1. Taxonomy (NCBI): domain Eukaryota; kingdom Metazoa; phylum Chordata; class Actinopteri; order Anguilliformes; family Synaphobranchidae; genus Synaphobranchus; species Synaphobranchus kaupii. The sequence continues at coordinate 41,418,665 of CM056384.1, forward strand.
TTGACTGTTCATACAGTGTCATAATATCCAGCAATATTAATATTACAGTTTCTCCAGAATGGCGCTAAATGAAGCTCAGTCAAATCATGGCTGATTGCACAGGATAATAAAACCTTTTTGTCTGATGTTTTCTATGACAAACGTGGCAGCAACAGAGAATGACTGACATTTACTTCTCTTTTAATCATGCAGTTATAACAACAATTATTTACATAAAATGTATTTAAAGACTGATATAGACAACTACACATCATCTTCAAAGGAAACATAATATCTTCATAAGCTTCATAAGATTTCATAAACACACAGGGTTACTGCCATGCTGTGCTCTATATCACTGTCCATGTAAATGTGCTTTTACTGCACATTTTTACTACACATTTTACTGCTACTAAAATGCTTTGGAAAAGAAACACATGCAGATTGTTGAGCGTATATTTAAAATGGTCAGAATTAACTGTTTAACATTATACTGTTATTACTAGAAGTACCAAGGCCATAAAATTGTGTTTTTTTAAATTATTTTATGGAACAGCATCTCTTCAATCCTACATTTACTGACATTAAAGGTTTGTTACACACTTCACCTCAATAAAACAGTTTCTAAAATGAGCACAATATTCTTGGGTAAAATTAGTTCACTATATCAACTAATGAACATTGTACCTCTATCTGCACCTTTGTGATTTGTATTCAAATTTGTATTCAAACCCCCCCCCCATGCTCTATGTGTGCTTATTAATACTGTGTAATCTGGCATGAATAGGGGCCTCATTCTGGTAAATAAAAATTGAAGCTTTGCTTGCATGCACGTTTGCTCAATTGCACTGTCTAAGTGTTCACACCTTTCAGACGGAAGTTTGAAATGCATTTTGTAACTGGAAATGTTTGTATTCTCATTTGCATAAGTGTGTGTGTCTGCTTTTCATAATAAAGATACAACAAAAAAAAAAGAATAAATTAATAATTGTGGATGACTGCACCAGACAGCATCAGGGTAATTTATTTTCTTATTTTATTTGCCAGGAGAATAAATCTGGCCCTATTCTTCTGTAGATCAGGCTGCACACTTATGCAAAGGTGGGTCGTGGGTTGAGAACCACAAGTCATTATTGCCACAACCACTGCTCTGGTAACTGTTAGATTATGTACAAATGCTCAGGCACTCAGCTCTGTGCTATTAACATTGAAAGTTATTTCTCCCTTCCGTCGAACATTCATTAAGTGGCATGACTAAGAACTATCCTGCCAGTAATGGCATATTGTGTACTGTAATATAGCAACAGCAATCCCTGTTACCAACTGGAACCTCCTGTAGTTTAGGAGCAGAGAGGACAGAAGGAATGCGGGAGCTGTGTATCGGCTGATAATAATTCTTTTTTTAAAGTCTGCATTGTTACTAACTTGTGGTTCAGTGGGGTTTCATTAACCCAAAAATGAGATGAGACATTACATGCTATCAGTGACTCACTGTTTGAACCAAATTTTATTGGTTCAAATGCGTCATTTGTAATTAGTAGCCCATGGTAGCTCCACCCATTCAGGCCTCATTACTCTTCTTGTCTGTGTCATCAGGTAATATTACAGTGAGTTTAATACGACACACATTGCAGTATTACATTAAGGATACCTACGTGTAGTGTCCACAATGCACATATAAAGCATGCATAAGCATGACATAACTACTTAATAACGCTTTGCTCGTTCATATCCAGCATTATTTATGGACCATGTCCTACACCATGTTTTAACCCAAACCAAGTCCGCCTTGCTCTTGAAACTGATATGACTATCATAAAACATATCATTGCTGCCTTTGAAAAATAGGCAAAGATCTCCTAAATGCTGTTTACGCTACAAATTTCCACATCGAGGCAAATCTTATGATCAGAGCAAGTCGTGTTAGAATTTTCACTGAGCAGTAAAGGGCAATCTCTTACTCAAAAGATAAGACTTACACACATTTATGCTTCATGTAGAATATCGGTGAAGGCTTTCCTTTTTTTTACTTGTTTACAACAATTGTTGGACAAGCTTTTATTAACTTTGAAACATATGCTTAAGCTTTGGGCACATACTTCAGTGTTGTCGTTGTAATCCATGGCCTGCATTCTGAAATCGTCTCAGAGTAGGAGTGCTGATCTTGAATCAGTTTATCAGTTTCGCTCATAAAATATATGGACAGGGGATGCCTGATCCTAGATCAGTAGTCTTTACTGAAGCACTTCATAAATATGGGACAAGGGGGTAGATTCAATCAAACGCACTTTTAAGGGTATATACGGTTCAATAAAACCAGATTTACCTGCAGTGGATTAATCCGACGCCGTATCACCATAATGTCGCTGTGTGCCTTTAAGGCCTGGTACATACTCTACGCAAGGAACGCGTGCAACGACGCAAAGAGCAACGCAGGGGGCGTTTCTCGCGTTCTTGCGTAGCAAAATGTGCAGTCCAAATTTTGTAACGCGACGCAAACGTGTGGTGCAATTCCACGCGTTTCCGTTAGAGGTGCTAAATGTAAATACTGTTCAATAACTGCAGAATTGCAGACTACACACAAAGAAGTAATAATTTCCGGTTTAAGGTTACTCGCTCCAACCAGATTAGCCTAGGCTGCCAACTAGCAGACAGGGCGAAAAGAAGCCGGTAAACACGCGTATAGTATGTAAGCAAAGACCTCGCGTATGTCCCGAATATGCGTTGGCGTTCATGTTCCTTGCGTAGAGTATGTACTAGGCCTAAGGCGCAGGAAGTAAGGGTCTAGCCAATGAAAATTAGTTTTCACAAGTTATTGACTCAGTGGGTTTCGTCTGGTCATTTTGTTGCTGACGTACTTGCCTTTTCATCTTAAATGGTTTGTTTGGGTGGCAGATTTCAAACGGCTAAGTTGTTTCATGCTTGCATCTCAGTAGAACAGCGTAAGGAAGATATCACACTGTGGGAAAAGATTGTTGCGACTTCAAAACGACATTCTAACATCCAGGGATAATACTAAATATTAAAATAATACGAGTTTGTTGAATGTTCCGACATACAATTGATTCTGGCGGTGAACCTTCACAGGTATGATCAAAGCTGTGCCCAGCCCACACCTGTGTTGGTTCACCCACCAGAGATTACCAGAGCATCTCAGGCTAGTCCTTCCCACAGCAGCCGGCACACTCCACAACGACCATTCCCAGCTAACTTATCAATGCCCTGAACGCCCCACCACCACCATCACCAATGCATTTCAAACACCCGTATAATTATTAGCAGTTCCCACCTCCGCTCCCCCACCCTCCACATACCCATACCTGTATGAGGAGCGTACCATTAAAAAAGGAAAGAGGATTATGGCCCTTCCATCACATCCCCTGAACCCTTCCATCACATCCCCTGAACTCTTCCATCACATCCCCTGAACTCTTCCATCACATCCCCTGAACTCTTCCATCACATCCCCTGAACTCTCCCATCAGGTCGAAGATTTAGGTCCTCGCCCCTTAAAGCCAAAAGGGCCCGAAACAGCTTTGTCCCTACAGTTGTTAGACTGCTTTAATGACATTGGACATCTCAAGATGGTAAGTCCAGATGAGGAACTGTTATTGCTTTTGATGCTCATTTTTTCATCATAATTACTAATTTAATATAATAATTTTGATCGTAATACTAATAATAGTCATTTTAATCATGATCATAATCATAATGTATTCCACTCCACTCATACCTTCACTTTAATGTGAAACATCTGATTCGATTGAATGTCTTTATTTAACATGTTTCTGTTTTGTGGTTCTGCCCCACTGTCTGTCTGTTTTACTGCTGGCAACTACAACTGAAGTTCCCTCACAGAAAAATGTATTATTAGGTGTGGTTGTGAAACCATACCTTTGTTATTCACCATACTTATTATTATTCCGCCACTTTTTGAGAACTTATCTCCTCCTACACCGTTCACACCATCGACACAATTCATACCTCATTTTATACCTTTAGAGACCCTCCAGGTTGCTATTATTCTTTACCTTCATACCATATACACTTTTTCAGATAATTGACCTTTTATTGCCAAAAAAATGAATGGGAGTCAATGGGCACGTTTTGAAAACCGATGCAATAGAATGTGGATGCTGTAACATATTGCACTGCTTATGTCATCAAAATGCCTTCCTCTACAACAGGGGTTCCCAAACTGGTCCTGGGGCCCCCCTGTGTATGCTGGTTTTCGTTGCAACCACCCCATGTTCACATTGTGCTTATTGTGCTATATTATTTAAAAGAGATTTTATTTAACAGATCCATTTAAAGACTGATTTGAATCAATAGGCCACTAATTGGTGAAAGTGTGAACACATGGCCACTAAAACTAACCATTTGTTAGATAATGAAGAATTCAAACACAAAGCAAATGATAATGAGCCAAACCTGCATTGTGTTACTAAGCTTAAAGAAAAAATTATGAGTTAAACACATGTGTTGAACAACCTAATTAGGAGCCTATTTATTCACTTCACTCTTTAATTTGATCAGTTAAAATACATAATTTTGTAACCTCTTTTTATGTACTTTTTGCAATATAGCACAATAAGCACAATGTGAACATGGGGTGTTTATTCTACATGACATGCATAGCTATTTCTGACATAATGTAGCTTAAGAGGGTGAATAATTCCTCTAAACATGAAAAGCACCTAATTAAGAAAAGTTAACAGCTTGTTAAAATTCTGGGATTGCAACTGTGGTTGCAACGAAAACCAGCATACACAGGGGGGCCCCAGGACCGGTTTGGGAACCCCTGCTCTACAACACTGTTATGACCTAACAATACTATCCCAGATGATTCACATTACCTTTTTGTGCTTTCATCGCAATTTATTATTTATTTGTATCACTTCCAGGTTCCACAAAATGCATCACCATATTTTGACACTTAAACTTCTTTAGATCCCTTTATACCGCATTACCACGTCTTACCATTTCCACCTTTTATTTACCACCTCACACCATATGATATTACATTACATTACATTGCATGCATTGAACAGACGCTCTTATCCAGAGCGACTTACACAACTTTTTATCATGTTTTTTACATATTATCCATTTATACAGCTGAATATACACTGAAGCAATTCAGGTTAAGTACCTTGCTCAAGGGTACAACGGCAGTGTCCTACCTGGGAATCGAACCTGCAACCTTTCGGTTACAAGGCAAGTTTCTTAACCATTATACTACACTGCCGCAATTATTATACTATACTACACTATACTATACATTATACTACACTACCATCTTTCTATACCATTTCCAGCAATTGATACCACTGCGAAGCAACCACACCTACAATTTATTTAGGAATTGTTAATCTAGTTCTAACCCTATTTCCCCATACCTTTCCTCCATTCCACATGTCACCTGTCACTTCATAGCTCTCCCAGTTGTGTGCCCAGGGGCTGCAGCTGACCTCTGTAACCTTTGACCCGCAAGGGTCCCCTGCACCTCTGCACAACCTCAACCGCAGTCTGGGAGGGGGGGTGAGGTGCAGCCAGCGCTGAGGTAGCGAGCCTGTGTCAGTTAAAAGGAAAAAAATTAAATAAACTGGTGCACACAGAATATCTTCATTTTTATTTTTGTACTGTAACTCAGGCGAAGCAATTCAAAATTGTCATTGGACTAAATTTCATATTCTGTTTGATGGGAATATTTCATCACTCCTATGATGTTTGTCGTACCTTTTATGCGGGCGTGGTGGAATTTCAGTTTTCGTGCAGTGTCCCTTTAAGAGAGGTCCCACCTCAATACTCTCTATCCTGATGTCCCTCCTTTTGGGCCACACATTTGCTGGTTTTTCAGTCATTATAAGAATAAAGTGAAT
>CM056384.1:41425025-41468285 GCA_029718625.1 Synaphobranchus kaupii
AACGGGCGTGCCTGTCCTTAACACCGAGCTGCGCTCTCGTAACCGGGCGTGACTGTCCTTAACACCGAGCTGCGCTCTCGTAACCGGGCGTGCCTGTCCTTAACACGCAGTTGCACTCTTGTAACCGGGCGTGCCTGTCCTTAACCGCCCGAGCTGCACTCTTGTAAACCGGGCGTGCCTGTCCTTAACACCGACGCTGCACTCTTGTAACCGGGCGTGCCTGCTCCCTTGAACACCGAGCTGCGCTCTTGTAACCCCCGGGCGTGCCTGTCCTTAACACCGAGCTGCGCTCTTGTAACCCGGGCGTGCCCTGTCCTTAACACCGAGCTGCACTCTTGTAACCGGGCGCGCCTGTCCTTAACGCGAGCGCGCTTCGTAACCGGGCGTGCCCTGTCCTTAACGCCGAGCCGCGCCTTTCGTAACCATGCAGCTGTACTTTTACCGCCGAGCCGCCGCGCAGGCCCCCCTCCTCCTCCTCCTCGCAGCGACGGTGAAGAGTGCCGCTCGCTGCTGGGAATGCGAATGATTGGGACAATCATTAAAAATGCAGTGTTTTGTCAGTGCCTCCACTCTTTTGGAGCCGCGCTGAGCTCCAAAGACATGTAGATAAACAGCAGAGTGAAGTACACGCCTCCTGCAGCGTGGCGCCGCGCCTGAAACATGCCCATCAGATACCAACTAGCTGCGCTCCTGCTTCCGCATTTTTATCGCCACCACTTCAAACAAATATGCAGTGAACACCCTCGTATGGAAAACAGTTTGTGACAGTGGACTGATCACAGGGGCAGTTTTTCCACAACGTGCAAAGCCCCTTTGCAGAATCTCCTGTGGGGTAAGCAGAGGCTGGTAACATTTAGCTTTAACTCCAGAAAAGCCTGAATGAGCTGTGTCCATATCTCTCAAGCATCAGGCATGAAAGTCACACATTGAGGACCAATCCCACGGTCACACACCGCAAGTCCAAAAACCTCACCATGTTTCAATGAGAGCTTTGAAGCATCTTAGACAGCAAATTTAGCAAAATTTTAAAGTGGAAAATACAGGTGAAGGTGAACCAACTGTGTCATTTCGACCCTCAGAAAACAACTTCCCCCTCCCCGGATTGCCAAAATCTCACGCATTGGGATGTTCACACATTGAAAGATATTTGTGGCTCACCGGTAGTGTGGGACCGTTCCGTGGACTCTCTCTCCCAGTGCCCCAGATAAGTGTGCCTGCCAAGCAAAGGCATAATATTAAATTAAATACCCTTACCGTAATTGAATATATTTTATAATATATTGGGGGGGGGGGGGGGATTTTTTTACATACAATATTAATTATTGCCCACTTTAAGCTATTGCAATGTATTACTCTGCTGTGAAATATATTTTTAATTATATTTACCAAGAGGTTGCACGTCAGTTTTACAACATGTTGAAGTATGTTCCAGTTCCATAAAGTGGGAAATGAATGTGCATATTCGCACACGCTTGCCGTGGATGGCAAGCTGGGATCCAGATGGACGCGGGGCTGGCCTGAGCATGCTGTGTCTCACGGTGGTGTGAGGCTGCATTTCCTCTGTCATTCTCCTCTAATTAGTGACTGTTGCCCGGGTGGACCCATCTCTGCCAGGAAGGCTTCCAGTAGAGGTGAGATCCAAGCTCTTAATCTCCCATATTATTGAATTAAAGTCCTACATGCCCAGCGAAAGCATGTTCACTATTGAAATTTCCATTTTTCCCTTTTTCTTCTTTCTTTCTTTCTCTCTCTCAGTTGTGTGGACCAAGTCCATCCGTAAAGGAGGGACAGGGGGCGGACTGCAGCAGGGAGCCGTTAGCGCTGCGCTAGTCAGGGATTACGCACGGCGGTGTCACACTCCCCGTTCTCGGCGTAAACGCAGAACGTTAGCACATTAGCAAAGGCTTGGCGGTGGCGGCGGTGTCATTGTCGTCCTTTCCCCCGTGCACAGTGCCAGTCTCTAATCCGGTGTTGTCATCCTTTCAGGAGGCAGATTGCTTGCTTTGCCATCCCGTAGAGGGGCGAGGATAATTTAAGGAAGAATTTCCACAAGGAAAAGGATAATTATATCAGAAGCAGGCCTGACCTCTACAAGCAGGTAAATAACACCGAACATCTGCAATTCTGGATCAGTGCACACAAAATAAATGTATGCGGGCAAACATACGCACGTATTATAAACCATATACACTGGTCAGAACCTCTGTCTTTTTCCTCTTAGGTGCTGCGTTTTAGGCCAGTCTCCATAAACGTGAAGTGGCCACCACTTCATTCGGAGTGGCTTATTTTGTGGGAAATGTGTATCGATGTACAGTACAGGTTGTTCTTAGAAAGGAAGATAGCGGCCTCCGTCTGCAACAGTAATAGTAAGGCAGAATAAACGTGCATGTTCCACCCCTGTAGGCCGTCAGTAACTGCGGGAACGTTTGTGACAAGCACACACTGGATGGCCTTGGCAGAACAGTTGAATCTCCATAAATGATAACACTGCCGACTGTAAGTTTCCTTTCTGTAATACTCAACCACTCCTGGACACGTGTGTTGTCCTCTCCAGAAACGATGTCCACGGATGACTGGATAACATTGGATCCATGCCCACCGTTCTTGGGACACATTCACCTCATGCAGTCCAAGGTAAATTTCAGTGTAAGCAACCGCCCGTTGATTTCGTACCTTCAAATGAAGCTAATTGGGGTGTCTCGGAGGCGGGAGCACCATAGAGAGCTGTCCACATGCTCGTTGCAAGCCGCGACGTTGACGGATCGGATCCAGCCGCATTTCTCTCCCTCACACTCGCTCCCATTCTTCCCTGTCTCTCTACACTATGCTGTCCAATAAAGCTGAAAAGCCTGAAAATGTAATACACATAAACTACAATAATCTGTCTTACAGTAAGTGGAATTGAGAAACAAATGTAAATGGGTTTTGTTAAATTATTTATTTATTTATTTTTTGCCTTGACTTGAGTTCTTTAGTTACCCTTGACCTCTAAGTCAGCCATCTAATGTTACTCTGCATCAAAAAAAAGAACAACGATGTGGCTGCTGCGATTTGCCATGGAAACTGCCTGTGAGGAGTTGGGTGAGTCATATGCCGGATGATCCCCATTCACAGTTAGTTTGAAAAGGGACTGCATCATTTGAATAGAACCCGTGACAATCACCTCAAATATACAAATTATGCCTGCACAGGTTTAAAACTGCAATGGAAATGAGCTTAGGGATCCAGACTGAATGAAGAACATGAAGCCCAGCACAGATTCAGAGTCTTTATTCATAAACCTGTACCAGCATTCGAGACTCTCGGAGGTCCCTGGTATTCAAATCACGATCTTCGAGGTCTGAGAGCTGCTGGTTTTCCACCCTCCCTTTACCTGGGGGTCAGGTGTGAAGACATTCTGGCCAACCCAGTCGCACTGCTGCGAGCCGATGATTCTTGTTGTTGACAATTTGCCGAGACATCAAACGCCAAAATTCCCCTTATAAATGGCTTCTCGATTTTTTTTTTCCAAAATCAGTGATTCCACACCCCCTCCCCGCCCACTCACCCCCGGCTGGATTAGAAGACGAGAGTAAATACAAGCTCAGGAGTGCAGGAGGGGTGGTTGTGGGAACTCCTACACATTGGATTAAGGTCAGAAGGCCACAGTGCGGGGAGGCTGTGTGAAGCAGTCCGTTGGGCAGCCGAGTCAGCCCATGCACCAATCATGTGGGCGGGGGTTTGATTCCCCACCATGGCACTTTGTGTGCTGTGATCCCATCTCTATCTGTAGCCCACTGCCTTCCCCCTATCTGAATAAAGTGTGTGCGCATGTGTGTGCGTGCACGCGTGTATGTGTGTGTGAAGGAAAAATTTAAAATTGTCACACTTTAAACAAAGTCTCCATATAAAGGCTTTATATAGCATATATAAACCTTCATAAACATGGCTTCATAAATCATGCCATGCTTCATAAAGGGTAACATAACACCTTCTTATGCAACATGTTATGCCAAATGTCACCTGGCTAATGGCTAAACATTATACAGGGTGACATAAAACATGCTTATGTATGCTAGGCTAACTATGACGCATTTGGTATAACGTTGCATAAGATGATGTTACGTCACCCTTTATGAAGCATGACATTCGCTTAAGTATGATTTATGAAGCCATTATGTCACATTTATGAAGGCTTTTTATATGCTATATAAAGCTTTTATATGGAGACTTTGTTTAAAGTGTGATACTGCGCCTTGTAAACAAGCCTTAAAATGTAGTGGATGCGTAAGTACTCCAAACAAATGCAAAATACAACATGAAGGAAAAGGGACTTGCACACCGGCTGGATATAACTGGGGCCACCCACCCCCCAAAAATAATTAAAAAATTGCAGAGATGTTTAGAAAAATATAAAACGTTTTATTGTACTGACATTGCGCTAAAGTGCAAAGTGATTAAAAAAATTACCAAGAGGCAAACGTGTTGGTCACATTGAACCTTCTTCAGTGCTTTGTGTGTGTGTGTGTGTGTGTGGTGTGTGTGTGTGTGTGTGTGTGTGTGTGTGTGTGCCAGAAATACCATCTCCCAGCACAGAGGAAAAGAACACCGTGAGGGAGGGGAGAGGAGGGTAATTTAGGTCAATATCGCTAATGAAAAAGATGACATCGCTATTCCCCCTCGTCCCACCCCCCTCATGCTTCCCGTCAACTTTAAACTTCTCCCGCTCATGGTTTTCATTACTCCCCCCCCCCCCCCCCCCCCCCCCCCAACTTGATGGATGAGATGTGGGAGGAGAGTGGAGTGTGGCATTGGGCAGTTTCTACAAATCAGCAGTGTTGTTCCAGGGGGCTACTCCGCTGTAATTGTCCTCTTTATTTCTGCTTGGCTGGCAGACCACAGGTTATACACAACAGGCCCCACTGACTCGCCACTGCAGGGTCTGCTGAGCCTTCAATCAGGTCAGTCAGCAACTCTACCAGGAAATAAAGAAAGAAAAAAAACCATAGAATACACGGGATTACACATAATTTGTGTATTTGCATAGAATTTGCCAAATCCGAACCATTTCCCATTCCCCTCGTAAGAGATTGCATAATTGCAGAAACCATTATTGTATATTTCAGATATTTTGCTTCGAATTATGTCCAATCACATTGTGTAATTATCTAGAAATACACATTAAAAGTCAGCAGATGCGGCATAATAATAAAATTGCCCCTATAAAGACACAGAACCCGCCAAAATCTACGAAGTTAGGCGGTTTCTATTGAAAATCACGCCGAGTGGCACGGGCGGTCGTCACGCGCGAGTACACGACATCCGTTATCAGACATGTCCATCGCCAGAGAGGAAGAGGAACGACTTGACCTGTATCGCACAATTTAACATAAAATACTTATTGTTAATATGCCATATAATATCCACTCATCTGGGCTCCTCTGTCTAATCGACCGGATAATCGCATAAAATTTGTTGACAAATGTGTTATGCATTTAAGCCAATTCTACTGTATATAATAATAATAATGAAAAAATTGACAGTGACCTCCTCGGCGGTAATATCCACCCGCTAATGCTGCCAGTGGTTTACTGTCTTCCCGCAGTGCGATGCTGAAATAGGTTGAGCCTGTGAAAAACAGATTAGAAACGTTTGAGCTCTGCTGTCTCACCACTTTTACACGGCTGCACCTTTTTTAAATGGTTTTAAATGGCCAACTGTCTTGAACCCAAAACTTTTTTTTATGTGCCGAGTTTATTAGGAATCACCATTGTCATCATTGAATCTATTGCTATGCTATGACCTTTGTGACCTCTGTTTTGTTCAAAATATTAACGAGTATACAAAGCTTGAACAGAAATTGAACACCATTCTCCGGTCTCCTCACAAATGAAATGACTGAACTGAACAGAAGATGCAAATATGCCCCTGATTAAGCTCCCCAAAGACGATAGATATATTTGACATTTATGGACTTGCAGTGTACTATCCTGGTGAAAGGCACTGTGCATGGATCATGTGCTGTAGAAGCATGTGTACTGTGCGATTTGAGTCATGCTCTTTATTGCCCTCTCGGCATACCCAGAGACACAATGGGCTCAATCAGCTGCAAATGAGGTCTCAAGCCGAGCAGAGTGATGCGTGGGCTTGTTCTGGCTCTGGGGAGGGACTGGTTTTGAAGGGGTCGCTCATGTGCTCAGCTGCATTTGCGTTTGAGTAACCTGGGCTTCCTCCGTCCACAGCGGTGTCACTTCCTGTAAACGCTCGGCAAAGTGATTTACGCGGGTCGGCAGTTTGCCCCCATTACGGGAACGCTCCCATACGGGCCTAATGGGGGTAGGATTACAGGTGTAGCCACAGGGGCTAAACCTTACCTATAGCTGAGTACTCCTAATCATTACGCCTTCCCCCCTTCCTGTGGCGCAAAGCCCAAAGGGAATAGTGGCCAATCAGGAGCCAGCAAAGGGGAGATCACCATGGAAACGAGCGTACAAGTAGTAGGCTCCCAGCTTGATTAGAGCCTCATGGTTTGTCTTCACTTTGAGAAGTTTTAGCTGTTTGAGTATCAGTCGATCAATAAATCTTTATTTTTTTATGTCTCCATTTGCAATCAGTTTGTCTCACAGAATGCTTAACGGCAGACATTTTCAAGAGGAATTCAATTTTATAAAGGACTTTTGAGCCAACGTGAGAAAGGCTGGAATATTTTTCTTTGTTATTGTGTTAAAAGGAGATCAAGCTGTAAAATGGTGGGAAGCACGGATAAAGAGCACATTTATACACAGAACACAAACATAAGGCGAAATTGTACAATGGGTATTTTCAAGAGTGATGCTGATTGTCTGCTTTGTGCCTTGTTTGTCTCCTGTTCTGCTGGGTGCGTGGCTTGTTTGTCCTTTGGATTGTATTCTTTGTTTTGTTTGTTCCAGATTTGTTGTGCGGTATTGAAAGTTTTAATATTTTGAAATCAACTAAAACTTAGAAACTGAATGAAGCTGGAGCAATATTGAAACTATGAGTAGGTAATGATTAAAAAAGATGCTTATGAGAATATAAACTAAAAAATGTAGTCAGGAACAAGTTTGCTGTGTTCAGGTGACGGTGAACCTCTATTTGACACTCATTTTGAACAGCAGGAATTTTTTTTTTTAAATTTAAAAAAGGAGAAACCAGGGTTCGTATTGCACTCTTGTCTCTTTAAAGAGACAAGCATGTGTGTCATTTGAAAGGCATTACCAGACATAGTTAGTCGTATTAACAAACGGTATGCAGAAAACACTGGTCGACATGGCTACCCGTGTTGGATTAGAGTATTTAAAATTGACATTGGCTTGAAGGAATTGTACCTACTCTGTCTTATGACTTATGAACTTGTGTCATATGCACAGTGAGAGGAAGAGAGATTGCACCTATGCTAGCGTATTTCGTGGCAACATTTGAGAGGGAGCAAAGAAAGGATCGACATGAAAAGGACGATGGGGAGTCAACATGATAAATCTGCAGCTATCAGACGACAAAATTCGGCGGGAGAAATTCAGCACCTCAGATCATGTTGATATCCTCATAAGTCTGCGTTTTAAATAGCTCCGTTCTAATCGTTGTTTATAAACAAATTGACGTCACTGTGAGTGATGAATGTGACCTCTGCATGAAACCTCTCAAATACTCAGATCAAATGTTCAGTCATAACAATCTCGATGGCAGACGGTACAAGCTACTTATCTAATTAGGGCACGGTCTAAATAGTGACAGACTAAAGGTTATCCATATGGATACACGTGCAAAGTTATAAAATGCATTTTTAGTCAGGTCAAGGCTTCTCATGTTCACTGTCGGAAAAAGAGGTACGGTAGGGATCCGTTTTTTGTTCTCTAGGGTATGATTACTATGAATGTTCCCTCACATGTACCTTAGAATACTAATCTTAAAGGGTATAGGGGGTGCACCTTTGAGGGTGCTGCCCCAGTGACAAGCCATTGGAGCCCTATTTTTTTTCTGTACAATCTTTGCACATTTCTTCTGACAGTGTACCTATTTTAATATGAATGGAATAATTGCAGTCTTGGAGACTGAAATAGCATTTTCATGGCTTGTAATGAACTGACCGCTTGTGAATCTGTATTACTGAAACAGATCAATTACATAGTTATAGGACTATCTTGATTGCATTTAAAGCTATTTGCCAGACCAGTCATGCAACACAAGAAGATGATAAGATTTTCTCCTTTTTATGAAATATGTTTTTGTTAATGTGCATAATGTTCTGCTCGCATTATAATAAGTGAGACCATCAGTTTCAATTCTAAACTAAGCGATTTACATCTCATGCAATGCTATGCAAACTTATAATTGATAGCTATATAGCAGTAGACTAATTGGTCAGGTAAACACAAAACATTGACAGATTAAAAAGTCAGAGTCAGTCTAGAAAAAAAAAAATGCTTTACTCTAAATTGTAAGGCAATTGATTTTGTAAATCCGTGGTGTGCTATCCAGACTGAGGAAAACACAGGTGTCAGGTTGCTGTGCATATACTGTATCACTCCTTCCCTCTCCCTGGACCAGCAGGACCAGTATTATCAAATTCTACAGGCAGTGTATTTTCCATATACATCAGTGTTACGGCCCCTAACAATGTCTAGGGAAGAGTGGGGAGTAACATAGAACAGAGCTTGAGAGAGAAGGAGCCGAAATGTGCAGAACAAAAATCAAAGCAAAGGAGATTTATTAATTACACCGAAACAACATCGCAAGTCTTCTGGGTGGCCAAAGCCAAAATATATATTTTTTAAATCACATTGCCTAGAACTGAAAGGAAAAATAGAATACAATTATACCCTCCCTCCCTACCTCATCAAAAAAACATGATAAAAAGGAGGAAGATTAAATAAATCGGCAGCACACCCCTACAATGCTTCCCTACATTGGGGAAAAAAAACAACACAAGAAGAGATGTTTAATGGCAAACTAAAAAGTAGCGCTCAGGGGATTAGACTAATAAAACAAAAAGACACAGTCAATAACCTTAGAGCTGTAACAGAACAAACGTATCCCTCGTACATACCACTAAGAAATGACATTGTGACAAACAGAACTATGGCCTGAGATTGCAAACACCACAAACGGCTTGAAATGCTAGTTGTCATGTGGCCGACCGGCCAGGACCGAGGCTTCTTCCTGCACTGTAAAAAGAGATGTATAATCACGAGCAATATACCGTAAAAATTTCACATTACTTAACATGCACTCCACCTTGTTTCTAAAAACGGTGACTTTAAAATGACAGAGATTGGCAGGTATTCAATTTCTTGTCCCGTTAAACTCCTGAAACCGTTCCGAAAAACTGATCGTTTAAATGGGCGCCTGGGGTAAAATGGGTAACCGAGGCTTCCCGACTAGATAAGTCACGAGGAGGAAGAATCAGATGGGTGTGCGTCGAGGGATGAGGTAGAAAATACTGCCTCAGCACTGCAATAGTCCCACTGTACTAATACAGCAGAAATGTGACGATTGTTGTTCCACGGAAGTTTTCTCCATGATCCAGAGGATTCTAATTTTCTCACCAGCGTTTCCAGGTGAGCCCGTCGCCTGTCACATCAACGCTGTGGAATACACGCAGAGATCTTTTTCACTTAATTAACTTGCCAGCTTATTCCTCATTACCGCTCAGTATACAAGGTCCTCCTTAGCTCTCTTTCAACCCCCCCCCCCCAACACGGCTAACTGCTAGCTGCTCATCAGTGAGACCGTCTTGAATAAACTGCCTCTGGCGCGAGCCGGCAGATGCTTTCACACATGAAAAATGGCAAAAGCGAAGCTAACGTACTTATTAGCCCAAGAGGAGGAGTAGATTTGCCAGTGAGCTCCTGGCGTAAGGAGCAGTGGCACACTGTGGTGTGCTTCCTTAAGGACTGGGGTGCGATATGAAGATTCACAGCAGCTTATTGGATGACTGTGTTTCGTCAAGCTGTGTGCCAGAGGAGGGTGAGTCTAATGACCTCCTTTCCGCAGGAGGGCCAGATAATTGAAAGGAGAAAGGGAGGGAAAAAGTAAACTTGCGTCATAAACTGCATGTGGCGTTAAGCTGGCCATTCCTTACTGTGACCCTCATAGCTTCAAGCTCTCTCTCTCTCTCTCCTTGCTCTCTCTCTTTCTCCCTCCTCCCTCTCCCTCCCCCACCTCCCTCTGTCTCTATCTCTCCATTTCTCTTTCTTTCTATGTATGATTTCTGTCTATGTGTCCTTTTTCTTTTTCTTTATCCCTCTGTCTGTTCCACTACTCCATCCTCGCTCCCTCTATCTCTCTCTGAAGGTATTGTATTGTGTGAGAGGGGGGGGGGCTTTGGAGAAAAGGTCACTCGGTGTCTTTGTTTCTCTCGAAAGCCTCAGATCTGAAAATATAATCAAGTAATTTCTGAAAGAAGCAAAAAGAGAGAAATAGAGAAAGAATAAGGGTGGATAGAAAGAGGCATCTCTCTCTCAGGCAGAGGCTGGAGACTCTGTAGCTCTCTGTTTCAGCCACTCTGTCTTACCGCTTCGCTTCTGCGTCACCCTCTCAGAATGCACACTGTATTCTGAAATGATAGCTTTTCAACAATTTTAGCACATCCAATTATGTTTCGTACAAAGTTAATACGTTTTTTTTGTTTTTTTTTGTAATTGTTTTGGTGGGGCTGTTTTCATAGAACAGGCTGAAATGGAATGGATGATCTTGCCTCTGGGATTGTTCTTTATAGTCACATCATGTTCTCTTCCCACATTAACGGCATTTGCTATTCAAAACACCTTGGCTGGTGCAAGCAACTGAAGCAAATAGAAAATAAAGTCAGAATAACTTGTACACAATTTCACGTTCTTCTTATTTTTATTTATTTTTATTTTTATTATTTAACCTTGGTTGGACAACTACAGTGCCAATAGCCCACACTACACAAGTTAACCTTAATTATTAATTCAGTAATGAATGTAATTGTAGATTCAATAGAGGAGAGATAATTAATGTAATCTCTTTCCTTACATTTCCAAGGCATGAAGACATTAACAGTATCAGCAGGCGGTGTCTGTAATTTCACGGCATTGTGATACAGCGGATAAAGTACAAGCCCCCACACACACGCACACCAAAGGAAATAGATAGAAGACAGATAAAAAAGGAAAAGGCTTCTGTGTAATGTTCCTCTTTCCTTAAGTGGAGTCCCAGGATTTATTAGTAAAATGTGAGGGGTCTTGGTTTTATAGCAAAGGCCCATAAAAAGGAAGGATAAATAATGAAAGTGATATCTCGAGGTCATGAGTGCCAAGGAATATTTTGCCAGTTCATCATCCCTTTTCACGGAGGAGAATGAATGAGTCCTCGGAGGGGGGGAAAAATCTGCTATATGGGTAATTCATAACATGAATAATTAACTTTTTAAAGGTTCCTGGGGTAAGACCCGTGACCTGAAGCCAGCGAGGCAGAGCCCGTTTCCCATGAAGAGCAGCATAGGGAACAGCTCTGAAAGGACTGTACTGCGGCTGCCAGTCTACTGTATCTGTCTGCGATGCAGGGAGAGGTTCCTCCCCTTTGGGTAACACATACAGCAGCCACCTTACCCACGGCCATTCAGACCGCTGACAGCAGCGGTCTCAGTCACAGGCCTTCACACCATTGACAGCAGCAACAATACCTACAAGCAAACACAGCTTGTGTGTGTCTAGTCGCCTCCGTTGGGCCGTTTATAACGGCACAGCCTGAGCAAAGAATGACAGCGGCTATTGTGGTTGCGCTGGGGTTTTTTCTGCTTATTGTCTCTTCACGCCCCCCTCATTTTTAAAATTAAATTTGGTTTCACAATTTCTGTTCTTTTTGTTCTCGAGAAATTACTTCTTTCCTTTTAGTCTCTGTCTTTCAAAAAGGAGAATGTAATCACACTTTGTCCCATATATGGCCGCTGTTTTCATATTTTTCTTGTCCAGTCGCATTTGTCACGGTGGCCAGACGACTAGCCGAGTAGCGGTCAGCTTTACTGTGTGTCTGAAGCAAACAATATTTTTGGTCTCAATTCTCACTGTGCACATTGCCCTTATGCCCGAGTCATCAATAGAGTACAACCAGGAGGAGTTCACAGAGGCAGGGAAATTGGGTTTGGATTTAATTAGGCCAGAGTTCCTCAGTGTACTACTTCATTAGTTTCTCCTAACAGTGAGCCAGATGCTCAATAGTCCTCAGTGAGAGATACTGTACACCCCTCTTGTAGTACTGTGTGGTCTGTAGGGTGTAAAATAGTCACTGACCCTCCTGTAGTACTGTTGTGTATAGTGTGTAAAATAGTCACAGGCTCTCTTGTAGTTTTGTGTGGTCTGTAGGGTATAGAATAGTCACTAGCCTTCCTGCAGTACTGTGTCGTGCATAGTGTGTAAAATACACTGCCTGGCCAAAAAAGAAGTCGCCGTTGCACCCGTCATGCATAGTGCCCACTGTACAAGCCTCTGGAGTGTTATGATCTGGGGTTGCTTCAGTTGGTCAGGTCTAGGCTCAGCAACGTTATGCAGCAATAAAATGAGGTCAGCTGAGTACCTGAATGTACTCAATGACCAGGTTATCCCATCAATATAAATGTTGTGACGTTGCATAAGGTTGTCGAAACAATGCCACGACGAATGCGCGCCGTAATCAAAGCTAAAGGCAGTCCAACGAAATATTAGAGTGTGCAACTGTAGCTCTTGTAGTTCTGTGTGGTCTCTAGAGTGTAAAATAGTCACTAGCCCTCCTGCAGTACTATGTAGTGTATAGTGTGTAAAATAGTAACGGGCTCTCTTGCAGTACTGTGTCATGCATAGTGTGTAAAATGTAGTGTTTGTTCTGTAGGGTGTAAAATAGTCACAAGCTCTCTTGTAGTGATGTGTGGTCTGTAGGGTGTACAATAGTCTCTGTGTAAAATAGTCACTAGCCCTCCTGCAGAACTGTGTCGTGTATAGTGTGTAAAATAGTCACGGGCTCTCTTGTAGTTCTGTGTGGTCTGTAGGGTGTAAAATAGTCAGGCACTCTTATAGTGCTGTTTGGTCTGTAGGGTGTAAAATAGTCGCGGGCTCTCTTGTAGTGCTGTGTACTCTGTAGGATGTAAAATAGTCACAGACTCTCTTGTATTGCTGTGTGCTCTGTAGGGTGTAAAATAGTCACAGGCTCTCTTGTAGTGTTGTGTGGTCTGTAGGGTGTAAAATAGTCTCTGGCTCTCCTGTAGTACTGTGTGGTCTGTAGGGTGTAAAATAGTCACAGCCTCTCTTGTAGTGCTGTGTGCTCTGTAGGGTGTAAAATAGTCGCATGCTCTCTTGTAGTGCTGTGTGGTCTGTAGGGTGTAAAATAGTCACAGGCTCTCTTGTAGTGCTGTGTGGTCTGTAGGGTGTAAAATAGTCTCTGGCTCTCCTGTAGTACTGTGTGGTCTGTAGGGTGTAAAATAGTCACAAGCTCTCATGTAGTGATGTGTGGTCTGTAGGGTATACAATAGTCTCTGTGTAAAATAGTCACTAGCCCTCCTGCAGAACTGTGTCGTGTATAGTGTGTAAAATAGTCACAGGCTCTCTTGTAGTTCTGTGTGGTCTGTAGGGTGTAAAATAGTCACAGGCACTCTTGTAGTGCTGTTTGGTCTGTAGGATGTAAAATAGTCACAGACTCTCTTGTAGTGCTGTGTGCTCTGTAGGGTGTAAAATAGTCACATGTGCTCTTGTAGTGCTGTTTGGTCTGTAGGGTGTAAAATAGTAATGGGCTCTCTTGTAGTGCTGTGTACTCTGTAGGATGTAAAATAGTCACAGACTCTCTTGTAGTGCTGTGTGCTCTGTAGGGTGTAAAATAGTCACAGGCTCTCTTGTAGTGCTGTGTGGTCTGTAGGGTGTAAAATAGTCACAGGCTCTCTTGTAGTGCTGTGTGGTCTGTAGGGTGTAAAATAGTCACAGGCTCTGTTGTAGTGCTGTGTGGTCTGTAGGCTGTACAACAGTCACTGGCTCTCTTGTAGTGCTGTGCAGCCTGTCGGGTGTAAAAGAGCTACTGGGTGAATGCATTTGTGTGCACTTGAGCTGCAGTGGTCCATGGGTGGATTCCAATCGCTTATTTTATCTGTCCTCTTCTCCTCTGCCCTCGCCTGACCCGGAAATTGGACGCTAACGCTTGATTGCGCAAGGACGTTCCATTTGCCTAATGCATGTTGCCTCGTTTCCTCCATCCTCGTATCTGAACCTTGCATCCTTTCCTCGTGTCCTCTGTTGGGCGGAGCTAAGGAGCAAGGAAAGGACGCAAGGAACACCCTGCATAAGTGGACACCTCTACCACCGATATACATTCAATTTCACATATAAAAGTAGATAAGGTTCCAGGGCATTGCATATATAGCAAATTTAAAATGATAGACATTCACAATTTACATTTACAGACCAATATTTTACACAGTACTGTATGTACAGTAGGGAAATATTTACACTTCCTCCACATATGACGTCATACATTTACGATTATATTGTCAGCGGATTTTTAATATAATTTCCATGTAGTTATATAAAAAAAGAAATTGATATTGTTGTCTAGATACCGGTCTAGTTTGTAAATATAAAAGTTGTCCATTATCTGGTGCTTACTCTTTAAGACCCCATTGGAAATCTGACGAGGGAACCCATGGCTCAAAAATGCTAACTCATTTCCGGGTTTTAGGACTACAAACTGTAGCACTCTATTAACTCAGTCACTGCACTGTGGCAAGGTCCACCCCTTGTGATGTCACTGGGCAATATGTAAAATAGGATGTTTTTAGGGGGCGTGGCTTATAGGCAATCTTTTCTCTGTATTTCTGCCCTTGTGGCCTGTAAAAAAAATAATAATAATAATAATTTTCAAATCATCCTCTCCATGAGCCCAAAATTGTAAATCTGTTAAGAAATTTAACCTGCTTGTTGCCCTTTAAGAACGAAATAAAAATTGAGCAAAGCGCTATTTTCAAGTGTGACAATGGTCCGACCACTGGACGCATTCTTACAAATGTTGTATTAATCTGTTATGCTGTGGTAATTCAGTATCCATACTTGGAAATAAACCATGTTGTATAAGGTAAACGTTTTTTTCTTTATTGATTTGGAAAACCTTTATTCAAGGATAAAGCTTGCAGGGGGAAAAAACCCATTACTTTTTCCCAAGGACAGATTGACATGATGGACCCCCCGCCCCTGCCACACACACGCACAAGAGCTCTCACACATTAATGAGCATGTCATGAAAGCTACCACTGCGAGGCTGTGTTCTCAAGCACAGAAGTTTTGTTTTTCTGTTTTTGTTGGCTAGATTTTTTAACATAATGAAATCACTGTACAGGTGCTTTGGCTTCTGAATGCATGAATGGGTCCAGCTGTCAACCCAGTGTTTGCCCTGGAATTGAGATCTTGGTGTGGTGTTCGAGGGCGTGGTGGCTAGAGGGGTTGGGGGGCATGCCCTAAAGCCCCCCCCCCCACAGAGAACTTTTTTTAATTCCATGATATAAATCTGGATGTTGATTTCAAATGTTTGCGGGTCAGCCTGAATGAATATGCGAAATTGGGCGTCTACGTTATTCCGCGAAATAGTGGGAGGTGGCAAGGGCGTAATTTATGGGGGGGTTTGGGGGGGGTCGCAACCCCTCCAATATCACAAACAGGCCAATAAGAGCCCCCGTCCCCCCCAAATAATATAGCATAATGATGAGTATACATTCATTTCATATAATAAAGACAAAGGTAAACAGATAAACTCTGTTTTTTTCCGTGTTTGTTACGGGCCACCCTGGACCCCCCGCCCCCCCCATCAATTTTACACTTGGTTGCGCCTCTGTGTCAGTCTGTTCCTCCCCGCTTGCTAGTACCAAGCTGCCAGTCACTCAGGCCAGCCACCGTTCAGACAAACGTGAGGGAACGGAATGCTATATCTATGCTCGTGCACTTATGCTCATGCCTCATAAATAGCTACGTTTTCTAAAATTGTGTTTGTTGACATTGGTTGAGTGACCAGCAATACATCTAAGTTAACGTTAGCTAATGTTAGTTAACATTAGCTAGCTTTCCATATACACTGCCTTTACTAGCTAGCTAACACGTCGCAGAATAAATTAGCCGGGCTTTATCTATTCACTTACTAAAAAGTTAAAAGTTGTTTGCTTGGGTCTTTTAACATGCTGCGAAAAGCCTCAGAGCCTGCTAGATGACTTGCATTGAGCTACTTAGAGCATTTGTCCGAAATAGTAGGCTAAGCCTGACAGAAGTAAATCTGCTGAATTTTTAAAAAGCATGTTGTTCCCCACTGCATACAGGTAGTTGTTTGCTTCTGTACTGTTAAGGCTAGGCTAGGCTACTCATGGAAAACACACTAAAAGGTATTTACATGGTTGGTATTTTTTTCAGCTGTTTATTACACTATGTGATGAAATATATATGGTCTTTGAACTGCACATTTTTAGATATAAACTGTGGTCTAAAAGCATTTAGTTTTTGGCTTTTACAAATAGGCCTATGTCCCAGGTGTGTCCAAGGTGTGTAAACGTCTTTGGTGATTAAACTATCCTCATGTTGTGATTTTTTGATCACTAGTATTTCCCCCCTAAAATTCACCAGAAATGATCATTTCACAGCTGTTCTTTAAAAAACAAAATGGTGGCATGCCCCCTGGACCCCCTAGAGGGTTGGTGTTCTCTGGGTCTATGCATCTCAACCCACCCAATATTCAAACCAAAGTTACGCCCTTGGGAGGTGCTCATGCAAATAGACTACTTTAGCGCGTGTACAATTATTTATTAAGCCCGAAAGGAAGTTTGGGAAAGGTGTTTGTGGGTGCATTTTAGTACAAATGGAAAGGTATTAAAAGACACGGAATTGACAAGATGACGGCTTGTAGCAAGGTAGTACGTACGTGTGTTTGGAATATCCATAACTGAACGTTCTGAATGGTTGCGTAACAATGGGGGGTAATTAACTGGCCCATTCTAGCTAACGCTCAAAATACACAAGCAGATAATTTGTGGATAGCCTGCATCAGGGGTCTTCAACCTTATCCCGCAAGGGCCGGTGTGGGTGCAGGCTTTTGTTCCAACCAAGCAGTTACACACCTGATTCTACTAATGACCGGCCCTTGCGGGATAAGGTTGAAGACCCCTGGCCTACATCATGAAGGGTAAGAATATTTGTTTTAATCAGAGAGTAATTAGTATTTGAATCAAACAAGTAGTTGCAATGTCTATTATGACAAACAGTGAATAACAAGCAAATCAAAAGTTTATAAAAGTAAAACCCATGATGAAATGCAACTATGATTTTATCTGACACTAACAGCACAAGTAGGCTTTGTGCTAGTGAACATAGTTATGATAATTTCAGTCCTGACAAACATCTGTAACTCCCGGCAGAAACTAAGAGACATCCAGTGCAACCGCCATCGTAATAAACCGCCAGCTCGTTCAGTGTAACAGTAGCCTATACCCTACACTAAAAAAAATACCATAAATTGCTGCCAGTATTTTCACCGTTTTCTTACAGTATAACCATTCCAAACATGCAAAATCTCATTTAAATAAGGTTCTTTACGGCTGGAGTAATTTACATAATCACCCGCAAAGTGTGAAATGATAATGCATGCAAATACTTTGGCTGTGCCTGGAAAATAACACCCCTTATTTGGGATCTTTGTAAATCGACCCCTAAATGTATGCATCTGTGCACGGCTCTCTCCATTGATTTAGGCCTAGGCCTATAGGGAGGTAAAGCGGAAGTCCCTTTTACAAGGCTTCACATCATTAGAAAAATGTCGTAGTTACGAACAAACTATCAGATTTGTGTACCAAATACAACAACTACAATGACGTTATCCATCCTTGGCTGGCCTGTCTGGGGACATACCAAAATAATCGCGGCCATGGGGTTTTTCTGCTCTAGCTTAACATTGTTTGTAGCCTGCTAGTCTTCTCGTCATGGCCAGATCTATAATTATTTTTCACTCCAATCATAGACTGTCAAAGAAATAATTTATTTGGGTAATTGTCATTGCTTTTAAATCGTGCTGGTCAATACAACATATTACTACAGATACCCCTGCCAGTGGCCTTATAACGGTCCAATAGAGGAAATGTCATCAATATGAAAGGGGAAGCACTATGGGAGATGGAGTTTTATCCTATCTCAGCGATCTAAGAACAGAAAAATGCCCTCGGATTCAGCACATAGCAATATATTTAAACCATGAAACACGTACTTTCATCGCTACGTAGTTTGCTTATATTTAGCTTTCGCCGCTCTATTTAATAGGGAGGAGTATACCACAAGTATCATTCATGAAACTTCCGCTTTACCTCCCGATGGAGCTCCGGGGTGTGTCCCAATATTCTTCACTCCCCACCTCCCTTCCTCCACTCCCCCACTACCACTCCTCTCCTAGATTAGTTTCCAGGACACGGAGTAGAGGTGGTGGTAGTGGAGGAAGGGAGGGTGCATTTTTCGACTATTGGGACGCACCCCCGTAGTCCCGTCCCCTCCTAACCCTGGCTGGTCCCGGAAGACTGTCGGAAGCCATTACCTGCCCCCACTTCGGGATCTTTCAGTCACCCTTATGATGATATTATGGCATTGTATGGACCAAACTTTGACATATATGTGATACAAAGTCCATTATATACTCACCGTGTTTAAATCTAATTTGAATCGTATAATTAACGGAGTTTGAGAAACATAACTACACTACCCAGAATCCCCGGTCGTACATCGCCGGCTCCCGCTTTTGCTAGCTACCGGCCACTCTGCTAGCGAAAATGGCTATCACTCGGTCTGCTCTTGTAACTTATTATAGAAGTAGCTACCGGCCAAAGTAGCAGCTACCAGCCGCTCTGCTAGCGAAAATGGCTATCACTATGTCTTATTATGGAAGTGAAACTAAGAGTATCACCAAGGGCGAGTATCATCATCAGTCTGGCCATGTCGAAAGTGTTAGCTTTATGGCTTTCACTTCAGCAGTGTGAGCAAGTGAGTAGACTGGATGTTGTAGTCGTTTTAGTTGTTTTTTGAAAATGTGTTTGTTTATTTGTTGGACATAATTTAAAATGACCAATTTTATAAATTATTTTAAAATGTGAAAACCCCTCTCTTGGGTGTTTTGAACGTCTAGCTGCCTGAATATAGAAAAAAAACATTTTCAGTCCTTTGACTCCCATTATATTTTTTCCGAAAAGTGGCACCAGACGTTCGTTACCAAAGTGGGCAGGGCTACGGAGCTCTATATGCTTCAAAGGAATCGAAGCGCAAGAACAGAACGTGGCATCGGCTACTAACAAAATATATAAACATAGATGGGACGTCGGAGCTGCTTTAAAGTGACGGTCAAGGAAAATCCGTAATATGCTTATAACCACGTTATTTATGGCTATTAAGGTATGTATTGAGCACCAATAAAGTGTGAGGAATAAATTTCATTGCAATCTTGTTAAATTTCAGTCTATCTATATCTCTTTATTCCTGTATGCTGAAAAAAAGGGTGGAGTCAAAATGGGTCCATGGTGACGTAGATGTGAAACCTCAAGCAATACAAACTTTGTGTTAGGTGCTGGTGGGGGAAGGACCCAAACGCAGGCAGGAATATGAAAAAACCGAAGTTTATTCAGCGCAAGGCAGCAATCCGTGGTAAAACAGGCTGGGTCAAAAAACCAGGGAGACAGGGCAACGGTACAAAACACAGTCCAAAAGAGTAGTCAAGGAACAGGCAGGGGTCAAACCGGGAAGGCACAGCAAAAGCACAAAATCAGGATCCAAAGACAGGGTTGCGAGAACACAGGCAGGAGTCAAAAACCGGGGAGGCGTAGAAGGAACACAAAGAAAACAAAACAGACTGGATACAAAACAAAACAACAATAGGCAAAGGACTTGGGAAACAAAAACTAGAAAACAGAATAAACAAAACAACTCGGGCAGAAACTCGGAAAAACAGACGGTAACACAGAAGCAGAATATCATAATAGGAACTCGCGAAGAACACTGAAATGACAAGGTATATATACACAGAGGGAGACAGACATAATGGGAATCAGGTGTGTAGAAGCAGGGAGGGGAGATTGCTCACAGGTGAGAACAGTGAGGGTTAACAGGGACCAATAAAACAATGACAGGGGAAACGTAAGACACGGACTGGAATACACATAGACACAATGATAACAAACGGCCTGGAGTTAGCAGGTAAACAAGTGCACAGCTCAGATTAGAAGAACACGAAAGTGGACACATATGCAGAGAATGCGAAATCACAGATCGATGCAGGGATAGGATAACGAGGAGGGAAATGACAGCTGCAGGTAGAAACTCAAGATGAATTAGTAATGTTAGTAGTGAACTCTAGAACCCTAATGTTAGTAGGTTAGTATTATATACACATGTTAGTTTGTTAGCAGGTTAGTATTAAATCTAATCTAACAGTTAGTATGATTAGTACATTAGTATTATATACAAATATAAATAAAGTCAGAAGGAAGAAAACGAGATATACGAAATACAGAAGAAACCTGAATGTTCCCAAAATCACCCGAATAGTGCAATGACAAAGACAGGGGGTGGAATCTCAGAAACATGGAACGCGGACTGACAATCGCGAGGGAAAGAAAACAGGAAAAATAATAAAGAATAAACACAGATACAGGATCCTAACACTTTGATCTCATTACATAACTCCTCCCATAGTTTGAGGCGAATAAAACCGTCCTGTCCCACTAATAAATCCTGTCTGAAGTCTGAACCAAACGCTCGTTTTGTTTGCCCTTGAGAATAGTTGTCCGTGTTCTCAGCATTTGGATTTGGAATAGTTAGTTAGTTTTCCCGCTCTCCTTAACCCTATACCAATTTTATCCCTCTCCCAATCTGTCACCTTTTTATCCATCCCTCCGTGGTGCTAGCTAGTGACATTAGCTAGCTCCTTGCTCAGCTCAGCATGGAAACAAACTAATCACTCACACGCCATTTTTACTTGGTGCACTGCTCATTCGTCAGATAATAATCGAAAAGAATACATAGTTAAGATTTTGCCAAATAAACCATGCCTGGGTAATGGTTTTGTCGTATTGTTCAGTGGCTGGTTACAGTAACAAAAAATAGATGAGAAACATCCACCGAAGTACTTAGCTGCCATGCACGTAATTTCCGTTCGATTAGCAACCAAAATTAATGAATGGGCCTTTAAATACATTTTTAAAACTCGATAAAACCTACCATTATTTAATGATTTGTGTGGAACATGCATTTGGTGAAACGTCGCCTTGCAATTTTGCTTGCTTCAAATAGACTAACGTTAGATCAAACGGTTGCAATACTCTGCTTAGCATTATGACTCTTTATTCACAGAAAAAAAACACATTAGACAAAGATTGCATGGCTGATTTTTATTACTATGGATTTACTTTTGCCCAATTGTCGCTCTATATTGATTCATTGATTCTTTTTTGTTTGACATTGGTTGAATACTGGAGGAGACGGGCATTTTGTGGTTGTCTCTTACTTTAGTCAGCCTCAGCTTGCATCTGCTTTGTGGATTTGTGGCCTCTCGGTCTCAGAGCGGATTAGTTGTCCTTAAAACAACATCCGCCGTAAACAGACGGGTTTACACTTGTCTGAGTCTGTTCTGTTCCAATTTTGCTTTGGCCACAAGTCAAAGATAACAGCTGTACACTTGTGGGCTCGGTGAACCTTGCCTGCTTTCTAACTGCATCAGTGGCCATCGGGAGCAGATCATAATTAGAACATTTTTGGGTCATCTTGAGGAGGGAGCGGATGGAGAGGCAGGTCTTCCACTTCTGGGCTGTGCAGTTTAGAAACAGCAGGTACCACAAGGGCCCTCCATGGTCTCCAGTTTGACAGGATGAAGAACGAAGATTCATTCTTGTTAAAAAGGTACTCGTTGCGTCTCGGGTTTCCCGCATGCAAAAAGCGAGGCGGGCTGAGGGGCAAGTTAATGAGGTGTGACGGGTTTGTCTGCTACGTGAGGATTGAGACAACGGGGAACATGAACACCTTTTTATGATTGCCACCACGCTAAAGCGTTTTATACTTCGAGGCATGTCAGAATTCACCAGCCAATCTCGTTCAGAGTTTTCCAAATCGAGTTTTACAGGAAGCTGGTTCACCATTTTGATGTCACAGCCTTTTTTATCTGGCCAGTCACGAGCCATGATTGGCTGCCCTGTGGTGCCTGCTCACCATTCCTTAGCAGTGGTCTTACAAACTCTGCTGCTATACACCATGCATGCAAGGCCGTGCACTGACTTTTTGGGGGGGCATATGCTTAAAAAAAAAGGGCACCATTGGTAAGCTGGACTGTGCAGCTGAAATGTAGTTTCTCCTATAAGGCCTGGGTAGGAGGTGTTGTATAGGGGACGACACAGAGCCTAACTCACTGCACACACATTATACATGCTTAGTTTATATACATTTATGTTTCCATTATGCCTAACCTTCACTGCAAACACATTATTCACACTTAGTTTATATATTTTTTACATACGTTTATGTTTTCATTCTTTTCTCAAATGGTCTTTGGCAAAGACGTTGCTATGCAAATATATAAAAAAAGATACAGTCCAACGTTAGCCATTTAGTGTGGTATACCTGGCTTTATCCATACTCCATACGGGGAGCTGCTGCCCATTGCTGCCTGCTGTAGCTTCCTGGCCTTCTGTCTTTTAAGTCTGGGGATTGTGCTGTTACCATCAAGAGTTAGTAATGCAGGGCTATAGGCTATTTGTTACCATTTAATAGCCAGGTTTGTATTGTAGCTCTCACTAAATCACTAATTAACAAACTTATTAACATTAGGATTTCACTGATCATCTCTCTATCAGTTTAATTAACCTATTTGCCATTTACTATATAGTACTCTTCCTATTAGGCCTATTAATATAATTAACAAAGAATTAATAGATTAACCTATAGTGCCAATCATAGGACATTGAAGATAATTATTAAAAATCACCAGAACAAAATAACTAAAAATAATCAATATAGATTTCCTATCACATACATTACTATTCATACTATTATATTGCTATATCAAACTATATCAAAGTAACTAGGCTATAGGCATTTAAAAATGCTTATTCTACTATCTACTTTATTCTACATTATGTCATTTACAAATTATTACAATTATATTACAGATATTCCATTCCCTTACTCCCAAATTGCATTACAATATAACAACGTTAAAAAACCCTATCCTGTTCTGTTTCTATATTCACATTCTTTATTTAGCCTATATTATTGCAGCGTTGCAGGCCGTCAGCTGGCCGGTTGCCCTAAACATTAGTTTATTTATTTTCCCCCTAAACACTAGCTGCTAGTCAACCGTTCTGGCTTTGGCTGTACCTGTTAACTTACTCATTTTCTTTAGCAAGCGATGGTAGAACAAACACCAATCCGGACTTAATGTCAGCCTCTGTTTACCCGAGTAATATACGGCAATGTGATACAGACGTTATAGGCTATTAACAGCTGTTGTACAGGTTCCGATAATGACAAAATACTAAAAACTAAAAAAAATGAAACAAGTCTTCAGCTGCTAACTCCAAACGCAGTTAGAACAACATGGGAATGTGAATCTTACGAAAAATGTACAGCAAATAACCCGCTGTGACGTGCCGCCAAAAGGGCACTTTTGCTGTCTGAGGGCAGGGGGAATATGCTTCAGCAAATGTTGGCGTCTATCTGTGCACGTGCCTGCATACATGACATGTACTATTTGTAGGTTTCCCATGATGCCTCTGTGATGCAAGTAGCTCCAGATAAAAGCAACCAATCTGAAAGTAATCCGAATAAATAGGAAAGGAAAACTAATTTGAAACATAAGACCTGAATGCACAGTTCAAAAATCACTCTGATAAGTTTAAGTAACCTATGTTAAGAAAATCAGCAATTGACCGACTTTTTAAGTATAATAAACACAACGCATTACTCAACATGCAGGCCAGCATGTTGCAATGATAGAACAGACTATAGTTTGCGATTACCCATTCCAAATGGATAAAAAAATATGTTTTAAAAGTTAGTAGTTCAAGCATGTCTGTGCCTCCAAGGTGTCCAAAATGACTAAATCAATTCTTACCTGCTCTAAATGCTTTGTTTGAAATACACACAAAATACTGTTTAGACACCGGTGAAATTCCTGCAGGTTACTGACAATTTTAAAAGATATTTCCACCAATATCAAGGGAAACATTCTTCTTTGTACGTCTTGTCGACACGTTTAGTTAAATTCTCAGGGACCTGCAGGAATATCCTAATTTTGTTTTCACCCATCATGGAGGCCAGGAGGCCTTCCTTTTTCTGTGGAAACCAATCTAAGCAGAACTTCCATCCGAAGAGGGACCAGGTGCAGGACTGACCCATCTCCCACAGGGACCGTGCTCCACGCAACCACCACCCATCCTGCACGTGACCGGACTGACTGACCCGCTCCCCTGGGAACTGGCAAGTTTCGCATTAAAAACCAGGCCATGCTTATGTTGAAGGAGTGGGAGGAACCAGGGCAGAGCACCCAGGCGGCAGCAGAGAACAGTACCCGGCAGAGTCAGAGATGCAGTTCTCAGGCAATTTTAATACGAGTCAGGAGAAGACGGCAAACCGCACAGACTTTCAGAGTTCTGTTCAGGATGCTTATCCTCTCAGATGACATAAATAACAGGGAGTTTTTAATAGAAGGTCTGTAAACTGATAATATGTTGGTCAGGGTGGCATCATTCAATATTTAAATTGCCTCACAACAGTTGGTCGTATATCAGGTTGCTAGTTATGCACAGTCCTTTATTTACATTTTATATTTAAAACATCTCATTAGGCAGGAAAAATAAATGTTTGTCTTTTTTTTTAACCTACCAGCTGCATCTGTTATCTCTTGTACTTGCGTCTCCTTCCCATTGAAGGCCTGGAGGGGTGGAGGATAGGACACAGAAACAACCTGTTACAGGGGCCCTGTAATGAGCTATGGAAAATAATGAGAGGGGAAGAGATGGGAAAAGGAAGGGCATTGCCATAGGACAGCAAGCAGAGTACAGTTAGTGCAGTACAATGGGGTCGCAATCATGCGTAGTGTGTTGCTAAAGTGAGTGGTCATCGAGTAACAAAGTGAATATTTAATAGCACGCATTCAATCGGTATGCGTTCGTTTATGGAAGATGGTTGGTTGCGCGTGTGAAGGAATGTATGAGATATGTTCAGCCGCACCCTCTCGTACCACAGTCCAGCGCCTCTCCTGTCAGGCGCCAAGCTGGAGTGCAGAGCTAAACATCATAAATCGTGTACATAACTTCAAGCATACAACATTGCATGCACCTCTCAAAATGACGTGTGTGCACAGCAACGGTGGAGGGTTAATGTGTGCCACTCACACAGACATGCATACCATGAGGTGCTTAATACAAACACCTGTGAGTGGTGGATATTATGTTATGAAACAGTGTAGTAGTCAGAATGAATATACGGGAGAGAAGCACGTTAGTATTCCAGTCATAGGGACAATCACATCCAGGCGGGTTATGAATGCATTTGAGAATTTTTCCGTTTCCTCTTTGGCTGGTGAATACGGCGAGCCCGTATTTTAATGCAATCACAGTGAATATTATGTGAAGGGGTATTCAAATGTAGGTCAGCTATAGTTGAGACAAATAAATGACATACTTGCACTGTATAGGCCTTGTCGTGAGTATTATAAAATGAGTTGTCCTCTCGTGTTTTTCCACAAACTTGAGGACTATCAGGGTAATAATTAATGAGCTACTCGCAATCTATTTACAAGCCGTTTTCTAGTCGACATTTTGATTCACACCCCCCACCCTGTCACTTTCATACAGTCTGTGGACAGCCAATTAAATGAAAGCACATTCATCTGAATAAACAAAAGCCGCGGCTGAAATGACATTTTTTTAACGTTAATGGCCTGGTGACCCAATTAGTTGTGTTCTGGTCAATTATTTATTTCTTTTTACTCTGCTGTAATGCCGTTGTTTGCTTATTAATGCCATTAATGTTGTTTATGCAACAGCTGATCTTTGCTATTCATAGGCACGGCAGCAGGTACCAGCTTGTTGCTGTCTAAACTATATCTCTCTTTCCCTCTCTTTCTCATTCTTTCCTCCCTCTCTTTCGCAGTCTCTCTCTTTCCCTCTCTTTCCTCCCTCTCTTTCACAGTCTCTCTCTTTCTCTCTCTCATTCTTTCCCCCCTCTCTCTTTCACACTTTCTCTCTCTTTCTCTCTCTTTCCCTCTCTTTCTCATTCTTTCCTCCCTCTCTTTCACAGTCTCTCTCTTTCCCTCTCTTTCCTCCCCCTCTTTCACAGTCTCTCTCTTTCTCTCTCTTTCTCATTCTTTCCCCCCTCTCTCTTTCACACTTTCTCTCTCTTTCTCTCTCTTTCCCCCCTCTCTCTTTCACAGTTTCTCTCTCTTTCTCTCTCTTTCCCTCTTTCTCATTCCTTCCCTCCTCTCTCTTTCGCAGTCTCTCTCTCTTTCCCTCTCTTTCTCAGTCTTCCCCCCCTGTTCTCTCACAGTCTCTCTGTTTTTCTCTTTCTCTCTCTTTCTCAGTCTTTCCTCCACCCCTCTCTCTCTGGTTCCCTCTCTTTCTCAGTCTCTCTCCGTTTTCCCTCTCTTTCCCCTCAATTTTTCTCTATCTCTTTCTCTTTCTGTCTTTCTCTGTTCATTTCTCGCTTTCCCTCTCTTTCTCAGCCCCCCCCCCCCCCCCTCTCTCTCTCTCTCTCACTCACACACGTACACACACACACACACACACACACACACACACACACACACACACATTCTCTCTGGGTGACCTTTGGAACAGACTGGAGCTAAGATAAAGGCATATCTCCATAATGTAACAGGACAGGGGAAAAGGAAGTGCTCTATTACTATGAAACTTTCCTGCCAGTGATACCCTTTATTATCAGCACCTTTTTTAAATCTATTTATATAGTATTCTTTTATGCTCAGCTATAACCTTACCCATCTGATACTCATTATGCATCACACCTTCAATTCAATTCAATTGCATTTGTATAGCACTTTTTACAGAGAACTGTCACAAAGACGCTGCACAGAGAAACAGAAAGAAAATTGAGCAAAAACCAGGCCTGAACCCCCCAACCAGCAAAACGAGGTAAAAACTCCCTGTTGGGAAGAAAAACACTCAACAGTCTTCAGCCTTCGTGTGCTCACTCAACACACTCTGTCTTCATTTTATAGTTTATTAAGTGTCGTCACAAGGATGCCAATTTCAGACTCACAAACTTGGAGGGATCGTCACAGCTCTAAGCTGTGAGAGTCAGACACCCCAGTTCCCCTGACAATGTAGTGAAAAATTTAAAAAAGGAAAATCTATCAACAAAAAACAAAAACAAATCTGTTATGCCCCACAAAAAAGGAAGTTTATGACTTATTTCATTTGCTAAAAGAGTTATTTTCCTCATTCCCTAGCTGCCGAGCAGCCCACTACAGCAGAACTGGAGAACACAAAGAAAGTGCAAGTGTTGTAGTGTTTATGATATATCTGGCCATGAGGGTGTTAATGGCATCGGCTTAAAGCACTCTTCTCTTGAATAGATTATGTGATTATGCTGTTTCAATGATCTGCTGCTGATTGAGAGTTGCCTTAAAGACACTTGAAGACTGTTAGAGTTGACTAATTGGGTAAACACACACACGCATGTGCACGCACGGGCACACACACACACACACACACACACACACACACACACACACACACACACACACACACACACACACACACAGTAGGGTTCAATAGTTCACCCAAAGGGATTCCAGTGCCTCACCCATAAAGATTTTAATACGGTAATTGTAGGTATTTTGATACTCCTAATTATCCACCCATGATGATAACTTCTTCACTTTTTTCCTTTGGCTTCCATATATAATATGTTAATATATTTTAAATACAGTACTAAGTTAAAAGAATAAATATAAACACAAAAACTGCATGTGTGTCATTAAAACATGCCTTTAAGGTTAGGTACCTGTGCAATGGCAGGACGCTGTAATCTATTGGAACTTCAGTAATGGAAGCTGTTTGAATTTCCTGTCTTTGCGGGAGCTTGTGTAATTATTGAAGATGTGGCTCGTTGTATTGGATGTGCTACTGCTGGGGTGGAGGGGGGGGGGGGGGGGGGGGGGGGGGGGGGCGCTCAGGAGCCAACGTGGTCCCACTAGGTGAGTAAAGGTCACAGCTTGTCGCAGGGTTGTTTTTATTCAAACACATGTAAATCGCCTGATACCCTGGTCAGTGTGGAAACCCTGCCTGGAGGAGAATTGCTGTAATTACAACACTTCATAGGGACAGATGGAGAAACTGTGGGGATGTCACTGCACAGATTCTGTAGGCTAACCAGATGGCCAACTCCTGCATTCCTCCCATCCTCTCCACTTCCTAACCACAGGAATGATTAACATCCCGTTGCCACGGTGATGTCCTGACTACACCTATTCATTAACATTCTTAAAATGCATCAAATCCGAATGTTCACTTTTACAGTGAAGGTTCTTTCTCCCTACACATACAGACAGAGCAGACCCATCTGGATAGCCCATAGAATCTGAAGTCACTTTAATGTCGCTTTCCCATAGCCGGTGTATACGACCCGACCCGTACCGAGCTGAACAGACCCGTGATCTCCCAACGGTTCGGTTTCATTTCCATAGAACAGTATTCGATCCGTGCAAAGGCTTGGTTTGAGCGACGCATCGCATAGCAATCGCCGCTACACAAACACAGCCCGGATAGAGCGGCACGCTTCAGCCCTGTTTTTGAGCACGGCCATGGCTCAGGTTTACTCGGGTATACCCGCTTTGAAGGATGTGGAAAAGGACACGGGCCGTCGGCTCGGTACGGGTTGGTACGGGTCGGTACGGGTCGGTACGGGTTGGTACGGGTCGGTACGGGTCTGCACTGTAGTGAGAAAGCGATATATTATTATGGTGGTATTCCTTGCTCCCATGGAAACAAGACAATACAGTGGCCACTGCCAACGGCTCCTCAGTCCACTAAGCTATGCCCCAGGGCATAATGTCAGGTTTTCTATGCCCATAAATGTTTAATGGGAATAGCGACCTGGTGTGTCTTTCAGGAATGACAAAATCGTGTTTTTTTTGGTTGTGTTTTGTTTTGTTTTCGAAGGGTGGGCTTCTTTGTTCTTTGGAGCTTGCTATGTGTCATAAGACACACAGGTCAGATTTTAATGTTTGCATTGACAAAACCTTATTTTGATCAATGGAATGTCTATTATCCTCGATAAAAGATTACATTGACGTTACTTATACAGAGGATTCTGAACATCCGCAGTCATTTTAATGTGATTATGCTTTGCAGAAATGCGTTTATGTAGGAGGCCATGTAGCTACTTCATACTCATTTTATGTTGCAATGATGAAATTCAGTTACTGTTCAGTATATGTATATATTTGTGTACTGTATGTGTGTGTGTGTGTGTGTGTGTGTGTGTGTGTGTGTGTGTAATATATCTGTCCAGAAGAAATATTTATTGTAAATAATTTCAACGGGTTAAGAGAAAACAGCATATAGTATATCCTGGCTGTTTTTAAAAGGCTTCAAACCGTGGGATTGAAAATAAATAGAGCAGGAGATTAGTGTACAAACACCAGCTCAATTTTCATTCTTTCTGATCCAGGCTCTCTGACCCTTGCTGCTTCCTCATCAAAGAACATTTTATATTCTGCAAACCGTTTCTGCAGGATTGCCTGTGGAGATGCAATATCTCCTTCACAGGAACCGTGTCAATATCAGCATGGTACAAGAAAACAAATGCAAATTAAAAGCGGAATATATTAATATTTTCCAGCGAGAGGCTTATCCGTATGGCCGGCCGAGCTAGTATCTTAACAGCACAGTGTGTGGGGATCGGCATTGGTCTCTCTCTCTCTCTCTCTCTCTCTCTCTCTCTCTCTCTGTCTCTCTCTCTTTCTCTCTCTCTCTCATAACAGCTCGAGAGGCAGCTGCCACCTTGGGCCTTGCTCTCTCCGGCGGGAGGCTGGACCATCTTTTCTGAGAGCAGCCTGGTGAAATGGCTCCCGCTGTTGCGACCTGCCGCTTCTTCGCACGGTGATCAGGAGTAACCCTGCTGCCTTCTGCTTTTTGGATGGGACCCCACCATGCCCAATTGTGCTGCCTGCAGAACTCAAGCTGTTAAGTCTTATTTCTCTGTCTGTCCACTCTTTGAACCCTGTCACTGTGCCGGACTGCAGGTATTCTGGAGACAAAGGTGACCAGCTTCTTCTGCTCACAGGAGCTGGCATCAGAAAACAGAGGCTCCTATTCTACCCATGTCCTGTAAATGCAGCAATACATAAAAACGCATACACACACACACACATTAATACATACAAAGAAAATACATTAATATATAGCTGGGCTGGATATATCCACTTCCAAAATAAATAAATGTATGAATACTTGTTCCTCCATTAACCTATTAAGCATATGCGTTCTGGACTGCACTCTGAATCAATAATCAATGTTTAATACTTATTAATTAATACTACATCACCCATGTTACTTCAGGTCTCACATTATGGCTTCATTCACGCACTGAGGATATAAAGCCGGGGGTGAACATCCCCACTGTGACTGCCACGCATCACTGTGGTGTCAGTGAGATCAAGCTTGTTTGTGCTCAGAATGAGAACGCTGACTCATGTGAAGCCCCAGCCAATCATAGGCCTTCTGTATCTGGCCCTCCCCCGAGAAAATGAGGTCTGTAGCAAACATTTAATGCGTTCTGGCGGAAGGAAGTTTGGTTGGTGCGACATCCTCCTAAAACACGTATCTGCAGAAACCCCCTACTTTTGTTATTTCAGTTAAAGTGTAGGTTGTCTCTGATGACCACCCAGCTTTACTGTGGCTGGAATAGCTTATACAATGGCTGTACAAGTTACTATCACATGCCATTGTCATCGCAACCGCCTCTGTTGTTCAATGCTCGCGACTGTGAATGTTGAAACAAGCCGCTAACACTCTGACGGCACTTGGCAGTTGGATTTTTTTCCACTTTCGTCGCTTGACGTAACAAAAAGCAACCGCAAGATTGGTCAATCACGTGTGACTGCAAAAAACTATTTTTGGCACAGTATGTTAGTCATTCTGGATCTGGTTCTGTGTAATGATCCTGACAGAATTTGCAGCACAGAGGTAGTAGAGCCACTTGGGACAAGTGACCACTGTGCAGTTAGTTTTGAGGTACTTTGGCAAATTAAGAGGGCGTCCTCTAAGTCCAGCATTTTCAATTTTAGGCATGCCAACTTTAACAAGATGCGAGCGTATTTAAGTAATATAGTACTTCTTGACTGCAAGACTGTGATGTGACAATGGGGCAGGTTCAAAAGGGTTATTCTTGATGCACAATGTAAATTAATTCCAAAGGTAAAGAAAAGTAAGCTGAAAAAGCAGTCTCCACAGTGGATGAATAAAGCTATATGGAAGAGTTTGAGGGAAAAGAATAAGCTTTATAAGATATATAAAAAAGACAATACTGAGAGTAATAAGGTAAATTATTGTAATATGCATGCTAAGGTTAAAAAATAATTAAGGGTAGCCAAAAGGCTGTTTGAATGGCAAATTGCTCATGATGCAAAAAGTTATCCTAAACGTTTCTTTGAATACTGCAGTAGGAAAAGGACAGTTGAGGAGGTTAAGTGCATTAAAAATAAGGAATGGTTACTGCTTTATAAGAATGAGGATATTGCGGATGCCTTAAACAATTACTTTGTTGAGAGTTTTACCAGAGAGGAGGTTACTAATTGACCGGAAGGAACATTCAGTACTGAGAATGTCTTAGCAGATATTGAGATAGGGGATAGAGAAGTACTAGATACATTTCATAAATTAAAGACAAACAATGCAGCAGGCCCTGATGGCAAATACCCAAGGGTACTCAAAGAGTTGAGTGAGATCATCTATAAACCACTGGCAGGTATTTTTAGACGGTCTTTGGAAACTGGAGAAATACCAGACGACTGAAAAAAAAAAGGTGAAGTAATACAAATATATAAGAAAGGACTGATCCAGGAAACTATAGGCCTGTCAGTTTAATCTGTATCACATAAATACTGGAATCTACCATCAGAGACAAATTGGAATTATTTCTTGAAAATAACAACATCTTAAGAGATAGCCAACATTGTTTTCACAGGGGAAGGTCATGCCAGACAAACCTTTTGGCATTCTTTGAGGAAGCTACCAAGTGTTTTGATTGTAACCGGGCTTGTGATATTATATACAGTGAGCACCATAATTCATTGGACAGTGACACATTTTTTGTTATTTTGGTTCTGTACTCTAGGTTACAGTGAAAGGTTACAATGACAATGAGGTTGAAGTGCACACTGTCATTTTTAATTTGAGGGTATTTACATCCATGTCGGATGAACAGTTTAGAAATTATAGAACCTTTTTTACATAGTCCCCCCATTTCCGGGCATCAAAAAATATTGGACAGTTTAACATAATGTAGAATAAAGTGATCATTTTTAATATTTGGTCGCATATCCTTTGCATGCCATGACTTCCTGATGTCTGTGACCCAACAATATCAAAAGACTCTTGATATCTTATTTTCTGGTACTCCTACAAGTGATACTATAACCTCTCTGCATTTGAATGGATCTCTATGGGAATTGGGGGGTGGGACTAGATTTAGCTGTATATATGCTGGAACAGTATGGAATACATGGTTGGTGAAATGGCTGTAAGTCATTTTTAAAGTTTAAAAATGTATCTGTTAAATCTGTGAGTGTCGTGATGATTGACATAACCTTCATGTTATGATTATGTTAATCAATGTTAATCATCCTCCAATCGTTCCACTTAAAAATACCAGAATATAATGTTTAACTCTGGTCATCTTCTTTTATTTATTTATTTATTTATTTATTTCGGCATGTGTATGATCACATTGCATCACATTTCTGAAATATACATTTAACAAATACATTTCCTGCCGAAACGGGATACGGGAAAAAAGCAGCCTGCTTATCAATGTCCCGCCCCACTTCCCTCACGATTTTAAATGTTCATATTATACATTTGATTAAAACTGATATTTTTAGTATCACAACAGCATAGCTAAGTTTTCTTTATAGCAAAATTGATCAAGAAGGAAAGAAAAAATAAAATAAAATAAAATACTCTAAAGTAAAACAAACCGGATTTTTAAAGTCAGATTATTAAAGTCCAATTAAGTAGGTTTAAATGTGCATGTCATACATTGGTCAAACAATTTGTTTCAATGTTCATATTATACATTTGATTAAAACAGATATTTTTAGTATCATAATATCATAACTGAGTTTTCTTTATAGCGAAATTGATCAAGAAGGAAAGAAAAAATAAAATAAAATAAAAAACTCTAAAGTAAAACGAACCGGATTTTTATAGTCAGATTATTAAAGTCCAATTAAGTAGGTTTAAATGTGCATGGCATACATTGGTCAAACAATTTGTTTCAATGTTCATATTATACATTTGATTAAAACAGATATTTTTAGTATCATGACATCATAGCTGAGTTTTCTTTATAGCGAACTGATCAGGAAGGAAAGAAAAATAAAATAAAATAAACTACTCTAAAGTAAAACAAACCAGATTGTTAAAATCAGATTATTAAATACCAAAATAGTAGGTTTAAATGTGCATGTCATACTTTTTTCAGACTTGATAGTTTTCTACCATCTTGCATTTTATCTTACCCTTGAAAGTCTTTAAATTTGTAGACATTTTAATCTCATCCTGTAAACTGTTCCAAAGTTTAACCCCCACAATGGATAATGAATGACCTCTGAATGTTGACTTTATAGATTTTTTTTATAAATCATATTTCCTCTTAGGTTATATTTGTCATCTCTCTTTAGAAACAGTTTCTGTATATTTATGGGTAAGAGGTTTTTGGAGGCTAAGAATAATATTTGTACAGTATTATATTCAATTATATCCTGCCACTTGAGAAACTTTGCCTTAATAAACAATTCATTAGTGTGGTCTCTATATGGGACACCGTATACAACTCTTATTGCCCTTTTTTGGAGTTTGAACAGTGGCTCTATAGTGTCTTTATATGTGTGTCCCCACACTTCGACACAGTAGTTTAGGTGAGGTGTTATGAGTGCCGAGTAAATTGTCTTAAGTGAATGTTGATTGAGTAGTTTCTGCATTTTCCACAAAATAGATACGCTTTTGGCCAATTTACATTGAACTAGCTTCACATGTGGTTTCCATGTCAGGAGGCTATCTACCGTAACCCCCAGAATCTTGTGTTCGTTCACCTCGTTCAATGTTGATACCATTGACTTTTAAGTTTATATTTTCTTTCTGGCCTCTTTTCCCAAATAATATAAATTTTGTCTTTGAAAGGTTTAATGATAGTTTATTAATATTAAACCACGTGTGGAGCTTTGACATTTCATTATTAACTGATGTGACCATTTGTTTAAGATCAATTCCAGAACATAGGATGTTTGTGTCGTCCGCGAATAAAATTAATTTTAAAACGTCAGATACTTTGACTATGTCATTAATATATAGTAAAAATAATTTTGGTCCTAGGACTGAACCCTGTGTGACCCCACAGGTGATGTCCAGGCATGATGATATGTTGTCCCCCTATCTGAACAAATTGAACTCTGTTTGATAGGTAACTCTTTATCCATTGTAATGCGATTCCTCTAACTCCATATCTATACAATTTTTCCATCAATATGTTGTGGTTTATCGTGTCAAAAGCTTTTTTCAAGTCTATGAATATGCCTATGGTGAATAGATTCCGGTCTAATGCGTCTTTAATAAATTCTATGGATTCTGTTAGGGCCAGTGCTGTTGAATGTTTTTTCCTGAACCCGTATTGGTTGTCACATAACAGTTTGTGTTTAACAATGAATTTATCTAATCTTACATTAAAGAGCTTTTCAATAATTTTCGAGTACTGTGGTAAAATTGAAACCGGACGATAATTTGAAAACTCTTGTTTGTCTCCATTTTTATATAAAGGAAGAACTTTTGCTATCTTCATTTTGTCTGGAAACACTCCATTACAGAACGATAGGTTACATATGTGTGTTAGTGGAGGTATGATCGCCTTTGATATCCTTTTTAACAATGTCATGGTCTATCTGATCTGCGTCAGTGGATGTCTTAGCTGTGCAGTCTCATCTCAGTATCTCTTTCATTTCTTTTTGTGTAACAGGATATAGAAATAATGACTCTTGTTTTGTCTCACTGCCCCTATCAAAGTGATCCCACTGTAGGAGTGTGGAAGGAATGGCCTTGGCTAGCTCTGGACCGACACTAACAAAGTATTTGTTGAAATTGTCTAATGTCGACTTTTTTTCTTCTTCCCTCTTATTGTTTATATTGAAATGATCCGAGAATGTCCTCTTGACCTTACGCCCAGAGACGGAATTTATTATTTTCCAGAGGTTTCTGGTGTAATTTAAATTTTCTGATAGTAACTTATCATAGTAATCTTTTTTATGTTTCCTCAACTGATCAGTCACTCTGTTTCTGCAACGTTTGTACTTTGCATATGATTGTTCGCTCCTTTCCTTTAAAAACTGTTTATATAAGCTGTTTTTTTTTCTACAGGCGTTTTCTATTTTCTTGGTAATCCATGGCCTTATTTCTTTGATTTTTTTGCCTTTTCTCGAATTTTTGACTACCGGGCAGTGCTTGTCATATATTGAATTTATTGTGTTTAAGAAGGCCTCATACGCTTTGTTTGTGTCTCTTTCATTCAATACATCAATCCACTTTTGCTTTATCATGTCTTGTTCAAAATCTTTGAGTCTCTTTTCGTTTCTAATTCTTTTTAAGATTTTTGACCCTGGATTTTTGATCCAAAGTTTGTTTCCAGTCACAGATGGCGAAGACTGGAAGGTG
Source organism: Synaphobranchus kaupii (assembly GCA_029718625.1). NCBI lineage: Eukaryota > Metazoa > Chordata > Actinopteri > Anguilliformes > Synaphobranchidae > Synaphobranchus > Synaphobranchus kaupii. The sequence continues at coordinate 41,460,943 of CM056384.1, forward strand.
ATCAGAGATATCATTTATCAAAATACCACTTGTTATTTTTGTGTCCAGTATATTTGTATAGATGTTGTCAATTAGTGTGGCACTATGTTTAGAGATTCTGCTTGGCTGGGTAATTAATGGTCGCATTCCCCACGCATACATTGTGTTTACGAAATCCTCAATCAACTTATTATCGTTGGGATTTAATATGTCTACGTTAAAGTCACCGCATATAAAAACATTTGATTGATTCATTTTTGATAATATTTCTCCCATACAATTTTTGAAAATGTCTATTTTTGAGCTAGGAGCTCTGTAAACATTGCATATAACAGTTTTTTTGCCTTTTAGCGCTGAGAATTCAATTGTTATACACTCCATTACATTTTCAACGACAATTGACAAGCTTTCCATTATCTCAAAATTTATGCTCTCCTCAATAAACAGTGCAACTCCTCCACCAGCTTTGTTGATTCTGTTCTTACACACAAAATTATACCCTTCCAGGTGGAAATCCATGCCTTTCTCAACGTTAATCCAAGTTTCCGACACCGCAATGATGTTAAATGGTTTGGCAAATGTACATAGATACTCCTGTATCTGTTCAAAGTTTGCGTATAGACTCCTGCTGTTGAAGTGGATTATTGACAGCTTTCCACCCATACTAATGTTCTTATTGAATTGGTCTTCCAAGTAATATCCACATTTGTTTGTTTCATTATAATAAAAGTGTCTGTCTGGATCCACTTCTTCATTCGGGGCTTTTGATCTTGGGTTCTGGTTAGATATCATACTCCTTTTTTCATGGTCAGCAATTTTATCCATCAATTCATTCAATATAATCCGTGAAGTTTTACTTTTTGATTGTACTGAGTTCATGGCGTTTTCACATTGTTTTCACGTACCTTACTATTCATATTTCTCCAGCTCCTCCAGCGCCCTGATCAGCACCGGTCTGGTGTTTTCTGAAGACCCAATTGGTTTGATAAAAACTTTGCAGTTTGCCGTCCAGGTGTTCTGTAGTTTTTCCCCTTTCTTCAATTGACGCGCTTTCCAAGCGATGGTGGCGTTTACTTTGGTGACGATTTTCATTGATGAACACGTTGGATCCTTTCAGATTTTTGCCCTGTTTCAGTAGAGCAACTTTGTATTTCCTACTTATGAATCTCAGCACCACGGCGCGGGTTTCGTTTTCCCCTACCTTCATTAGTTTTTCTCTTGGCAGCAGATAACAAGAATCCACATTTGTAAGATCCATATCGATTTTTTTGGAATCAAGAAAGTTCCACACCTGTATTTCCACTGATTGAATGTCTGCCTCGTCTGGCTCCTCGTCGGAACCTCGTCGCCCTGGCATAGTTCCTTGGTTTGATTCTGAGCCCTGTGATGATCACATCATTAAGTTTCCCATGTTGTTCAAGCTCCTCCACTCTGTATGTTAGAGCCTTTATTTGTTGGTCTTTCTTGATATTTTCATCTTTAAGTTCTTGTAACTCCTGCCCTTATGTCTTTCAGTTGAATCTTGATATCTTCCAGGCTTTCCATAATTGATGCCAAGTCCGCTGGAATAGAGTGACTTGTTTTAGCTGACTTATCTGACCTTTCTGGCTTGACCATTTTCTTGATTTTCTTGATTTCAGTGATTTTTAAGCGATTAATATAGCATTTGCTATATTTGCATTTGTTATGTTTTTTTTTTTTCCGTCTAGTTTATCATTCCATTCTTTCTCTCCCCCAGTTCCCGCTGCAGCTGTAGCCTTGAGCTGTTGCCTTGAGCTGTTGCTCCCTTCAGCAACCATATGAGTAAATTCTTGAACAGGTAAGAGTCCAAACATTTGTTCTGTGGTATAAAATGTAACATTTTAGTTTTATTACTTATGTGGTGAGTTTGGGCTCCTGGAATGGTGAAATTGGGACCACCACCTGGAATCGATATGTAGGCAGAACAGATGGTCTATCTATTAATTTTTTTTTTTTTAACTATCATACATGCAGTTATAATTTGCCAGTAAGTGACATTTCAAAACGGAACACAAAATGATTGTATCTGTGCCCTTGCTTTCTTTTAAAATGTGTTTTTAAAGGCACAAGTTCTGAAAAAGTGGCGAGACTAGGCGCAGCTATGTTAGCTAACTTTACAAAACAAATATTAAGATGTCATGAACCCAAATTGACTTGGTCATTTGTTTCTGGTTTTTATGGCCGTGGTAAACCAGCAGAACTGCTTGGAAAACCAGGGCTTATATCTCTGAATCATTGTTGTCGTCGCCATCAGCTGCTGCCAGTGACATCCTGCTGGTTATGTCGACCGTATAAAAGATTGGACATGCCAACTGAGCAACCATCTCTGTGCCTCTGACAAATAGCGAACTACTTTTGGAAGCAAATGTGAGAACAGCCACTTAGTTACTTTTTTTTTTTTAAATTTTTTTTTTAGACCACAAACAGATGCCCCTGCACTCGCCATTATAAAGTAGGCAGATCATCTGTATTTAATCCTCGATTATTATTAATCAATTTGGGGTGTGTGTGTGGGGGGGGGGGGGGGGGGGGGTGCATATTTTTTTCTGATAATAAATAATAACAACAATAAAGAATGCACATTCTATTTATTGTTATAATTAATCACAAAAAAACTACATTTTAAGTGACATGTTTGCGTTGGCCTTAAGCCTCAAAAGAAAGGAAATTAAATTGATCAACCCCAACGTTAACATCAGCCTGCTCTCCCGCAAGATGCATCAACACAGAGCTTTGACAACTGCTACAGGCCTGTATATGTCTACTGTACTTCAAACACTCACCACTGGGCAGCTTGCTTAACATTCAAACCTCTCAAAGAGCCTTATTCATACTGTTCAGAGTAGTGACTACCATATACAGTTGAAGTCAAATGTTTACATACACCTTAGCCAAATCAATTTAAACTCAGTTTTTCACAATTCCTGACATTTGATCCTAGTAAACATTCCCTGTCTTAGGTCAGTTAGGATCACAACTTTATTTTAAGAATGTCAGAATAATAGTAGAGAGAATGATTTATTTCAGCTTTTATTTCTTTCATCACATTCCCAGTGGGTCAGAAGTTTACATACACTCTGTTAGTATTTGGTAGCATTGCCTTTAAATGTTTAACTTTGGTCAAACTTTTCGGGTAGTCTTCCACAAGCTTCTCACAATAAGTTGCTGGAATTTTGGCCCATTCCTCCTGACAGAACTGATGTAACTGAATCAGGTTTGTAGGCCTCCTTGCTCGCGCACAGCTTTTTCAGTTCTGCCCACAAATTTTCGATTGGATTGAGGTCAGGACTTTGTGATGGCCACTCCAATACCTTGACTTTGTTGTCCTTAAACCATTTTGCCACAACTTTTGAAGCTATGCTTTGGGTCATTGTCCATTTGGAAGAGCCATTTGCGACCAAGCTTTAACTTCCTGGCTGATGTCTTGAGATGTTGCTTCAATATATCCACATAATTTTCGCTTCCTCATAATGCCATCTACTGTATTTTATGAAGTGCACCAGTCCCTCCTGCAGCAAAGCACCCCCACAATATGATGCTGCCACCCCCCGTGCTCCACGGTTGGGATGGTGTTCTTCGTCTTGCAAGCCTCACCCTTTTTCCTCCAAACATAACAATGGTCATTATGGCCAAACAGTTACATTTTTGTTTCATCAGACCAGACGACATTTCTCCAAAACATAAGATCTTTGTCCCCATGTGCAGTTACAAACTGTAGTCTGAATTTTTTATGGCGGTTTTGGAGTAGTGGCTTCTTCCTTGCTGAGCAGCCTTTCAGGTTATACCGATATAGGACTAGTTTTACTGTGGATATAGATACTTTTGTACCTGTTCCCCTCCAGCATCTTCACAAGGTCCTTTGCTGTTGTTCTGGGATTGATTTGCACTTTTCGTACCAAAGCACGTTTACCTCTAGGAGACAGAACTTGTCTCCTTCCTGCCCATGGTGTCCCATGGTGTTTATACTTGCATACTATTGTTTGTACAGATGAACGTGGAACTTTCAGGCGTTTGCAAATTGCTCCCAAGGATGAACCAGACTTGTGGAGGTCCACAATTTTCTTTCTCAAATGTAATGGGATTTCCCATGAATAAGAAAACTGAATTCACAAGTAAGAATGTAACGTTACTAATTTTATGCACACAGTTCTTCACAAAGACAGTTGTAGTATTTGTAAGGTTAGACGTAGCGGTAACGTTCACTCTTCTCATGATGAGCGTAATGTTACAACATTAGTAGCCTAACGTTAATCTAAGTATGCGAGTCTAGGCTAAGACATCAAAAATGTGCTTTTAAAATATAAGTTATGTAACGTTAGGTGCATTTAAGTTCCTAGCAAGCTACCTACCGAACATTTTTATGTTGAACAGTCGGAGAAACGCCGGTAGCGTTCAAACCGGCTAATGTTACATTTGATTTGGTTGAAAAGTTTTCTAACCGACTAGGATGTAGCCAGGCTAATGTTATATCCGAGTAAAACCTCAGCCAAATTGAGGTTAACCTAACGCTAACGTTTGTCCATTTATGTCAAAACGTGTCAACCTTTTGCTCACTGGGTAGCTGGCAATACGATCGGAAACCGCAAACGTTTCAACGAGTATGGTAACTTATGTACCAGTAGCACTACGTAGCTACATCATGCATTAGCTAACGTAAGCTAGAATCGCAAATTAACTAGCTATAGCTTGCTAGCTAACGGTTATTACTGGAGCTGGTCTTTTACTCATAGAAATGCATGAAACAGTGGTATTACCTAATTTAGCTAACGTTAGTTGCTGCGTAAATGCAGACCAATTTAATACAATTTTAATAGTTAGCTAACGTTACACAAAACAACTTGTGAAAGGGAATTTATTTCATTAGTGCTAGCTAGCCATATCAAAGTAGCTAACATTAGTTGGACAGGTATCAAACTTAACTCGCTGGACATGAGAGTTAGCCACAAAGATCCTACTAAAAAGAGATAACATTAGTCACCCCAGCTCTAATGTTAAACTAACACAGATAGCTAATAAACAGTAGCTAATGTTCACAGAACTGGCGGGGAACTAACGTTAGCTATATGGTTTCGCCCTTGCTTTACTACGTTTGATGGATCAGACTGCTTGTGCTTGCCATTTTGGACACTGTCAGAGTTGCCAGACTGGGGGATTTTACTCTAAATGTAGGGATGGTTTTAGAATAAAAATGTATGGGAGTCTATGACAGATGGGATAGGGTTTTCAGAATATTTTTGGGGGAGGGATTAATTCTTGCATCTGGCAACACTGGACAGTGTGTGACAGCCAGCTGTCTAGTGTACATAACGGTCGTTTAGAACGATGGAATTATTCATACGTTGAGCCTGCCTTATTTATGAGTTTCACCATGTTAAGTCTATGGGAAATTCATCGTCAAAATTTCTCATTCAAATGTAATAAAGTCTACAGCCATGAAAGTAAAAAGCATGCAGGTCTTACAATGACCGACAGAATGAGGGGTCTTGTGTCTGGATCCGTTGGATTGAAATTGAGTTATCTTAATGTTTAATGCTAATTTTTGGGGGTACTCGACATTTTTGCAATCAAAATGTCATATCCCATTCCCTTTAAAAGCCTGCTTTTCCACCTCGGCGGATTGCTTATATGATGGCGAAACAGACATGCGCGTGCGTGTTTAGTGCGATCAAGGAATAGGCTATATGGATCACTAGTAGCCTATGATAAATATTATTTGGACAAACCATTATGAGTTCCCGGTAATTTCCGACAGTGCTGTTATTTTACAAAATATATGCGGTTAAATTTCATTAAAGGCACCTGCAACAGCTGAGAATAAGCTACCAATGGCTTCCGTCTCACCTTAGAAAACGCCAAATTAGCCTGCTTGTTTAACGAATTTCGTTTGATTATGCAATGAAGCAATGAACTCATGTTGAAGCTTCATCCGAAGTTCATTACCTGCATTCTAATTTTGATTAATGAAATAAATAACGTTATTTTGCTTTATTGATGACAATAAATGCACTAAAGCAGTCAGGTTGGCAACCCATAGGCTATTGAAAAGACCTTATGCACAGCGAATCCGCTGTAGCCTAGGCTATTTGAAAAACAATAAAAGCAATATTCACTGGACAAGGTTTTGAACTTGTTTCAGTCACAAACCATTCTATTTACTTACAGGCTGTATTCCTAGATAAACAGAGCTGTATTGTAATGACATCTGAAGCGCATTTTCAAAACTCAAATGTCCGTCTATTGCAGTGCGCGAGTTTTCCATTGAATGACAATTCACGCATTAGGTTTAAATGACAATTCGCGCATTAGGCTTGATATCGGTGTTATCAGCTCCTTTTTAATGCATAGCCATTGTCCCGTACCATCGCACATCACCTGGATGTTGATGGAGTGGGCTGAGAGCAATGTAATGTGGCATTGTTTCCCTTCGCTGAGGGAAAGGTATGTGGACCTATGGAACCTTTTATTATTATGCATTTTTGATATAGCCTACATAATAATAATATTTCACATTGTGATCTAGATATTTTAGTCATGCTTGTGCACGCCCCTGTGTGTAACAGACAGGAGGGTACGCGTGTTGTGCACACGCCTATGTAGACTTATATGCGCCGTTAAATTAACATGTAAACAACTGCGACATGACTTTAAACCAGGTTTGTGGTGGTTCTAGCGCAAGCGCTTTCTGCTGGCTCAAGATAGCAATACGCCAAAAAGAATCCTGGCCACTCCTCATCTTAAGACCAACACGCCCAGTTCACTTGTAATGGGGCGCAAGAATACATGCTAGTTAAAGGACGTGAACGCAAGGCGTTATAATGAACCATGCGCCGGGCGTAAGATAGCAAAGACACTTTTGGGTTTGGGTTAGCGCCGCTTAGCGCCGGGTGTAAGATCGGGCCCCTTGTCTCTTAAAGGGTAATAAACACTAAATCAAATACTTTGAGTTATAAAGCCGAATATCTTGCCTCCATTTCATAAATCACATACATCCTATTGCTTAAAAAACTAAAATGTAATTAAGCCGTGCCACCGCATTTTGTGTCAAAAAAGAGGCATTTGGCTGAAATCCAAAGTGAAAAGTTATGTTAAAGCTACGCTCCTATCCGTCGACGTAAAAAAAGGTAAAAACCTTTTTCTCTATCGCAAGCAAGTCAACTCCCATCTCCCCCTCTTCCTTGATTTATGGGTATTCAAACTGCGCAAATTAACGTATCCTTTAATGTACAAACGGTTTTCCTTGCTAGCTCCGCCTACGTGCCTATGACTGTGTTACCGGAATGTATCTATCCCCCCAACCTGTAAGCCTCCCTCTCCCATCTGTGCTCTCTCACTCAAAAATTTCG